>CM051025.1:91939973-93139973 GCA_027627225.1 Congeria kusceri
TTGCATTTGTGCACGTGTTATTATTTCTAGAGGCACTGTCATGGTCTTTTTGCGTCCCGTTTTTGTTTCAGACGGCCGATATCGGCATGACCGACCTGATGGTCACAGAGGAGGCCTCCAACGCCGTGTACTTCACACGCCCTTTCAGCATATCAGGTGCGCGTATACTCATGCTGAAGCCCCGAGCCTGGGATAACAACCCCATGATGCTGCTGGTGCCGCTAGCCCCCGAGCTCTGGGGGTTGGTGGGGTGTTTGGTGATCCTCACCGGTAGTCTGATTTATACTTTCAATCGATTCAGCCACGCGCCTCTGAAAAATGGAATATTCAAAGATCTGACGATACCGGTGACATGTTTCACGGTTTGGACTAAAGGTAATATCAAGCGAAATGCTTATTCAAGAGCGGTAAGCATTTGCCGCTGCTTAATTTACGACAGGGAAAGCATAACAACTTTCGCTTTTGAAACATGTAATTTTGCTCGATTTTGTAGTGTGTTTTGAGACCATAGAAGTCACGTGCATATTGCTTTGAATACAATATGAAACAATATAATTTCGCATGACCTAAACCATTATTCTCACTGTTGTATTGGACTGAGGTTGGAAAGATAGAATGTCATGTGTATATGAATATTGATATTGTTCTTGAAAAATCTTGCAATCATTTCCCAAAACATCATAGGGTAAATTGCTCACAAGAATATCTGGTGTACATGTATATGCATTTCTGTTATTTCTTTTACCTTGACCCATATAGTTTTACTATTAATTGTTACACTCATGCATTCTTATATAACGGTATGCCTGGTATGAATGATGTTTCTTCTCTTTTATAGGTCATCCGTCCATGACAACTCCGAGTCGCATTTTACTGGCCTTCTGGCGAGCGTTCGTTTTCATCACAGTGGTATCATATGCCGCCAACCTTACCCGCTACATCTTCTCCGAACAAAGCCAAAGGCAACTCGAGGTTCCATTCAAGACCTTCTCCGACATGGCCATGCAATCTCACGTTAGCTACGGCGGATGGCTGTGGATGCCCCTGAACACGCACGACGCTCTACAGCGAAAGATGCTGAAGCACATGAACTCGCAATACTCTTTCTATACAGACCTGTCCATGGCAGTTGAGGAGATTGTTTCGAAGAACGGGAGGTATGTTGCCGTTGTGGACGGGCAGGCGGGGGAATACGTTGTCAATCGCGACTGCCGCTTCCTGCTGTTGAAAGATGAACTGTACACGATCGAATACAGCATTGCCTGCAGCAAGACCCAACGCGGTCGGGAGATCTGTGAGGCTATGTCTGATGCAATGGTTCAGCTCCAGGAAGAGGGAATATTGATTGAGCTGAAGCGGAAGTGGTGGTCCCAAGTGACGGCATGCGACCATGTATCCGAGGACGATTTTGAGACAAGTCATGGGGCTCAATTGATGAAGTTTCGACCACTGCACATCGCAGATGTAACAGTAGGATGCATTATACTCGGCGCCGGAGTTTGCATAGCGGCATGCACATGGTTGACGCAGACGCTTAGACACAAGCGTCAGAAGGTAATTTAATCATTTGATTTGTGCAGTAGTGATATTTTACTCATAATTCTATTGCTGCTACTGCTGTTACTGCTTCTTCTTCCTCTACTACTGATACAACTACTACTACTAGTACTACTACTACTACTACTACTACTACTACTACTACTACTACTACTACTACTACAACTACTACTACTACTACTACTACTACTACTACTACTACTACTACTACTACTACTACTACTACTACTACTACTACTACTACTACTATTAGTATTACTACTACTTTTACTACTACTACTACTTTTACTACTACTACTACTACTACTGCTACTACTACTACTACTACTACTACTACTACTACTACTACTACTACTACTACTACTTCTACTACTACTACTACTACTACTACTACTACTACTTCTACTACTACTACCACTACTACTACTTTTACTACTACTACAATTTCTACTACTGGTGCTGTCACTGAAATTATATTTCGTTTATTAGAGTTACTACGGTATATAATGAGGTGTATGCGCATGAACAGTCCTTGTGGGTTTGGTTGAAATCAATAGTTTTTTTGTCGTTGCTTTTTTGCCGTTGCAATTACAAACGTAGTTCGTTATTATTGTGTTTTCGGGGAATTGATAAGGAATTGCGAAACGTTTGTTCGTAGTACGGACACTGACAGTTAATAATACATGTACCGCTGAAATCGGTACAAATATTTGCCATACGTGGTTCAAAATGAGCGAAACGCCGTTCGTGATCGTGATCAGACCTAGCCTAGTCAAGTGACTTAACGAAAGATAAAAGCCAGACTGTTAAGCAGGCCTTTCGTGGTAAGCAGGCTCCGAAATCCGGTGAAACGGATAATTCCAAGAAACAGACGTGTGTTTCAGATGATACGAATCCATCATCCTCGAAGGTATCGACTTCGAAAAGAACCGACAAGAATGAGGAGATTTTGTCCATTTTGAAATATGTCCGGGCTGAACAGCTCAACACAAATAAGAAATTAGAATCTTGCGAACACTGGTTAGAAGATAGAACTGATTGAGAATTATGATTACAGTTATGACGATGCTCAGTATGATGATTCATATCAAGAACAGGTTTCTGAGGTGGACTATATGGATACGTATTTCCGAGGTCAGTAAAAGTCATGGTGTTAAACGCAAGTCAGATGACAATAATAATGACAGTGGTTCAAGTGGTAGTCGGTTTGATAGTTTTTATCTAAGAAATTTAAATCTGTGAAAGGAGGGATCAGGACGTTTACCCTGTACTTGATAATAATTTAAATGAACTGTTTGGTCAAGGAATGGAGGAAAACAGTACACTCAAATGACAAAAGATGAAGTGAAGCACGCCATTCAAATTGTGACGGTTTTTGGTGCTATTAAAGTTAAATCAGTTAGTATGGGAAATTGTGTCTCCAGCGGCAAGATCTAAAGATAAGAAAGTACAAATAATAGAGACAACTATGGTGAAATCTGCAAGTGTTCTTATCAAAACTGTTGATAACGCAGCAAAGATGATGTGTCAGGCACAACAGAGTGGTTCTGACATAGGTCCTTGAAATGATGGCTGTTATGATGCTTTGGCCCTATTAGGCCATGTAAATAGACAAATTAACCATATCCGCAGAGATCTTTTGAAGCCAGAAATAAGGACCGAATATGCGCATTTGTGTACGCATTCCTTACATTACACAAACCAATTATATGGTGACGATGTATCAAAGACAGCCAAAGAGATCGAGGTGTGCACCAGGCTTGGGTACAAACTCCTATATGGGCCAGCTAGAGGTAGCTTTAGAGGTCGGCCTGGTTTACGACGAAGAGTCCTGAGCGGATTTAGTCCCGAAGACGTGGTACTTAACTGATCCACTGGCTACCAAAATCATTGGCCAAAGAAACCCAACGCCGCCAAGGGTGGGGGGGGGGGTCAAGAAGATGTAAATTCACATGAGTGAATCGTTTGTTGCAGGCATATTGAAATATTGTATTGATGCATGGAAAAGGGTATCAAATGATATTTTAGACATTGGTGAGCATTGCCACATAAATTTCATAGGCAGACTAATTTTTCTGATCAAAATTTCAATGCAGAGCAGTCACTGATCATTGATAAAGAAATAATAAAAACTGTTAGAACTGAAAGTTCTTGTACAAACTCATTGGAATGAACAGCTATTTATCTCCCCAATTTTACGGCCTAAGAGTATTGCATGATTTTTAACTTGAAAAAGTTTAATGAAGACATACCGTACCATCATTTAAAAATGGATACTTCTGAGACAGCCCTTACTTTGGTTAGAAAGGAAAGGCATTTTGTACTTCAGATATTAAGCATGCATGTTGGTTGCAGATGAAGGTCAAACGTTTTTTGGCTCCAGTGGCGAAAAAAAAATGTTTGAAGTATACCTGTATTCCATATGATTAAAAAGAAGGTCCAAGGTTGTTTACCAAATAGTTAAAACCAGTGTTTGCAAAATGCTGTTGGCCATATTTGATAAGGTTTCATAGATTATATTCTTTTAAGTGGCAAACTCTATCAAGAATTTGTGAGTACCCTGTATGTGTGACTCAAGACTTGTTTAAAAGGTTAGGCTTTATTTTGAATAAAGAAAGGTCATCTTTGATTCCATCACGGATTGTAACCTACGTCGGTTTCATCATTGATACCATTGTAATCGTTATCATGTTGTTCAAAGAAACAATGTAAAAAAGTGTTTAGATCTAAATCAAATTCGACAATTTTTAGGCAGTTATCCTAAGTAATTGGTGTTTTGGTGTCTACTTTTTTTTCCGCTGTCGAGTTCGGAAAATTGTTTTACAGAGAGCTAGAAAAAGAAAAAAAATGCATTAACAAGAATTTATGGTAATTATGAAGTCACGGTTAGTAATTACACTCAAAATTACAATTGTGGATTTCTAGTATACATTCTTAGGTCAGACAGATAGACAGGGAAAACCCTGCTGAAGGAATTAAAACTGACAGTATCCCCTTTCAGGTTGGAGTGCTGTATTTCAAAGCAAAAAAGAAAAAAGTGAGCATATCAATGTATTATAATTAATCGCCATATAGTTTTGTTCTGCAATCACTGGTTGACAATTTTAGTCAAAAAAGTGCAATAAGCATAGCAAGGACATTTGGTTGTTTTGCAAAAAAAATGAAATTTGGATTTCATGTGCGAATATAACAGGTATAGAAAATGATGCAGACACTCCCTCTCGGCAGTTCAATGATCGCATAGAATAGGAATTAAAGGGCCCAAATGTTGATCAAATTTGTCAATTTGGCCAGGATGTGACATTGACCGTTTTGCATCTAAGGTTAAACAAAGATGTATGTCTATTGTTCGTGGAAACCTGATCCAGCTGCCTCATATATTAAAATGCATTTACAATTGATGGGACAAAATGTCAATAAGGATATGTTTTTCCTCCTTTCAGTGTTCTGGCTCGTTGCATTTGAAATATAAAAGTAGACAAAGAAAGAGCTCTCTTCTTAGCACTACTTTGTCAAACATATGGTTAAGCTTATTGATGAAATTACAGGCCGACTGTACGCTACTGCCGAAGACAACGCAGTTGTTAAGAGCTCCAGATCAAGCTCTCAACCATCCAATTTCACATAAACTGGTAATGTAAAGTGTCAGGAAATCATTCAGAGAACGAGGCTTTTCGGTCAAAGCTAGCGACATTATCATGTCATCATGGCGCGGCTCTACAAACGCGATCCTAAAGTGTATACTTCGAGATGGTTACATTTTTTTAAATTCAGTTTCCGTTTCTGTCCCAAATGTCATCGAGTTCATAATATTAAAATATGAAAAAGGATTCAGTTACAGCTGTGTTAATACATCTAGGACTGCGTCGTCATCGCAGGAACTCGTCCTACAGTTGTCAGGTTTATGAAAGGCGTGTACCATATAAGACTACCGGCACCCATATATTCATATACGTGGTATGTTAATAAAGTTTTGATTTTTTTTTTAGGAAAGTTTTCCCAGTTAAACATTTAACTTCGAAGGATATGACGCTGAAACTGTTTTTTGTATATATCGTTTTGATAGAGAATAATCTAGACCTAAAATGTTACGAAGTAAAGGTGAAAGTGTATTGTTGATAAATTACATCAAAGCTGTTTCGGCCTGTTAACAAAGATATTATTGCTAGAGGGTAACGACAGTCATGATACGTGCTGGACTGTGTGATAAGTTTCCGCCACACAGTTTAAGATGCAGTGGTGTCGAAAGCATAATAATGATGCTTTTTCCGTTCTATTCACGATTATCTTCATCGCGTTCCTATAAAGGACATTTTGGGCAGAGCTGGTTGGTCCGAATACAGAATGCACGAAGTTCTGCAAAATGATCAATGATGATACATTTGACAAGAAAGTGTTGAAGTGCAGAGGTGTATTTGTTGCCATTATATGCTATAAAATCTCATTTAATACCGTAGCCATTCTAAGAAACAAAATAGAATTTAAAAATTAAACGATACTTACCTTGGGTAAGTCAATTTTTGACTGTAATTCAATGTGTAAATAGAATTATGGGGGATTAAATGCCCTCCGCCTTCCCCCAAAAATCAACCTTTAATACAGTTATGTCATAGAGTAAGAATACTGACAAAAAACGCGTTAAAGACTGACATCTCATTTAATCCCTCCATAATTATATTTACTCATAGAATTACAATCAAACATCGACTTAAGCATGGCAAGTCTCGTTTAATTTTTGAATTATATGTTATATAATACAAAAACAACGTACATTTTCTTTATTATTTCAGAAAAACACGGATCATTCAAGGGAATTGGACAAAGTTTGAACATCAGTTATCAGTGCGAAAATTCATGTTTTCAACGCAAAAGTGTTTTTTCTGAGGCATATTTTTCTTCATCTGAATTCAACTACAAACATAACAAGAAGACATTCAGATGTGAAAAACAGAGTTGTACAGTGATAAACGTGTTTAAATGAAAACATAGTATTTGTACATACGTGTATAATACTGAAAAACAATTTGACGGTGAACAGCACATGTTATAAAATAAAATAAATGGGTATGTAGTTGATAGAAATCGCTTTGCAAGAAAACTCACAAAAACAAAGCATCCAATCCATAGTGAACATATACATTTATATGTCAAATATAATTATTCAAATCTATGCGTTACATCAATATACATTTTATAATCTGCAGACATCTTGACTTACTTGGATACAACTGACACATGTAATAGTATGTTTTGTTTGCATACTACCGTTTAACCAATCTTTCAATGACACGTTCATACAGCGTGATCATTTTGCACAACATATTTTGAACCAAAACACACCACACTGCACGTTGCGCTTTTATGTAAAGTATCATTCCTAATTAAATCTCAGCATTATGTACTCGTCCATTATGAATTGATATGTTAATATAATGTTATATAATGTATCATAATCATCGGCGTCTTAAACTTAAAAAAGAACAAACACACAAAACGTAAACATGTTAAAGAAGTGAAAAACAACAACAATGCTTTGCTGATAATCTAACTGTCGTCAAATAGCCCTTACAAAATGAACGGACTTTCACATAGTTTCCGCATATCGATGAAAGGAAACACTTTTCTAGTAACTTGTTATCATAATAATGAAGAAAGCCAACGTGACAGCGAGAGTAAAGACCAAGTAAATGACAAATAAAATCATTTCCGAGCACTGGACAAGATCCGACCACTGCACGCGTTCAATACCATCCCCTGCCAGACTATCCTCCGGCTCAGGGGTACTGCAAAGGCTGACGTTTTCCCTGTCCTCTAAGTAACTTCTGAGCTCTTCTTTAGTGTACGGCTCGGTAACCGCTACATCGGAAATCCCCCAGGCCTCCGATATCGAGGACAGTGGCCGCTTCACTAAAATGGACTTTGGCGGCAACGATTCGAGCGAGGCTGCCTTGGTCTCAGTACTTGCCGAATTAGTCCTGGTGGCTGACAGCCTTCCTCCTAAATTGCTTGAATGAAGCCCCCTCGCGCAACTTGTCGAGCGGGAGACCGGTCTGTTACTTGCCTCAGAAATAGTTCTGTTGGGCGATATCGGTCGCACCCGATTTGAACTCCCGCGACTTGTCGAGCGGGAGACCGGTCTGTTACTTGCTTCGGATATAGTTATGTTGGGCGATATCGGTCGCACCCGATTGTCCATAAACGACACCGACCGTTGAAAGTTCTTTGTGGCAGATTTTCGACCATCAACAGGACTAGTCACAGTTGGTTCGTTAGTAGGACTGCTGTTATAACACTCTCTGACCATTTCCATGTCCGAATCTTCAGCTTTGTAAATCATGTTTGAGTGACAGTTATTACCTTTGTTTTCCCAAATTCTTGCTCTTTTGCGTCTGTTTTGTTGTCAAAAGATGTAGATTTCACGTCGTTTTGCTGTAGATGATTTTACTTACTCTCCATAGCGTCATTTTGAATAGACATGCGTCTTCCGAATTCCCCTTCTCGAACAACTTTTATATTGTTCGTCTTTTCAAGAACATGTTCATCAAAAGTGTTCTCTTCTTCAATGGTTTCCGATACATAAGCCTCTTGTATTACTTTTCTGTTTTCGAGTGGGGTGAGAGCTAATAAACTTTCGTTGTTTCCATCATGTTGGTCTACATTGCTATTGTCATTATTATAATTTTCCTGATCGTTTTGATTATCGTTAACATCGCTATTGGCTATCGCATCTTAGTCACCTTTATCACTCTCTTCATCGGCGTTCTCATAAGATGCATCCATATTGGCCATATACAATTCCTGACTTGCTAGCGATTCGTGGCTAGCAATGCTTTCAGAATCAGAGTCATTTTCAGGAGTATTTGTTTCAGCTTCAGCAACCTGGCTGACATTTGAAACATTCTGAAATTTAACCCTTTTTATATTATTGTGTGTGACTGTATATGTTTTTAATTGTGTCTCATCGTCAAACCCATGTGCATGTCCATTGGGAATTCTAGTTTCGTCTCTTTTCACCTGGGTGTTCCTCTCCAGCATGATCGAAGCAGCTGTAAGTTCCTTTTGAAATAACTTATCGTTATCTCCAGCCATGTATACGTAATCATACTGTGGGTACATGGGTAACTTAAGCGGTTGCTTATCTTCCTCCTGTTCCGGTTCCTTAGGGTCAGTTTCTTCAGTTGCGTTCTCTTTCTGGTCTTCAGCTTTAGGCGTGTCTTTTATCCGAAATATCATATTCCTGATAGCAAACATCTTTCTCACAAAGCGGTGGGTGCGATTGCTGATTGGGTAGCGCTTTGTATTAAAACTTGCTGCCCTGATTTGGAGAAGAGTCAGCATCACCGTGATGGCGCTGAAAAAAGTCATTGTCAATGAATACGCAGCGTAAATGGAAATGTTGTCAGAGTTGTCTGGCATGTAATCTTAGGTCCATAGGTCATCTTGCGGCACGAACATCAGCACGATGTCGTTTCGCTTCTCGGGTTCCCAGGCCAGACTGACGTCACGCCAGGAAATTTCCAACTGAAGCGTCGACGTCAATTTCTGTTCAACCTAGAAATAGCTCGTGGTAAATGTACAAGCATTATAAATAGCTCAGTCTGTCTTGGGGACAGTACATTTTAATTGGTAGTAAATGTGTATATACATATATACAAGGTAAACTTTAGAGCGACCTGCTTTAGTAAAACATTTTAACTATCCCCAATCCAGGAAATTCAATTAAATCTTAAACTAAATATGTGTCATTTCTAGGTGCAAATGCTATGTGAATATGTTCATTCTCATCCTTTGTCAGTATGAATTCATTTAGTATACAGTTTCTCATAGGTTATGTCAAGTTACACGTACTCAATGTAACACAAATAGAAACTCTTAAAAAGACTTGTTCACAGATTTTCGTATTTAAAAAAGTCATTTAATGTCTTAACTGCCAAAACTAAAGAAGTTTGACTGAGCAAAAACTAATATTACATAGGGAAAAAGAATAAATTGAAAAAATTGTCTTCGCCGGGACTCGAACAACGTCCGCCGGGATAAACATTATAACGCTCCAACCACTCGGCTATGCTTAGTGCCATTCGTTTAGTCAATGTTTAACGCTATGTAAGTGATACAAGTGTTTTCCAAAATACTTATGAAAAGAGTTACAAACGCTTTATAATTTTATAAATTTCAATTGAGGATTTCATAAACGACATTCTAGTTCCGATAAATTTCTTTGTCAGTAGTGTTATTTCACTTGTTTCTATATGATGTATTTTTCTTTTTGGGACCTATGGCAACAACTACTTGTCAATTTGCCAATCTGAAAACAGGTCTTTTTAATCCTGTAGATAATCTACTGTTGAGTAATCACATGTTGAATACTAATAACTAGTACCCAGATATTAAACGTACAAATCGTTACACATGTCAATGCAGCATGACACATTAATATTGTGATATGCTGCGAAATCAACCATAAAATTCTTGCCTCATCCAAGCCGTTGATTCCAACCAGGTAAAAGTCAATGGTGGCTTCAATGCCCTCGGTGACATTGCGCGTCTGTACGACGTCATTCCGGTAGAAGAACATGGACCCATTTACCGCTTCTATCACCGCCTCCACCGGCGGGCCAAATGTTGCGGCGGCGTCGTGGTGACTACAGCGGAAACGTTCCGCATCTCTGAAATAAATGTATTGAGTGCCGGTAGCCATATATAGTGCATGACCCATAATGCATTTAGCTAATGAAATAACACGCAGTCGTTGTCACTGCAGCGGAAATGCCCGCATTTCTAAATAGATGTATGGGTAGATGTATTATTGTTTATAAGTATGTTTTTTTTTTAATTTTCGGGACCCAGAATGTACGTAAACAAGAAATTGTAGAATGTTGAATTACGTAAGAGCTTAGAAATCATTCGTTTGAAAAGAGGCTAAAAGTCACGATTAAATGCTAGTTTAAAGGGACCTTTTCACAGTTTGACGAATTGACATTTTTCAAACTGTTTGTCACATATTCCAAAAAATAAAAGAAAAGGGTATATAATGGAGCGAAATAACATTATTGATATAGAAATAGTTGCAATAATTTGTTGTTCTCTACAGTTGCATATATCAGTGTACATATTGTTCATACTGTGATAAAGCTGTCTCGTATTTTTGTCTGATGTTTTCGCATGAAATCTCAAGTCCCTCCTCTGGGCAAGTACTTTATTAACACACATTTGTTGTAACTTTCTCTGGATTTTGTTTTTTGCTATGCGAACTAGGAATAATAAATGTTATTTGTTTTATATACATATTAGTATTATACACTGTGTATATATGTACATATGTTATAAGGTGTCATGTGACTATTATTATTATTCATTGGATCATGTTACGAAATACATGTATATGTTTAAGTAACGAAATAAATATGATGAATCTAAAATAAACAAAAAACAACTACAACAACAACACGTGAATCACTTACACAAAGTAAAAATACACGGTCAATTTTATAAATCGGAATGCCCGTGAGGTAAGCGCGTTAGACTTTTGATACGGTGGTCTGAAGCTTTATAATTGTCAAGTTAAGGATTTTAATGGCATTTTTTTTAAATACACAGTCTGTGAACATGTCCCTTCAACATAGTTTCATACACAGAATGGAATACCCATGGAGAGGCCAGACAATCCTTAAACTAGGCCTTTAAGGAATGTCTGGCCTCTCCATGGGGTATTCCACTCTGTGTATTGGCCTACCATAAAATATCTCATCATTATCTGCAATCTTTTCTCTCAGCTGACTCAGCAATGGCTGAGTGCACTGTTTTAATTGCAGCCGTGTATTGATCTCAGCTGATCTCAGCTGATAATGATAACCCGAATTTGGGGTGGGGTGGGGTGGGCCTGGGTTAATTAAAGAAGGATTAAACTAGGCCTTTAAATAAATAGGTTTAAACTAACTTTATTGAAATGCTTTTAAATAAATAGGTGTAAACTAACTTAATACTAATATAATTGGTAACTGGCAACTTTTCATATTGTCAGTTTGTGGTGATAAACTTAGAAGATTGCACATTCAGATGGAATTCAGAAAAGAAAACATTACCTGCCCAATATTTCAGCCTGAATCCATTGTAATTAAATGAGTTGTCCATGTGAAAGTACAGCAGATAGGCCTTTGTCGTGCCTTCTAGGTTGTGCGTCTTCAACCAATAACCATAGTGACCGCAGGTTTTGTCGATCAAAGGGGAGGTGCGGCACGGACCTGTGAATATACAATTTCGTAAACAGAATGTGAACATTAAAAGTTAGTAAGGAGGTTTAAAAGGTACTTTGTACTGCGAACGAACTGACAAAGACAGCATTTAGACTACGTATGAAACGGAATATGTCTGCTGATACCGAAATACATGAATGTTGACATTATTGCTCAACACACATGTATTTCGGTATCAGCAGACATATTCCGTTGAAACCTGTCTACTATTAATATTCACATTCTTTTTACATGTATATTTAAAGGTCCAACTAGTATATTTAGCGAATGATATGCAAATTATGTGGCTGACATGCATTTGTTCAAACTTGGGAACTGTTTGACAAAACTCAAACATGGTAGCCACTGCACCACAGAGATATTTATTGTTTTGTTTGTATTTTTATAGCGGTATACAGTTGTCATTGAACATTTGGAAAACTCGCGTTTAATATTTATCAGATACAAACAAACCACTAAATAACTCTCTGTGGTGTAGTGGGTAGCGTGTTCGTGTTTTATCGGACAGTTACTAAGTTTGAACCAAAGCACTGTTGCATCCAAGAAAGTGTGCTCTTCCCGACTTATTGTCCGATGCGATTGTCTACAATGTTGTTAGATGTAAAAGAGATAAAACCAAGACATAAGGATACAGCGCAAAAATCCATGAACACCGTTTAAATAGACTGCTCATAACAATACAAGTAAACTCGGATGACAAACCGTCAAACAAGGCGAACCAGTCTACGTTGCAACCCGGTGCGCTCTCAATCCGGAAGTCGCTGAAAGAGAGCACGAGGCGGTACTCTTGCGGATTCTCCACAGTGATCAGCCAGATAATTTCTGAGTTACTGTAACCATCGGAAACAAGTTTTAGTTTATTCAGATTAGTTTTGTAAGTTTTTGAATTTAAAATTATATCATTCACTTCATATTAACCGATTTGTATAATTTATTCAATTCGTGCATATGTTATATAAAGTTACATCCATAACTAGAAGTAAGTGTGTTGGTAGAGATTTAAGGTTATTAACAACACTATACATATATAGATCGAATGTCAATGGTTAAGTGGTAAACATATAAGGTAAAACTAATATTATATATATATATAAATGTAATTACATACTTTAATTAATTCCGGTACCATGATATAATTGTTACACACAGGCGATACGCTATGGGATTTATAACCGCGCTAACTAATTAGGTTAAACTAGGACAAACACCGTTTACAGAATTCGAATGTTTTTATAATACATTTCCATTAGACAATTTAGTCCTAGTTTTCTGAATGGCTACACACATTGGCAATCACAGGCTGATCCATGGCGACACTTGACGCACATGCATTTTGCCTCGTTTTCCCACGACACGCTCATATGTATTTAGCCATTCAGAGAGATAGGACTTCATTGACTGACGGTGACGTTTTGTAAAAAAATTCGTATACTGTCAACGGTTTTTGTCGGAGATTGACCTTCGTAGGCGCAGTTATAAATCCAATATCGATCCGTCAGTAACATGCATACAGATATACATTTTCATTGAGGTAGCAATGCACTAACCTTTCATAATAACTCCATCCGTAATTAGGATTCGTGATGGACAATATCCACGAGGCATTTGCGCTCAGATAAGAAGACTCCAAGTTGTATGCCCCATTATACGACTTAAAATCTTCGCTGCAAAACGGATTAACTGAAGAGAAAAGGTTTCCAAAAACGTATCTAATGCGGATTTTGTTCTATTAATATGAGCTGGAAAAAAATTATCATCAGGCACGAAATTAGTAAACGCGGTTAAACTGCAAATACGCGTACACGTATGGATGGTTGGCAGTTTTATTTTAAAACAAGGGGCTGGGCTCAAGATAAAATTTTAGTTAGATGTTATTGGTGCTACTTTCATGTACATGGTATATTCCAAGTTATGCGCACAACAACAAACATATTAATGTACTGTAGTGTGGGCAGAGCAAGTACAACATAAAGTAGGCAATTGTTATTAAAGGGACAATGTACCAATTTACAATGTAAATGGAACCTGTACTTACTCATGTCAATGGCGTAGCAGAGAAGTGTGAATCCCGCTGCGGTCACTAAGTAGTCCGATAGTGAAGTGTACTTACTCATACCAATGGCGTACAAGTTTGAATCCCACTGCGGTTACTAAGTAGTCCGAATGGAACCTGAACTTACTCATACCAATGGCGTAGGAGCGGAGTTTGAATGCCACTGCGGCCACTTAGTAGTCCGAATGGAACCAGTACTTACTCATACCAATGGCGTAGGAGCGGAGTTTGAACGCCACTGCGGTCACTAAGTAGTCCGAATGCAACCTGAACTTACTCATACCAATGGCGTAGGAGCGGAGTTTGAGTGCCACTGCGGTCACTAAGTAGTCCGAATGGAACCTGAACTTACTCATACCAATGGCGTAGGAGCGGAGTTTGAATGCCACTGCGGCCACTTAGTAGTCCGAATGCAACCAGTACTTACTCATGTCAATGGCGTAGGAGCGGAGTTTGAATCCCACTGCGGTCACTAAGTAGTCCGAATGGAATTCTATCATCATCCGGTTGCCAACGGTTTGGTAGCGGTACTTAGGCACAAAATAGCCGCATACTCTGTTGATACGGGTCAGAGTGTCGTTCGGACCTGTAACTGTAACAGGGCCTTGATTGAAATTTAATAGGCACGCAGGGGCCTAAAGCTTTGAAAATGATAACCTTTGAGACAAAAACAACATATTGTAAGAGTTTTTTCTAGATGGTAAAAACCACATACGTTGATTCCAAACATACAGCCATGTAGACTATAAGATAGATTTATATTTGTTCTGAAATAATTACCCACACATCAACCCAGGACCAAAGACTCGCATTAAATCATGTATGCTTTTCAACTGGACTTATATTGTTCATCATGCCATAACACAAACGTCTTCACCAACCTATTTGTTAGAAACCTGAGTTTGTTTTTGAAAAGAAAAAAATGTCCCACGCACCGGCATACCTCCGCCCAAAATCCACCTACCATGACATTCCGAAGATATGCACAACACGACGACGATAAATAACTAGATATGGAACTGATCAATCATGTGCTTTTTCGTCAAACTCCGACCAGGGGTTACGGATAACAAGCGCAGACAAGGAATGTTATGTGAGAAACTTCAAATGGCGGTAACTCTGCCAAAAATCCGCCGACGATAAATGCCGACGATATGAGCAACACTACTCGGTTCTGATCAATCCTGTGAAGTTTCGTCCACATCCGACCAGGGGTTACGGAGAACAAGCGCAGACATTATAAGGTATGTTATGTGAAAAACTTCAAACGGCCGTAACTCCGCCAAAAATCCTACGACGACGACGACATGCCGACGATATGTACAACTAGACTTGATACTGATCAATCATATGCTGTTTCGGCAAACTCCGACCAGGGGTTACGGAGAACAAGCGCAGACAAGGTATGTTATTTGAAAAACTTAAAAGGGCCGTAACTCCGCCAAAAATCCGCCGATGATGCAATGCCGACGAAATGCACAACTCAGACTTGGTACTGATCAATCCTGTAGAGTTTCTTCAAAATCCAACCAGGGGGTAAGGAGAACAAGCGCAGAATTTTTTTTCAGGCGTCAATCATCCATCCATCCATCCATCCATTAGGACATACGACTTTCTAGCACAGCATCAATATGTCTCTCTACCCACTACATAGGGGAGACATAATAAACTTAAGACTTTTGAGAATATGTTTAATGCAGTAAAATTGTATTGGTAAATGCAGTACTAATACATATTTATTTTGTGCAAAGATATATGCGAAGATTGAGATAACTGTCAGCATTTGTTTATTCTTGTACCTTCGTAAAAGGCCAAGTAGTCATAGTCGCAGTAGCGGTTGGTCTCCAGTCCGTATCCTCCCAGCTCGAACTGTATCTCCACCGAGTGGTTCTCCGGAGCGGTGATGTACCAAATGCAGTCCATGTTGCTGCAATGAAGATTGGAAAGTTTTAATATATACAAGTGAAAACATATGGTTAGTAGTAGTGATAGTAACAAATTGTAACCTGTGTACTTAAGCTAAAATTGTAATCACTTAAAGAGGAGCTGTACGATTGTGCACAACAAATTATAACGAAAACCATCCATTTATTCTAAGACAGTCAGTATATATTTTAAAATAAAATTATAACAAATGTTGAGAGTAACTTATGTTAAGAAATGCGTGTAGAACAGGTCAAATTCATTATCTAACAAATAAATAAATAAATATACACATCTATATATATATACAATTATTATATAGTGTTTATGTCCCTTGTCTAATATGTGTCCATTTGCTGCCTTTGTGAGATTCAGTGCCCTGTCCTGTGTGTGTTCAGCCATGTACTGTGATGGCATTCATGTATTGTCCAGTCAGTATGCAAGGTTTCTAATATACATGATTTTGATTGGTCAGATTGGTTATAGCTTGTTTTAATGATATAAAACTTACTTACAATGCCTTCTTTCCATTTTGATAAGCGTTCAATTTTCAAGACTTCCATTGCTTCTATTGCTGTTTTATTTCTATATACATCCAAACTGGTTTTTAATTTAAATATATTATATGTATAAATCCGATATATTTTCGGCGTCACAATAAATCTTGAACCTCGAGACGGTGTTAATAAATTTCTACACCATACCAGTTCACTACATGCGTATAAAGAGAGACTTTTAAAACTTAAATATTTTTACTGCGTAGCAAAAAATTACAGGACGTGAATATACAGCGTCTCGAGCGTCTTGACGAATCATACTGATTGTTGTGCATGCGCAATTTTTATTTTCTAATGCGAAACCGAATGTACCCGTTTTGGGTATGGGATAAACTGGTCTGTATCGACAGAAAATACATAATTGTATTTTTCGATAAATAAATAGTCTAGTCTATGTCGACGTTTTTGATGTTATGTAAAACGTTTTCTTTATACTAGTAGGTAACACAACAGACCCGAAAAAACTATATAAAAACTAAATACTAAATGCTTTGTAACCATAACACCCTACTTAATCAGTAGTATTTTGTAAGACTGCTATCACTTTTCAGACATCCCTACATCTTCACACCTACCTATTATAATTATTTCAGTCACAAGTACTTACACCTTCTACTGATCCTTAGGAATGGAGAGATATTCAAAGAATGTTCGGTTAGGCGTATCCAAGTAAATGCCAGTAGAGTTGCACTCATCCGTTAGGTTGATGTTGTCGGGAGCCACTGAATTAGACAGTAATACGTTACGATGCACGTTGTTTACCTATTCTTATTATGATTTATTTTGATTTGATTGTTAATGTTACGTCTACATTATTTTAAGTATAGAATTGTGCGTATCAAAATAAATTATTTTGCGCTGCAGTATTTATTAGATTTGAAGCGTTTATTAAAATATCTGAGACGTCTTTGTTACCTTCAGACGTTAGCGTACTAACATGTACACTGGTAGAAATGCATGCATTGTGATTTAGAAAAACGAGGACCCTTTTGATTGCGCATGCCGAACATGCATGCGTATCAACAGCATAACATGTGTTTATGAACGTGTACTTACCGATAACATACATAATCGCAAACATGAACTTACTGAGAGAGTATGACTGATAAAAATAATGCGTGTGTGTAAGAATATACGGTAATACGCCAACTTACAGTTGCCTATGTCATACGTCAAAAGAAAGCCATAATATTGATTTACGGACTTCGTTCTAAACACGACTCTGGCAAAATGTCCGGTCGTGTTTACAGTGGACGTTGTTATGTCAGACGCGTCATTATTCCGTATCAGCAATAAAGGGTCTCTCCTTTGTAGGCCTTCAAAATAGGAAAACCATTATAAACAATTATGAACAATTCTGACACAAAACAGTTTATCAGTCCGACTTAATTATATTACCTACGTTAGTTATGTTACGTTATCCCATTCTATTTCGAACAAAGCACTAATACCTGTAATTTGTTTTAGTTAAACGCATTTAACTGCACCATTCCAATAACTCCTATTACATGTTTTCCATAGAAACAACTGGCTGTAAAATGCACGTCCTTAACTAAGGTTAAAAGTCTGAAAAAATATGTTGACTAAATAATACCAGGAATTACTAATACATTCAAAAGACGTTAGGGCTAGTTAAAAGTATTGGTAAACTGATAGCAGATGCAACTTGTTTAGTTTTTTCACATTTTACTTCCAACATGTCTGTATTCATTCGGTTTTTAAATGCATTCGTTCCTTATGTACGGACTTCTTTTAAAATCGATAATACACAAGACAAACCGTCATATATCTCCAAGGCGTCGTCGGTGCCGAAGTCGGTGAAGGTCACATAGAACAAGATTCATTCCGGTGCCCAGAAGGTCCAACTGCAGGAGTCGTTGCTGATGGGAACACAGCATATTATACTCAGTGTAGTTTAGTTTTCAACAGTTATGGATTTCGAGAGCAACTGAAAATCTTATAATGTTTCTAATAAGGTAATGATGGAGACGTGGTTTAGTGCAATTGTTACTCATATACAGTTATGGCCTTCACATCTGTTCAAAGACTTAAAAGTCATTTAAATAACATGCTCTAATTGGAGAACAACACAGCCAGTCACCAGTTAGATATGTAAATACATTTGAACAATACTAGACTAAATAATACACTGCACTGTACATTTTTGCTGATTTTACGACCCAACGAAGAAACCACATGCGCCACCTTAAAGAAGTACAATGTATATCCCACGGGATCTCTAAATGTACCTTGACCATTTTATAAGATATATGTATGAGGTTTAGAATTTCGCAAAATTCATATTTTTTATCGATTTGCCACGCTGCTCAATAAAAACCATTGTTATTAACCAACTAACTTATTTCTTTTCGCCCATACACAACGATGAACATTGCGGGTATTCGCTCTGGTATTTACCACCCAATTTGTCAAAACAAAAAAGCCCCATGTTGGCTGAAAAAGGTAGATTTTTGCATTTTTCTTCGATTTCGTGTTTCGAATTTCTGATATAGCGCAGAA
Source organism: Congeria kusceri (assembly GCA_027627225.1). NCBI lineage: Eukaryota > Metazoa > Mollusca > Bivalvia > Myida > Dreissenidae > Congeria > Congeria kusceri. Next base: position 91,958,837 of record CM051025.1, read on the forward strand.
CACATTCCACAGTTTTCTGGACAAGTCGATGCCCATATTTTCTAAACAAGGCGTCTGGTATAAAAGTAACCTTGGACAAGAGAATCGAATCAAGAGATACAATCATTGGTAAACAACATGGTATTTTGTATTTTTTAATCGTTATGCTCAGAAAATTGATATGTATGCATAATCAGGGAGAAATTGTTAATTGATAGGGCTATTGAGGCCTAAAGACAGCTTCTTGGTCCAAACAACACAGTTTTATTGCTACTACGCATTTCTGAATAGTTTGGTTAACAGCAGGGTTAAAATATTATGGTAAACAGCATGGTAGTTTTTTATGACTACGAGCTCGTATGATCAGTGGTCTTGTTTTCGTAATTTCAGACTGTGTATTTTAGTAAAAAGACTATTTTAATTGCGTATTATTGTTAAATCTAAGGTACGTCGCACATAGCAACGATTTATCAGTTTGTAAAATTGGTAGTTCGTCGATGTTCACATATTAATTATTCATGGATGTACACAAGGCAATGTTTTGCGCTCTATCAGAAAATCAAAAGAAACACGAAATCGAAGGAAGATCTACCTTTTAAGCCAAGATGGCCAATATGGCGGCTTTTGTTGACAAATCGGTTGGTAAACAGCAGAGCGAATACCCGCCATGAATGACACTTACTCAGTAAATTTCAGTGGAAAGCTAGGAGCCATAAGTTGGGCGGGTTCTGTCACATTTATGCGGTCCGTGCAGTTCGGCTTGAGCGCTGTAAAAAAACGATAGACACACGATGACATCCTCATAAACGCACGCATTTAATAAAAAAAAAATTAATATAATAAAAATGGTACGTGTGTTTATTTTTTTAATTCTTTACAAAATGATCTCAGCCCGTATTTACCAAACCATTCTTAGACTTAAGAATAACAACTTAACTTAGACTCAAGAAGAAGTTATATCATTAATAAATCATTCTGAATAAAGATTGCTAACATTACCAGTGGTGAATATCAAGTGAGATTCAAATTATCAGAATATAGCAGTTTTAAAAATATTCTTTATGCTTAAAAAGTCTAAGAATTGGTTGGTGAATATGGGTACGGGATTTTTGACACTTATCAACATCTTCTAAATTAATTGATGAAATGTTCTTGATTTCACTTCAAGCATAAAAACATTATTACTCAAACAGAACACACTTGTATCTGAAATAAAGAGCATTGCTGTAAAACCCTGATATTGCCCGGGGTTACTTTCAGGTGTTTCGAAGTACAACTCCATTGTTTGACTGGTACTCACGAACACCCGTGTATTAAAACTGCCTTCGCAAATCTTGGTCGTTCCTCCTCCTGTATAAATATAATTATACCTTTTCAGAAATATTAAAATCCTGATAAGAAAGTCACGTGCAATCCTTATCTCGAGATAATAACCCGATTGTGACAGCAGACCCAACATCTGCGAAGGTTTCACAAACAGTGCGGCAATCGTCTTACAGTTGAAGGTTTGTTTATTGTTGGTTTGAATACTTTTTTAAACAAAGAGATTGTATTATAATAATTATGTGTTTTCCTTTTACAGCATGCTTAACACTATATACATGTGCGCATGACTTTGTTACGCTATAAATATTTGTTTGTATTATTTTCGTATAAATGATTTGGGTTATGGCGTCAGTTAGTTGTCGAGCAATGAGAATAAATAATATATTTATACTTATAGACCTTACCGTCATCGATTTCCAATTTATTTCTGTCATACCAGGTGGTGTTGAGATTACAATTTGTTTGAATGTCTATTTTTTGAATATGCAACACCACAGAGCCGGCGGGACTTAGTATTGTCCAACGGCATTCCCGGTCCTGATTGTGAAACAGGAATACACGAAATAAAGGAATGAGCCAGCGAGCGAACGATAGAAAGAACACACGAATGAACGAACGAACGAACAAAAGAACGAACGCGAGAACGATCGAAATAACATTTATTTTGTCTAAATAAATTGCATTTTGCTTTGGCAATTAATTTATTACACTCGTTATAAACATGTAAGTATCATTTTACATAATAATACTATTTGAACTTACCCAGTGAGCTGGTATATGATGTACTGTTCTTTTACTGTAGCCAAAATACTTTGTGTTGGACAGGAACCATGTTCAGTTGCTAAGAAAACAACAACGAAAGTGTTTGTTAGCATCTTCTTATATATAAATATATTTGCACAAACATATTTTTATCTACGTTTTCGTTGAACATATTATTGCATCAATGTTACAATAAATACATATATGTTTTACGTTTTGATAAAGAATGAGTCAAACATTTCCGTAATGCCAATTTTAACAACTCCAAAAAAGAGTGGTCTTGTAAGTTGTCCAAATGCGCAAAGGACTGGACGAATTATCTGCATGTATCTTTAAAGGGAATATGTCAACAAACAGGGCCTCAAGGGGATAGTGTCCTTACAAAGTATGTCATTAAGATCTTAATTATGCTATAATAAAGATGCATACAATGTATATATAAGGGAGGGGGATGTTTTCGCATTCTGAGATAAATATCAATTTATAATGAATGTCGTGTTTGTTTGGCCCTTTTCATGTTTACATTCTGACGTCAGAATTGTGAGCTTGTTGTATAACAAAAGTAGTCCAAGAGCCAAGGGCCATTTATTTAAAATTCGCGCCCCAAGCTAAAATTGGTTTTAAATGAAAGGTTTACATATACTGAATTCAAAAACCAATTTCTTTAAAAAATCCTCTTTTTACAATGGCCGTCAATCCAAGATGGCCGCCAAAATATTTCATTCTACCAATGTTCGCTAAAAGCCTATTATTTAGCTGTTATTACATCATTTTTGAATATCTTTTGAACCAAACCAACTGAAGTGATGTTATATTTGATGTTTGTAACATTCAATATGTTTCGTCAACACTGTTGAAAAAATTATATAGGAAAAAATGGGGAAAAAGCACCTCAATTTGTTTTTTTTCCCAAAGATCCGCCTTTCAGTTGTTGCACACTCTTACAAAAATAAGCTAGATGTAATAAAAATCATTTTAAACAATTACCTAATCTATGTTTTAAGTAAATTAAATTGTATCAACAGGATACTCTTAAATTAATATCATACTGTTGATAAAAGTGGGTGGGGTAAATTGTCCCCTTAATTTTAAAAATGACATTGTTTTAATTCTTTGATGATTTGTAATAAAAATGTGTTTATTATAATTTTATTATAATTTGTTTTAAATCAAACTAACAAGAATACTGTTATATTTGATATTTGTAATATTCGATGTGTTTCTTTAGCTACTGCTGGTGTGTGTTTTTTTACAAAGAAAATGAGAACAAATGCCATAATTTATTGTTTTAGGTCTAAATGTGGCTTTCAATTGTTGCAAATTCATAAAAAAAAAGATGATTAATGTGATACATATCATTTAAACAATAACCAAGTCTATAATTTATACAATTAAGCTAGATTTGTTCAACAGGATACTCATAAATTACCAAACTTTTGCTAAAAGTGGGTGGGGTAAATTGACCTCAGAATAAAAAAAAAACGACCTTATTTTCATTCTTAATTGAGTTGTTAACAACTTTTTAAAAACAATTTAAACATAATTAGTTTTTAATCAAACTAATAAACGTAATGTTATATTTTGTATTTGTAACGTTTAATGCGTTTTCAAGGAACTATGTCATCAAAAAGGGCCCCAAGAGGGCAATTTATTTTAAAAATCTGATTTTTTTAAATATATTATTTCCGGCATATAATAGCTGTTTAAACATGGTATATATAATGGGGACAGAATGAGCGCATTCTGAGATAAAACTCAACTTGGGTCGTGTTTGTTTGGCCCTTTTTCTGTTTACATTTTGACGTCAGAATTTTTGTGTGTGAGTATTTTGTATAACCATAGTGTACATACGACTCCCTATCAAGCATGATAGCGCAGTTGGTAAAACCGCTGTCTACTGACATTACTTCGTATGACTTCTAAGTTGTGTGTTCAAATCCCGTTTGGGATTTTAATTTGTCAGACCTGTTTTGCTATTTTATTTGTATTAAATAACTCATTGTGTATTATGCTATTATGTATTTATTTATAACATATTTCTTAGTATAGCGCCTTGTCTATCCTATAATATCAATAATAGTGAAAAAGGACGACATTTTTTCGGTGACATAGTCCTTTTAACATCTGTTGTTAAACATTATGAACATTAAGGAAAAAAGCACATACTCTGTTTATGTTGCAAAATTTAAAACAGATTATATATAATAAATTATAATGTAATTTTTTTAGACCGTAAATGCATGTACGTTTAATACATACCAATTAAATAACAAATAACATGTTTTTTTAACAATCTACGTATGACTGATTACTTTACCACAATTCAAAGTGTCTCTTATTGAGAGTATTCATTTTTGTAATGTTTATTAAACAACTCTTCTATAAATCTCTTCTATAAATTACATACATTTGGTTCTGTCTTATGCCTTGTGTTTTGATTCACTGCATGATAAGTTGATCGACTTCAGCTCGGCATCTAGAGTCCTTCTCCGAGTGGTCATTGGGCGACCACTCCTCCAACGTCTTTGTGGATTCCAATTATCTGGTGATGTTTGGTTGATCTCCCCTAAGTGTGTGGCCAATGCACCTCCATTTCCTCTCGTTGATGGTAGTAGTGATTGACTTTTGCCTTGTCCTTCTCTTGAGCTCCTGGTTTGAAATTATTTCTGGCCATCGGAGTATTTTTCAAAGACATCGGTGGACGACCACCTGCAGCTTGTGGTCTAGTGTCTTTGTGTGCTTTAACGTATCCAATCCATGCAACAGTACGGCCTTTACATTCGAATGGTTTCAAATGGTATTTTAGAGAGTTGAAGGCGTACTGTGCTTTGCCAATACTTTAATACCTTTACATCTTTATTAGCACCCCCTGTTTTGTTCACAATGCTCCCAAGGTTAACAACCCTATCAATAATCTCCAATGATTGGTCCTCCACAGATGTATGGGTGTTGTGCGCGTCGTGTTGAGACGTGCTCCCTTTGTTTTCCTGGTGTAGATATGGAGCCCTGAATCTCTGGCTATTGTGGCGAGAATCGTGGTCTTCCCTTGCATGTCTGTGTGCATGTGGACCGGAAAGTACAGGTCTTCTAGCTGTGTTTGGTGTCCACTGTATGCATCTAGGCTGACTCGTTGCAGTGCTTATTATCCAATTTATTACAAGTGAGAAGGTCAGAGGTGAAATCAAACAGCCTTGTCTCACGCCAGTTGTTACTTCAAAGGACGGCGAAAGTTCAGAGTTGTGTAGTACGTTACAAGTGGTATTCTCGTAGAGGCTAAGAAGGCAATCCCCAAGATCCCCCTTCTGGGGCAGCTTGACGAAAATTCCCTTACCCCACTCAGATGGTACCTCTTCGTGCGCTCATATGTCACTGATAAGCTCAATTAGTATATCTGCAAAAGTTGCTGCACCTGCTTTCAAGGCTTCTGGTGGGATGCTATCTTGGCCAGGAACTTTGCTGTTCTTTAGTTTATTTTTGCACTGCTTTACATAGCTCTTCCCTAGTGATGGGTCCTGTGTTGATTGCAAGGTCTGCTCTTGCTTCTGTGTCTGAAGGATGTCTAACTGGTGTGCCATTCAGATTCTGAATGTCTCACCTTTTTAGGGACTTGACTTGTTTTTCTTAGCTTTTAGCTGTTCCTGACAGCCTTCTGGAGATAACGTACAGGTTCCTCATGTCGCCTTCGTTTGCCGCTTCTTGTGCTTGCATAGCAATCTGGTCCTCTTGTTCGCTTTTATCAATCCTGGCACTTTTCTTTATTTTTTTACATGGTCTGCTTTATTGCTCTGGTTTTGGCTTGCAGCAGCATGTGTCGAATGTCTCTTTTCTACCATGTATATGGTTTCTTTTGACAGCCAACTCTTGTATGTCATTTTCCAGTACCGAAGAACTTCATCACAGGTGCTCCTCTTAAATGTTTTCTTGGTTCTTTCCCAATTCTCGTCTATCATGTCTTTTCCTAAATTGGCAAGGATTTGGGAAGTATTAGGTAATGTAATTGCAGTCATTACATATCGCCCTTTCCATTAACTTGGAGGTGTCAAAACGTGGCTGCCTTTTAAAACTGGTTTTCCTCACTCTGGCGATCTTCACCTTGAGTTTTACTTTCACCAGTTCATGGTTGCAATCCACATCTACCACTCTATAGGCTCTGACATCAGCTAGTGTTCTTCCCTAGCGTTTTGATATTGCTATGTGGTTTATCTGGTTTGTAATAACTATATCAGGTGATCTCTCTGTCATTTTATGGATGTGAGAAGGTGGTGCCTCCTATGACAAGATCCTTGTTGGCACAGAAGTTCACATAAAGTTCACTGTTCTCATTCATTGCGCCCAAGACTTCCATTCCCATTACAAGTTTTCTTCCACATTGGCATTCTTGTCTCCTCTGACAATTGAAATATCTCTTTTCGGGGCTCGGTCTAGTACGCCTTGGAGTTGCCCATAAAAATCATATTTCATCTCTTGTTCCGCTTGGTTTGTACTGGCATAAAATATAATCAGAAAAACATTGTGGAATTTAGACCTGTAGTATGTTGTTACAATCCTTTCACCGATTGGATCCCATGACATCAGACACGTGTTTGCCTCTCTGCTAAGCATGAACGCCACTCCATGATGGTGTCCCCTCTTCCTATGGTAGACCAGAATACAATACTGTATGCCCAGTAGACAATGTAAGCTTTCCTGCAGATGTCAATCTCACCTCAATCTCACATCGATACCTATCCATCTAGCTACCTCTGCGGTTCTTCCAGTCTCATGGAGTGTTCTAACATTCCAGTTTCCGATCCGTAGGGAGTTTTTCGGGGAGAATAAAGTCTACAAACAAGTCTGCTTCGTGCGCTATTCCATTTCATGGGAGTATAATGGATTGCTAGTTTACATTACTCAATTTATGTTTAGTAGCATAGAGCGTTTTATCACATGATATTGTAAAGGCAGCAATTGTTGAATAAGACATGTTTTGATTATTTGTTTCCGAATTGTGTTTCAAATGTGATTTAATTGTCAAAGCACACTACTCACGATCAATATTTACATACCGATGATATATAATTCTTAGTATATCAAATGTAATTTAAAATTGATATGTCAGTGCAAACATGCAAAACAACATTTGATAAGTTTTATATTGAATGGAATTTAGACACCATTTAAATGTATGTTGATTATACAAGAGATGTTTAATACAAGTTATAAAATGGATATTCTCATTACAAGAGACTTCGAATTATGGTAAACTAATACGAGTAAGTTGAATATATTCTACTGAATAAAACAGTAAATCCAGTAAATGGATTGGTTAAATAGTCAGGCTATTTCATGGGTCAATTTAGCCACACCACGAAAATCAGCAGTATAGTAACCTGTCGAACAAATGTAGTTTAATTGTTATCTTTAAAACATTGATGTATTTATTGTTAAAATATTTTATAACATTAACCATTTTTATAAGAATTTGCAACAATACAAAGCTACATAATTGTGTTTAAAATAAATAAATAATTAAAATTTCTGCTATTTTCCTCAATTTACACACATTTTTAACAACAGTGGTATACAACATTAAAATTTTAAATTATATAAAATTAACATTACCTTCATTTATTTTAGTAAAAAACTAATTTATTATTATTTATTTTAACTTTAAATTGTGTTAACACTGTTGGTAACAATTCAACTAAGAATAAATAACAAGGTCATTTTTGAAATTCTGGGGTCAATTTACCCCACCTACTTTCACAAAAATATTGGTAATTTATGTGTATATTGTTGAACAAATCTAGCTTAATTGTGTACTTTATAGATATGGTAATTGTTTAAAAGGACATTTATTACATTAATATTCTTTTTTAAGAATTTGTAACAGGTGAAAGCCATTAAGACCTAAAACAACAATTATGGCATTTGTTCTCATTTTCTTTGTAAATTACACACACCAGCAGAAGCAAAAGAAACACATCGAATATTACAAATATCAAATATAACATAAAATTTTGTTAGTTTGATTTAAAACAAATTATAATAAAATTATAATAAACACATATTTATAACAAATCATCAAAGAATTAAAACAATGTCGTTTTTTAAATTAAGGGGACAATTTACCCCACCCATTTTTAGCAACAGTATGATATTAATTTAAGAGCATCCTGTTGAGAAAATTTAATTTACTTTTATTAAACATAGATTTGGTGATTGTTTAAAATGATTGTTATTACATTTAGTTTATTTTTTAAGAGCGTGCAACAACTGAAAGGCAGATCTTTGAAAAAAACACACCAAAATTGAGGTGCTTTTTGCCATTTTTTCGTACATATTCTTTTAATAGTGATGACGAAACATACTAAATGTTACAAACATTAAATATAACATCACTTTCAGTTAGTTCGGTTAAAAATATATTAAAAAATGATATAATAACAGCTAAACAATCGGGTTTTAGCGAACATGGGGTAACATGAAATATTTTGGCGGCCATCTTGGATTGACAGCCATTGTAAAAGAGGATTTTTTAAAGAAATTTTTTTGAATTCATTATATGTATACCTTTCATTTAAAACCAATTTTAGCTTGGGGCGCGAATTTTAAATAAATGGCCCTCCGCTCTTGGACTATAGTTAACACACGTTTGCTTACAAAGCAGATTAACTTAATTGGTTAAAGCGCTGTCTAATGTCGATTTATTTTATCAAATACCTCATTATGCATTATATGTATTATTCTTTATTTAAAGTTCATGTCTTATTATAGCGCATTTCTACCATCTAAAATCATGTATAGCGCAATAAGAAACACGTTTTTCGCTGACATAGTCCCTTTAACTCTCTGTCAGAAACAATCTACTCAAAAGTCTACAATACGCAAAGGCATTCGACATTTCACTCAGTTAGTAAATACTACGCAATACTCTAAATGATAGTTAATAAAACCATAATTGAGGTATGTCGGGGGAAAACCGGGCTTAATGCACTTGCTTAAAGTGTCGACCCGTACCAGGTGTGCAGTCAGCACAGGCTGATCAGGGTCGGCACTTTCCGCTTTAATAGTTTTTCTGTTTCAAGGACGTCTCTTCTAAACATAAATCTACTGTAGGCGGAAAGTGCCGCCCTGGATTGGCCTGTGCGGACTGCACAAGATAATCTGGGACGAAACATTACGCACATGCATTAAGCCCGGTTTTCCCATATATTATATATTATAATAATATTATAATAACACCATAACATCAAACAGTTAAGTTAAACGTTCAAAATTTACCTGCAGAAATAATGCATCCAACATATCCAACCAAGTTTATACAAATACATGCAAACAGAAACCACATGTTGCAGTGTTTATTATTAATATTCCATAGCAGACATTCAGAAATTCTTTGCTTATTTTCCAGTTTGTTTTACGTATAATCTACGAGCTGGCTTCAATAAATTTCGATCTGCTCTAAAGTTAATTCTTATTGCAATTACATAAAAATGAAAATATTTCATACACGAAACAATGCCTGAAATGTGACCTTGTAACAATTAGTGTAATACAACCGCTTTCCACGGGGATATAACACGTCACACGCTACATGCCGAGCGGTTAAATGAGTACATTTATGTTATTTGATACGGACAGTATTATTAGTACAAAACATTCATGAACGCCCTACAACAAAGGGTAGTTTATTAACATACATAACATTATTTGGTTGACACAATAATTGAAATACAATTAAAGTGAAAGTTTACCTAATCAGAGATATATTAACGTCGTTAACTGTGTAAAGTTACATTGTCACTTATTATAATGACCTACTTTGTTTGCTTGATAAAAAACAAAAATTTGATCTCAATACTTTGTTAAACCAACAACAACTACCACACCTTCTGCTGCAACTACTATTATATTATTACAACGACAACGTCAGCAACATCAAAATAACCACCACCACTACTACTACTGACACTAATACTAATACTGTCCTACTCCTACTTCTACTACTACTACTGCTGCTACTACTACTACTACTACTACTACTACTACTACTACTACTACTACTACTACGATTTCTACTACTACTACTACTACTACTGCTGCTGCTGCCACCACTACTACTACTACTACTGCTACTACTACTACTACTACTACTACTACTACTACTACTATTACTACTACTACTACTGCTATTACTGCTACTACTTATAATACTACTAATACTACCAATACTACTGCTACTACTGCTACTACTACTGCTATGGGGTATTATTCGAAGGACTGATTTATGTTTTCAATCGATTCAGCCACTCGCCGCTGAAGAATGGAATTTACAAAGATCTAACGATACCGGTGACATGTTTCCCGGTTATAATTAAATGTAATATCGAGCGCAATATGCTTGTAAGAACTAAATAAACAGTGCTGTTGTTTATTGTTACAAGATAATAACAGTCTTATACATTCCGCTTTTAAAGTATTTATGGTTTTGCAATGTACCTAGACGTAGATATAGTGCAAGGAATTCATTAGTTCCACGTGGCATAAATAATTGTTTTCAGTATTGTTTTATTTTTTTTGGATTATGTAACCTCATAGAATACCATAACGAAATACAAATGTTTATAACTGCGCGCATTTTTTCGTTGTTATTAACACGTACTTGTACTAATGTGGCGAGGGTAAAGCCAAATAGTTAAATATATCTTAGTAGTGTGCTGATTTGGGGGTTACATTGTGTGTGGTGTGTAGTCTAAAAACGGTGTTCTGTATATTCTGGGACTTCCGGCGTAGAGGCGTGAGGGTAAGAGTGTGTTTGCACGGGGGCCTAGATGAATCCGCGGCAACCGTTCCTCTTTTAGCTTGGTGAGTGACCCCATCAGCCCAATTGACCCCATAGTGGTGTCTGAAGTGGGATCTTGGAGGTTTTCGGAGGTTATTTCCAGCAAAAACTACAGCCGTTTTCACCAAGCAGAACTACCTGTATTTCGTTTGGAAGGACGAACCATCAGCTATATCGGATTGACAGCGTTGTGGAAAGACTCACAGAGGACGCATTCAACAGAAATAGTGGTAATGAATTGGTAGTTTGGCTGTGGGAAAGCTGAGTGAATTGTGCAATATTTCGTCTGTTGCTTAACTTTTAAGTTACACGCCACTTAAATTTGGTGCAAATAATAGGTACTTCATCAAGTTTTTAATTTGATCAAGATTATTGTAAGGTTAAGTTTCTGATTTGTTAAAAATGTTGTTGCTTGTGGTCGTTTAGATTTTTTCAGTGGTATGCAGATATGGATGTAATGCACACGTGCATGTGCAGCCGGGAGGTCCAGGGGGTAACGAGAATGTTATTGGTAATGATCTTTGTGATGAGGCTGAGAAGAAGCCCACTGCTGTGTCTCTGCAGAACAGTATGGTACAAGACGGCAGTGTCGGTGCATATCCCAAGATAAGTAGATTTGTTGCAGGTGACCAGACTGAGCAAAGTGTGCAGGAGTTTACACAACAAATCGGTCAATTGCAGCCGAGACTTCAGATATTGCAAGTGACTAAGGTATCACAGGGTGCTGCTCTGAGTCAGACGTTGATCTACCGGATGGTAAGGTTACTAGACAATGTCGTTATCCAAAAGATGTCACTAAATATGTTGCCTCGAAATCTGCAGTTTGATGGTACAACATCTTGGGCATGTTTTCGGCAAAAGTTGGAGAGGTATGCAAAGGCGTGTGGGTAGACTGAGGCCGAGTGCGTAAACTGTCTATGTTGGAACTTATCGGGAAAGGCAAGTGATTACTATACTGACACAGGGTCGGGACGATATGCCTTTCCTTGTACTATTCCGCAGGTTGGAAAATATATTTGGGTTTAATGAACTACCCATTACTGCACAGAAGATGTTCCAGTTGGCTGTTCAGAATGAAGGTGAGTCCTAGGAACACTGGGCTGATCGTGTGCTGACTTTAGCATCCAGGGCATTTAAAGAGTTGCCAGAGCAATATGGCAATCGGCAGGTTCTGCAAGATTCAGATGTAAGGCAGTTTGAGTGCCTTCAGAATCAGTTTTTCTTATATGAAGCCATTAATAAGGTAAAACAATTCATGTATGTTCGCCAGACTTGCTAAGCTGGTAGAGAGTGTGGTCAATGTATGTCTGATTTACATTTGCAGCAAGGATCACAACACAGTACCATGCAGATGCAGCATCAGAGGCTTAATCAAATTTGCAGTTATCTGTCGAAAAGTTGCAGTATGACACGGAACAGGTAAAGCAATAACATGGCAAGAGGCAAGCTGACACAGGAAACGAGGTTCCAGATGCTGATCTAAGGCATGTTTCTTGTGCCATAAGAAATGGCACTTAAAACGAGCTCGTCCGTATTCAGTGGCAGAAATGGGAACGTCAGAATAGTGATGCCCAGGTAAACAACCATTTTCGTGTTGCTTAGATGAATATTGAATGCTGTATATTGCTGATAAACGTTGTCAAAAACTGCGATTGCGGATCACAGGGGCAATGGGCTCGCTCACATAGAGGAAAGGATCTGTGTTAGGCGCATTCATAGTGGTGTGGAGCTTTCACCATAATATGGGTGCGATCGCGGCATTTGTCTCTTGATGTTGGTGTGTTATTTTGATATGTTGAAAATAGGCACCCCCTAGGAAATAAATACATCGATGATGCAGTCCTATTGTGCAAGGATGCAGGTGTTGGTTCCGGGAAACGACGATGGCCACGTTGGGGGCGAAGGTGCACAGGGCACGTAGGAGGGCTGGGCGCATCGAGGCAGCTAATTCAGCAGGTGAACAATCAAAAGTTAATTCAGCAAATATATTAAGTAATAATATTATAAGCATGTGAATAAACCGAAGTAAATGAATTGGTAAAAGCAGATTAATGAGTTACAACACTCTGGGCCCTTTGTCTGGATAGCAGTGGTTCTTGTCAAAATAAATCATATTGGTCTGTAGGATGGAAATATATCAAAACAATGATTCATATGAAAACTAACAAGTATTTCAAATAAGACAAAGTTAATATTTTATATTAACAAGTAAAAAAAGAATGATCGAAACACTAATTGGCACTATAATTGTAATGTAAAGGTCACACAAATTATTATGTATGGTAATATTATTAGGATGAGTCTTGAGAAAGCTCATTAATACAAAAACTAAGTTTTTTTTAATAAGGTTGTGCATGAAAAATGGATGCACATGCAAAATTGGTATTGATTTAGGTTAGAAGTCTAGAATTAAGGTGAACTGAAGGGAGTGATAGCGTGTTAGCTTTGTCAGTACTTGTTTTGACGGTCTGGTATTGTTAATAATTGTTACCCACGGTGGTGCAGGGGCACCTAGTTACAAAGGTTTGAGAAGACCTACGTAGCGTAAGTTGCTAAGCGATGATACGGGCTTGGGTAGCTTCACAGGAGCCTGCCAGCAAAGAAGATACAACATTGCAGGTGCACATAGGAAGCTCATGGTGAGCCAGGAAGCAGAGATGTGATCCCATTGCAAGGTCACACCAGGTATAGTTAACAGTAGTTAGTTTACTGTCCATTCAGATCCTTAAGAGGGTAAAGCTATGGCAAATCTCCGCTTTGACAAGTTATGGTGCTCAACAGATGAAGTTTCGACCACTGCACGTCGCAGATGTAAGAGTAGGATGCATTCTACTCGGCGCCGGGGTTTGCATAGCGGCATGCACATGGTTGACACAGACGCTTAGACCAGAACGTCAGAAGGTAATTTAATTATTTGATTTGTGATGGTATGCTTATCCTGCTATGGGTGCTACCGCTTCTACTGCTTCTTCTTCTACTACTACTACTTCTACTAGTACTCCTCCTCCTCCTCCTCCTACTACTACTACCTATACTACTACTACTACTACTACTTCTACTACTACTACTACTACTACTTCTACTACTACTACTACTACTACTACTACTACTACTACTACTACTACTACTACTACTACTACTACTACTACTACTACTACTACTACTACTGCTGCTGCTACTACCACCACTACTACTACTACCAATACTGCTGCTGCCGCTGCTACTACCACTGCTTCTTCTTCTACTTTCTTCTACTACTACTTCGACTACTTCGACTACTATGACTTCTATTACTACTACTACTACTACTACTACTACTACTACTACTACTACTACTACTACTACTACTACTACTACTACTACTACTACTACTACTACTACTACTACTACTACTACTACTACTACTACTACTACTACTACTACTACTACTACTGCTACTATAACTTGTATCGGCCGAAAGAAAATAGTAAATTAAGAATACCTTGTATCTGAAAAATATGAATTATCTGTTATGTTATACACACAAACAACATGTTTTCTGTATTGTTTCAGGAAAACACGGATCATTCATTGGAATTGGACAAAGTTTAAATTTGAGTCATCAGTGCGAATTTTTTTTTTTTTTAAATTTGGGGAGGGGGGGGCACAATGGTCATCATCTGAATTAAATACAAACAAAACGAGAAAACATTCAGACGTAACACACAGACAGTTGCACAGTGATAATCATTTTTAAATGTATACATTGAATGTGTACGCTTATGCATAATTTTAAAAATAAGTTTGTCAGTATACATATTAAATGTACATAATGAACAGGTATACTGATAGACTCAGTAATCTCTTTGCAAGCAGTAATCATAAGAACAAAGCATTTAACATGAACATATATACACGTAAATATAATAACATTGTATTCAAATGTAATCATTACAGCAAAACACACGTTCCCAATCAGCTGCCAGTGTCCACCACTAATACGTATAAACTTAATCCTTTTACCGTTAACTAACGGTAACTAGTACGTACGTACATCGCTGCGCGTCACATCTAAAACTAACAGCGCTAACCATGAATAACCGTTCCACACCTGTACAGGGAAAACGACCTGATAAACGCGACTTATCCACTTCAAGTATTGACTTAGGAACTGGAAACAAAAAGAATAAATTGTCTGACTCTGATATCATGCAGAACAGTGCAATCATAAACCAGATTCAACTTAGCGAAGCTGATTTAGAAATAATAACCAGACAAATGCATGATATGTTCAAAACTGACCTTGAGGCCATGGTTAGCTCAGTTGTGCAGGCTTTCATACCGCAGGTCATAGCTGGAATAAATGCCTCGCTCAACGACAAAATTGAGTCCCTAAAGCAGGAGAACAAATGTCTCAAAGAACATGTGAATGAGCTACAGGTGCAAGCAAACCGAGTGGAACAATACAGTCGCCGCAATTGCCTACGTGTCACTGGAATCCCGGAAGCCGGAGCGGAGGACACTGACAAGATAATACTTGCAATGGCGAAAGACCTAGGCGCAAACCTGTCTATTGACGAGATTGATCGCTCGAATCGATTAGGGCAGCGGAAACATCCGGGTTCAAAGCCTAGAGACATAATTGTCAAGTTCGTTGCCTACAGAGCCCGACAAAAATTGTACAGTGTGAGATCTCGGGCGAAAACGTCCGACCGATACAAAGGCAATTTTATTAATGAGGCGCTCACGAAGCAGAGTAGTGAGATGTTCTTTGATGCGCGCAAACTCGTCCTTGACAAACTTGTAGAAAGTGCGTGGACCCATGATGGAACAATTTTGGTTCGGGACCTTAAACGTGTTATCCATCGAATTGAAAAACCAGTACAGATAACTGAGCTGCGCTCCAAAGCCAGCAGATCTTACGCCTCTGTCGCAAGTGAAAATAAAGCATAAGTGACACGCTATCTTCTCCGAACAGTATACACACACGTATAAATTACGAACTAACCATAATCTTGCAGTTAAACGTGGAAAACATGTTGAATTTATAGTCAAGCTGATTATATGTCATTTAATACGTCTTGGTTATTGTTTACTGTCTTAACTACTCCATTGTACTATGATTGGTAACAATTTCTCGTGTCCAGTATAAACCTGAATTAAACGTATAATGATATTCTATAAAGGTGTTTAGACAGCATCTATCACTATTGTACTTTGCTGGTCACAATTATACTTACTAATCTATTTACGATTTTCAGTGAACAGTTTAATGTAAAATGAAAAATAAGGAATAAGAACCGCGCATTACTATTTTCCATTAAGTCAAGATACATTAAATAGGTAATTGTACTTACATGTATTTGTACCGTGTTGACTACTAACATAAAATATTGCCATTTAACGAAGCATAGTGTAGCTTCATAGTGTGAAATGAAATAGAAACACATCTTTCCCAGAGTGCTAGATTTGTTGTCACACTGCTTATATATACACATATATCTTAAAGCGGACCCATAATTTCGTTTCTGTAGGGCTGCTTGAATTGGGGATAACCGCAAAATGTAATGCATCACACATTTGTACGACTTTTTTCTATTTAAGCTTTACACCAAACTATTTCCATGAGCGGATCCTACGTTCCTTTTTCGTAG
Organism: Congeria kusceri; assembly: GCA_027627225.1. Classification (NCBI taxonomy): domain Eukaryota; kingdom Metazoa; phylum Mollusca; class Bivalvia; order Myida; family Dreissenidae; genus Congeria; species Congeria kusceri. The sequence continues at coordinate 91,975,361 of CM051025.1, forward strand.
GGCTTGTATAAATGGGAATTCTTTAAAACGTACAAACTATGTGGGGTTTTATACACGTATCGAAATAAACATTTTATTAGACGAAATTATATTGATTGAATGGTACGAATGTATAATGACTGAATGGTACATTTATAACAGTTGTATTTTAAACAAATTTATTTCACCACACAAAACAGATTTTGACAAATTATGTTAATAGTTATGTCTTCTAGTTAGAAATTGTATATCCATACCATGTATTGAGTGAACGGTACACCTATTACAATATTATAAACTATCTGACAGAATTAATCTGACCTGCGTAGTTCAACAACGATAATTGTGTTCTCTTCTTTAAATAAATCAGCGAGTATCGTGTTAGAATATACGATAGATGTAAAAATTGTCCACTCTATATGTTTATAGTCAGCTGTCATTTGAACAGAACAGAACAGAATATTTTATTCAGTTACTTGAACATATATACATGTTCCTCATAACATGATCCAATGCATAACAATTATAAACACATGACAACGTATAATATATGTACATATATACACACTTTATAACAGAAGAATTTTAATAAACACGTAGTTAATAATTCAATAATTCTATATGAATATCAAACAGTAGATATATAGTAAATTACAACGTAGTTTATAAACAAGATTCACTCCCCGAGGAGGGACTTATAAGTTATAGACGAAAAAGTACGAAAGAAGAATGACAAATTTGTACAAAAGAAAACAACAAATGAGTAGTTATTGGACGAAATTGATCATAATTTTTCGTCTGTTAAAAGCATGGTATGTATATTTACAAAGGTTTAATATAGTTTTATAGCTTTTAGATTTAAATAAATTTATAAATTTGACCATACTGGGCTTAGTATAATAATATTTACTAATATATTTTTTACGAATATCTATATACAGTGGGCAGATACATATAAAATGGTACTCGTCCTCAATATCATTTTTATTACAAAAAGTACAATATCTGTTACAATGTTCGATTCTGTTATTACCATGACGTCCTGTTTCGATTTTTAATTGGTGAGATGACAATCTCAATTTGGATAATACAATGCGATATCTTAGTGGAACTTTATCAAGGTAACATTCAAATTCATAGTCAGTTTTAAACAATTTATACGTGCACATAGATCTACTAATATTTATGGCTGTATACCACGATTGTTTGAATTGATCGTGTAGTCTTTGTTTAAATTCTATATGGAAACTTTTCTCGTTAACTGAATGCGGTGTAATCCAAACATATGAAAATCCATTGCTATCTAACAGAGACTTAACATCAGTTAGCCAGTTAGATTTGCCTTTGTTAAAATCATCTAGCAACGCTTGGTACAACCGATTAATAATAATATTGTGACTATTTAATAACTTTAGCCAGTATTTTATTATGCGTGTGTGTCTATTGATATGAAGTGGGAATCGGCCAAGTTCACCGTATATTGCCATTGTACATGTAGATTGTTTAACTTTAAGAAGATTTTTACAAAATTTCAAATGAATTCGCTCTACTTTTGTGGATTTGCCAAATCCCCATACTTCGCAACCATAACTCAAAACTGATCCTACAAATGCGTCAAATAATTGACATATGGTACTAGGTTTTAAAAGGGCTGTTTTGATGTTACTCATAAGAGTATTAAGAGCTTTCAGTCCTTTACCAGAAATGGTTTCGCAATTCAGAACGAAGCTACCTGTATAATTAAAAACAGTTCCTAAATAGTTAAAATCATCTACAACTTCTAACGGGATATTATTGTAAACCCATTTTTCTTCATGTTTTAAAGGACCTCGTTTTCTAAATACTACGACTTTGCTTTTGTCGGGGTTAACCTCAAGTCCCCATGAATTACAGTAAATTTGTAGACGATTTAGACTGTGTTGGAGATCTGCTGCAGAACATATTTGAACATATCTGCGGAATACATGTATCTCGTGCAAAATGTTTTGAACTCGTTGAATAATTAATAACCAAAGTTTTGTTATATCCGATTAACAGTGTTGTCTCTAGAGTAATTAATTTGCTGATTGTACAATGTATACTACCATACAAAGTATGAACGAATCAAATTGCTTCTGTTAGATTATTTACCAACTTATTGTTATAATTACAGATAACAATGTGATTCCTTTCCAAACAAAAATGTACAATAGAGTGTACAAAGTCTTAACCTATTTAGCTCATTGTGCACTATTCAAAAGTATTAGATTTCTGACATAGTGTGCAAATATTGTTCGGAAGTATATTTTGTATTACCGAATGTGTACGGTGTATGTGTACAAAAACTGTAATATACATGTACATTTCTTAAATATATTATTGTACTTATGTATCTTTGTATAACTGATTTTGCGCGCTGTATCTGCATAGCAAACTTATAAATACATTTATGTACTTTCTCAATAACAGTGGCCACTAAGAATGCCGTTTATTACACTTGTGGCACTTGTAAAATCTATGAATGACCAGTTCATATCTACAATGACCATTTATATACTATTATACTTTTTTATAACATTTTTCATTCCCATTGTCTACTTATTTTACTGTCTAAAGGATGGAGGATTGTATGATGCTCTTAGGATTATTGTAACTCGTGAAAATAACGAATTGCATTCACTTTTCCTACTGTGTTATGATGGACACTCATACCATTTTACCAAGATACACGTCAATCGGATTGTTTTTTGCATCTTTTAACTTGCTTGTTCTAATATCACTGTACAAAAACGAAATTGCCCTGGAGTCGAGTCTTCAAAATATTAATTGTCAATCTCAACTTTTCCGGCGCATAAACGACCTCATACACACATTATATTGGGCGAGCGCTACATTTCTAATGTATTTTTCGTAAGAAGAATATATTTTTCTTTCTTAACAGTCGTGTTCGTGACATGGCTTAAAGTAATCTTGATGCTTTCCGGGGATATCGAACCAAACCCAGGCCCTGTATCGCTTAGTTCTCTTAATTCCTCTGTCACTGAGTCTAACACATTGTCCGATCTTTTGGCAATGCATAACAACTTTTCGTTTATTCAGTATAATGTGCAGAGTATAAGGCACAAGATGGAAATTCTTACAGCAGAGCTTTCGAATTTTTGATCTATTATCCTTTTCTGAGACGTGGCTTAACAACTCTATCGAAACTGATGAATTCCTTATCCCCTCATATCATTCCCCTGAGCGCAAAGACAGAATACATGATAGTCACGGTGGCGTTATGTTATATGTAAAAGATTCTATCCACTACGAACGCAGATTTGACCTTGAACTTAATTCATTAGAATGCATTTGGATTGAAATCCACTTTAAGAGTAAAAAGCGTGCCCTATTTGGGTTATTTTATAGATCACCAAACGCAGATGCATCATACACGAATTTAATTGACGATTCTATTGGTTTAGCAGTCGAAACCGGCATTTCTGATATCATAATAACCGGTGATTTTAACCTAAATAACAGCCAACCTATATTAATTAGAAAATTAGATTCTTGGTGTCAAGAGTACAGTATTGTTCAAGTTATTGACGAACCAACGTATTTTACGGAAAGGTCTTCGTCAATTCTGGATGTATTATTAGTAAGTAATCCAGAAAGCCTGGCATTATCAGGTGTCGGCGATCAACAACATCGCTACCATTGTCCTATATATGGTATATTTAAATATAATAAGCCAAATGCGAAAGCATATGAGCGTCATTTATGGATACATGACGATGGTAATTACGATATGTTACGTGAAAGTTTTTCTACATTGGATTGGAATACTATTGCAAGTATTGATGTTGACACATATTGCACTAATATCACCGATACTATTATCGGTAATGCTAAACATTGTATCCCAAACAGGATAATAAAAATAAAACCGCGTGACGCTCCCTGGCTCAATACACAGATACGCCGTATGATAAGAAAACGAAAACGGGCTTACCGATATGCAAAATCGAAAAATTCTGACTATTATTGGTCCAAATTTCGAACAATAAGAAACAAGACCATATTATTAATTAGACAAGCTAAAGAGAATTACTACGAAAGGTTAAGTGTAAAACTTAAACGCAACAATCTTGCACCTAAGGACTGGTGGAGGATTCTTAAGTCATTTATCAATAAGCCTAATAATAACATTATATCTGCGCTCGTGAATCCTGCCGACAACTCCACTTCAACTGATTGTTGTGAGAAAGCGAACATTCTAAACATCTTTTTTGAAAGTCTGTCAAAAATTTACATTAATAACGACGACGCACCGGAGCCCATCTATGTACCAATTGCAAACTCGCTAGAGTCGATCATTATCATACCTACTGATGTTTACGATATTCTTAAGTCACTTTCTGTTGACAAAGCGTCTGGGCCTGATGGTATAAGTAACCGTATTTTAAAAGAGTGTCGGGTTGAACTGTCCACTGCTCTATGTGACTTCTTTAATTTCTCGCTCAACAAATGTATATTGCCCAGCTGTTGGAAAGAAGCTAATGTCAGTGCAGTTTTTAAAAAGGGTGATGCAAAAGTAGTAAGTAACTATCGACCAATTTCGCTACTTAATACAATGGAAAAGGCTTTTGAAAAAATAATATTTAAACATGTTCATAACCATCTCATTAATAATAGAATACTTACCTCATTTCAGTCCGGGTTCTTGCCGGGTGACTCTACCACAAATCAACTTACCTATATATACGATACGTTCTGAAAATCCCTTGACAATGGGCTAGAGGTTAAAGCTGTCTTTTTTGACATCAGTAAGGCCTTTGACAAGGTCTGGCACCAAGGTCTGTTACTCAAACTCCAAGCTATTGGCATTCGTTCGCGGAAAGTTACATTCTTGGTTTGTAAACTACCTACATGGAAGACGCCAACGCGAGGGCTCCCAGGCGCATGCTCTAACTGGGCCACACTTGAAGCTGGTGTCCCCCAGGGCTCTATATTAGGGCCCTTATTATTTTTAATCTTTATAAACGATATTGTTAATGATATCCAAAGTCATATTCGCCTTTTTGCTGACGACACATCCTTATACATAATTATAGATGACCCTAACACCTCAAATGCAATATTACAAAACGACATCGACAAAATATCTAACTGGGCTCTAAAATGGCATGTTGCATTTAACCCCTCCAAGTCAGAAACATTAACTTTCTCAAGAAAACAACAACCGAATCAATATCACTTTACAATGCTCTCCACAAATATACTAGATGTCAGTTCTCATAAACATCTCGGAGTTATTCTTTCGAACGATTGCAAATGGCACATGCATATTAAATATATAACTGACAAAGCCTGGAGTAGAATTAATATTATGCGCAAATTGAGATTCAAACTTGACCGAAAATCGCTCGAAATAATTTATACATCGTTTATACGCCCCTTATTAGAATACTCAGATGTAATATGGGATAATTGTACCCAGGCAGAAAAACACGAATTTGACAAAATTCAAAACGAAGCGGCACGAATTGCATGCGGATCATAAAAGTTAGTTTCCCTATCAGAATTACATAACGAAATTAAATGGGAACCTTTGCAAGATCGACGCGATAAACATCAACTTATATTATTTTACAAAATGCAAAATGTACTTACACCTCAGTATTTGATGGATCTGGTACCTCAACATATTGGTTCTGTTTCTAGGTATAATCTTCGAAATGCTAATGATCTTCGTACATCAGAAACTAGATCTACTCTTTATTATAATTCGTTCTTACCCGCAGTTATTAGAAAATGGAATAGTTTACCTGAATTAGTAAAAATAGCGACTCGTTGAATATCTTTAAATACAATCTCAACCGAAATGTAGTCAAGAACCCTTCGTACTATTATGTCGGTAAGCGCTATCTACAAATACTTCATACGAGGCTAAGAACCAATTCAAGTTCGCTAAATGAACATCTCTATGTAAAACATGTCGTTGCTTTTCCACTGTGTTCCTGTGGTGATATTGAATCGAATCATCACTTCTTTTTTATGTGCCCATATTTTAACACAATACGAGCTAAATTAATTAACAATATTTATAGAATAAGTCGCAACGTAGACCATATTTCTTCACTTCCAAGAGTATTTAAGCGAATCCCGACGATTTTCTTAACAATCCGATTCCGATTCCGTCGTCAGCTGTTTATTTATTCCGTGCATCACCAGTCCTCCACTCCTTGTTTTGTTTTTTATTCTTTTTGTGTGTTTGTTTGTTTGTTTGTTTTTCCCGCCTCACTCGTTTGTCTTTCTAAAACTTATAATACCTATAACATATACATCTTTATCTGGCTTCAATGCTTGTTGTTTGTTCTATAAAACCTTGCCATCTATATGTGTAAAAACTATTTCAAGGAGAGAAACTATATAAGAATTTAATTCTTTCGTTTCAATCCTTTTCTTATTCTTATTGCATTGTGCATCTATTTGTATATTTGCTTGTTGTACACGAGAAATAAATATGTTTAAACAAAAACACACGTATAATGTGCAGACATGTTTACTTACATTAAAACAACTAATGCAGGTTATATTATATTTTATAATGCCATTGTACCAAACTTTCAATGACAAGTTCATGAAACATGGTCAATGTGCATAGCACAGCATGAACAGACATCACACTGCTCAACACGCGTTTTATGTGAAGCAGAATGATCAAACAATTATTGTACTTACTCAACGAATAATAAGTTGACATACTTAAGAGTACTACAATCACCAACGTCTTCAACAAAAAGAGCCAAGAAAAATGTAAATCGGTAATTGATATTGAAAAATAAACTAAAAACACTAGACCGATACTCTTAATCATAAAGCCATTACAAATAGTATGGACTTGCACACAGTATCGCGATGAATGAAAGTTTATACATGTGCTATCTAGTAACTTGTAATCATAATAATGAAGAAAGCCAACGTGACAGCGACGGTAAACACCAAGAAAACGACAAATACAATCATATCCGAGCTCTGGACTATGTCCGGCCACTCCACGCGTTCAATACCATCCCCTGCCAGACTATCGTCCGGTTCAGGGGTACTACACAGGCTGACATTTTCTCTGTCCTCCAAGTAACTTCTAAGCTCTTCCGTGGTGTACGGATTGTGAATCGCTACATCAGAAATGCACCAAGCCTCCGATATCGAGGACATGGGCCGCTTTACTACTATGGAATTTGGCGGTAACGGCTCAAGCGAGGCTGTCTTAGTCTCAATACTTGCCGAACTAGTCCTGGTGGCTGACAACCTTCCCCTTGAATTTCTAGAATGAAGCCTCCTTGAGCTCGCACGACTTGTCGAGCGGGAGATCGGTCTGTTGCATGCCTCGGAAATAGTTCTGTTAGGCGATACCGGTCGCACCCGATTTTCCATAAACGACACCGACTGTTGAAAGCTCTTTGTGGCAGATTTTCGATCATTAACTGGTGTAATTACAGTTGGTTCGTTAGTGGGACTGCTGTTATAAACCTCTCTGACCATTTCATTGTCCAAATCTTCAGCTTTATTAATCATGTTGGCGTGACTGACAGTTATTACCGTTGTTTTCCCTAATTCTTGCTCTTTTGGCTCAGATGATGATTGTTTTCCCGTTCTCATAGCAGATTTTGCTTCTGTTTTGATGTTTAAAGATGAGGTGATCACACCATTTGACTGCCGATGATGTTTCTTACTCTCTGTAGCGTCATTTTGAATGGAAATGCGACTTCCGAATTCCGCTTCCAGAACAACTTTTATATTGTTAGCTTGTTCAGGAAAATGTTCGTCAGTAGTGTTTTCTTCTCCAATGGCTTCCGATACATTAGCCTCTTGTTTGACTTTACTGTTTTCGATTGGTGTGAGAGCTGCTACACTTTTTTGGTTCTGTAAATCGTTGTTTCCATCATGTTGGTCTTCTTTACTATTGGCATTATTGGAATTTCCCAGATTGTTTTGATTAGCATTAACATCGCTATTCTGGTCACCTCCATCACTTTCTTCATCGGCGTTCTCATCAGATGCATCAATATTATCCACATCTAATTCCTGACTTGCTAACGAACCATGGCTAGCAACGCTTTCAGAATCAGAGTCATTTTCAGGAGTATTCATTTCAGCTTCAACAACTTGACTTAATTTCGAAACATTCTGAAATGTAACCCTTTTTACCATATCGTATGTACCCGCACTTGTTTTTAATTGTGTCTCATCGTCAAACCCACGTGCATGTCCATTGGGAATTCTACTTTCGCCTCTTTCCACCAGGGTGTTTCCCTGCAACATAATCGAAGCCGAAGTAGGTTCCCTTCGAAAATTCACATCGCTGTCGCCAGTCATATATACATAATCATACTGCGGGTACATTGGAAACTTAAGCGGCTGCTTATCTTCCTCCGGTTCCTTACGTTCAGCTTCTTCAATAGCGTTCTCTCCCTGTGCACCAGTTTCAGTCGTGTCTTTTATTTGAAAAATCCTATTCCTGATAGCAAATATCTTTCTTACAAAGCGGTGGGTGCGATTGCTGATTGGGTAACGCTTTGTATCAAAACTTGCTGCCCTGATTTGGAGAACCGTCAGCATCACCGCGATGGAGCTGAAAAATGTCATTGTTAACGAATACGCAGCGTAGAGGGAAATGTTGTCAGAGTTGTCCGGCATGTAATCATTGACCACAATCAGGACGACGACGAACGAGAGAAATATCGTCATGCTAAATCCAGACTTTTCACCAGTTTCGAACGGGATGATAAAGGTGAAGACGTTCAAGAATGCAAGCATGACAGTTGGTATGGTCATGTAAAACGTGATAAATCGGGAGTTGCGTTCCATGAGCAAGTGAAATTTCACGGTGCCTGTCTTGTATGTGCTGGAGTTATCCACGCTCAGTGATATCAATGTCCATTCTGCGTTGTCCTGGAAGTTGTGATGCTTTTGTAAGCCGTTCTCGCCAAAGGACGTCTGAACTGTGCCCGAGCTTGACCATGTTCCAAACTGAAAGCAGGAATTTAAGCTTAATTGGGTTGTTTATGAATTAGGTACTTAGAATGATATCACAAGCCAATACACTTGCCAGAGAAAGTTATAACGACATGAAGAGTCAATTTGTAGTTCTACGTACTTGATTGAATGACCACCATAAAATACGATGTTCTATTAAAGTACCAGTATTAGTTACCGGTTACATCATAAATGAGACTACCGATACTTATAAAGCAGTATAGACTGAAACTACATATTTTATAGAAAGATATACACTAAAACCGGCACCTGGAAAACATTCGATTCCGACCGGGAAATAAAATACCGTATCTTTAAATGATTATAATGAATTGTTTTACTTTGAACACTTATTTAGTACCGCATTTTAATTCACAGCTAACCGAGTTCCAGTAAATGCAGTGTTATAGTTTAATATTCAATATATTACCACCGCATACCAAAAGCAGTTACTACCTGTAAGGAGCAAGTTTGCCGATCATACGGGAAATGCGTCATGTCCACCTGACACGTGGTCTCGATGATCTGATACGGCTTCCACAGGCACGAGCCGTTGTAGTTGACACTCACGTACATAAAGGAGGCGCCCATCGGCTCGATCTTCTCCAACCCGTTTATGATGGCGATGTCGGGTTTCCAGATGTCATCTTGCGGCAGGAACATCACCACAATGTCGTTTCGCTTCTCGGGTTCCCAGGCCAGACTGACATCACGCCAGGAAATCTCCAACTGAAGCGTCGACGTCAGTTTCTGTTCAACCTAGAAATGGGCCGCGATAAATATTTAAAAAGTTGAGTCAGTTTTGGATACAAAATATGGTAGTATATGCAATGAAACTATTAAAATGTTTGTTAAACATCTTTTACTATTACTAACACAAAAATGGTAACTAAATATTTTGCCCTTGTTAGGTACAGTTACAAAGTGAAACATTATATAAACATGACACATTTAAATGAGCTGCATGACATAAACGATAGGACAATGCGCTCGCCTCATCCAACCCGTTAATTCCAACCAAGTAAAATTCAATGGTGGCTTCAATGCCCTCGGTAACGTTGCGCGTCTGTACGACATCATTCCGGTAGAAGAACATGGACCCATTTATCGCTTCTATCACCGCCTCCACCGGCGGGCCAATGGTTGCAGTGGGCGTCGTGGTGACTACAGCGGAAACGTTCCGCATCTCTGAAATAAATGTATTGAATGCCGGTAGCCATATATATTGCATGACCCATAATGCATTTAGCTAATGAATTAAAACGCAGTCACTATAACGACAATGCCCGCATCTCTAAATAGATGTAGTTGTACATGTATTAAAAGTAATGTTAATAAATTCGCTAATGTTTTAATATTCAAAACCCAAACTGTTTGTAGCTTATTAACACAAAACTTGGTTAAAAAACTACACAGCATAAAAAATACAATTATGAATATTGTTGCGTTGCGTTTCAAAATAGGCATATAATTTCACCATAATTGATCGCTAAACATGTATTTCGTATCAACCATCGTATGAATTTGTGGTGATCAAATTAGATAATCGCATATTTAGTTGGAATTCAGAAAATACCTTTACCTGCCCAATATTTTAGCCTAAATCCATAGTAATTGAATGAGTTGTCCGTGTGAAAGTACAGCAGATAGGCGTCCGTATTGCCTTCTAGGTTGTACGTCTTCAACCAATAACCATAGTGACCGCAGGTTTTGTCGATCAAAGGCGCAGAGCGACAGGGTCCTGTGAAAACACTCGTACATGTACAAAGAATACGAATATTTACAGCCACTGAGTGAGTTTAAATGGCCCCTATCCAGCGAGAACGAATTGACAAAATCAACGCGTTGAACGCTGAAAGACAGCGGCTTGCAAAATGAAGTTAAAGGTCAAGAAAAGTTATTAAGGACATTTCGTAAACACACACAATGTAACATACCGAATTGGCATTACAGACTGTGTACTTGTAAATTTGGAACAAAAGGATATGTTGATTGTTCTCAATGGATTAAATCGAATCTATTTGTTGTCCTCTACCCCTAGCAATCTCTGAATTATTATTATATTGAACGTATTTAGTAGACCCATCCACTGATAGCAAGGAATTGTTTCGCAGTTCTTAGTGGCGTTCTATCAGTGATCTCCCCTGCTCCACGATATCGAAAGCACTGAAGCAGGGGAGGTCACTGTGCAATTGCCATGTCAAAAGCAATACTAGCTTCCAATTTGCGGTACTAACGACTCAAGCTATCGCCGCAGTCTTAAAAACAAACACGATTATTACATAGTAATATGTCTGCTGATGCCGACATATATGTTTGTTCACTATAATGCATGTGGTTTTGGCAAACTTCTCACAGTTATTTGAATGATTCCGAGCATAGCTCGTATCATATCCCTGTCGGCACTATCTTCCACGCAGCCATAGTCAAATCACATTGCCTCAATAGACGCTTCCACAAATGTCAATCATATTCAAATTAAACCGAAATATTATCCAATCATCGCACTTGGATATCACGTGTTTAGCGGTTGAACTATTTTATACAAAAGAGCACGTGCATATTGTTTGTGATATTCAAATGAGCACGTGGAAATGTTTGTGATTTTCGTTGAATGGAAATTAATTCTTTAACAACAGCTGGGGAGAAGTTTCGACTATTCATGTTAAAACCAGGATCGGTCTACTAAAATGGTGGACACACTGAAGAAAACAACGTTGACACGAAAGAATCCTTGCGTGGTTATGTTTGCGTTCTTAGTTATCTCTTTTTTTGTTTTTAATTTTAACTCTCAGTATATATGTCTGGAATTATAATGCAATATTTCTGAGGGAATAAAAACATCAACATGTTCTAAAAATAAATCAGCCAAGATCTGGACGGATTTTATCTGGTGGTCGCAGTGGTTACTGTAAATTGCCTAGGGGAAGTAACCGCTGTGAGGAGAATGGTGGTTGGGAGTATAATATGTTAAAACTGTGGTTGAAGTGCATTAAGCATTTGCTTACGCGGTATACTGTTTATATAGCAATTTCGAGAACTCGCTTTTTAAAATACACATTAAACAATACATGTATATATAAAAAGAGACGATTTGTGGTGCGGTGGCTACTGTCTTGCGACTTTTGTGAGACAAATCCATTGTTTAAACCCAAACACGGTAGCATAAAAAAGAGTGAGCTGCTCGAAGACTTGGGTTAACTGAATATGTATGTACGACCACTTTGTATGATGTCAACGAGATACAAAAATGGATTAAGTATTTGTATGATGTTAATGATGATAAAACAAGGGATAAGGTATTTGTATGATGTCAATTATGATAAAACAAGGATAAGGTATTGGTATGATGCCAATGATGATAATACAAGGAATAATGTATTTGTATGATGTCAATGATGATTATACAAGGGATAAGGTATTTGAATGATGTCAACGAGGTAAAACAAGGGATACGATTTTTTAAACCCATTAAAACCGTTTAACGAAATTGCCCATGATCGCAGTGTATAACCGTACAGTAAACGTTAACGATCTGTACGCTGCTTTCCCCAGTTACCCTCGGAAATAATTATTGAAAGGCATGTTATTGTCAGACTTGAGAAAAAGATTGCCAAATTAAGTGGAAGAAACATTTTTTTGTAAGTTTACCGTAAATAATGTTGCCTCCAAGAATGTATCATATTTTAAAAATATATGCTTAACACACTTTGCTCCCTGCATTATTGCAAGACTGACCACAAATCAACGGGTTCGTTTGATCAGTAATTGCTGTATTTATACATAAAGTATCAACTGTGGTGCTTTTTAAAAGCCACTCACTGATCACAAGCGTACAGATCAACAACTTCCGTTTACAATAACTGTACAGCTATAAACTGTGAGGACAATACAATCAAACTTGGAGGACAAACCGTCAAACAAGGCGAACCAGTCCACGTTGCAACCTGGCGCGCTCTCAATCCGAAAGTAGCTGAACGAGAGCACGAGGCGGTACGAGTCCGGGTCCTCCACGGTGATCAGCCAGAATAATTCTGCGTTGCTGTAACCATCGGAAACAAGGTGAAGGTATTGTATAAAACTGCGCTTTAGTTTATTCACTCCGTAATAGTTGTTTAATTCATTTAATATTAAACGATTCGTGTAATTGATCCCATTCGCACAATGTAATATAGTGTAACATCTGTTTTATTGGTTTTACGTAGACGAGTTGAAAGACTACAATGGAAATAAGAGTTCTTCTCAACCATTTTGTGTCGTCCTGGACTAGCTGATTGACATGGCTCATTAATTAATGCTTATTTTTATATGTAACATTTTGCCATAATATTGTATATTTTATATTGAAATAAGACTATAGATCTATATCATGATCTACAGTTTCATTGAGGTTGTACTACACTGACCTCTGATAATAACTCCATCCGTAATTAGGATTCGTGATGGACAGTATCCACGTTGCATTGGCATTCAAATAAGAATCTTGCAAGTTGTATGTCCCGTCATACGACTTAAAATCTTCTCTGCAATACGGATAACCTGAAGAAAAGCAAGGTTTTCGAAATGTACTTTATACTGATTTTGTGATATAGATATATAAAGAATACTAGGTTAGTGTTGAATACAGATAAGTTTATTTAGCGAGGCTTAAAAAAACCTAAACCACAATCCTTTTCGTTCCGAGCAAATAAACGTATCTGTAACCAACACTTACCTGGTATTCTATTTATCCCATCATTTTCTGTATATATGTTGAAAATATACGAAAAAATTCTCTGAATATCACGAAATGCATCAAATTACGTCACGAAAATAAACAGAATGACGTCATTATAATGCGTGTGTTTGCTGTATTCAACAAGGTGGAATACAGCTCAGTTTATCCCACGGGGTGTTATTTCGTCAATGCAGGTGTGGTGATGGGATAAAAGCTGAATACAAGACGCCGTATTCGATAAACAAATATGTCCCCGGTTGGTGCTGGACAGCCCATGTGAATTATACGAAATTAGTCAAGGTCAAGGTCAAAGTGAGGTTGGATGACATGGGTGGATTAGGAATGGTCATAAGCAACAACTGTGTAGTATCCAAATGTTGTAGTGAGTGGTGTTGGTGGTGTTGGTGCTAGACAAAACGGTTAAATCTAGTAAACCTCGATCGGACGGAACCACGGACGGACGGACGGGACAATCACTTTATGCCTCCCGCATCAATAGATGCCATGGGCATATAAATTATAAATATCAGGCACGAAATTAGTAAATGCGGTGCAGATGCAACTATACGAACACGTATGGATGGGTGGCACTTTTATTTTACGTAGGGTGCGGGGCTTTAGATAAAAGTTAATTTTAATGTTATACATACTACTTACATGTTACTAAAATATATGCATAACTACAACAATATGAATGTACTGTAAAGAGTTTCGGATTTGAAGATCAAGTACAAACAAATAACCTTATTGTTATTTTGTGTTGTATGTTTTATAAATAAATATAGAACATACCCGTATTTGAAAATAATTAAATACACGCTTTCAAACCTGATTAAACTAACAAGACCATTCACTGAACACAACACGTGCTGGTGTTATGAAAAAGATGTACACGTTAATGTTCTTAGTCAATGGCGTAGTTGGGAAGTGTGACTCCCACTGCGGTCACTAAGTAGTCCGAATGGAAAATGTTCTTACTCATGTCAATGGCGTAGTAGCAAAGTGTGAATCCCACTGCGGTCACTAAGAAATCCGAATGGAACCTGTACTTACTCAAACTAACTCATATCAATGGCGTAGTAGCGGAGTTTGAATGCCACTGCGGCCACTACGTAGCCCGAATTGGAACCTATACTTACTCATATCAATGGCGTAGTAACGGAGTTTGAATCCCACTGCTGTCACTAAGTAGTCAGAATGGAACCTGTACTTACTCATATCAATGGCGTAGTAACGGAGTTTGAATGCCACTGCGGTCACTAAGTAGTCAGAATGGAACCTGTACTTACTCATATCAGTGGCGTAGTAACGGAGTTTGAATCCCAGTGCGGTCACTAAGTAGACCGAATGGAACCTGTATTTACTCATATCAATGGCGTAGTAACGGAGTTTGAATCCCACTGCGGCCACTAAGTAGACCGAATGGAACCTGTACTTACTCATATCAATGGCGTAGCAAAGGAGTTTGAATCCCACTGCGGCCACTATGTAGACCGAATGGAACCTGCACTTACTCATATCAATGGCGTAGCAAAGGAGTTTGAATCCCACTGCGGTCACTAAGTAGTCAGAATGGAAACTGTACTTACTCATATCAATGGCGTAGTAACGGAGTTTGAATGCCACTGCGGTCACTAAGTAGTCCGAAAGGAACCTGTACTTACTCATATCAATGGCGTTGCAAAGGAGTTTGAATCCCACTGCGGCCACTTAGTAGACCGAATTGTACCTGTACTTATTCATATCAATGGCGTAGTAGCGGAGTTTGAATCCCACTGCGGTCACTAAGTAGTCAGAACGGAACCTGTACTTACTCATATCAATGGCGTAGTAGCGGAGTTTGAATCCCACTGCGGTCACTAAGTAGTCCGAATGGAACCTGTACTTACTCATATCAATGGCGTAGTAACGGAGTTTGAATGCCACTGCGGCCACTAAGTAGTCCGAATGGAACCTGTACTTACTCATATCAATGGCGTAGTAGCGGAGGTTGAATCCCACTGCGTCACTAAGTAGTCCGAATGGAACCTGAACTTACTCATATCAATGGCGTAGTAACGGAGTTTGAATGCCACTGCGGTCACTAAGTAGTCAGAATGGAACCTATACTTACTCATATCAATGGCGTAGCAAAGGAGTTTGAATCCCACTGCGGCCACTTAGTAGACCGAATTGTACCTGTACTTACTCATATCAATGGCGTAGTAGCGGAGTTTGAATCCCACTGCGGTCACTAAGTAGTTAGAATGGAACCTGTACTTACTCATATCAATGGCGTAGTAGCGGAGTTTGAATCCCACTGCGGTCACTAAGTAGTCCGAATGGAACCTGAACTTACTCATATCAATGGCGTAGTAACGGAGTTTGAATGCCACTGCGGTCACTAAGTAGTCAGAATGGAACCTGTACTTACTCATATCAGTGGCGTAGTAACGGAGTTTGAATCCCAGTGCGGTCACTAAGTAGACCGAATGGAACCTGTATTTACTCATATCAATGGCGTAGTAACGGAGTTTGAATCCCACTGCGGCCACTAAGTAGACCGAATGGAACCTGTACTTACTCATATCAATGGCGTAGCAAAGGAGTTTGAATCCCACTGCGGCCACTATGTAGACCGAATGGAACCTGCACTTACTCATATCAATGGCGTAGCAAAGGAGTTTGAATCCCTCTGCGGTCACTAAGTAGTCAGAATGGAACCTGTACTTACTCATATCAATGGCGTAGTAACGGAGTTTGAATGCCACTGCGGTCACTAAGTAGTCCGAAAGGAACCTGTACTTACTCATATCAATGGCGTTGCAAAGGAGTTTGAATCCCACTGCGGCCACTTAGTAGACCGAATTGTACCTGTACTTATTCATATCAATGGCGTAGTAGCGGAGTTTGAATCCCACTTCGGTCACTAAGTAGTCAGAACGGAACCTGTACTTACTCATATCAATGGCGTAGTAGCGGAGTTTGAATCCCACTGCGGTCACTAAGTAGTCCGAATGGAACCTGTACTTACTCATATCAATGGCGTAGTAACGGAGTTTGAATGCCACTGCGGCCACTAAGTAGTCCGAATGGAACCTGTACTTACTCATATCAATGGCGTAGTAGCGGAGGTTGAATCCCACTGCGGTCACTAAGTAGTCCGAATGGAACCTGAACTTACTCATATCAATGGCGTAGTAACGGAGTTTGAATGCCACTGCGGTCACTAAGTAGTCAGAATGGAACCTATACTTACTCATATCAATGGCGTAGCAAAGGAGTTTGAATCCCACTGCGGCCACTTAGTAGACCGAATTGTACCTGTACTTACTCATATCAATGGCGTAGTAGCGGAGTTTGAATCCCACTGCGGTCACTAAGTAGTTAGAATGGAACCTGTACTTACTCATATCAATGGCGTAGTAGCGGAGTTTGAATCCCACTGCGGTCACTAAGTAGTCCGAATGGAACCTGAACTTACTCATATCAATGGCGTAGTAACGGAGTTTGAATGCCACTGCGGTCACTAAGTAGTCAGAATGGAACCTGTACTTACTCATATCAATGGCGTAGTAACGGAGTTTGAATGCCACTGCGGCCACTAAGTAGTCAGAAGGGAACCTGTACTTACTCATATCAATGGCGTAGTAACGGAGTTTGAATGCCACTGCGGTCACTAAGTAGTCAGAATGGAACCTGAACTTACTCATATCAATGGCGTAGTAACGGAGTTTGAATGCCACTGCGGTCACTGAGTAGTCAGAATGGAACCTGTACTTACTCATATCAATGGCGTAGTAACGGAGTTTGAATGCCACTACGGCCACTTAGTAGTCAGAATGGAACCTGTACTTACTCATATCAATGGCGTAGAAGCGAAGTGTGAATCCCACTGCGGTCACTAAGTAGTCAGAATGGAACCTGAAGTTATTCATATCGATGGCGTAGTAACGGAGTTTGAATGCCACTGCGGTCACTAAGTAGTCAGAATGGAACCTGTACTTACTCATATCAATGGCGTAGTAACGGAGTTTGAATGCCACTGCGGCCACTTAGTAGTCAGAATGGAACCTGTACTTACTCATATCAATGGCGTAGTAACGGAGTTTGAATGCCACTGCGGCCACATAGTAGTCAGAATGGAACCTGTACTTACTCATATCAATGGCGTAGTAACGGAGTTTGAATCCCACTGCGGCCACTAAGCAGTGAGAATGGAACCTGTACTTACTCATATCAATGGCGTAGTAACGGAGTTTGAATGCCACTACGGCCACTTAGTAGTCAGGATGGAACCTGTACTTACTCATATCAATGGCGTAGAAGCGAAGTGTGAATGCCACTGCGGTCACTAAGTAGTCAGAATGGAACCTGTACTTACTCATATCAATGGCGTAGTAACGGAGTTTGAATGCCACTGCGGCCACTTAGTAGTCAGAATGGAACCTGTACTTACTCATATCAATGGCGTAGTAACGGAGTTTGAATGCCACTGCGGCCACTTAGTAGTCAGAATGGAACCTGTACTTACTCATATCAATGGCGTAGTAACGGAGTTTGAATCCGACTGCGGCCACTAAGCAATCAGAATGGAACCTGTACTTACTCATATCAATGGCGTAGTAACGAAGTTTGAATGCCACTGCGGCCACTTAGTAGTCAGAATGGAACCTGTACTTACTCATATCAATTGCGTAGTAACGGAGTTTGAATGCCACTGCGGTCACTGAGTAGTCAGAATGGAACCTGTACTTACTCATATCAATGGCGTAGTAACGGAGTTTGAATGCTACTACGGCCACTTAGTAGTCAGAATGGAACCTGTACTTACTCATATCAATGGCGTAGAAGCGAAGTGTGAATCCCACTGCGGTCACTAAGTAGTCAGAATGGAACCTGAAGTTATTCATATCGATGGCGTAGTAACGGAGTTTGAATGCCACTGCGGTCACTAAGTAGTCAGAATGGAACCTGAACTTACTCATATCAATGGCGTAGTAACGGAGTTTGAATGCCACTGCGGCCACTTAGTAGTCAGAATGGAACCTGTACTTACTCATATCAATGGCGTAGTAACGGAGTTTGAATGCCACTGCGGTCACTGAGTAGTCAGAATGGAACCTGTACTTACTCATATCAATGGCGTAGTAACGGAGTTTCAATGCCACTGCGGCCACTTAGTAGTCAGAATGGAACCTGTACTTACTCATATCAATGGCGTAGAAGCGAAGTGTGAATCCCACTGCGGTCACTAAGTAGTCAGAATGGAACCTGAAGTTATTCATATCGATGGCGTAGTAACGGAGTTTGAATGCCACTGCGGTCACTAAGTAGTCAGAATGGAACCTGAACTTACTCATATCAATGGCGTAGTAACGGAGTTTGAATGCCACTGCGGCCACTTAGTAGTCAGACTGGAACCTGTACTTACTCATATCAATGGCGTAGTAACGGAGTTTGAATCCCACTGCGGCCACTAAGTAGTCAGAATGGAACCTGTACTTACTCATATCAATGGCGTAGTAACGAAGTTTGAATGCCACTGCGGCCACTTAGTAGTCAGAATGGAACCTGTACTTACTCATATCAATGGCGTAGTAACGGAGTTTGAATCCCACTGCGCCCACTAAGTAGTCAGAATGGAACTCTATCATCATCCGGTTGCCGACAGTTTGGTAGCGGTACATAGGCACAGAATAGCCGCATACTCTGTTGATACGGGTCAGAGTGTTGTTTGCACCTGTAACTGTAACAGGGACTTGATTTAAATATAATAGTCGCGTAACAAGTCGAAAATGACATGCTTAATAACTTTACCGTAACCAATTCACCTTTTGACAAATTGACAATTTTCAACACTATTTTCATAGATCCCCAAAAACTGGAAAGTACATTATATATAAACAAACAAAGTAACACTCTTGATACAGACATTTATACTAATTTAGTGTTGATATTATGGTTGACAGTAAAACACTGTTCACATTATTGTATAAGACAATGCTTAAACATTTAGAGTAACAGCCCTTGAAAACCCTTCAGCGTTTGCTGTAATCTAACCTTCGTAAAAGGCCAAGTAGTCATAGTCGCAGTAGCGGTTGGTTTCCAGTCCGTATCCTCCCAGCTCGAACTGTATCTCCACCGAGTGGTTCTCCGGAGCGGTGATGTACCAAATGCAGTCCATGTTGCTGTAATGTACTCATCGATTGCCTTTTTCTCATTTCGATTATATGACACAAAAATGGATTTTTATTTCATTTTTAATATGTGATAGATACATTGTCTGATTTTAATTTCGATTACCGGAATATGATGCAAGCATTGAATTCGGTAGCATTTGAGAGATTTAAAAACCAAGGGTGGGGTTTAAATATTAAAATGGTGAATAAGAAAATGCACATTATATTTATAGATAAGATTAATATATACAATTATTTAAATTCATTTTAAGTCAAATTACAATTTTTAAATACCGGACCAACTCAGGTAAATGTTCATTTATAAGAACGTATTGATTCGCAGATTAAACATTACACTCATGTGGATATTGACAGTGATAGTACCGCATTGCAAATTTACAACTGGACGGCGTAAACAAATGTTTGTTTCAGGTTACATGCCCCAAAAATTTAGGGTAGATAGGTAGTGATTTATTGTGTTATTTAAAATGGTCTTTAAGATTCTACAACTAAATGAATATTCGAAACATATCGTAATACCCTTAAACATTGTTTTGAAGTGGATGCTATCAAAACAAAACACTTATTTATCCAAAAACATTTAATTATTGGAAAAAGGTAAATAAAAAAATCTGACAAACTCAATAAAATGTTCTATGGCCGTGGACATTTTTAGGGTAGGTCGGGTAACCTAAAACAAACATATTTTTTTACGCCTAATAGTCACATTAACATTATAACAAAATTGGAAAGGTCGCTATACCTGCGTACTAATGGTGATGGTGATATCGTTATCAAGTAACTAAAACTACGTACTTTGTAATCTAATATCCTATTTAATTAGTAGTATGTCTAAGATTGCTATCACTTTCCTAAAACCCGAACATCTTTACAATAAACTATAAATAATTGCATGTACATGTATGTCAAACACAAGTACTTACACCTTGTACTTATCCTTAGGAATGGAGAGATATTCAAAGAATGTTCGGTTAGGCGTATCCAAGTAAATTCCAGTAGAGTTGCACTCATCCGTTAGGTTGATGTTGTCGGGTTCCACTGATTTAGACAGTAATACGTTACGATGCACGTTGTTTACGTAAGGCCAACAAAAATTGTTGGTTTCCGCCTACATCACCAAAACAATATAGAGGAGACTGAGGTAAAAATAACTTTTGTGTATGCGCGGCATTTTCACCACACAGTTGAGGTATATTGGACTGTATGTAATATGTTTAAACGCCTCCAATCAAAGAACCTGTACCTTTTCTATAAATAAGGCAATAGAAAAAAGAAATTTCACAATATGAGTTTGAAATGTACTTTTTCAAAATAAATTACCGAAAAGCCGCATATTAGCGAAAACTGCTCTTTTGACCGAAAGTCAGAAAAAGTTAATGATCGATAGGCAAAGACTTATAAGGTCTGCGGAAAAAATATAATGGGGTCGGGTAAGCGGAAACAAACAACATTTTTACGACTAAATATCCTTATTATGAGGTATTCTGGTCTGACTGTTAATGTAAGGACACTACTAAAAGCATGATAATTGTGCATACCCAAATATACTAGTGTGCGCCTCACCTTTAATAAGATTTCAAGCGTTTATTGAAATATCTAATACTACCTAGTTACCTTCAGATGTCAGCATACTAAAAATGTAACAAATATATACATTGCGTTTTAGAAAAAAGGAACTTATTCATTGAATGCGCATGCTTGCCGGACATGCATGCGTATTAACATCATAACATGTGTTGATAAAGGTAAACTGACCCATAGCATAGTACAAAATCGCAAAAATAAACTTACTGAGCGAGAATGACTGTTGCATTTAACAAAACAAGGTAATAAGTTTACTTACATATGCCTTTGTCATAGGTTAACAGAAAACCATAATATTTATTTTCGGACTCCGGGTTAAACACCACTCTGGCGAAATGTCCGGTGGTGTGGATCGTGGAGGGATCAAGATTAGACGCATCGTCGTTCCGTGTCAGCAATAAAGGGTCGCTGCGGTGTAAGCCTTAAAAGGAATACGATGCAGTCATACAATTATTTGAGGCGTGTCGTGGGCTGAATGCATGTGCGTAAAGTGTCGTTCCGGTTTAGCCTGTGCAGTCCACACATGCACAGGCTGATCCAGGACGACACTTTACGCAGATGCATTAAGCCCAGTTTTCCCACGACACGCCTCATTTAAAAGCTTAAATATTGTCTACATAGAAACTGGTAAAGTGTGTTCCTAGCTGTGTTAAGTCTAAGACGACATTCACATGTACTGGAATCCAAGACTGATCTCAAACATTCCTATACATACAAAATGCTTCATCAGCACAGGTTATATAAATGAGGAAATATTATAACATTATTATATACAATATTATATCTTGAAAGTTTACACAAGTAGAATTCAACATAGTCATAGAGTTTTAGAACTTATTACATACTGATTAATTCAGAGTACATTTTTAATGCAGTTAAATATTTTCAGTAACTATAAACATATTAAAAGGCTTCCCCAATGCATTAATTTAAATGCTGATATACCACGTATACGGACTGCGTTTTTCTTTTAATACTAAGTCTTACCATCATATACCTTTTAATACCAAAGTATTACCATCATATTCCTTTTAATACCCAAGTCTTCCCATCATATATCTTTTAATGCCCAAGTCTTACCATCGTAGACCTTTTAATACCCAAGTCTTACTATCATATACCTTTTAATACCCAAGTCTTAATACCAAACTCTTACTATCATATACCTTTTAATACCCAAGTCTTACCATCATATACCTTTTAATACCCAAGTCTTACCATCACATACCTTTTAATACCCAAGTCTGACCATCATATACCTTTTAATACCCAAGTCTTACCATCAAATACCTTTTAATACTAAAGTCTTACCATCATATACCTTTAAATACCCACGTCTTACCATCAAATACCTTTTAATACCCAAGTCTTACCTCATATACCTTTTAATACCCAAGTCATACCGTCATATATCTCCAAGGCGTCGTTGGTGCCTAAGTCGGTGAAGGTCACATTGAACGTAATTCCTTCCGGTGCCCAGAAAGTCCAACTGCAGGAGTCGTTGCTGATGGGAAACCACACGAATAGAAACATACCTTCTCAATGAATTTTATTAATACGTAGGAGGCGTGTTGTGGGAAAACCGGGCTTAATGCATGTGCGTAAAGTGTCGTCCCAGATTAGCCTGTGCAGTCTGCACAGGCTAATCCAGGACGGCACTTTCCGCTTATATGGTATTTTCTGTTTCAAGGAAGTCTCCTCGAAACATGAATCCACTGTAGGCGGAAAGTGCCGTCCTGGATTAGCCTGTGCTGACTGCACAGGCTAATCTGGGACGACACTTTACGTACATGCATTAAGCCCGGTTTTCCGACGACACGCCTCTTACTAATTATTAGTAATTTTATAACAATATAATACTTATATCACTGTCTAAAACTGTGTTTGTTAGTAGCACGGCAGTAAACAACAGATTCGAAATCATGTAAAATAACGAAATACATTTAAAGACCATAGTTATCCCTTCAAGTTCGTTTCTTAATGAACATTCATTATATAGAGGATATGTGTTGATTTCGGTAGAATATCGATTTTAATTCACGAGTAATCATAGAAATTTATATTTTCACGAGTGGCGCAGCCACGAGTGAAATCAAAACGCTGACAGCGAGAAAAGACAAAAGAAACGAAATGCATGTGAATTATGAGTGCATTTTTGCTAAACAATAAAAAAAATTTGAATGAAGTTCAATTTCCCACCTTTAAACTTTATAATGTGGCTTCTTATTCAACCGTATACGACATCATAATGAAAGCTTATTTATTAGTAACGAAAACATATTTTGTTCGAGCTAATTATCTTATGCAAACATAATTATTAACTTGCCAGTTAACAAGTCAATCTGCAACGGGCCAGAATAACCGATGAAACGTAGTAATTAGGAGCACCGAAATTGTTAGTGCTTCGTAGCAAAAGACCTATAAATAAAAAAATTTATTTATGGATCTTTGTTCGTAGCCTACTGATTCAAAATAGATTACACGATGCAAGCTCTCGATTTTCCATAGTACAGTTTAACATTAATTAATTGCAGTAATTTTGTTGTCAAAATATTCAGAATGAGAATTGGTAACAAGAAAATACACATTCGCAATGAGTCAAAAATAACAGATGTAGCGCATTAACTTGGTGATCTTATTCCAGGACACTCCGGTAAATATTTCGGTTACATACAAGTAAATAACAAAAGTAGGGGTGTCATAAGTTTAAAGTTACATTTTTCGGCGAAGCTGTTTAAGATCACTTTTTACCAAGATTTCTTGTGATAATTATGCAGCGGGAAAATTGAATGCCAATAGAATTGGGCACATTTTCTAAATTTAGGGAATGCAAACTTCAAACAATGGTTTAACGTATTCCAATAATTGTTGCATACTTTTGGGGATTAAAGATTTACATAATTGTTTACATAAGCGGTTAAAATGAAGTTATAAACATATTCTCGACATATACTCTAGAACTGAGGCTCATTATGAAAGTATTTTCTCACTGTATGCCATAAACAGAATGCTATATCCATTCACGTAATGAAGTAACTATTGTGTTTAGCCTACATTTATATAAGCAGTTGTCTCTATAAATAGCAATTGTGCAATGTTCCCATTCATATTTCTCATTCACAGAGTTGTCGTTCCATGAAGCCCATTGATTTTCGGAATACGTAGAATTGTTACTCGCGTAGCATGCATACACAATTTGCAATGCTAATTATACACAGGAACCCTTGATATATCATATTTCTACTGATATAATTTTAAATCGTCACAGTCTAGTGAATGTTTATGTTTGCGTTATCAAAAATAAAGTCTTAACTTTTCAAAAATCGCTGAATGTTCCCTGACTATTGCTTTTTATTGGTATACGCAGTATAAATGCTTATTTGACTTCAAATCGTTATTATATTAGATAACTAACATGAATGTTATATTACCGGTACTTTCAATAACTATATTTTCTCGTCTGATACATAATAGTTTTAATTCATTCCCGAAATTATTTTCTGACATTGTTAATTTGTTAAATTGCCTTGACAAATTCAGATAACTACTATGTTAACCTAAATTATTTTGGTTATTCATATATCTTATGGTGGAAACATGGAGCTGTATGATTGGTTTATTCACGGCATAGATATTAATGATAATTTTATTTAATTTTTAAATTAATACATTTATCTAAAATTAACTTTTGGGTCCGAGAAGTTTTCTTATAGTGTCCGAAAAATCTGGGGTCCAATAAGTCTCCTAATATTGGTGTGGACCAAACAATCTGGGGTCTGAGAAGTCACGTAACCGATCATCTTGGCCGTCTGTTTAGGTAATTTTTAAATGACATCTCAATATTAATTTCAACGCCGATTGTCTTTTTTTAAGACATTTCTTGTTTATAAATTGACCTTTTTTTACATACTGTAATTGTAATATACCACATGACATACACATTATAATACATATTACATACATTATCTTACATAATTACTATGTAAGAAAACGGGTTTGAAATTTTGCTCTCTTGAAGAAGGACCCTTTCTGGTTTCGATTTACTGACTAATAGACCTTTTGATTTCATTTTAATTGCTATTTAAGGGGGTTTTATTCGAACAAATCGCTGGACTCAGTTGACAATTTTGAGTCCGGCGTCGTTGACGGTCCGTTTCATTTACTTTTTTAAAATCGGGAACCAGTATGAAACATTGTAAATTATCATAGTGGTAATTTTCACTGTTTTAAACAGCGAATTGACAATTTTGTTTCACTGATATTTCCCTATAAATTACTGGAAAGCATAAAATAAAATATGAATTTAAATTAGGAAAACATTCATACACATTCGATGTCCAGTATGACGTTATAAATTTGGGGGATACGAACAAAAGACGAAGTCACAGAAGATAATTAAGATCTCACATCTGTTATTAGTGACAAACTTAGTCAGTGCCCCTCATATCTAAAATTTATTAGAGTATCCACTGTTTTATAAAAATACACCAAGGCCAAAATAAATAATAAATTGTGTGGTTCGGGAAACGGTCTCAAAAAGTGACACACGGTCGGGATTGATTGTTTTTTAAACCCTTTTTAAGGCATTTCGGTTTTAAATTATTCAAAATTTTCTAAATTCTGACGAAAACCCCGGTGGCAAGCAAACCAAACAGAGGTAGAAAGCACGTGCAAATCGGGCGCCAATCAAACCAGCCTTCTATCGATAACTATGTTCACGCTAACAAGTTCGTGACCCCGTACAAAGCGAAATCGGCGAATGTTCCAGAGCGTTCCCCACCCACCCCAGCAGAAGAGCTTCACGACAGATTGATGTCAAAACCAGCGAAAAAAGGGAAAAACTAAAACCAGTGATATTTACAATTATTACACTGTTTAACGGTTGGAACGATTTTATGGATGAGCGTTTGAAATTGGATATATTTACAATTGAACGGTCTATAGTATTTAGAGTCAACTGCGCTGACGCAATTTTAATAATTTAAAATGAAATGATTAGTTTATATAAAGATTTTAAGAACAATTGGACATACTAGATATAAATTTTATATAAAACATATTAAACTAAGTAAAGCATTTCCATTCCTTTGTAAATTGAATATAATTGTTTATACTAGTCTTGTTTCTCAAGCACGTTTTACGCATGAAATAATATTTGTTGAATTATCATCATTCTTTTATTTTTGTGTGAAAAATACTATTTTTATAGTTATAAGATCTAATTGTTTCGTAATTCACTTTTTTCAACTTTTACTAAAAGTGGAACATATGCATGAGGTTGCAAGTTTTAACGCTAATTGTCATCTTAAAATACATTATCGATTACCAAATCTTCTGTGCATATATTCGAATAGTAACCACATATTTTTGTATGTTTCTGTACATAGCGGTATCAGAGCGGTAAACCTGTTCTACGCTGACCGCTACCCATCATTACTTCGAGTTAATAGCACAACGCGATTAGTCCCTGTATGTGAACATTTACCGTGTTATAGGTTTCGCAACAATTATATTCACAGTTTAAATGTACCTAAAGTAAGTTTTATTATGCCAGCCATTTATATTTTTTCACTGGGTAAAATGCATTACATTGTTATGCGCGATTTATTATTTATTGTTTGCAAATATGTAAATAATCACTATGGAAGATATTTTGCATATTATTTCCCTTAACGTACAAGGTTTGAGGGATAATTTGAAACGAGCTAGACTAAACCAGTATTTACTTAACCAAAAAACAGGTATTACATTTTTACAAGAAACGCATTTCTCTGAGGACTTGAACTTTACATTAAAGGAAGATTTCTCAGAATGGAATTTATACAAATCTTTTGGGGAACATAATAGCAAGGGAGTCTCTATTTTAATAAGAAAACATATGAATTTTGAAATGATTAATTTTTTGCACGACCCAAATGGTAGGTATTGCTTTATGCACATTGAAATGAAAAACAATGTTTATTCGTTATTAAACATATATGCGCCTAATTATAAGAAGCAACGTAATATATTCTTTAAAAATATTTCTGAAATACTTGTAGATAACTCTCTAGGTATTAAAGTTATAGTTGGCGATTTCAACGAAATAAATCAAACGACTAATAGAATATCCACATCTAAGACGAAAATAGTTATTAATCCAAATCTTCAAAACTTAATAAAAAACAATAATTTAACTGATATATGGCGACTTCTTAACCCGAATAAATCTCAATTCACTTGGAGACAAAAAAATAAAAATGAAATGAGCCGTATCGACTTTTGGCTAATAGATATAACATTGCCCCTTTAGTCCTTTCTACCGATATCAGACCAGCGGTTATTCAGTCCACTGATCACATGGCCATCTCAATTAAATTCAAAACACCTTTTAAAAGATTACCTGGATTTTGGAAAATAATCAATTCGTTCTTCAATGATGTTGAATATTGTTCGCAAATTGAACAACTCATCGACGAATGCAGTAATTGGAACATTTCAAGCCATGCCACGATATGGGAAATTTGTAAATTTGAAATTAAACAAACATCTTTACGTTAGTCGAAAACAAAATCACGCCAGCGCCACAATGCATTACAGTTGCTTGAAGAACAACTTAATCAGTTAGTTACTAATAATAAGAATACTGCATCAGAAAAGGCAAAAATTTTAGAATTAAAACATGAAATAGGAAAAATTTACACTTTTAAAGCAAACGGAGCTCGTATAACATCAAGGGTTCAATTTGTAGAAGAAGGAGAACGCAACACTAAATATTTTCTTAGTCTTGAAAAGTCAAGACAAAATAGGAGAACAACTTCATCTCTACGTGTCGAAAATGAAAGGTTAACTAATATTAAAGATATTCTCAAAGAAGAGGTTGTATTTTAAGAGACACTTTATAATTCAAATTCAATTGATAATCAAAAGGTCCAGTCTTACTTAAATGAAACAGATTTTGAAACGATTTTATCAGAAAATGAAGCACAATTATGAGAAGGCGCAATTTCATTAACAGAACTAAGCGATGCCTTAAATTCAATGAAGTCTAATAAAAGTCCTGGGCTAGACGGGCTATCAGTCGAATTTTTTTATAGAAAGTTTTGGACAAAATTATGTCCATTGTTGTTAAATTGTATTATAGAATGCGAACAAAATGGTGAATTATCAAGAAGTCAAAAACAATGTATTGTTTCTTTACTATACAAAAAGGGAGATCCTGAGAATCTTGAAAATTGGCGTCCCATCTCGCTTTTGAATATCGACTATAAAATATTAGCAAAACTCCTGGCAACAAGGCTACAAAATGTACTACCAAAACTTATAAGTTTAGATCAACAAGGATTCATAAAAAATAGATTTATCGGTTGTAATATTCGCCAAATACAGGACATTATTGACCATGCTGAAACATTTGATATAGATGGCGCAATTTTATTCCTCGATTTCAAAAAGGATTTTGATACTGTTGAATGGGTCTTAATGATTGAAACTTTACATAAATATGGCTTTAAACCCGATTTTATTAACTGGGTGAAAATTTTGTACACAAATATAAGCTCCTCCGTTATGAACAATGGATGGAAATCAAGTTTCTTTCTGATATCAACAGGCATCCGACAAGGATGTCCCCTTTCAGCTCTGTTGTTTGTCATAATTGCAGAAGTTTTAGCCAATAATCTAAGATCAAATAACGAAATTCAAGGGGTAAACATCAAATGTGATTAATTTAATGCTAATATTAAACTAACCCAACTTGCAGATGACACTACACTATTGTTTAAAAACACCAACGAGATACCGAAAGCTTTGAAAATTAACGACACATTTGGGGCCATATCCGGTTTGCAATTAAATAAACATAAAACAGAAGGTATACTGACTGGAAATTCTAAAATTACTTCTGACACAAAAATACATGATATAACTTTCAAACCAATTGTAAAATATCTAGGAACCTATTTCGGAACAAATCAAAACCAGTGCGAGATACTAAACTGGAAAAGCAAAATTGAGACTTGTCAAAAAATAATTAATGATTGGAACAAACGCAAGCTCACATTCTTTGGAAAAATAACAGTTATAAAAGCGATACTTTTACCCAAATTATCATATCTTATACAATCAATAAGCATACCCAAACGGTTTATTAGCGAAATAAATGCAATGCTTTTTAAATTCGTATGGAGTAACAGAAGCAAAAAAATTAAACGTAATGTGCTAATTGGAAATAAGCTTGAAGGTGGGTTAGAAATGCCGGATATTGAAATATATTCGAAAACATTAAAAATAAAATGGGTTAAATTATTGTGTTCAACGGGTGATGCCAACTGGAAAATTATCTCCTGATATTATCTTAGTCAATATGGAAAAGATAATCTGATTTTTAAAATGAACATCGATTCATGGAAATCTCTTCCTAGAGTCAAACATAAAATACCACCTTTTTACAATGAAATTGTTGAGATATATATAGAATTCAACAATATCAAATCTACTTTGAAACCTACAACTCTCTTCGATATAAGAACACAAATTCTCTGGGGAAACAAATTCATAAAGAACAACGGTAAATGCCTTACTTTTGAAAATTGGGTTAATTCGAATATATTGTATGTTAATGACATTATCGATAATATGGGTAAAATAGCTGACACAATCGTGCGACCAAAACTAAGCAACAAACAAAATTGGATTTCAGAAATAAATCTATTACGTTCCGCTATTCCATCACAATGGAACACTGTACTCAAATCAGAGAATTCTAGAGCGTCCAACGTTAAAACCTTGTCCAAATGCCAATTTGGAAAAAAACATTGACATCTCTACGCTAAGTAACAAGGAAATTCGAAACATACTGTTACAGAAACATTCTAAATCACCGTATTTACATTCCTATTGGGAAACCAACTTAAGATCGAACATTAAATGGCACTCTGTTTACAACAAGTCAACTTTCAAGTCAAGTCAAGTCAAGTCAAGTCAACTTTATTGGTATATACCATTGTACATAACCAAAACAATCAAGAAAGAACATGATGAACATAATAACAGTGTAAATCAATATGAAAAGTATGTTACAAAGCGGATATGAGAAACTCATAAATAATATTCCAAACAAATTAGGTAGGTAATACACTCGTGTCACTCAGTTGTCAATAATCGGTGTTCTGTATGGCAAAGTCAGTTTTTCAGAAGTAATCATATGTTATGCTAAAATGTTAAAAAGTAATTGTTCAATGTTTTTAATGGAAACTCTATACTGAAACTACTTACACGCTAAACTACATTTAAAAATCGTACTGACAACAACAACAACAAAAAAGTTTATTTATATTATTTTTATATTTTTTATTATTTAATTTTTTTTATTATTTTTTTTTTTATATATTTTTTATTTTTATTTTTAAATTAATTTAGGGTACATATCCCTCTGGTAGATTACCTAAATTAATGGATAGATAATCTTGAAGGATAGGTACTTAGAATTGATAATAAATTAATAATTTACTAATGAAATAAAAAGTAAGACTTAGTTCGAAAATCCCTCCCTGAGGATCATCTATACGAAACGAAATTATAGGTGATCTGGAAGGAAATATATTTTCACAACTTACCCAAAGTTTAGTAATAATAATGTAATAACTTTTTAATACTGTAATCTAAAGAGAACAAATATTAAAATGTCCAAAATCACAATATATATGTAATATTTTTCAAATCTGACAATTCAATTAGAAGAATGGCAGTAAAGTATAGACCTTATGATTCAGCTGTAAAACACAATATTATGGACAAAATAACGGTACAAATTCGTGATCCTATTAAACAATTTATAATTTTCACAACAATCACAATGAATAAACTATTTACTGGAATAATAAGTGTTACTATTAGACGCATTATATTACGCATTATTATTTCGTGACTCAAATGCTAGGCGGATAAATTTTCCGAGGTTAATGATAGTCTTTGAATTCTTGGTTGATAATAAAATTTTAAATTTTGACAAGGAGGGCCACCTTTGATAATATTTAGGGAAGTGTTGATTTCTTAGATCTCTATAATATGGACATACTAATAAAAAGTGATATTCGTTTTCAATGACATTCATATTACACTTAGTACAAATTCTTTCATTTCTAGATATATTTCTAAATCTGCCTTCTTCAATTAATAGTTTATGCGCTGAACAACGAAACCTTGACATTGACACTCTATCCTTATCATTAACAACAACATCTAAATACTTCTCAAACTCTAAGTTGTCTTTAAATATGCGATAGCTTTCAAGCTTAGGAAGACGGCTAATATCACTAGCCCAATGTTGTAAACTTATATCTTTTATACGTTGGCAAATACAGTTAACATCACTTATAGTTAAATCTAATTTGTAGTACATATATGGTAATCCTAATTCATGGAGCATTTGCTTAAGTTTGTTTGCCCAATTAGTTACATATGACTCAGTGTCATTAAATTGCATAAGTAATTTATAAGGAATCGAGTCTGGGTTCTGTTTTAATTTAAACCAGTATTTGATGATACGTATCTTTTTCGTAACTTCTATAGGAAATCGACCCAATTCGCCATATACTGCTGCTGTAGTAGTTTGTGGACGGACAGATAATAGCTGTTTTAGGAATTTAAGATGAACTTTTTCGACATCAGGACTAGGATGAAACCCCCATACCTCCGTGCCGTATGTCAAAATAGGCAAAATCATTGAGTCAAAAATAGAAAGTTTATCAGCTAAACTAAATGATATTTTGGAAAAGAGATTATTAAGAGAAAACAAAGCTCTAGACGCCTGCTGCGACAAAGCTTCTTGAGCTCTAGAGAAACTACCATTTGACGAGAACGTAACACCGAGATAAGTAAACTTATTTACTACTTCTAACTTATTATGATTATATCTAACATCAATGTTTTTGACCCTATTGCCTTTATTAAAAACCATTGCCACTGTTTTGCTAATATTTACGGATATACCCCATTCATTACAATATTCATGCAGTCGGTCTAACAGACGCTGAAGCCCTGTAACCGAGTAAGACATAAGTACAGTATCGTCTGCAAACAACAGAATAAACAGTTTCATATTATCAATGATTACACAGTCTATGTCATCATGGTATAAGTAATCATATATATCATTCACAAACATAATAAATAACAATGGAGACAGGGGCTCGCCCTGTTTTACTCCAGTATAACTATCAAACAAGCTAGATAGGTTATATGCAGTATTGATATTATTGTTATTGTTCATATTTAAATTAATATTATCTACATTATTCTGGGTTTCATTACTTCTATTCAATACTCTGTTCGCCTTTACGCATGCTTTAACACTACTGTATATAGACTGTATCATTTTTACAAATTTGGATGATACATTATGTTGCAAAAGTTTGTAAAGAATTCCATTTCTATATACAAGATCAAATGCCTTTTTAAAATCCACAAAGGCACAATAAAGTTGACGCTTGTCTTGATACACTACTTTATTTATTAAAGCATTTAGCACAAAAATACAATCTATTGTACTTTTTTGCTTTCGGAATCCAAACTGAAAATCATTAAGGACGTCATTTGTTTCTAACCACTTACGTAGTCTGTTGTCTAATATAATGGAAAATATTTTTGAAAATATACTAGTAAGGGTTATTCCTCGATAGTTATTGACGTCGTTCTTGTCACCTTTTTTAAGCACAGGTACGATGACACCTATAGACCACGCATCTGGATAAGTACTAGTTGAATAAATATGATTAAATAACGTGCACAGTAGTGGAGCTAATAGTTCTTTACAGTCAATGAAAATTTCAGGTATAAGCTGATCAATTCCACCACTCTTTCCCCTTTTCATGTCTCCAATAGCCTTTAAGACTTCTTCCACTACAAACTCGTTATCTAAGCTATCTACAGAAACATCATTATTAAATAAATTTAATAATTCCTGTTCAATATTGTTATTCGAGAATACATCATTATTGGAAAATAAATTCTTAAAATGTTCAAAAAATATATCGGGAGTTATTTCACTATTGACTTTTCGGCTATTTAACTTTTTAATTTCATTCCAAACTTTTTGAGGCTGAGACTTGGCAAACATATGTAAGTTTTCCCTCTGATGCCTGTTATAAATACGCTTAGCTCGCCTTTTTGTATCGTTGTATTGTATCTGTTTACAACATGTTACATAATGTCATTGTTAACACAAAAGTCAAACAATTAAGATACAAAATGATACATAGAACTATACCGACAAATGAAAATCTTTTCAATTGGAAAATAATTAACTCTCCATGTTGTTTATGCTGTGAAGATATAGAAACTTTTGAAAAAAAATTCATAGAATGTCCTCATGTTGACCCATTTTGGAAGAATATATTAATGCCATATTTAGAAAGATAGGAATTACCATACCACTTAATACTGTTCATAACATAACAATTGGTTTCACAGTTGATTGTGATGGTTATAAAGATGTAAACATTATTTTGAGTCATGTTTGTTATACCATTTATAAATGTTATATGATCAGTGATAGAAGAATACATCATATCAATATGATGGAAACACTTCTTCAAGATATGTTAACATTGACGAGTTATTATAATAATAAAAATGATAAACACTTCTTACTATCTAAATTTGTTACTTTAATACAAACATTTAACATTTAACATATTATGTTTTTTTCCCTTACCTATTGACAAGCACTTTTTTACTATCCAATTTTGTTAATTTATAGATAGAAAATTACATCATATTAATCTGATGAAAACACTTCTTTATGATATGTTAACATAGACGAGGCATTATAATAACAAAAATGTTAAACAAGTCATGCTATCCAATGTGTTAATGCAATCAAACATTTAACAGATTATTTTTCTTCCCCTTACCGTTTGACAAACAATTTTTGTTATCCAAATTTGTTAATTTAATGCGATCAAACATTTAACATTTTATGTATTTTTTCCTTTTCCGACAGACAAAATCCATTTCGTTTTTGCCGGAATGTTATCCAAACGTCGGGTATACTTAGCTTACGCCTTACACATCACAGTACACTACATTGATAATGTTGTTTTACATGTTTAAATGATGTATGGTGTTTTTTTTGTTTTTTTTCCTATTTGGTTTGGTCGTCTCTTTTTCTCTCGTTACAATGACTTAGTAATGACTTTGTAATATAAACACTAGAAATCTATATATTATTAACACTACAAAACATGTTCTGTTGACAAACATATTAGCGTTATGGCATAAAACAAAACTTAAGAATTAACAGATTCTTTGCACTCATAAATCATTGTTTAAAGAATAACCTTTAACAACATTTAAAAGGAGTATCCTCCATTTGCCACTTTTAAAATTTCATATAAATATAAATATAATTATGTTTTTTTTTTAAACAGTTAATATAACATTGTTTTATACACACTGTATTGATTAATATAATGAATGTATTGATAATTGTGTAACTTGTGTTGCCATGAATTGTCATTATTATTGTTTGTTTTTTTTGGTCTGTTTATATGCTTACATGCTTTTGTCTTGATATGTCATATATGTCAAGATATGTTATATTTTATTACAAATAAATATGACAACATAAAAAAAATTAAAAAATCTGACGAATACGGATTTCTCGGAAAACAATGATCGTTAAAAACTTTAGGGTCGGGGGGTTTTCGCTAAGTAGGGTCGGGTTGCCCGAAACACATTTTTGGCCCAAATAATCGTATTACGCGTACATTTCATTATGTTCACATATCATTCACGGATATTTATCCCATCATTGACGAAATAACGAAATATGCCTGCATTGACGAAATAACACCCCGTGCGATAAACATAGCTGTATTCCACCTTCTTGAATACAGCAAACACGCGCATTATTATGACGTCATTTTGTTTATTTTCGTGTCGTCATTTTATGTTTTTCGTGTTATTCAGTGAATTCTTTTCGTTTATTTTCAAACTAAAGACAGAAAATAATGGGATTAATAGAATATCAGGTAAGTGTTGAATACAGATAAGGCCAAGGGTCGTGGTTTAGGTTTTCTAAGCCTCTCTATATAGACTTATCTGTATTCGACACTTACCTACTATTCTCTATATCTTACGCCATGCAATGTATAGCCTTACTCAGTAAATCTTGATGGTAGATTTGGGGACATTAGTTGGCCAGGTCCCGTAACGTTGGTACGGTCTGTACAGTTCGGTATGAGCTCTGGAATATATGGACACTGCTATGTAGGATAAGATTTTTTACACAAATCATTGTTTACACACACCAGTGAAGAATACGATCTCATGAGTCACATTTCAGTGCGAAGAGTGTGAATGTCCAAAAAGGGATTTGTGTAAGGATCAAATTTTCCACGTATACATATATGTATGGTCAACTTTTGTGTCCCGACTATTGATGAAATCATTAAAGCATAACCATAGACACAGTCATCACCATCACAAACTTTTTGGAAGATGTGCACGCTTGTTTTAAACTGTAAAGAATGTGATTTTGCATTTCAAAACGTGGGTGCGATCACAAACTTCAAAGAAACATGTGAAAATGAGATGTGTGCTGTGTGGATAATGAGATCTCAATTCTTAGTTTTAAGTACTAAGAATAAAGAATATAATTATTTTTTTTGAAACTGTTCTGTTCTAAAGCGCCGTAAATTTTAATATTATTGGGAATTCACCCACTCTAATTACAGTATTCTTTGCTAGGTTCCCACTATCACTATTCGCGCTACGCTTGAAATCGTGATCTTAATCGTTGAAGAATCGTGGTGATCCTATCAGATCTTATCAGATGTTATAAGATCTTGAGGTCAGTCGTGGCAATCGTGTTAATCGTAGACAAATTTAGAACGGTTCATAAATTCTCTAAGATTAACGCGATCAACTGCGATCAGTTGTCCATCGGGATCATCATATCAGATCTTATTGCATCGTAACAAAGCGCGACAAATCGTGCATCCGAATCGTGGTGATCGGGATCGATCGTAGACGAGGAAAAAACACCACGCTCTGTGTTGCGATCTCAAGAAAGACTGAAGTCAATAGTCAGTCGGGCTGTATTTATATCATTCAGTCCAGTCGTAGCTCAAATCGTGATCTCCATCGATCATGATAGTGAAAGACATCGCGACCACAATCGTATCCTATCGTAACGGAACGCATGGATTCGTGATAAGCGTATCGGAGCTTTTCTGTACGTACTTAAACGTCCTAATTCGGGGAACCCAATCGTGAAGATCGTGTCAGATCGTGACTCGATAGTGGACAAGATGGAAACAATCCCAACGGAACGTATGCAATCGTATCTAAACAGCAGATCAGATCGTGACAGATCGTGACACCTGTAATTGACAAATCGTGACCAGATTGCAACAGAGCGCAAAACATCGTATCAACACGTATGGACTCGCATCACATCGTATCTAAGCCTGAAATCTTAGAGAAATAGCACAATCAGCTGCGACTGGCCAATCGTGGCGTTCGTGACGGATCGCACGATAGTGGGAACATAGCATTAATGACATAAGCAATATTGGTATCCAGCATATATTTGTGAAGACAGATTATTTTTCTTGAGTATATCTAAGAATGGGTTGGTGATTACGGTCCCATTTCACACCAGCATATATAATTACTCTAACAAGGAGACAGTGTTAACAAATGTCAGAGGCGTCGAAATGCCAATGTAAACATCTGTTTCACATAATAATAAACAACACGAAAAATAACAAAGTTAGAAATGAATAAAAGATGCATCAGTATACATGTATCTATAACTTAAGAATAAAAATGCAGCGATCCTTTTTTCATTAGGCACAGTTATTGTCTTCAGAACCACGTGGGCAAATAACGTTAAACTTATGTATTAAATGTGTGTTTCGTAAATTTACATATATTTAACTGTACCTCACTTGTGTAAAATGGTATTTACTTGTAAATATTATACTTTAAAAAAGTTGTTTCTAGACCAATCATCTAGAGATTTTAAACTTACCGGTATCTGAAGTATACGCGATAAAGAACATCACTTCAAAACCACTTATCACAAACGACGTGACCAGGGCCAAGCTCACGATCTGACCTTTACTCACGTAAACCTGATTCTTGAAATTCGAATTGCAAATAGTAGCTGCTGATGTGTCACCTGCATATGAAAACATAGCTATAATACAATTATAACTCGTTACCAGACAGCTGATAGTAGTGCCAATAATGTAAATGATTTCATTCTTTAAAACACTATGGAACAATTCGATAACATTTCTATAATTCCAATATCAAAAGTACCATAGTCGATTTCCAAACGATCGGTGGAAATAGTAGTGTTGCCACACTCAGAATCAATATCTATCGACCGAAGATGCAGAACGACCTGAGACCCTTCGGGACTTTCAATATTCCACGTGCAATTGCTATAATGGAAAACACACATGCTTATTTAGAGTACAATAATTGTTTTAGTGTGTATTTGCAGCAGTTAAAACCGTCGTTTGAAGGAACATTGCGTTTCGACTGTAGTACGTAGTAGTGCTTATACGATCTTTTGAACAAACAAGATACAAAATATAAAAAATCAGTAAACTTATCATTTGTCATATAAACTCAGTAAATTTATTATGTACATAATTATGTATTTCGATTGACACTGGAACATTAGCGTATGAAAAACATTGCTAAAACACAAAATTTATAGCTGAAAAGGGTGTTTGTTATGTATCAGTTATTCTAGATTTCGCTTCGTTATTTATGTTTCTCTAGCTAACCCAGTCTTTTCAAATGTTTAAAGCAAAACAAATTTAAAAAAACCGACAGACCAGTTTCGAAAGATATTGTTGAGATTATGTCTAAACGAAAATCTGTCTACAGTTGCGATGACATGTTAGGGCACTGTGCACTTGTATCTCAATATTATTTAAAAACACAACGTCCGATGAAAATTATCGATTCGTCTTAATAACTTATCCCAATTGGCACTTAACATCTATTTATATGGTGTGCTTTGCATGTGTTGAAAATACAATAATATTGAAATTTCATAGTAGAACCAGAAAATCAAATACCTCACTTAAAATAGAGAAATATCGGAAATGCAGAACTTTTATACATGTATTCGACTTGCGGTTTAACAAGTCTTATATATAACGATGTGACCAATTACTAATACGTGTATATAAACAGAATTTACAAGATTCACGTTATCCAAATGATTGCAATTTTTAATTCTCGTTATCATCTGCTCTCTATAAATAAACTGCGATAAGTAATTTTATTTTGATTATTCAATTTCTTCTTAACACTACGTCAACATAGTTACACATTGAAGATATCAAAGAAACTTTCCCAGCAGCCTAGGACTCTTCAGCACTAACCCAATTGTATGCGGTCACTTTAATGATCATATAATAACTTTTAAATCAGAACCCCGACCCGTTATCTTAGATTATCTGGGATGGCATATGTCACCTTAAACACATATATAGTGTACACGTTTATTTTAGTGTATCGTTTATTACCGAACACTCTCTTTGGAAGGCAAAATATTAATCTGCCGAAGAGAATAAGCTTGGGAGTTGAAGAAAAAAAAAATCAAACAATAAACAAGATGCTGAATACCAAAATATTAAACATTCTATTAATGCAAGGACTGTGTTACAAGCTGTTCAACTGTATTAGCAATAGTGATGTGCGATAATGTTTTGTAATGTTTTAAAATACCTAAATTTTTCTCACAGAAAACTGTATATTTAGAAATGTCTTAAAATGTCTGGATAAGCAAACCCATATATTCTGACAAAAATGTAGATGCAAAAAACACCAGTAAGGGATCGGACCCACGAACTTTGGAATGAGATCCTGACTCGATAACCACTAGGTTATAGAAATTGGTTAACTCAGTCTAACACGTTTAATATTCTGATTATTGTAGTTTTCTGATATGATTAGTGGAGTGTAACCGATTGCTACTGAAGTGTAACCGATAGTATTTGTTCTGCGTAAACTGCGAATTATATTGTGTTCTTTATTACTATTATGGCCAAGTGAATGTGTAATAAAATTAATAATCGTACCCCACTGAACAAATAGCCTTAACATGCCGGATAGCGAGATGAATAGGTTAGTATTATTATGTCTATGATTCTTCTCGGCTCGCCTCCAATCTCATTAGAATCAAATCATAACGTTGTTAGGATCTGAAGACATCGCAAAGCAGGTGACATTTAAATGACCTTTCGAACAATAAAATATCAGCCCTGCTGCGCCCCACTGAAATTGCTTTTTGCACAGCAAAGTTTCGCCACGGTTTTTGAAAAGTGATGCATTTCCAGCTGATCCTCGGGAATAAATCATTTACAGTTAATTTTCACGTGGATAACAATGGATATAGTGGTACCTTATGCGACTAAACATCCAAAGTTCATGTTAATTTCGTGCATAGTTTTGTGGTTTATAGATAAAGTTATACCACAACATTTTGAAGGCAATAGTTTGATTGGCTCCTGAAATGGTCATCTGACCGTGACCCCTAACGTGACCCCTAATGCGAGGTCATCAGATCCAGTCAGCGGATCATATAGTAGCGTCTGACTGAAAATGATTTTAATGAGATTGGGCTCGCCTCGTGACCCAATTAATTCATTCGTCAATTTTTAGAACGTCGCATGACGTACTACTTTATAGTTTTCCGCGAGAATCATATTTATTGATCCTACATTGAATTCATTATCATACTGATAACCATTTAAGCAATAAAGGATATAGTCCAGATGCCAGAGGAGGTAACCTAACTTTGGAGTACACACAACATGTGTTGGTATCAAAATGTTCAGGAAGATCTCCTATCTTATAATCTGTTGTATGACACTTTGTCACCCTTTTGCATTTTGAAATAATTCGAGATGGCCACCAAAATAGCCGCCTAGAATTATAGATCGGTCTATGTCTTTGTATATCACTAAAATAGTTATTTCACATACCATAAATCAACCATATTGATAGTATGTGTGTTATTAATGACTATACATTTGTATTTTGTGTTTGTCATAATAAAAAAATATACATTTAATCGATTTAAACTTAATGGTATACAGTCCTGAGAAAATGCATCACAAAAAGAAACTTCTAATATATAATAAGGTTTATCAATGTTCTTACTGAATACTGTTTAAAGCTAAACATATTTTACACACCTGCTTGAAGCATATTCAATATATTGCTCTTCAACCGTTCCGGTAATAGTTCCTACAGAAGTCTTGTATCTCTCTGAAGTTGATGTAACACAAAGCAAAGACATCAGATTAAAAATACGCATTTGTGTCCACAAAAATGTCCATGTAGAACATTTGTTTTGTGATTTTCATCTAGTAAATCAAATGCGTTTACATACATTTTGTAATACAATTCAACAAATAAGTACAAACATATGATTGTATATTATAAGTGTATAACTTTTCAGTTAACTACCGCCACTATCAGTAAAATGAACATCAATTCCATCAAGCACGCTCACAGCAAATAAGATAATGCCATTACCAGAAATTCAACACTTACTTATAGCGAGTATGCATCCAAACAGACCGATCAAAAAGAAATTTGAAAGTAACAACATTTCGTAACTTTTAAGACACCGCGATCTATATAAATCCCTAGATCAATTAGCATTGAAACACTGTAAATTTCTAAATGGCATTATTGTCCGTTTTAGTCGCTAATAAAAACGAGATTGCTTTCAACATTACATAAACAATAAGTATCTATCATTATGTAGGTCATGCATGGATTATGTTCTGCAATGTGATTTGGAAACAATAGGTGAACAAATAATGTAATACAACCGAAGTTCAGGGGACTCGAACACTACACGTCGATCGTTTACAAAATGAGTACATCGTGTTATTTGATATAGACCGAATAGAAGTGCCAAGCCACGGACGCTCTAAAACAAAAGATAGTTTATGAGCATAACAGTCTCTGATTTCGTGATAATTGAAATGCAATTAAAGTAAAATTTTACCTAACCTGCGATATATATTGACGTCGACAACTGTGTTGTGTTTGTTTGATATATATTGATAATATTTCATTTGTATATTTGCTTTATCACAAACGAGTCTACTTCTACGACTGACAACAACAACAACAACAAAAAACTACTACTACTACTACTACTACTACTACTACTACTACTACTATTACTTCTACTACTACTACTACTACTACTACTACTACTACTGCTTCTACTACTACTACTACTACTACTACTACTACTACAACTACTACTACTACAACTTCTACTACTACTACTGCTGCTGCTACTACTTCTACTACTACTACTACTACTACTACTACTACTACTACTACTACTACTACTACTACTACTACTACTACTACTACTACTACTACTACTACTACTACTACTGCTACTACTACCACAACCACAACCACTACCACTACCACTACCACTACTACTATTATAACTACAACAACAATAAC
Organism: Congeria kusceri; assembly: GCA_027627225.1. Taxonomy (NCBI): domain Eukaryota; kingdom Metazoa; phylum Mollusca; class Bivalvia; order Myida; family Dreissenidae; genus Congeria; species Congeria kusceri. The sequence goes on from CM051025.1 coordinate 92,017,340, forward strand.
TTCTACTACTACTGCTACTACTACTAGTGCTACTACTACTACTACTACTACTACTACTACTACATCTACTGCTGCTGCTGCTGCTGCTGCTGCTGCTGCTGGAACTACTACAGCTGCGTACGTACTACGTCGGAGACCATATTTTATTTTATTTTATTTGCTTGCCCCATGCAATTTTAGTTCAAAATCCTTAAAGGGTCAGTTGCTAATATATGGAGATTATTATCAAATAATATGTCAATATTTGTATCTTCAAACAATTTCACTCACTACAAGTAACAACACACGTAATATTCCCCCTCTTTGTACGTTCCCAAGCATACCCGATAAGATCGCCAAATGTTCTACCTTAGGGGTACATATTTTTGTTTCATCTTTGATACACAATCGTCGCCGCGGGAGGTCAAGCGTGGACACAGAAAAAAACAACTGACCACTCGACCATGGCCACATGAAGATTACGAAGCGATACTTCGATTGCTTCCTATTAAATGCCGGACGTTCGCCGTGCGTGATTTAAGTGCCTCGGCTTTCAACTTCAATAATTTTGTTGTTATCATTAAATTTGCGACTTTATGTTCTTCTGAACGGAAGCATGCGATTGACTTTTTGCCCTCAATATATCCATTAAAGCGCTTTATATTACATTTACTGTTTAAGAAATTATGATTTAAGTTCAAAGTTATTTTCCACGGTGAGACATCCTTCACAAGATGGACCGGACGCTCGTGTTTTGGTGTGGAATACTTTGTGCTTTGTGGTGCTTGGAAGGTGAGAAAACTTTTATTTCTGTAGTTCAATGATGCCGTTTCATAACCCATTTTGTAACAAACAACCAAAACAGCTGTAACAGTTTAGTCAATATATTTAAAATCCGTAGAGATAGCACTCGTTGAAATCGACGGACTATTATAGTCACACACAACACATATTATAAATGTCTAAACATATGCAATGCTATCAATTCAGTGCTCCAGATAAGCTTTTGCACTTGGGGTAAATGTACGCGTACTTCTGAAAATGTGTGAGTAAATGTACACTGCTAGAATTTATCGGGGTAAATGTACACTTTATGTAGGATTAATTGTGGTAAATTTACATGCAAGATGCAAAAAAAAAATTACACATTGTTGAAAAACGAGTATCATATAACAATCATTAATAATGTATCAATGCCTTTTGAATGCAATAATGACAAGACTTCTAAACATTTAAGACTAATCGCTACCGAAAGTATCAACTGCACATGCAGGTAGGCAGGCCTGTCAAAAGTTCCATCTTCTATCTTCCAGTCACTATAATTTGACGCTATGTACGGGAACATGGGGAAATTGTGCGTAAATGTTCACCCAAATTTAAACGTCTATGCGTATACGTACACCAAAATTTTATTTTTCTCTGAGTATCTTCCAAATGTGTGCGCATAATTTACGCGTGTGCGCGCCTTATCTGGTCCCCTGGCTATCAACAAATAAATTCTTCCATAATCCCAATGAGATCTAGTAAGGACATTTGCTACATAGTCATATGTAATAATGCATTGAACAAAAATATTAATCATCAGTACTAATATTAAAAACGTCAGTTGATTTTCCCAAAAAGTTATGTACAAGAGCAACAACAAATAACTTTATTTCTTATTATACAAACGAATCGAATGACTCACTCACACATTTACTACGTGCACTGTAGGACCATACTTTTCACAAATCACATTTTCACACACGTGAAAAATAGGATATCATTTTCACATCGCAATCTTATTCTTTACATTTTCTGTGAAATTTGTGATCGAGTCCAGTTTTTGATATGCACTCAAATCATATTCTTCACACATGAAAAAAAAGTGTTCAAATTTTCAAGAAAGTGATTTTTTTAAAATCATAATCCTATTTTCACTCTGTATGTGCCCGTAAAACGAACGGGGCGAGTTACGGTACAGTACAGTTTGCATGGTATGGTACGAGTTGGTATGGTATGGTATGGTATGGTATGGTGTGGTATGGTATGGTATGGCATGGCATGGTATGGTGTGGTGTGGTGTGGCATGGCATGGCATGGTATGGTGTGGTGTGGTGTGGCATGGCATGAAATGGCATGGCATGGTGTGGTGTGGTGTGGTGTGGTATGGTGTGGTATGGTATGGTATGGTATGGTGTGGCATGGTATGGTATGGTGTGGTGTGGTATGGTATGGCATGGTATGGTGTGGTATGGTGTGGTGTGGTATGGTATGGTATTGCATGGTGTGGCATGGTATGGTATGGTATGGTATGGTGTGGCATGGTATGGTATGGTGTGGTGTGGTGTGGTGTGGCATGGTATGGTATGGTGTGGTGTTGTGTGGTGTGGTGTGGTATGGCATGGTATGGTATGGCATGGCATGGCATGGTATGGTATGGTATGGTATGGCGTGGCGTGGCGTGGCGTGGCGTGGCGTGGCGTGGCGTGGCGTGGCGTGGCGTGGCGTGGCGTGGCGTGGCGTGGCGTGGTGTGGTGTGGCATGGCATGGCATGGCATGGCGTGGTGTGGCATGGCATGGTATGGTGTGGTGTGGTGTGGTGTGGTGTGGCATGGCATGGCATGGCATGGTATGGTGTGGTGTGGTGTGGTGTGGTGTGGCATGGCATGGCATGGCATGGCATGGCATGGCATGGTATGGTGTGGCATGGCATGGTGTGGTGTGGTATGGTGTGGCATGGCATGGTATGGTATGGTGTGGTGTGGTGTGGCATGGCATGGCATGGCATGGCATGGCATGGCATGGCATGGTATTGTATGGTGTGGTGTGGTGTGGTGTGGTATGGTATGGCATGGCATGGCATGGCATGGCATGGCATGGCATGGCATGGTGTGGTGTGGTGTGGTGTGGTGTGGTGTGGTGTGGTGTGGTGTGGTGTGGTGTGGTGTGGCGTGGCGTGGCGTGGCGTGGAGTGGTGTGGCGTGGCGTGGCGTGGCGTGGCGTGGCGTGGCGTGGCGTGGCGTGGCGTGGCGTGGCGTGGCGTGGCGTGGCGTGGCGTGGCGTGGCGTGGCGTGGCGTGGCACGGCATATACGGTATGGTTTGTAATGCTATGGTATCGAAATGTACAGAAAGGTACGGTGCGGTGCGGTACGGTACTGTACGGTTAGGTACGGTACGGTTAGGTACGGTACGATACGGTAAGGAACGATATGGTACCGTACGATACGATACGGGAGGTACGGTACGCTACGCTACTTTACTGTCCAAACGTACGTACTAATATGTGCGGAGGTTCTAATAAGATCATTATATTACCGTCCGTGTATACGTATATTCTAGTTCGGGCGGACATATGCATGTTTTTGTTTGTTTTAATAAGCCAAAATCGGATGTGCCTTTGCATGTACGTTCGGATTCGTGCATTGGTTAATATCCCAATAAAAAGGTGTACGTTCGTATGAACGTACGCGAGTACATATACATTTCTATCTCCTAATTAGACCGTACAAACGTATCGACAAACGATTGAGCGCATGCACACATAAGTACCTTCTTAATAGGGCTTAGTTTCTTATAGTGATAACAATACTGATGATGACGTTAAGTATAATGATAACAATGGTGATGCATAAAATAATTATGATGACGATGATGATGATGACGATGGTGACGATAGTGACGATGGTGACGATGATGGTGATGGTGATGATGATGATGATGATGATTACAACATATAATTATGCTCCAAATAATGATTTCATCCCTTGTCGCGATACAATTTCACCATAAAATATGTAAAAAATGTGATCCGTACGCATACCCACTTTTTGGCCAATCACATTTTTCACACTTATAAATGTGACAAATTATATCCTATTCTTCACAGGCGTGTGAAAAATATTAATTGTGAAAAATATGATCCTACAGTGCACGAATATTTCGTGCCCATGCGTTTCACCTTTCGATTTATTATAACATTCAAGGGAAAATACTGTTCTACTTATCTGTTACTCTCAAACTCAATTCAACATCATAATGCAGTGTATAAAAATTATCAAATAGAGTTTGAAAATTGTATTTATATACACAACCATTATGGTTTAAGATTTACTAGTAGTTGATTATTTAAGAAATAATTTTCGATTTATCGTTGTTTATCGGCCAACAAACAACGAAATGGAGTTTTGATGCGTCGGAATTAAACCACGAGGGCAAAAAGATAATTTTGTTCCATGTCCATAGATAGTATCATGTTAGAATATACACTAATCTTGTGCTTCCATTGTTTAAGGGCATAACGTGTATTTTGAGAAATATATACAGGTTTTGGCGTAAATTGTATTCGCACCGACATATCTTAATAAAATATCATATAAAACAAACACAAATACCGCGGTGAAGAAAAGCATTCATCTAAACATTATTAAGCTGTACTTTCCTAAATCTACATGTTATTGTCCTCTCATATGCTACCGTTATATGTGCGCGTACATTAATTGATATTGGATTCGGGTGTTTGACAGTGGACAGTGGATAATACAATTCGAAGTTGAAGACCAGAAGGTACCATCTGCCACTGAAATCAGTACCAGTTGATACCTTCTGGTTTTCACCCCTCGACATGAGCCTGTATGTTCGCTGTAAAGTGTGATAATATCGATTACAAATTTGGTAATGTAACCGGGTTTGGGTCAGTTTAAATTTATGTTTCATAAATGAAAACCAAAGTATTAAGTATATCTTGAGAGATCTCTTATATATAATTTCCGTTATTTACTACATTAAAGTTCAGTAGGACTAAAGGTGGACCAATCTTTACACTTTTCTAATTATGTGTTTCAAACATTATTGATTTGTTATTGCAAATAAATCTTCAGTTCTTGTATACTTTGTTACTAGTATTAAGAAGAGATTTTTCTTTCAATAAAAGTACTATGTGTTTAAAAGGGCATAACTTTATCCAACGCTTTTCTCAAGAAATGAGTGATAACTGAGTACACTGACTGACGAAATGCTAGTATACAGCATAAATTAAAAAGTCCACTTTCTGCAGAAATACGTGTGGCAGGAATATAAAAAACTGGATGCGATCACAAACTTCACCGAAAATGTAAAGACTACGACTGTGAGATGTGAAGAATAAGTTCTCAATTTGCACACCAGTGAAGAATGGGATCTTATTTTTCACAGATGAGAAAAAAAAAATTGAAAAATATCGTCCTAGAAAGCTCCTTAGGAAAATTTTTCTAAGTAATGTTGTGAAATTAATAAAGTTCCTTAAATCTCTGGCTTTTTCATATATAGGTCATTTTACATGAATGTGTAAATATAGCGTCGATGTTAAGTAGTTAAGCCTTTTATAAACGGACATATTTCATATATGAACATTTTAAAATGAAAATTGTTCACTTAAGTTAATATTTTCCTAAGGTGCTTTGTAAATATAAGCCCAGACCAGCGAATTGTTTTGTAACCGGACTTCATCGCGGAAGTCGTCGCGTATATATCGCTCATTCTTATTTCATTAATTAGGCACTTGTAACGTTCAACATTAACATATAGCAAAATTTAATTTGAACCAGTCTTTGCTAAAATCAACGAACGTGTAGATTAATTGTTGATGGGGACGGTCGGTCTCTGATGCATATACATACATGTAGGTTAAATCACTGCTAAATATGATGCGTGTCCTGGGAAAGTCGGGCTTAATGCATGCGCGTAAAGTGTCGTCCAGGATTAGTCTGTGCAGTCCGCCTCGAACTACCTCGAAACAGAAAATACCATAAAAGCGGACTGCACAGGCTGATCCGGGACGACACTTTACGCACATGCATTAAGCCCGATTTTCCCACGATACGCCGATTATACTTTTGCCGTTGAAAATCTTAAGCATCGCAAATTATGACCAAGTTATTTTACTTCAATCGGTCGACCGTGGTGTCCTGTTATAGGGGAATTTTTGTGTCAATATATAAAATGTAAAACGTTTAAATCAGGGTTTGTTTAATGTTATTTTTATGGCGAAAGGTACGTGATAGAACAAGTACTATTAAAAGTAATTATTGTTAAAAGCTTTCCTGTGGGTATATGAACCGGGAAGAATAAATATCTCCGACCAGTAACTGGGAAGAGAAAGGGAAAGGGAAATTCTATGAACAACTGACTATTATCAACTGGTACCCCTAAGACAACCACTAGATTGCAAACTTGGAAACTGACGGCGAACTAAAAATATAAAACATGCTATAAATATCAGCTACGACGACAATGACATTAACGACGACGACGACGGAATCAACATCAATGTAATAATACCAAAAGCATTATTGTCATCACATTTGTCGTTGTAACATCATTAATTACCACCTTTACAATCAATGCAATCAAATAACTATCATCGTAGTCAATAATGATTCTATCGCAACCATCCTAAATTCGCCAATGGTCATCAATGTTATTTGCTCAAACTTCGCAACAAACGTTATACCATGCCGCGGAACAATTAAGTCAGAAATACATTGACGAATATTAAAAGAATGAGGATAAACGTTAAACATGACTTCTTCGCAGCCCCGAGGGGTCACGAGTGTTGTTATCTTGATGCGAAGATATGAAACAAATATAGCGGCAAAGAGTTGGTCATTGATACCTATGACAGATACATCTGGTTAACATACTGCGGCGTCAAAAGCGACTAACACATGCCCACGGGCAAAAACAGGGAGGTTTTGTGAAATTGACCGTCCCAATTAACATAGATAACGCGATGTCTACTTGGAATGCTTAAAGCGTCGCGACCAAATGGTTTGTTGTTTTGTTGACTTGATTCTTCGATAGATAAATATGAGGCATGTCTTGGGAAAGCCAGGCTTAATGCATGTGCGTAAAATATCGTCCTGGATTAGCCTGTGCAGACCGCACTGGCAAATCCAGAATGACACTTTATGTTTAGAAGAGACTTCATTGAAACAGAAAATACCATTAAAGCGGAAAGCGTCATCCAGGATTAGCCTGTGCGGACTGCACAGGCTAATCCGGGATAACACTTTAGGCACATGCATGTAGCCCGGTTTTTCCACGCCACGCCACATATATACGATATGCTAGTTCTCAGACGCACACACACACACACACACACGCACGGAAAACGTATAGTGTATTAGCGCACTCACTCGCACATGAGTGCTCTCACACATTTTCCCATCTGCAACGTAATGAAATACATCATCCAGTCAATTTTGCATTAAAATAAGAAAACTGAAGACTATGTATGCTTGCTATATTCTAATTTACAGTAAAAAGCATGTTGGCCAAAGTCGTTTTTTGTTCCGTTTGGTTCAAAAAGGTAATGTGTGCACTGACGTTAAATTGTTGATGTTACGACCAGAAGAACGTTAACATGACTATTGCTATATTTACTGCTGTTGTGTTGTTCTTATACGTCATAAACAACCGCATTTGTCTTAACATAATACATTACCCCCTCCCCTCAATAAGCATGCAATGTGATTTGTTTAATATAGTAAAATATGTTGTATGTATATGTTCTCGCGAAAAAATAATGATCACAGTAGACCTTTTGCATATAAGTAGTGATACAGAGCTAGTGACTTTATAGATTGTATCTTATTTCAACAGGTTCCCAAGGCGCCTGTCCCTGGGGAGGGGAGTTCTACTCATTTGGACCCAAATGCGAGTTCCCGTGCAGGTGCGTGAACACAAACAGCCTCTGTGATCAGGCTACAGGGGCGTGCCCATCTAATTCATGCCTGCCGGGCTTGGCGGGACCGGGATGCCAGTACAGTAAGTACAAGAAAAGCCGCATAAAAAGTGGTTCAAACCTCAGTCCTCCATATCATAAGTCTAACGCGCTAACCACCCGGTCATTCCGATTTATGTATATGTACGTATATTTTTACTGTATATAAGTGATTCACGTGTTTCAACAAATTTAACGACAACAACAGAAACAAGCCAAATTATTCATTAAATCATTTTGCGTTACAAGCGCTTTATAAATTAATCCATTTTAACTGATGATCACTCATTAACGAAACGGTATTCACAGTATATTTCTATGCCATTATTGTTATTTCGCTTACTTTATACAAACTATTCTTTTATTTTTTATCTTTGGAATCTGTGACAAAAATGTTGACAATTGTCAATTCTTCAATCTGTGAACAGGTCCCTTTAATGAGAAAATGTGCAAACGGTAGTCAAATACAAGTACTCTAGGCTTTCTCGCGCCTAGAAAGCTGTTTCAATCACTGCGCCACAAAATGCGTTCCAACTTTCATTAGTGGTATCCATTTTCCAATGGACCTTTCCAGGTTTTGCCACGAACTGTTTAAAGTCATTCCCAGGTTTGGTTAAGGATTAATATAATTATTTAACTTTGTATATCACAAACAAATCGCATGTTAAATCACGTGCTGTTTAGTGCAAAATAGGTTAACCGTTAACATGTGGCATCCAAGTGCAACTATTGGATATAACTGAAGATTAACTGCAGATTAATTTGCATATGATTTACATCTGTTGAAACCTCTAATTCTATTCACACGCGTACATGTACTTCGTATACTTGTTAACTACAGGGAACATGGCATACCGCATGCCGGCAACTGGATCTGTCGGTCTGGCGTCACCGACGTACGCCACTGACGATAGATTGGACACCTGTACCACCTCCGGGCCGCTCACAGACCCGTTTATACGAGCGACGTTGTTTGAGGAAATCATGACCAATGAAATACACATTCGCTTCTGGAAATATAGTAAGTTTCGTTTCAATCTGCTATTGAAGTTACGACTTTGTATCTAACTTAACTTATGCAGTAAAGGGGCAATCGTAATCATCACTACTAATTCCGGTATCGTCCATTTTATGGCGCTTGTTATCCTAACTGTACCACTAGTTTATGATCTAATATTCACCATTTATTCGTGTCTTTCTTTAAATGTTTATAACGCCGAATTCTCATAATAGTTTTATTTTTTAGAGGAACATTCACGGGGATTTCGCGTCTACCTCGGTCAAACGACAGAAATGAGTTCATCAACTATCTGCTATACTGATACCGGAATCGACGCAACAGAAAATGACGTAATTGCCACGTGTCCGGGGTTAATGAAAACTCGTTACATAACGGTCATGTTGCCAGGAAACGGAACGAACAAATACTTGGAAGTCTGTAACGTGGCAGCCCTAGGAGGAGGCAAGGCTTTCGTTTACATCAACGTCTTTTTCGTAATTAGCCGCCATTTTGCAAAAAGTGCAAACCCCTGAAAAGTGTATCCAACAGCCTATTTTAGTTCGAATACACTGCTATATAACACATCGATAAACACTGTATTGAACGTTGAATTTCAGGACGAATACACATGCAAAAATGTATTGGATCCTGTATGTCAGTTCTAAAACTCTTCTATCACCCTCATGTAAACAATGTATTGAATGTTGTATTTCAGTTCGAATACTCTCCCATCACCATCGTGTCAACAATGTGCTGCACTTTGTATTTCAGTTTGAATACTCTCATCTCGCCCTCATGTCAACAATGTATTGAACTTTGTATTTCAGGTCGAACAATCTCCTATCACCCTCATGACAACAATGTATTGAACTTGTATTTCAGTTCGAATACTGTCCTATCACCCTCATGTCAACAATGTATTGCACTTTGTATTTCAGTTCGAATACACTCCTATCACGCTTATGTCAACAATGTGATGAACTTTGTATTTCAAGTCGAACAGTCTCCTATTACCCTCATGTCAACAATGTATTGAGCTTTGTATTTTAGGTCGAACAATCTCCTATCACCCTCATGTCAACAATGTATTGAACTTTGTACTTCAGTTCGAATACTCTCCTATCACTCTCATGTCAACAGTGTATTGAACTTTGTATTTCAGTTCGAATCCTCACCTATCACACAAATGTCAACAGTGTATTGAACTTTGTATTTCAGTTCAAATACTGACCTAGCATACACAAGTCAACGGTGTATTGAACTATTTCAGTTCGAATACTCACCTATCACACACATGTCAACAGTATATTGAATTTTGTATTTCAGTTCGAATATTCACCTATCACACAAATGTCAACAATGTATTGAACTTTGTATTTCAGTTCGAATACTCACCTATCACACAAATGTCAACAATGTATTGAACTTTGCATTTAAGTTAGAATACTCACCTATCACACACATGTCAACAGTGTATTTAACTTTGTATTCCAGGTCGAATACTCACCTATCAAACACATGTAAACAGTGTATTGAACTTTGTATTTCAGGTCGAATACTCACCTATCACAGGCATGTAAACAGTATATAGAACTTTGCATTTCAGTTCGAATAATCACCTATCACACACATGTCAACAATGTATTGAACTTTGTATTTCAGGTCGAATACTCACCTATCACACACATGTAAACAGTGTATTGAACTTTATATTTCAGGTCGAATACTCACCTTTCACACACATGTAAACAGTGTATTGAACCATCCATTTCAGGACGAATACTCTCCTATAATAAACCCGTGATTGCCACATCGTTTCAAGCCGGTTGGGATCCGAAGTTTGCTGTCGACCTTTTACGCAACAGCCTATTTGTTACAAACAAGGAGTCCAGCCCGTGGATGCAGATAGACTTGGGCGAATCTTACATACTGAAATATATGGAGATTAACTATTATTCAATTGGTAAAGGGCCACTCCGGTTGTCACGTATAACATTATTGAATATGTTCCTTATAGTTTTTGCGTCCGCTCGTAGTTTTTCCACGTCGCTGCATGAATAAACAATAAGCATTTTAAAGATACTAAACTTCAGATGGGCATAAAATGTGCGTTTTTGTAGTTATGCTTTAATGGTAAAAACATGCGAAAAACTATCACTATTTATATAGAACACACTCAAATACTGTCATAAACTGTCTGTTTCATTGAAAAATATTAAACTTTAATTAGCTCACACTTTCCTTGAGCCGGTATTTCCGATATGAAAGTACCGCGGGTTTCCCCATTACAAGCGCCAGATTCAAGTATTTGCTTGCGCGACTCGACAAAACTAAAGTGTCACGCGATTATCCTAAATATTAACGGCGCTTTTTAACAAATACTCGTCTGCAGACGTTATAGATTTTAGTACGATAAAAATTAGGAAAACTATATAAAATCATTGTTTTTCAAGTTAACAAAAAACATACGTGTCTAATTTTTGTATGGGTTCTATACAAATATTTAAGGAAATCATGTATTTTTGACAATTTTCTTTCGTTGGTCCATCTGGAGTTTAGTCCCTTTAACCATTTGTCAAATATGTGGTTCTCTATTCGGAATGGAACAGATAAAAGCTCAGACTGGGGACTGTGAGCAGGAGATAGTCAAGACCTACAAGGACCTATTCACAGACTGGCAAATTGACAATTTCCAAATTAAATATCACCGAATCAAAAAGGAAACTATGCTATAAATGATGGTGCGCAAAATTCTCTTGGATACCGAAAATCACTCGAAATAATGTCTCGATTATATTTAAACATTAATTGTAATAAAAATATAAAGCGTTTGTAACGCTTTTCGTCGATTTTTTTCAAAAAACTCGTATCACTCACATAGCGTTAAATTTTTATTTTTTTTATTAGAATCTCATACATGTTTACATTTAAACATCACAATATCAACATAAGATAACTACATGGCCATTCTGATAAGAATTACAAGAGACTATATATACACATAGTTTAAAACACTGGTATTGTACAAATAAAACTAAAATCAATCAGGATGTCTCATTATGCACTCATATATTCAATCAGGATGTCTCATTATGCACTCATATATTCAATCAGGATGTCTCATTATGCACTCATATATTCAATCAGGATGTCTCATTATGCACTCATATATTCAATCAGGATGTCTCATTATGCACTCATATATTAGCCATCTTAAAGGAGCAAGTGTGCATATTATACAAAGTGATGTATTTAAAGTAGAGTTCACTTTAAAATGTTGTGTCCTCACTAACTCGTTAAGTAACTCCTCCTGCATTCCTTAATGCACGTTTGTTAGTCTATATGCGTATTTGTTTGTATTCAGCGATACTTAACATGGGGCTTCAAATCTACATCAGCAATGACACCGTAAGTACAACACTTGTGCCCACGACCCTCAAGACGAGCTCTTACTTTCCGGAGTACGTCTTCATCCAGCTGAAAGACGTCGTTGGCAGGTACGTCTGGCTCAAGACGTTCGGTGACGGCATCTCAATGGATTTAAGGGACGTGACGGTTTTTGGGAGTGAGTACTTGAAATTGTTAGCACTTTAAATGTATGTGGCCAATAATGAAGTTGCGTTTTTTTTTATTCCCTAGAAAACCACGACCCACAATGATGCTACGGTTCAAAAGAACGATAAAGTACAAGTAAAAAAAAACATATTAATGTATATCAATTAATGATGTCGCTTTCAATAATCCGTTTTTATTTGTGCTCTGTAGGATCGCATATATCCCAAATCATATTTTTCACACACCTGTGAAAAATAGGATCTCATTTGACACATTTTTAAGTTTCAATAATGGGATTGGCCAAAAGCTGTTATGCGTGAGGATAATAGAAGAATATGATTTAACTGGATATCAAAACTGGATATGATCACAAACTTCACATAAAATGTTAAAAACAAGACCGTGATGTGTGAAGAATAACATCAAAATTTTAACACATGTGAAGAATGAGATCCAATTTGTTGTGAAAAATATGATTTGTGAAAAATATGGTCCTACAGTCCTCTATTCGGAAGTGAGTACACGTAGACGACTACAATTCATTTGATTTCAAAGTGGCTGCGGTTTAAGAGGAAGATTAAGAACGCTTACAAATAAACATTTAAGGTATAAAATAATTACTGTTATGTTGCATCGAATAATATGTACGTTATAAACTTATACAATTGATGCTCAAATCGTAAGTAAGTACATGTAAGTGAATAAAACCCATTTTAAAGCAAAACAATAAATTCCAATATTCCAGCGTGCCGGATGCACCGCTGCGGGTTAGGCTGCACAGATCTCTGCTACTGCACGGACACCGTACGGACGACGGAACAACAGAGGACGGGGCTTTGTCTGGAGGGATGCGAGCGGAACTGGCGACAGCTGAACGGCTTCTGCAACACAAGTAAGAATGCACGTAGTACTTAGTACACGGTGTTTTTAAGTTCAGTTCATTTTCAACTTTAAACATTTATTCAGCTCGATTGGGTCTAAAGTCGGAGGATAACTAAGACATTTTCGAGTCCGTTTCCTGGGTAGAACCAGTACTGTGTGTATTTTGAGAAAGATCATTCGAACACTTCCCGAGTAGGTATCGAACTCACGACCTTCCGATCGAGAGGCGAACAACCAAATCAACCACTGCGACCTATATTGTTTTGCCATTATCGTTTACGGTACATTTACAGTCATATATCTGGCGTATACAAAAAATAATGATTGACGGTATGTATTCAAACGCGTTTTCTTTTCGTTTTTATTTAGTTATATTATAACTTTCGTGCTATAACAAACACGTCATTTTCAAATTGTTTGAGGAAACATAATCGATCCTTTATTCTATTATGATACGAGCTGATTTTTCTATAGACAAAGAACACAAGTATCGTTGTTATACTACCCAATAAACAACGCAAAAAGTAGTCCCGATTCTGAGCGGAGCATAGTAAAATGTAGTTCTCATTGCAGTTGCAAAAATATTTGTCAAATCATGTTTGAATCGAAAAATAATTCGCATTATCGTTGTTTATCGGCCAGTAGACAACCTAATGGTTTAATTCATACGCATCGGAACTCCAAATCGCTGTTTATTGGCCGATAAACAATTGCATGAAGTTGTGTTTAGACATTCATGTGCTGTCGGAAAATATAATGTTTCTTAGTTTCTACAATACATCTAATGAAACCCTGATTTTGTTTCCAGGTATTTGCGGTCCATCCAACTACGGGTACGAGTGCGGCTACACATGTCACTGTGACGGCATGTGTGATCCCTGGACAGGCGCGTGCATCAACAAAACACACTCGTGTCAACCTCAGTATTACGGAAACACGTGTCAAGCAGGTATTGCAACGTGCATTTACAAAATTTCAAGAGCCGTTTATTTAAATAATATATCTGGAACTGTTTTATCTATATTTTATACATTATGTTTTTTATTGATTATCATCTTTTTCAGTTATTTCATATTTCCGATATATTTTTATACGCAAGATTATAATGTAAGATTGTATATACTTACACTGTTAAACAGTATGTACGTATACTAGTATGTTAACGAAACATTACGACGCTAAACATGTTGTTTTTGAAAAAGTCACACAATACTGCTTATAACTAAGGGTAAGAAACCGAATGTCTTATTGTGCATTATTATTATAAAACATGTAATTATATGCGATAAATGAAATATATGCATATACGAATACTAATTCAGAGAGCGCGATAGGTGGATCTACGTCCGTTATCCAGGGCACGGGAACCAGCTTCTTCCCCGCCCCCGAGAGCGTTGACGGCCGCAACGGCACGTGCGCGCAGGTGGTCAGCGGCGTGAACCCCTCCTGGGTGGTTACCATGCCAACCCCGATGCCTATCAATGAAGTCCTTATTCGCGTCAACGGTATTGGTCGTTTTTACGTAGCAATTAAGGTCATTCAACGTTAACTTCTTAAATTGCTTTTTACCTTGTCCCTTGAGTAGCATTCTGTAAAAAAGTTATCTGCCCATGTTTTGTAATTATTTTTTATAAGGAAATCACCATATCTACTAAATCAGCGACTTTCAACCTTATATGTCGGTAATAATTGTCTTTCGGCCGCAACATCATATATCCTTAGTTGTTCATCATTTTCACCTGTCCCAAGGGTGTGCATGTACATTGAACACTGTATGCTACAAGAACAAGCCAGCCTGTTTAACAAAGTTTGTTAGATAATAAAAGATGTACCTGTATATATAATTATCTCCTAATCAAAATAAGACTTCAAGGCATTACAAAAATTTACATTGTTTATTATTCTGCACATCCGATATGTTTTGAATAAAACTTTTATTTTATAGAGATGAATAACAATAAACGATTGGAAAAGTACAACAATATACTTTACATCAAAATCGATTAAAAAAACGAAACCCGTTAACAAATTCATGCATGGTGTGTATTTTCAATTAACCATTTATTAGTTTCTTTCATGCGAAATAACACAAATTTTCAAAAAGATCCCAATAAAATCGTTGTGAAAGAAATAAAACGTTAGATACGTTACAATAAGATACGTTATGCGAAATTCATATTTTCTTTATCGATTTTATGTAACACATTACAACTATTTCACATAGAAGGTTGAAAGTCGCTGATTTAGTAGATATGGTCATTTCCTCATTGTAAATAATCACAAAACACGTGTACATTTAATTTTTACAAAATGCTACTAAATGGACAAGCCAAAAAGCATTTTAACAATTTAACGTGAAATGGATAGTTTATTATATACGGTTCAACTAAATGTAAATATCAGTTTTGTTACTATATGATGGGCTTTTAAAATGATCTATTTGACTTACAGGTGATTTGTGTGGGCTTTTGTCCTGTTCTACATCAGGTTGATAAAAAAAAAAACACAACATCGATTTAATGAAGGGGAGAGACAGTTGTAGCATTAAACATGCCAAATGAATTAGTGGGGCAGGGTAGGATCGAGTAATGCCGGCGACAATGCCGACATTTCTTCGAGATATCCAGTACGGAGATCATTTTTGTTAACCAATGACTTCACAACATGGTAACCCTTACACGAACAATGCTAAATTATACGTTAACAAAAAACCCAAACGTTAAAATGTCGGTGCTTGCATTATCCAGCCTCGAACATCAGTTTTGGATTCGAGATCATCCTCGAGTACAACAGGACCGTGGTGCAGTGTGAGACCACAGGTTCCGCAATTGGACAATACAACGGCCGCTGTAAGAACCAAATGGCGGAAAAACTGCGTGTCAACGCCAGGACTTCGTTGCATGTTTGTGAGGTCGCTGTCCTTGGTGAGTATAATTAAGAAATAATTTTCGATTTATCGTTGTTTATAGGCCAATAAACAACGATACGGAGTTCTGATGCGTAGATATTAAGCCAAAAGGGTGTTAGCACGCGTTGTTTAATAGCCACGCATCAGAACGACAAATTGGCCGATAAAAAACGATAATGTGAATTATTTCGATTCTAACATGATTTGACATATATTTTTGCAATTGGTTTTACTATGCTCCGCTCAGAATTGGAACTTCTTTTGCGTTGTTTATTGTGTAGATTAAAAACGATAATTGTGTTCTTTGTCTATAGAAAAATTAGCGAGTATCATGTTAGAATGCTGTTTTTATGATGTTCTTTTTTGTATTGAATGCCTATTAGGCAAACAAAATATATTGTTTGTTACGGGCAACGGTTTCAAAAAGGTTAGATACGGTCAGGATTTAGATTTAAAAAAAATATTTAAAGACACATTCCAATAATAAAACATTGACAATTATCTAAAATCTTACGAATACGGATTTCACGGAAAACAATCGTCGCTAATAAAGTTAGGGTCGAGTTTTTTTCGCACAGTAGGGTATGGTTGCCCGAAACACAGATTTTTTTGTTAGGCCATATGTTGAAGCTGAAATAGAGATGCAAAGTTATTGATACTATACTGAGTTTTTAGCTACTCAAATTAAAGTCTCTCTCCCGAATTGTTAGGGGAATTTTAAGTTTTCCAACCATTGATTTGGCATCTGATCAACATTTCGTTCGCGGTTAGATGCTGAACTATTAAACAAACATTATTCATACGATTTTAATTCAAATACGATTTACATTTCTGGGGATTACATTTCATTGTGTTTACAGTATAAGGCAATTTATATTTAAATTGTGTTTTTAATGTATATACTGTATATACGCCCACTACACGCCTCAGGTATACATTTATAAAATATCATTGAAATACATAAATAGTGATGTTGCATTTCTTCAGAGTGCTCTAATAAGACCTTCGGTCGTTACTGCTCGAACGTTTGCCAGTGTTTAAATGGTGAACCCTGTGACCCGGTGACGGGGGAATGTCCGCCAGGGGGCTGCAACAAGGGCTACAAGGGCGACACCTGCAGTACAGGTAGGCTCGCAATGAGGTGGTGTTCGTGTTGTTGGGCGAATGATATTAACAATGAAGAGTAGTGTGTATATGACAGTGTACATGTATCTATCCTTAGTGTTTGATGTTACAGAAACGATAGAGTGTACCCAAACATTTATAATCCCGTAATAGTTGATCGGAGGTTAAAAAACATGGGTGTTGAATCATTATTTAGATGTCTTTCAAATGTAAACTTTCCGAGACAAAAGTTAATAACAATCTGACAATATGCTTCATATGCAAGGCGTGATGACATGTATAATATATGAATAATGGGCGAGGCAAGAATCATTAACCTTTATAAATAAACGTCTACACTTATTCTAAAAAGAGTATCTAAAGTTCACACTTGTCAAAAGGTATACTAACAAATTACATCATTAATTAACGGAAACTACTGATACAACAGAGACAAGCAGGCGTTACAGCATGGTTCACACTTAACACGCCTGAACGCATTCGTTTCAGAGTGCGAGCCCGGTTTCTATGGTTACAACTGCAGCAAGCGGTGTGGGCACTGCTTTGAGGACCAGCCGTGTGACTCGATCACGGGGGACTGTCTGAAGCGACCGTGCCTAGCTGGGTGGACGGGTGGAAAGTGTGATATGGGTAGGTCAGGACAGGGCTGTACGGTGAGGTGCAATATGGATAGGTCTGACGTGCCCGTAGGGACTTCAATGTTAGTTATTCGGCATTTAGGAATACATAGTGGCAGGATAAACATCACCACTTCCTTTTGATTGGATAATATTTATCCGGTCACCCCTAATTAAGTCATTACTGAAAGTAGAAACAGAATAAATATCATTAAATATTAATAAAATTGTGAAACGATTTGGCCAAATGCTTAGTCATATTGAAGAACACAGAACTCATTGATGTACTTTGTTCACACTGACCTTTAACACTGGCAGAATGTCAGAACGGTACCTGGGGGACCCTATGCGCACAGACATGCGGGAACTGTATCGACAATGAGCCCTGTAACAAAACCACAGGGGTCTGTCCTACCGGCTGTAATCGAGGATACACGAGAGGCAACTGTACCACAGGTAATTGGAGGTTTACTTACATTTCATTGCAAATTGATATTCATAGATTTGATGAGTTGTTATTATAAAATGAAGATAAATACGTGTTACATAATTCTCAAATGGCACAATATGGCTAATAATAATACACATGCTTTACCAATGTACACAAAACGAACTCGTTTTAAGAAAGTATTATTATTATTATTATTATTATTATTATTGACTTTTCATAGAAGGGGGATTCCAAATTATCTTCGAAGGCGTAATAATTGTTACACGCCGATTTTGTATTGTGAACCTTTTAAATACATAGATCAATATATGAATCGTGTTTCATCTGAAAAATTCCTTCATGTTTCATCCATTCACAGAATGTAAACCGGGCACTTACGGATTCAACTGCAATATGACGTGCGGAAATTGCAGTAAGGACGACATCTGTGACATCATAAGCGGCGCGTGCTTGCAAGGTTGCGTCATAGGCTTACAGGTTCCGTTGTGCCAAGACGGTAGGGGTCTATTGTGTATAGAAAACATATTGTTCTGTAGAATCCTCGGTGAAAACCTAACGCCATGTATACAATTTGTTGTTATATAATGTCCGTGGTTGTTAGTGAAATACATCGAGAAACAATCGAACGTCAATAATCATATTCCATATTTCAGTTAATATTGTGTCCTCAAAAAATGACGAACACAGAAAAATAATTATGTTTAAGTGTCCTAAAATATAAAATTATGGTAGGTAAATTATCATATCGACAGTATATTGATAGCTTTTTATTTATATATGTAGTTTCAATAACCATTGACAAGTGTCATCTAGTAAAGATTGAGCAGGTTCTTTCCAGATGTATCTGCTTATGAACTTAAAATAATTATACATTTGTCATGTATTCGATTCATGTAGACATTTTAATCTAAATTTGGCTTACTAAGTACAGCACAAGGTGACACTAACCATAGCAGTTTAACGCATACAGGCCCTGAGCAAGATGACGTGCATTTCAGACTGTAACCACGGCACCTATGGCGACAACTGTCAGAAGCGGTGCGGTCAGTGCAGAAACAACATCACGTGCAACCGCATTTCCGGTGTCTGCGACGTCGGTTGCGTTAACGGGGTAAAAGTACCGTACAACGAAGCGGAAATGTGTGACCGAGGTGATTTACATGTACATGTATATAATACAGGTTCCTGTATGAGTTGTCTCCCATTGCTTCTCCCATACAATATTAAGCGCTACATGTACCTGTTATATGAATGTATACATGTTTTATTCGGCCATGCAATATGCATGTAAGCTATATATCGTTTTAACGTTTTCATTAACTACATATACAGTCTATACGATTATTTTGGTTCCTATTTCTAATCAACCAATTCTTACAGCAAAAACAGCAAAAACGATAAAAAATATTTATTCTATTTCAATAGAAAACATAGAGTTATTGTTGAATATAAACATGTTTTTTTTTTTTAATATTTACAGAGTGTCCGGACGGAACCTACGGCTTTAACTGCACATCACAGTGTGAACCGGATACATGTTCCGGAAGTGACGTATGTGACAAAGCGACCGGCGCCTGCCTCAAGGGGTGTCTATATCCCGGCTTTATCGAGCCGGAGTGCACGGAAGGTGAGGTTAAATTCTACTGAATTCTCAAAAAGTTGTCCTTTTTCAAGATTGTAGCGTCACTTAGGATCCGGTCGGCGTTACTTAATATTCGATCAACGTAACGTGACTTCACATCTTTTAATTTATCGTATTTTATGAAAAAAAAATGAAGATGAAAATGTTCCTGACAAAAACTGACAAGGTCTGTTGACATGATCATGTTATTACATGACATATTTTTGACAGCAATAGAATTAACATGTTTGTTCATAGTGTGTTTTGACGGCACATACGGCCTCGCCTGCTTCCGGAAGTGCGGACTGTGCGCCGACGATCGCCCCTGCAACAAGAGCACCGGCGTCTGCCCCTTTGGCTGCGTGGAGGGAATTGGCGGCGAGCTCTGTGACACCAAGGGTAGGCACGCACTCGAGTGGCAATTTCAATGATACATTTACAAACTTTGAAACCTTTGTATGACATCAACATTTGATTAATTTTGAATGAACGACATTCAGTTCATGTGTATAATGATGGATGTTTTCAGTAAGTTACTGCAAAGGTCTTGTTCCTTTCTTGTTAATTCATACATTCATACACTTTAATCAAATAAGCAAGTAATAGTCACGTCCATAAAGCTAATATTTCACATATTCACAAATTATATTTTACAATGACGTTGAAGGAAACGACTGAATGGTGACACAGGTTATTAATAAAATATCGAAATGATATTTCTTTTCTTTATCAACCTCACTGGAAATATTTGTTATAATCATTATGAACAACAATAAAGACAGAACAAATATAAAACATAACATTCGATAAACACACACAAATAAAACAAGAAATAAAACACCACTGGCAACAATAAAAACTACACGATAATAGGAGTTTCCACGGTTTCCACAGTCCGTTGTATACTTACGAAATAATTTTCGATGTATCGTTGTTTATCGACCAATAAACGATTTGAGCTCTGATGCGTAGGAATGAAACCACGAGGGCAACGTACCAGAACGACAAAGAGTTGTTTATAGGCTGATAAACAACGATAATGCGAACATTCTAACATGATTTGACATATATATTTTTGCATTGTAATTGGGACTACTTTTCACTATGCTGCAATCAGAATCGGGACTACATTTTGCGTTTATTATCTGGTTGTGTAACAACGATGATTTTGTTCTTTTTCAATAGCAAATTTAGAGTATCATGTTAGAATAGTGTATACCCCATGTTTGCAGACACTACTCTAGCAGGGGTCAGCCTGGCCCTGTTGATCATAGGCGTCCTCTTCCTGGTGGCCGGTCTACTGGGGCTCGCCTTCGGTCTCTGGGTGTGCAAGAAGTAAGTTCGTATCTTTATGCGTAAAGGTGGATATCGTGTTTATACTTTGCAAAACTGTTTAACATATGCGAATGCTCATTGTTTTGTCCATTTCAGTTGTCACTGGAACTTCTACAAAGATCTTATTATCCAGCTCGAATTGATAATGATTTGTTTCACAACGTCAGTTTGTCTATAAAAACACAATCACACACTTTTCTTAACAGTACTTGTCTCATATTCATTGACTAGATTTTATAGTACGATTGACATTTAAAAAAAAACATAGGAAAAGAAAATGCTACTATTGGTTTTATAATTCTGATGCTGTTTCTTCTGGTTTTAGTGAAGAATATTATTATAATATTAAAAGTTATGATGACGAGGATTATAAGGACGATGCTTACAATGATGATAATACTGATGCTCATACTGTTGATGATTTTGATGATGATGATAGTGGTCAAAATACTGCTGCCGATTCTGGTGATGATTTTGATATTGCTGGTGACTTTAATGCTGCTGCTGCTGTTGATGATGATGACGATAATGATGATGATGTTGATGACATATATGTTTCAGGGGCACTTTACCATGGGCGGGAGTCCAGATGCGATTAAAAGAACACAGGGGGCGAAAAGAAAAGGAGCGAAACTTCTCCATCGTATCTCGCGTGTATGAAAACAACATCACGCCTGACGGTAATTTGACTGACAATATTCATGCTTCGAAACTAAGTCAACTACATGTAGTTCTTACATGTAACTCACAAGATTCCCAATTTAAATATAGCTTGAACTTCCAAGTTGATGTTAATAATTTGTTGTTTTATATCATAGTTTTGAATATTATTATTTGTAAAAAATATTGTAAGATGAAGTGTCATTCGCTACTGTGGCAGTTACTGCTGATCAGTTAATGCTCGCCCTCTTTATTGTAGAGCCCGACTCGAAGTTGAAGCGCACGAACTCGACCCAGGGTGGCTACGAACTCTCTAAGACCCAGCCCCGGGGCATGCTGGCGGTAAAAGACTTCTGGGACTTCATGCAGGACATCAAGAGCAAAAGAAATGAGCTCGTTCAACAATTCATGGTTTACTGTCTTCACATTCGTCTCTATCTGTCTCTTCATTTTTTTCTAATCTAATGCCGTTGTCAATGTCTTCACCACCACTGCAACCTCCAGAATCACCGCCATATAACCATCACTCAAACCTCCAGAACCACCACCCTATAACCACCACTGCAACCTCCAGAACCACCACTGCAACCTCAAGAACCACCACCCTATAACCACCACTACAACCTCCAGAACCACCACCCTATAATCACAATTGAACCCTCCAGAATCACCGCCATGAACCCACCACTTCAACCTCCAGAACCACCACCCTATAACCACAATTGAACCCTCCAGAATCACCACCCTATAATCACCACTTCAACCTCCAGAATCACCACCCTATAATCATAATTGAACCCTCCAGAATCACCACCCTATAACCACCACTTCAACCTCCAGAATCACCACCCTATAATCACAATTGAACCCTCCAGAATCACCACCCTATAACCACCACTACAACCTCCAGAACCACCACCATATAACCACCTCTTCAACCTCCAGAATTACCACCCTATAACCACCAATACAACCTCCAGGACCACCACCCTATTACCACCTCTGCAACCTCCAGAACCACCACCCTATTACCACCTCTGCAACCTCCAGGACCACCACCCTATTACCACCTCTGCAACCTCCAGAACCACCACCCTATTACCACCACTGCAACCTCCAGAACCAAAACCCTATAACCGCCACTTCAACCTCCGGAACAACCACCCTATAATCACAATTGAACCCTCCAGAACCACCACCCTATAATCACAATTGAACCAACCAGAACCACCACCCTATAATCACAACTGAAACCTTCAAAACAACCACCCTATAATCACAATTGAAACCGCCAGTGCCCCACCATATCACCACTGCTGCCACCACCACTATACAACCACGAGATAACCAGACTAACCAACAAGACCACCATCTCACAACAACCACCACCACCAACAAGCGAGTGTAGTACAAAAGCCCCTTGCAGAAAAACCCATTGGTCTAAAAATGCGCACATGGACATTTTATAAGCCTCTCTGTATATTTGACAGAGTGGACATAAACCCCTTGGTAGATTTAATAGGGTGGACTAAAGGGGACTTGGGGCAAGAGGCTTTTGTCCGGTACCGCAACAAACACCATATTGAATGTTCATGTAAATATAGTTTAATTTTTACCAAGGCATTTCATTGGAAAGAAACATTTTTGTATAGTTTAACATTATTATAGTGAGATTTTGACCGTGTATAACAATGTTCTTTTATTTATATTCAGGATTTGCCATTGGGTTTGACGCACCCGTGTGAAACTGCCAAAAAGGCACAGAACCTGCGAAAGAACCGATATAAGGAAATCTTTGCTTGTAAGTTGATCAAATTATTAAACATTTACAGGTTGCATACACCCTTTGTACGTTTGTGTTTGCATTATCATAGAAGGGTATTGCTTTTATAAAATGTTAATTGTTATGTTCTAATAATGTACGGGAGTAATTATTTACTGACTAATTTACACATGCACCGACAAACACCAGTCACATTGTCAAATTTGAAATGACACATACTTCCAAAATATATTATTTACATCCATGACAAAGACTGAAGGCAACCATACGTGTTGTTCAAACTTTAATTTGGCTTGTTTTGAATGTATACCCGAAACATTCATGTATTCTTTGACAGTTGTTTTGATATGATTGTAGATCTCTGTTGTTACGCAGAAATGTGAATTTGTTAATATCTGATGTCAGCTTGTGTCAGATATGTCACGTGATTTTGTTGTTGTTTGCAGACGACCACAGCCGAGTGAAGTTGGACCTCTGGGATGGCGACCCCGGTAATGACTACACCAATGCCTGCTACATCAGCGTAAGTCGTCATCATCACTGTCATCCTCATATTTTTCATCACCGTTATCATCATCAGCATCATCATCATCATAATCATCATCATCATCATCATCATCATCATCATCATCATAATAATAATCATCATCATCATCAACACCATCATCATCATCATCATCATCATCATCATCATCATCATCATCATCATCATCATCATCATCATCATCATCATCATAATAATAATAATAATAATAATCATCATCATCATCATCATCATCATCATCATCATCATAATAATCATCATCATCATCACAATCATCATCACCACCATCATCATCATCATCATCGTCATCATCATCATCATTCACACTAGCACCACTAATCATCAATATAAATCGATGAAATATTTGTATGATTTTCCCACCACATACCTTATTTGTATTTTGTAATAGTTGTTATTGCGTTGTCTTTACAGGGCTACAACAAACCACATATGTACATAGCGTCCCAGGGTATGTATACTGATAAATGTGTATATCTGTAATTGTTTATGTCATTTAATAGATATTTGAATTGTAATGTTAAGTATTGCTGGCTAACTGTAACACCATCGACACAACCACAATATTGCAACCATTACAACAAACATTTCCACAAGAATGAACAGTCAAATACAGAAAGGCAATTTATTTTATTACCAACTATTTTGCGATCTCTCCTTCGCGACAAGATGTATTCAGTTTTATGTATTGCTCATAGGCTTATAGTTGGACTGGCAACTTAAGATTTAAAGATAGGTGTATGAGATATGACTGCGAAACTCATTCATTCATGTGAAAACTCCGAAATTCGGATATTTATATATTCGGATGAGTATTTCAGACATTAAAAGAATGAAACATGATGGTATATCCAAAATTGTGTATGCAATTGCCCTTCAGTTAATTAAACAGGGATTCCAACAATAACTGGTAATGAATGAACGTCGCTTTATATTGATATTAATACAATGTTATATTTCCTATTTTGTATTATATATGCAAGCATGTTCAAGTTACTTTAAGTGTTATCAGGACTTGCATTACGTGAAATCTGGGAGTCTTTACTCCCAGTTTTTGTCACAGGACTTCCAAAATTGTATCCATGGAAGTCTTATGATAGGATGAAAGTCAGAAAAAAACAGCAACACAAAATAAACATGTTTTATCTAACTGTATACCTCTTTTACTGAATTAATTGGCATATAATCAGCAAATGAAAAAAAGACCTTAAACAAAGCTTGAATTTTATACTTTATATTGTGTCTGAAATGCTCAGGATAGCCAATATTCAACCGTTGGAAGTCAGGACTTCCAAAATGTTCACCTCGGTGCAAGCCCTGGGTTGTGTGTTCAATATCAAATAATTGTGGCGCGTCGTGATAAAACCGGTCTTAATGCATGTGCGTAAAGTGTCGTCCTGGATCAGCCTGTTCAGTCCGCACAGGCTGATGCAGGACGGCACTTTCCGCCTAAAGTGGATTTATGGTTAGAAGGGACTTCCTTAAAACAGAAAATACCATAAAAGCGGAAAGTGCCGTCCCGAATTAGCCTATGCGGACTGCACAGGCTAATCCGGGACGACACTTTACGCACATGCATTAAGACCGGTTTTCTCATGACGCCCCTCATATAAACTCTGTTGATAGCAAAACAGATTTTGCTAAGACTGTGTACGATATGGTTAATGTTTTGTTTTAGTTTAAATTTGTTTGTTTCAAGCAAAATAGTTTTATATTTGCGCTGTCTACATTCCGAGTTCATTTGTGGGACAATGAACTGTACAACAAGCAAACTGAATTGAAAGCTGACGCAAAAGCGACAACCGGCATTATTGAAAACAGAGAAACGTTTTTTTATGTCATTGTATATATTTTATCGTAACGACCTCATCAATATAATGTTGCTACTCGAAAAAATATATTCGAAAAAAGAAAGAAATTATTCTGTTATAATATGAGTCTATATTTATGCAAAATGCCGTCGATATGTCCCCTTAAGCCTTATAGTGACCTTAAATTATATATTATAATTATATTGATCATTGTTGATCATCACTTGTTGACAGTTAATGTCATTTGTTGCTATAATTTTATATAAAAATATACATATTTGACATGTGTTTATTTTTTATTTTCACAGGATTATACATTTGATGTGTATTTAGGATTCAAATTGTTGTTTCTCAGTCCATTTCTTATTTATTCAAAGGTCCAACTGAAGAATTTGTGGGCGATTTTTGGCGGATGATCTGGCAGAAGAAGTGCCGCAAGATCATCATGCTGACCCGCCTGGTTGAGCACAACAAGGTATTGTTATTGTTATACGTCATAGTGCGATTTCAATATAAATGATACTAATAGTTCAAATACCTTGCACAAAATAGTTTAGATCGCGAAGATTTATGGTTTATAATTGTCTCGAAAGAAATTTCAATATTAGTACGATTAACGTTGCCGAAAATAGAAAATACATTTTTATGACAATAGCAATTTTTTCTCACACTTTTAGCGTTTATTTTTTGTAAATGACCAATACAGTGTTTACTATGTTTATTTTCAATACGACTTGTGGGTAAATACACTCATGTAAGTGTAGTGGGTGATTAACTTAAGAATAAAACAGATCATTAATATTTAAGACAACAGTAATATGTTCCCCTTGCTATGTGAAAGTGGAAAAAATATATTTTTTGCTCCAGGTCAAATGTTGTCAGTATTGGCCGGATGAAGGTCATAAGGCATATGGCGGGGTCACAGTAGAGGTCAAGGACACGGACACGTTTTCGGATTACACTGTTCGGACGTTTGTGATATCGGCCGTGAGTGTTTTTCTTTTGCTGTCTTGTATACATTCTCTGATGTAATATTCTTCTTTTGTATTATTGCCTGTAATAACATTGTCTAGGGTGCTACTATATACAACCAGAATTCCTTATGTGCACGTGGAATATTGATGATATTTGATCCCTTACTGTTTGTACGTCCGGAAGTGTAACATAACGTGATAAGAAAGCTGGTACAAAGGTATATAATTCTTCAATAATAAAGTATGTCTTAGTTATTAAACATTTAAACCAATTTACGGTCTGGAGGGGGGGGGGGGCATACGCCGCTTCTATCCCCTCTAAATCCACTAAGTGTTATAGGTTTTGATATTTTTAACAAGAAATGTCTTTAAAAAAGACAATCGGCGTTGAAATTAATATTGAGATGTCATTTAAAGATTACCTAAACAGACGGCCAAGATGATCGGTTACATGACTTCTCAGATCCCAGATTGTTTGGTCCCCACCAATATTAGGGGACTTATTGGACCCCAGATTTTTCGGACACAATAAGAAAACTTCTCGGACCCAAAAGTTAATTTGAAATAAATTTATAAATTTAAAAATTAAATAGAATTATAATTAATATCTATGCCGTGAATAACCAAAATAATTTAGGTTAACATAATTGTTATCTGAATTTGTGAAGCCAATTTAACAAATTAACAATGTAAGAAAATAATTTCGGGAATGAATTAAAATTATTATGTATCAGACGAGTCTATATAGTTATTTGTAGTACCGGTAATATACCATTCATGTTAGTTATCTAATATAATAACGATTTGAAGTCAAATAAGCATGTACACTGTGTATCCCAATAAAAGCAATAGTCAGGGAACATTCAGCGATTTTTGAAATGTTCAGACTTTAATTTTGATAACGCAACCATAAAAAAATTCATTAGACTTTGACGATTTTAAATTATATCAGTAGAAATATGCTATATCAGGGGTTCCTGTGTATAATTAGTATTGCAAATTGTGTATTCATGCTACGCGAATAACAATTCGACGTATTCCGAACCATCTTTCAGAACATTTTATCTACAGAAAATATAGCATCTTTTTATAGATTAAATAACATCTACTGGAGAAGTTGATAGAAAGATGCAATAATAAATAATCATTTATAAATCGTAACCACAATTTTAATTCAAGTTAACAGTAAGTTAATAAATATAAATTCCCCATTTATTAAAATTTTAGGTTTATGATTCTCTGAACGCTATTATTCATGCATGTATGAGTATATTAACACAGCTATACAACGGTTTCTAGCTACGCGCGCTATTTTTAGAATGACACTACTGATTCTGGAATGTGACGAACTCGCTACAATCAATGGGCTACATGGAACGGCTACACTGTGAATGAGATTTATGAATGGGAACATTGCACAATTGCTATTTATAGAGCGTATACCGCTTATATAAATGTAGTCTAAACAAAATAGTTATTTCGTTACGGGAATGAATATAGCATTCTGTTTATGGCATACAATGAGCAAATACGTGCATAATTAGCCTCAGTTCTAAAGTATATGTTGATGATATGTTTATAACTTCATTTTAACCGCTTATGTAAACAATTATGTAAATTTGTAATCCCTCAAAGTATGCAACAGTTATTGGTGTACGTTAAACCATTGTTTGAAGTTTGCATTCCCTAGAATTAGAAAATGTGCCCAATTCTATTGGTATTCAATTTTCCCGCTGCATAATTATTGCAAGAAAATCTGGGTCAAAAGTGATCTTAGACAGCTACGCCGAAAAATGCAGTGGAGTCTCATAGTTCATATGAAATAGCATAATTCACCGGAAATAACTTGAACCCTATTTACCTCACATGACCAACGTATACATAAAAAAAAATAGAAATATGTAAAAATAAATTACTATCATAAGACAAATTATGAATTGAATGTATACTAATAACCAACTGTTAGTATATTATTACAGGCAAGTATACAAGGTTAAATTTATTCAAATATGTAACTTTGATGTAGTATAAACAATTTGTAATTTCAATATTAGTATGCAAAATATGAACATACTTTCAAAAGTAAAGATTTTCTTAACGTTTGATTATATTTTGCATATACCCTATGAGGGTTGTATTTAACGATATCAAATTTAAATCATATACACACTAATAATACTTTAAACTATAAAGTATTTTTTAACTCTTATACATTTAACTCGTTATAGTAATATCATTTTTTGAAGGACAATGTATTTTTATTCTGTAATACTCAGCCTACTTTTGAACACCGATAGCTATAATTATTATTTTAGAAAAAATGTATATGGTGTTCAAAATTGTATTATTTACGTATTTAGTATTTAAATAACCAGTTGCATACTTTGTCAAAGTTAAATAAAACAGTAATGTTTAAAAAAAGGAAAAATATTGTGGCAGCGGTGGGATTTGAACCCACGCCTCCGAAGAGACTGGTGCCTTAAACCAGCGCCTTAGACCGCTCGGCCACGCTACCTTGCCGATACAATGCACAGTGTGAATTGAATACTACACTACACCATGTTTATCGTAGTTCAATGAGTCACGAGAGCGGAGTGTAGGTTAAAACCTAGTACTCACTGCATTATATTGACAAGACACAGTATTACAAAGATGATCATATACACATTAAAGGATTGTAATTAAACTTTGGAATATTTAAATGATTGAATAATAATTTTTAACAGGTCAGTGTAATATAATTTCTGAAAATGGGATCAAAATAGTTCTTAAAAACGAAAATAAGTGGCAGCGGTGGGATTCGAACCCACGCCTCCGAAGAGACTGGTGCCTAAAACCAGCGCCTTAGACCACTCGGCCACGCTACCTCGTGTTGAACACGTTTCTCAAGTTTAAGTATGAGACATTTTATTATCATGTCACGCAACCTTTTATTCACAAAACATCCATCCTAACAGGGGCGTAACTGGGCGTACTCCTATAGGTTACAATATACTAATAAAATTCCAATCCTTATGTAATTTAATGTAAAAGCGATTACTCATTCGGTATAAAACACAAATTATTTATTAACAGTTAAAATATATATTAAATGAATAAGAAATAAGAAACTGGCTCCGTATTCCTTTTTCAAACTGAATATACTATATATAATATAATATAATTTTGTGTTTATGTTTGCTAACATTGCCATACATAAACGTAAAGCGTTCAAGTTGAACACGGAGTATGCTTTCCGAAAAAAAAATCCGTTTATTTTCAAATACGAGGGTATATGGTCTCCTAAACCTAGTGGATAGGGCGTTTGCTTACGATGCGGGAGGTCGAAGGTTCGAATCTCACATAGGGCTTGTTCTGAAATGGCCGGTTGCCTTCCCAACAGCTAGTTAAAATCGAAGGGTACCGATTATCTTCCTGTATTTTGTTATGTATGTCAAATGTATTAATGGTAACACATTTCTACAAAGATTAATTCATTAATAGTTCAGTTCCTTATTCGCGGCTGAATTTTATTTTATTTATTTTATTTAAACTGAATAAAGAACTCGAAGTTTCTAACTAAAACGATTACTGTACACGTACCGAAAGGTAACCCATTACTATGAGAATTATTTTAAATTCATGTATGTGACTTGTATCGATTCTTACACATTTAAACTAAGTATTACTTATAAATGTTTCAGTTCCTTATTCACGGTTGAATAAAGAACAAGCAACCAGTTCCTTATTCCTTATTCAAACTGAATAAAGAACTGGAATAAAAAAAACACACAATCATTCACTGATGCTTCTTTCAGTTAAAAACGGAGTAGAATTGACATTAAAGAAAGTGATAATTTCACATAAATAAGAAACTTTACCGATAGGAATCGACCATCCGAATTTGCTTGTCTGGAATTATGGCCACCGAATAAGGAACTGGTTCTTTAGTGAAAGAAGTACATTCGCCATTGCTTATATTATATAAACTAAAGTAGAAATAAGACAGAAAATACTCGTTTGCCATAAATAACGAATATTTTATAATGTTTAATACACATTCCAGTTAGAATGGAAGTCGAATACGGAATTTAATTTCAGAAGATATAGTTTTTCTGCAAATAAAATCAACTACATGCGAATTCACTGTATTCAGAAATATTTTATTACAAATTCAATTATTTTTGACTAATGTTTCAGTTCCTTATTCGCGTCTGAATAAGGAATAAGGAACCAGTTCCTTATTCATTATTCGATCTGAATAAGGAACTGGAATTTTCCAACCGATGTGTTTATATGCCACTGATTCGGGAATTTGGGTAGGACCGTATTTGAGCTGCATGGGGCGCATCTTTCAGTTCCTTATTCGCGTCTGAATAAGGAATAAGGAACCAGTTGCTTATTTCTTATTTAAATTTAATAAGTAACTGATATTTTAGTGAATCTGCCCATTCATTTTTGCTTCCTGTGTATTAACATGTAAAAGAAATGAGGAACAAAACGTTTACCATTGTGCGTAATTAACTAATATTACAACTAGAAATGGACCATCTTAGTTTGTTTGTCCGAAATAATGGCCTCCCAATAAGGAACTGTACATTTTTGTGAACACGTACATTTTTTATTGCTTTTGTTATATAAAAACGTAGCAGAAATGTGACAGAAAACAAGCTTTGGTCATAATTTGGCACATGAACGGTGATACATCTTTTAATCTGTTATATGCGCAATACAGCAACAGTAACCATTTAAGTT
Source organism: Congeria kusceri (assembly GCA_027627225.1). NCBI lineage: Eukaryota > Metazoa > Mollusca > Bivalvia > Myida > Dreissenidae > Congeria > Congeria kusceri. Next base: position 92,049,079 of record CM051025.1, read on the forward strand.
GAATGCGGGATTAAAATATGCTTTCTCTTCAAATACAAACAACTACAAATAAAACAATGTATTGTAATCAGTTATTTCGTCACAAAGTTATTCAACCCCGAATAAGCAACCAAAATTTAAGTGAACAATTGCATTTAGTATTGCTTCTAACATGTTGTACATTTGGTACAAATGTGACATTGCTAACATTACGGCAGATCACAACCATCCAAGTGTGCGAAGATGGGCATTGAAATGTGCGTTTTTTTAGATATGCCTAAACGGTAAAACATACGTAAAACTGTAATTATTCGTATAGAACACGATCAAATACTGTCATAAACTGTATATTTCTTTGAAAAATATAGTTTAATAAGCTCGCACTTTCCTTGAACCCGGTATTCCCGATTTAAAAATACCGCAGCTTTCCCCCAATACAAGCACATGATTCAAGTGTGCGCATGCGCGACTCAACAAAAACTAAACTGTCACGTTATTATCCTAAATATAAACGGCGCTATTTTTATAATACTCGATGGGTTATAGCGTCATTTTTTTAATGTGTTCTACAAGATTATGAAAGAAAACTGTGTATTTTTGACAATTTTCTTTCGTTTTTACAATTGGACCATCTGGAGTTCATTCCCTTAAAATGAACAAGTATATTCATTTTGTCTTCTTTGAAATAATTAACGCACTAGAATTTTTACGAAAAGCAATCATATAAATATTTTTATAGTCGGTTACATCTAGACAATACAAGTTGAATTAGAGACATGGTTTCCAGACATAGCCGAATAGTTTCTCTGCAAATATAAGGTACATTAAGATAATTTAATGTATTCAGACATATATTTACCAGTAAGTTGATTATTTCGGATAACATATCAATTTTAACGAATCATGAACTATTGTTACTTTTCGGGCAGTATATAATTTAAAAAACTATATTTTTGAACACTGACTAGGAACTGAACATGTGTATCCATATATTTTACCGTGTGCATTGATTGATCTTTGTAGCTCCCCTTTCATTTATGCTGAAAGTACAGTAATCGTCAGAAATTCCAGTTCCTTATTCAGATTTAATAAGAAATAAGGAACTGGTTCCTTATTCCGTATTCAAACGCGAATAAGGAACTGAAACATTAGTCAACGAAAATTGCATTTGTAGTGAAATATGTCTGAATACTGTGAATTGTATCGTATGCAGTTGATTTTATTTGCAGACAAACTATATCTTCGGAAAACATTCCGTATTCAATTTCAATTCTAACTGTAATGTGTATTAAAACATAATATAATATTTCTTAGTTATGACAAAGGAGTATTTTCTGTCTTATTCCTAATATGTTTTATATAACAGGAGCAATGGTGAACGTACTATGTTCACTAAAGAACCAGTTCCTTATTCGGGGGCTATAATTTCGGACAAACAATTTCGGATGGTCGATTCCTATCGGTAAAATTGGTTATTTATGCAAAATGGTTACTTTTTTTTCTGAATTCCACTCCGCACAGAAGGAAGCAGTCGTGAATTATTGTGGTGTTTTTATTTCCAGTTCCTTATTCAGTTTGAATAAGGAATAAGGAACTGGTTCCTTGTTCCTTATTCAGCTGCGAATAAGGAACTGAGAAATTCATGAATAATACTTAGTTGAAATGTGTTAGAATGAATACAGTTGACAGTCATGACTGCATTTAAAATAATTCTCATAGTAATGTGTTACCTTTCGGTACGTGTACAGTAATAGTTTGAGTAAGAATTTCCATTTCCTTATTTAGATTGAATAAAGAATAAGGAACAGGTTCCTTATTCTGTATTCAGACGCGAATAAGGAACTGAAACATTAGTCAAAGAAAATAGGATTTTTTTTTTTTTCGGTGTGATAACGCGTTATATCATCACTGGAAAGGAGACAATTGATATTTTCGTGAGCGCTTGCGCGAGTGAAAATATGTAAATTGTCTCCCTTCCCAGTGATGATATAACTTTTATCACACCGAAAACATACACATTTTCTTTTTATTTTATGCTGTTGAGTATTTTTTCAACATTAGAAAACAGTAGTCCAGCACAGTGAGTGTGATATAGGGATATATCTCACTGATATTTTCTTATATTTCACTACTTAGCATAAAATAAATCTGGATACAGTCAATTGTATCGTATGTAGTTGATTTTATTTGCAGAAAAACTGTATCTTCGGAAAACATATTCCGTATTCGACTTCCATTCTAACTGAAATGTGTATTACAACATAATATATTATTCGTTAATTATGGCAAACGAGTATTTTATGTCTTATTTCTACTTATTCAGCCGCGAATAAGGAACTGAAAGAAGTCATGATCACTGCTTAGTAAAAATGTGTTAGAATGAATCAAATAAGGAATACGGAACTGGTTCCTTACTCCTTATTCAGACGCGAATAAGGAACTGAAACATTAGTAAAAAATAATTGCATTTGTAATGAAATATTTCTGGATACAGTGAATTGTATCGCATGTTGTTTATTTCACTTGGCAAACAACTATATCTTCTAAAAATATATTCCGTATTCGACTTCCATTCTAACTGAAATGTGTATTAAAACTTAATACAATATTCGTTAATTATGGCAAACGAGTATTGTCTGTCTTATCTTTACTTTGGTTTATATAATAAAAAGCAGTGGCTAATGTACTTCGTTCACTAAAGAACCAGTTCCTTATTCGGAGGCCATGATAACGGAAAAGCAAATTTGGATGGTCGATTCCTATCGGTAAAACAGGTTATTGATTCGAAATGGTTACTTTCTTTCTCAATTCTACGCCGTTTTTAACAGAAGGAAGCATCAGTGAATGAGTGTAGTGTTTGTTTTCCAGTTCCTTTTTGAGCTAGAATAAGGAATGAGGAACTGGTCCCCTTTTCCTTACTCAGCCGCGAATATGGAATGAAACGTCTTTTAGCAATACTTAGTATAAATGTGTAAGAATAAATACATGTCTCATACATTACAACATAATTCTCATAGTAATGGGTTACCTTTTGGTACGTGTACAGTAATCGTTTAAGTTAGAAAGTTTGATTTTTTTTATGAGGAACTGAAACATTTATTAATAATACTTAATTGAAATGTGTAGCATTAATACATCTGACATACATAACAAAGTACTGGAAGACAATCAGTACCTTTCGCTTTAACTAGCTGCTGGGAAGGCAACCGGCCATATCAGAACAAGCCCTGTGCGAGACTCGAACCTTTGACCTCCCGCTCCGTAGGCAAACGCCCAAACCACTAGGTTAAGGAGACAGCATACCCTCGTATTTGAAGGATTTTTTATGACGAAAATTTTTTCGGAAAACATACTCCGTGTTCAACTTAAATGCTTTGCTTTCATTTATAACAATGTTACAATACACTGTTTGAATTCAGTTTCAGTTCCTTTTTCTCTTTGAAAAAGGAATAAGGAACCACTTCCTTGTTCCTTATTCATTTACTATATATTTTAACAGTTTATAAGTATTTATGTTATATACCGAATGATTTTTATTATCAGGGTTCCTTGTAGTCAGATTGAACGATATAGTACACGTACTTGTTATACTACAGTTTCAGTTCCTTATTTGGTTGAATAAGGTATAACGAAACAGTTACTTATTCTTTATTCGATGAATTGATATAGGAACTGATTATTTTAACTATTGTTCTGATTTACTGTAAGACTTTTATGTATTCTTACTCGTTTTCAACTGGCATCAAATATATCTAGTATGAATAAGGAATAAGGAATAGTTCCTTATTCCTTATTCGAATACGTAAAAAGGAACCGGGAACCAGGAATGAGGAACCAACCTACTCACCATCATTTCTCCATATATATATTTTCTGACAGTTGAGGCGACACAAAAATAGCGATCCGTATTTTATAACTGTGCGTATACTCAAAACACGGCCAGGTACGCCCCTGCCTAAAATATCGTTATACTTTATTCATTACGATTTAGGAGGGAACTGGGAGTCGACTAGTGAAGCACTACCACTTAGAAAGTTGGTCGGACCGCCATGTTCCCGAGTACCCATCCTCGATCATCCACTTCTGGAACATGCTACGTAACGTGGACAGCAAAGACAACGTGCCCATTCTCGTGCATTGCAGGTTAGTCTTTTGAAAACTAATACTGTTTAAAATTTATGTAATTATTTGAACAAGAAATTCAGTGGGTAGATCTACGTAACTATTGCATCGTCTTCACCATCATCAGCTGTATCATCTGTATCATCATCATCTGTATCCTCCTCCTCCTCCTCCTCCTCCTCATCATCATCATCATCATCTTTATCGTCAAGACCATCATCTTTATCATCAGTTACTTGATCTACTTATCCGACGTTGTTTTTTTTCAGCGCAGGGATCGGGCGGACGGGTACGTTTTTGGGTCTAGATTATCTGGTAGACCAGGCCAACGCGGAGGGCTACGTTAACGTATTCCAGTGCGTTCAAAACCTACGTCATCAGCGTGTCAACATGGTACAGAACCAGGTATGTTTGAAGGGACATTACCTACTTTTATATATATACAATAATCATACAAGTACGAAATGAATCAATAATAAGCAAATTTGATTTAAACTGATATGATTGAATATACATGTAAATCTATAAGAAAACAAAATAATTCGAGGGTTGAGTATAAAACTGTTGGATCTGCTTAATATTTCAATATCTGGTACAATAGTTTAACGTTCAAACCTCGATTTAATAAAAACTATTAAATTTGTATGCGACTAGGCCTATATGTATACGAAAAATGTAAACAAACTTAAATAACACGGTCGCTTTTTAGATTTTTAATACAAATAACTAGTTTTTATCAGGATATCTAACTTACATGTGTGTAGGTGAAGTATTTCGTCGTCATTTAAACTATACGCAGTATTTGTTAACTTTTAGTTGATTGATAATAGATCTAGTGAACATAGGGGAAGTAACCTCGAATTAGTTGTACTTGAAGTCACAGTTGTCTGCCTTACATCTTTGTTTTCTATTCACATCATAATATTTCTATTACATATTTTCCCTATTTTATGGTTGATATTTATACAAACTATTTCTATTCCAATAGGACCAATACATATTCCTGCACGAAGCCCTGGCGGAGGCCCTGTTCTGTCCCAGCACAGTGATTCACAGCGAGAGGTTCCCGGCCCATTACAAAAACATGTTGGAGCTCGAGCCGGGTTCAAAAACGTCGAAGCTGGAGCATGAGTACGAGGTAAACAGTCACTGATTTTTTTTATGAATCCAGTTCTCGCTTTTTTTGGTATCACGGGGTTGTATTATTAAAAGTATTTTGGTTTCGCGGTGTTTTACTTCTGATTTTTGCGTATAATCATACTTAATCTGTAAACGAACTCTGGACGAATATAGTTTAACCAGCGAACATTGGCTTTTTAGAAGCAATTATTAGTAGATAAAGCCTTTTAGATATTGCTAAGCCGTTGTGAAGTGTGGCGAGTGTCGTTAACTCCTGGTATTGAGAATGCGAGTCTCGCTAGTTAGTTTCGGTTTTGCTTTCAGTAAAAACATTTCTGCCTCATGAAGAATGATGTTCAGGAATTCAGACTGTTTTACAATTAATCATTGTGTACGTAAAATGTATAGCCTGACATAGATGTGTTGTTCTTGATATAATTAAATTAATAACACGTTAGTCGCCACATATGCACATTAACCTGATTGTCGCAGCTACTGTCTGGAAGAAAGTTCGATTATGGTCTTACAGCATCAGGAATTATTATATACAATGCAATTCTATTTCTGAATATTGTTCCGTGAACCGCACGTGGTTGTGTGTTCTCGTTGTTGGTTCTATTTTGATTTTTTCTTTTCGTTCCTAGAAATTGCAACACGTGACCAAGTACCACGAGAGTTTGAAGTCGAGTTTCTACGAGAGTGAGGAATACATGGCGGCGAGAAGCAGTGGTAACGCAGGGAAGAATCGGACCCGCAACATCCTGCCCAGTGAGTTACTATACCTTAAATGTGTCAGTAGTATACAGTTTTCGTTTATCATTCAATACCTGAATATTATTTAATGAATTTGTAATATTTATGAATGGACATGCGATCAGCTGTGAAAATAATGTACCCTATTTTAATGCTATTTTCTAAGAAATTGAGACGAATATTTGTGAAAGTACTCGTATTGCATTGTAACATAATGATGTAATTGCCATTGCCAACACAACATACAACAACATAGCCACAATACATCGGCTGGCATACATGTATCGCACGGGGCATCCGGCCGTTATTTATAATAATAGATCTACATGCGTGTTTTACGTTACATTCCAGGCGACAGCCACAGACCGTTCCTGACCACGAGGGTAGCAGACACGAATGACTACATCAACGCAGTTTTCCTGCCGGTATGAAATGACCCAATAACTCAGTTTCAGCGTTCACCTATCACTCTGCCCGCTTTTTAGCTCACCTGAGCATGAAGTCCGTCGTCCGTATGCCGTCAACAAGTTGGACCGTTATCGCGATAAAGACTACATTTTTTATTCAGTCTTGACCTAACTTGCACAGTTTGCGTATTAACATAAAATCTCGGATGGGATTGTTATTGGGTCAGATCACACCAGTAACACCAGAGTTATTGCCCCTTTGTCATGCAAAAAAGTGCAAAAATGCCCTTTTCCAACATATAGACTTTATTTTCCATTCAATCTTAACCAAACTTTCACAGTTTGTGTATGACCATCAGATCTCAGCAGACGCCAAAAATGGACCAGAGTTATTGCCCTTTGTTTATTAAAAGTATGCAAAAAGGGACGTTATTCTAGATAGAGACTTCATTTTTCATCCAATCTTCACCAATCTCGCAGAGTTTGTCTATTATCATGAAATTACAGTTTAAGTCGAATATTAGCAAGATCGGACCAGAAACACCAGAGTTATTGCCCTTTGTTTGTGAAAAATATATGCAAAATTGGACATTATTCAGGATAGAGACTTCATATTTCATCCAATCTTCACCAATCTTGCACAGTTTGTCTATGACCATAATATTAAGGGTGAATTCGAATATAAGCAAGATCGGACCAAAAACACCAGAGTCATTGCCATTTGTTTGTGAAAAAATATGCAAAAATGGACATTATTCAGGATAGAGACTTCATTTTTCATCCAATCTTCACCAATCGTGTACAGTTTGTCTATACACGTAAGACTACATGTGAAGTCGAATATAAGCATGATCGGGCCAGAAACACGAGAGTTATTGCCCCTTGTGTTTGGAAAAAACATCAACAAGTTATCAATGATTGGCCTGCACACACGAATTTTGATTCAATGTTGATCAAACTTACACAGTTGGCGCATGACCATATAAATTGGTTGATAAAATTTGATTTCCAACAGTTGCAGTACTTGCATGCAGTTATTTGACTTGCAACATTGATGTCTTCAGAGCCTGCATTAAAATCATTTATCATCATTGGACAGAAAATCATCAAAGAAAAAGCAAAACTTTACCTTATAGCACATCCATCGCAATTATCGCATTGCAACTAGCTTTCCAAAACTGTCTGCGAAAACGACATCACAATCTACTGTTTCTGCATTATCCAGAATTGTCAATGACTGAATAAAAAAGGGTCAGGTAAGTATATAGAAAAATGATTTGAGAACCATTAGCAAAAAAGGCACATCCACAACCGAACTCATACTTTAGTTAGCCCATTGCACTTACCAATGTTTTAAATAAAAATTGATCCTATCCCAACCTGCGTATCGTTCAGATACCTTAATTTTCAAACCTGTCACAACAGTATGGTCTTAATCTGTACCAGTTCTCAGATGAGCGCTTTGGGCAATCATGGGCCTCTTGTTTATTTCTCCGACGGTGATTGGTTTTCATCTATCAACATATATATTCAATACCTGTTGCAGTGATGTCATGCCCTGTTGGTTCTCAAATTATTAAATCTTAAATTCTGAAGAATTTTTGTCATATCGGATCTGATTTGAGGATTGAATACATATCTTTGTTCACCCATATCTTTGTTTTTCCATACTCGTAGTAAGATATAGTGAACGTTTCTAAGACTTTAACTGTTAAGGTATTTTCTCCAATGCTTAAAGCTAACTTTGGGTTTGGCGTGTATCAGGCATTATTGTCTTCAGATTTATTGGCACATGATTAGAATATTCGTGTCATGGAAGTTGTAAACGGATTCAATAAGGTGTCCTACTACTGTATAATAGTCAAGTCAAATTAAATGTTGTTTGGTAAATCCTATTTAACATAACCAAAATTAATCATTTCTATCATGGAAGGTTTCTTTCGGATCCATTAAGGCATCAGACTGCTGTTAAAATGTAAAGTATGCTATACAATAATCATTATTATCATGGAAGCGGTCTAACGGCTTCATTATGGGATCAAACTGCGTTTACAGTGTTAAGTATAATATACAATACCCACACCTGTTTCAGTCGCACCGCAACCCGAAGTGTTTCCTGGTGACCCAGAACCCCCTGTCGGACACGATCGTGGACTTCTGGCGCATGGTGTACGAGCACAAGGTGTGCACCATCGTCAACCTAGACAGGATCACCACACAGGTGGGGCATACGGAACGGCGTCTCTGTGCATGTTATTTCTCTTCCATAGAACATGTAATTTGGTACATGTCTCTCTTATCGATTGTGTTGAAGAACATGGCTCTGCCTCTGGCATGATCATATGACCATATAACTCCTTCGGTGCTTGATTTTGGCCCTACGTCTCCCTAAAATATTTGGGGTTGTCCATATGTTGACCCTCAATGCTTATCTTTGGCATGTCCCTCGATAATAGGGTTTGACGATATGTCTCCTCTAATACTTGAATTGGGGTTTGACAATATGTCTCATTCATTATCTTTAAATTGTTCATGCGGCTATCTTTCCGTCCGTCCGATCATTCGGAATATATAACATATTAAATATAATTAGTGGGATTGATTTGTTTTGATAAACACGTATCATATATAACGACCAATAATATATGGATACGAGGAGGTCAGATATTTCGTAAATGTAATTATGAAAAAATTATTTATTCGCGTTTTAAGATAAACAATACAATGTCCCATATCGGAGGTTTATTATTTACTTTTGACTCTCAACGTTGTAGTCGGAGATCTATTGGCCCGTGGAGAGAGAGACGGTCACCTTCATCCCCTTCCAGCTGCAGCACGTGACCGAGGTGGACCACGTGACCCATATTGAGCGGACCATCAAACTGACCAACGCAACGGAGGTCAGTGCTGCGTGCATACTGAATTATCGCGAGAGTTATGCAAGTAGAATAATCACGTTCATTCGTACTTGCTGATTCTTTTGACAACAATTTGTGTACGATTCAGCATTTTAACGCGGGAACTAAATTGCAAATAGGGATCAGTGCAGTAGTACAGACTGGTGTAATAACATTAATATATCAAATAAGTTATCCCAGAAAAGATATAAATACTTAAAAAATAATGTTACTAGTATTACATATACACTTCTTCGTATTTAAGTCATACCGCATTTTTAAGTCATGTACAATAACCGGATCATTATCTAATTGCAGCCCAAAGAAAAGGCGCTGCTGATCAAGCAGTACGAGTGTCGGTTCTGGATGTCCGAGTCTCACGTGCCCGTAGCAGGGGAGGGCGCCTTCCTAACCGTCTGCGAGCAGGCGCAGAAATGGCAGGCCTCCAATGGGCACCCGCCGTTGGTGGCGCATTGTTTGTACGTTCGAATTTTATTGATTTAAATTCTTACATCATGTAACCTATCACCACCCACACAATCGTAAAACCACCACCACCATCATCAATATCGTCGTATAACTGTTACCACCACCACCATCGTGTAAGCACAGCCGCAAGCACCACCACCACCGCCGCCACCACCAACAGCAACTAAACTGCCGCCACCTCCGCCGCCACCATCACTACCTCTGTATTAGCACACACAACACCGCCACAACGCTACCATAATCACAAACACCGTCCCCCCCCGCCACCAAACCAGTACAGGACTACCACCACAATCATAAATTATGTCTAATACAGTTTCTTCGTTGTATGGAGAGGATTGTGTTTTATGCAATTGCATTCAATAATGATTCAATAAATTCTTTTAAAGGAATGGTGCAACAAAGAGTGGCCTATTCTGCGTCGGCATGGCATTAGTTAACCGTATCAATCATGAAAGGGATGTGACGTTGCAGCAGACTCTGAAGCAAATGCGCGTCAACAGACACCAGATTATTCCGACATACGTAAGTTTCATAGAAACCATTAAAAGTCGTTCCTACCATTGTCAACCATATGCCAATTGATAGCGTGCTTTATTCATTCACTGTACTCCGATATCCCATGTTTAACTGTTGACCTTTAGTTTACCCACAAAAGCACATGGTCAAGCACATGGTTTAAACGTTATTTTCAAATACTACACAAACAGGGACGTAACGAGGTCAAACTTGTACTTCTTTGGCTGTGCCATTTGTACGGGAATTAATAGGTCAATACATTAAAGATCCGTGCAAAGTAAAGGTCAGGTTCTTTAGCTACAGTCAAGGGACATACTTATTCGCCACTTTCGAAATGGCGGCCAGCAAGTGTTGCGCATTTGTTGAAATTTGAACTTGAACTGTAACTTTAAAAATAAACATTTTACCTTAATAATTTGTCAAGTTTCCTTTCATCCTTATAACTTCATTTACGCGTCTTGGAATCGACTCATAAAGTGATTGAACATGTCCAATATCGATATTTTCCCATATGTCTCTAATTTGGGTCATCAAATCCTCGATCGTATGCACATGCTGAACACGTAATTCCATGGATCTTTTAACATGAAGCCAAAATGTTTTCGATAATATTCCAGCCAGGCGAGTATGCTGGCCAATCTGTCGTGTTGATCTGATTTGAATTTAAATAATTTCGCACTAATTGAGCCCGATGTACGGGGGCATTGTCTTGCTGGAATACATAGTCATTATTTCCAAAAAATTTAACAATTACAGGCCATAAATTATTTTCTAATATCTCTATGAACTTTTTGTTATTAATATTACCTGTGACATCAGTCAAAGTTCCAATTCCATGATAACAAACACAACCCCATATCATTAAACCAATCTTCCTCAAGGGAGCCGGACTCACTAAATGCGGTTGATTCTTTTCGTCGTCTTTTCTCCAAATGTAGACTTTATTATTTGACCAATAACTATCGGGATTTCATCACTAAACACCCACTTACTCCAGTGTTCATTGACAGTCTAGTTTGGTTATGACATCATCTATAGATGACATCACAAGCTGACATGTTAATTATTGGAAAGTGAAATGTTTATTTATGACGCAGTGGCTATTTTAGTTCGTCATACATGACGCGCAACAGTCAGCTGATCGCGGGTGGCGAATAATTATGTCCCTTGACTGTATAAGCAAGTGCCTTTAAAATGTTCGTACATTTGATAAATTCTACTAATTTATGGATTAGATAAATAAATCACAATGCTTCAAACACAATTTTACCACACTGCCCACTATGCGACTTGTTCTGTAGTGCTCAGACTAATGCATATGACACTACATTGTATTAATTTTTCATGAAAGAAGATCTCTAATAAAGATACCTTTAACTTAGAAATAACAATACGAAATTTAAATGAGGCATGCCGTGGAAAACCCGGGCTTAATGCATGTGCGTAAAGTGTCGTCCCGGATTAGCCTGTGCAGTCCGCAGAGGCTAATCATGGACGACACTTTTTGCCTGGATTTATGTTTAGCGAAAAGTGTCGTCCGCACAGGCAAATCCGGGACGACACTTTACGCACATGCATTAAGCCCGGGTTTCCCACGACACGCCTCGAATATCTGTGTTGACACTTCTGTCTGCCATGTGCTGGTATAACGCTGTATTATACCGAAGAATTCGAGGAATGTATAACCTCTACATTAACGCTTAATAAATAGTACATGTATATAACGATTTTCTCTTTTCAGGAGCAGTACAGATTCTGTCATGACGTCGTTATGGAATATCTGCGTTCGATAGACCCGTGCATTGGCTTTGGAATTTAAAGGGGTATCATTTCAACCGGCAATTGATTCAAATGATCAGTAATTAATGTTTTGCTTTACTAGCAATTTCGTGAAAAACAATAACATTTTATTACCTTTCTATTTGATTTATGTTTTATTTACATTAACATGGTCTTCTTACTATGCAATGTACTTACATGTAGTTATTTAGTATTCGTTTTGTGCAAGTGTAACATGATCTGTGTGTCTTTTTTTCTATTTGATATATTGTTATTTTATTTTATTTACATTCGTTTCTTACGCAGATCTAGTTTTTAGTACCGCCGAAATACCCCCATTGTTCCGACATTTTTATGTCGCCTCTTGTCCGTCCGTCCGTCTTTCCGTCCATCCGCCCCGTTTTTTTGTCCGGAGTATTTCTCAGCAACGAATTTAATGAAACTTCATTGGAAGTTTCATTACCAAGAGGAGGTGTGCACTGAACCAGGACGTTCCGCTTCAATGAATTTTCTCAGAGTTATGGGACTTCGAAGATTTCTGCAATGAGCATTTAGTATACAATTCTTGTCCAGTCTATTTTTTCGCAACGACTGGTTTGAATTTAAAGAAACTTTATAGGAAGCTTCATTACCAAGAGGAGGTGTGCATTGAACAGGGCGTTCTGCTTCAATGATTTTTCTCAGCGTTATGTGACTGAAGATTTCTGAAATAAGCCTTCAGTGCACAATTCTTGACCGGTCTTTTTAAACGCAACTACTGGCCAGATTTCAATGGGAAGCTTTATTACTAATAGGTGCGTACTAAACCAGGACGTCCCGCTTCAATGATTTTGCTAAGAGTTGCGGGACTATGAAGATTTCTGAAATTAGAATATAGTGCACAATTCTAGTAAGGGCTATTTCTCCGCAATTACTGGCCAGAATACAATGAAATACAATGAAATTGTATGTGATGCTTCATTATCAAAGTGAGGTGTGCAGGATGTTCCCTTTCAGTGATTTTCTTTGGAGTTATGGGACTTTGAAGGTTGCTGAAATTAGTGTATAGTGCGCAATTATTGTATGGGCTGTTTCTCTAATATCCAATATTCTATGAAACTTTATGAGAAGCTTCATTGCCAAGAGGAGGTGTTCACTGTACCAAGATGATCTGCTTTAATGATTTTCTTACAGTTATGGGACTTTGATAATTGCTGAAATTAATATATAGAGCACAATTTTCTGGACTCTGCTTTTCTGATTGCATGCCCATTACTAAGCAAAGCGCATTGGGGAGCATCCATCAGTTCACTGATATCCTTGTATTAATTTGATACGTTGTTGTTTTTTAATTCTATGTCTAATCAACGCCTGTTAAATTGACAGCTTTTTTATTAATGAAACTTAACGAAACCAAAATCCACTCACTGTATCATGTATAATTATTTCTGTGATTGTAATGGTTGAAGTGTTTTTGTACATTTTGTTATCTTTTAAACTCTTTAAGGTAAACTGTGTTGGTGATGTCATTATTTTTAATGAAAAACCATGATATTGTTTGCATTGATATCGTTTACGTTATTTAGGCATTTTACAATTTTGTAAAATAAAGCTATACCTGATACAACTGTACGTCTGTTTATGTTTCTGTGAAAATATACTGCACAATTCTTGGAGTTTTGGGTTTCAATGTTTTCCGAAAAAAAGATATGCATCAATCACATTTATCCCATATATAGGAAACACACCTGAACGACCGCTTAGAACAGAGCCGTGACTTCAGTGCATTATTATCTGTCCATATATGGGTGTTCATATCTTTCCATGACTCTGTTCATCACAATACCTTGGTACATTTTATATGGCTTTGTGCTTTGAACTGGCTATATATGTGTCTGTGCATTTGTACTTATCTATGTGGGTGTATTTTTCCATATCTTATTTGCATATCGGTGTACGTGTCATATGTATATTTAATTGGCTTTTGCTTATAATGTCGTTCAAATCACATCAAATTGCAGCCGAAAGCCATTAAACAATGTTTGTATTTTTATTTACAGTCAAACATGATTTAAAGACGGTTAAACTGATCAACAAAATTGACCTTTCTTTGTGTTGTCTCGCGCGACAAACGGAAATAATACAGTACATGCAACAGCTATTAACATTTACAGATGGTAATGAGACATTGTCGTTAGTTACATATAGACTAAACTGCAACGATTCTTTCGATGCATCGATCAATCGATTGTAAAAAGCCCGATTCGATTATCAAAACTAAACGAACCAATTTCGATTCGATTCTTTTTGACATATTAATAGATGGTTTATCATACAACTGTTTATTAAAATTATGGTGTTTGTGTAGTTTAATCATGTAAATTGATCATAGCATCATGGTTGCTGTCATATTGAATTAGTTTTCAAACAATGTTTCCATTTTTTTCTTTGTTCTTATTAACAGTCACAGATAAGTCACATACGTTGACTTTAACGAATACAATGACATTAATAATAACAAATAGAAATCTTTACTTTATTGCGAGTCATGTCTCATAAATAGGCAAAAACGAGCCTGTTCAAAGGAAACATGAATTGAATCGAAATATTCAACTAAATAATGTTTGAAATCAAAATCGAATCGAATCGAACCATGGCAAAATCGTTGCATCTCTATAATAGACAATTATATCGCGCGTGTAACACTAAAATACACACATGGAATGCGTATATTCTGTTCATAGTAATACTTCAAATTAAAATATAAATTATATATAATTTAAAGTTAACAAAACGAGTTTCTATGCGATAATCGCTTTTGTTACAATATTTTCAAAACAGTACTTACTGAAAATCTGATAATAACCAACAAGCTCTACCGTTGAAACCTAAGTCGTCATTTTTGTAGTAAACTAAGAGCACATCATGTTTATTAGTTTGATTTTTACATACCCACATTTCATATGTATAACATACTGAAACATGAACTTAAAAAACATTACTGTCAGTACATTAGCACAATAAATATAAGTCGGTCATAGACACAAACATCAAAGTCCTTTCCCGTCAAGAGTAAGAGTTATGTAACTTGTTTATACGTTTTGGCGGACATTTTTACATCCGCATGTTTCCCATTGCGTATGTCTTCTTTTGACGTCATACGATTGGTTCCCTTCTCGCACCTAGCCGTCCACACGGCCAGACCTATCACAACTGCGCAGACGACAACCATGCTCACTATGGCAACTGCTTCGATACCGGTATACTGCAATGTAGAACATTTGTTCTGGTAATTTAGCATGCATTTGATATATGTGAATTGAAAAACGCTCATAGATCGTTCCCTCAAAATCAGTCACAATTGACGCTAGACCCCACTCTGTCAGACGTGCAATCCACCAGGCGTAAAGACCAATATTCAAGACAACGACGTCGCTTTTCTGTCCTGGGCCCGTATAGACAAACCCGTTCTTAGACCAAAAATAAATAACAGACTTAGACGCAAGAAAAATACTTCGGCATAAGCAAATATGCTGGACACCAATGTCGCGTATGCCATTAACAAATCGTTCTGAATAAAAAATACTGTAGTTAGAGTTGGTGAATACCAAGCACAAATCAAATCAACAGCGTTTTAAGAAGATAACAGTTTCAAGAATATTCTTTATTCTTACGTCTTAAGTCTAAGAAAAGGTTGATGGTCGACGTTTTACCACGACCTCAATTCCATAGAGCATTTTTGAGATCAGCTGGGACGTCGCCTCTTTGAATACACGCGTAACATCCGTAACCGTTAGTAAGTAATAACTTTTCATTGACTGTCAATCGTTACATTAGACGTTTTCAAAGGCGATGTAAAACTTCATGATGACGTAATATCGGGCATTACTTGTCACAACTACATGCAAAGAGTAGAACTCTTACCAAGCAATTGCTGTAATATGTCCATACTAGTATACAAACGATTATTGTGTCAGAGTTAAACGTGGTCTATCATGTAAAAGTAAGTACCGAATATGGAATTGGTAGTTTTTGGCAGCTAACATGTTTTCTGTATGTACATGGCTTTTAATTCGTAAAGTTTTATTATATCTGTCATATAAAATAAACTATATTGTGTTTTTGCAACTGCATATTTGTATTTAACCCACACAACTCAAACAAGCTATAAAATACAAACTCTTATCAGTAGTGGATAAACAGTCACATTGTGACATATAGTGAATGCAATCTAATGCATAATGCATTTGCATGTATTGATTTAGGTGTAATAAGCGACCAAAGAATGCGATAATAAACTCATACTCGAGATAACGTATTTTAAACGGCGTGCGAGATAACCAGTCACATTTTCATTTTTAGAGGTCAA
Source organism: Congeria kusceri (assembly GCA_027627225.1). Taxonomy (NCBI): domain Eukaryota; kingdom Metazoa; phylum Mollusca; class Bivalvia; order Myida; family Dreissenidae; genus Congeria; species Congeria kusceri. The sequence goes on from CM051025.1 coordinate 92,065,491, forward strand.
TATAACAATTGAGAACCAATCCTAAAGAAAACCACCTATGACTCCAGTGAATAAAATCACGATGTCGAATACCATTTGACAATTTAATCGTTTTAGCATAAAGGAAACGTTACTCGCCAGATATAAAGAATAACATGCGTTTGGAGTCCTTTGGACGGAAAAGTTTGTTACCAGAGCATACATGTGACATGTGATGACACAACCATTTTGAGCACTCTATCCTCAATCCATTTGTTAAAAATTAAAAGTTAACTTGATCCGAACAATCGATTTAACGATAGCACTTACTGGTTTGTTCCTGCTTGTGGAGCTTGACGTCGACGAAGCAGTTGACGTCGGCGTAGTGGTTATATTTGAATCCGACGTTGACTGGACATCGGATGTGGTATTATCATTTGTGGTCGTAGGATTCGACGTCGTGGTATTGTTGTCTGATGTCGTATTTGTTAAATCTGTAGAAGTCGATTGGTCCGCAGTCGTGGTAATATTTTGTGTGTTAGTTACAGTTGTGCTGAAAATTGTCGTCTGTTTAGAGGAACTGCTACTTTCTGTTGATGACTGTGTTGAGATGGCTGTGATAGTTGAGGATGATGTCGTTGTTTCTGTAGAAGCTTCTGCAGGCACAGACGAGTGTATACACAGTAAACACGTGAAAGTAAACACCATTAAGGTCCTCATTGTGTGTCCGTATTTTCAACAAATCATCAATGGTGATGAGGCTTAATGAACGTATTCTGTCGTTGCGTATTTTACACGTCCGATGCCAACGGGTTTATGTACACTTTTTTGAAAGCACACTTGAAAGATTACAAACCACGCAGCGTATTTACTTAATAGCTGTTCTTGTTAATCGTTGCTCACCTGTTGCCCGTCTGTTACCCTTCGTAGAACATAAGCATTTGTGTCGAGTATAAAATCAAACACGTACACTGATGCTTGCATATTACCGGCGTATTGGTTTACAGTATGTGTACAGCGTTATCATTGTAAGGTTGACCCTGTCACCAGTTATCAGTTATCAATTTGCCATGCCACTATACATGTTGCTATATTGAACTATCTTTAAAGGAACTTATCAATTTGCCATCCCACTATACATGCTGCTATATTGAACTATCTTTAAAGGTACTTATCAATTTGCCATGCCACTATACATGTTGCTATATTGAACTATCTTTAAAGGAACTTATCAATTTGCCATGCCACTATACATGTTGCTATATTGAACTATCTGTAAAGGTACTTATCAATTTGCCATCCCACCATACATGTTGCTATATTGAACTATCTTTACCGGAACTTATCAATTTGCCATGCCACTATACATGTTGCTATATTCAACAATCTTTAAAGGTACTTATCAATTTGCCATGCCACTATACATGTTATTATATTGAACAATCTTTAAAGGAACGTATCAATTTGCCATGCCACTATACATTTTGCTATATTGAACAATCTTTAAAGGTACTTATCAATTTGCCATGCCACTGTACATGTTGCTATTTTGAACAATCTTTAAAGGAACTTATCAATTTGCCATCCCACTATACATGTTGCTATATTGAACTATCTTTAAAGGTACTTATCAATTTGCCATGCCACTATACATGTTGCTATATTGAACAATCTTTAAAGGTACTTATCAATTTGCCATGCCACTATACATGTTGCTATTTTGAACAATCTTTAAAGGAACTTATCAATTTGCCATCCCACTATACATGTTGCTATATTGAACAATCTTTAAAGGAACTTATCAATTTGCCATGCCACTATACATGTTGCTATATTGAACAATCTTTAAAGGTACTTATCAATTTGCCATGCCACTATACATGTTGCTATATTGAACTATCTTTAAAGGAACTTATCAATTTGCCATGCCACTATACATGTTGCTATGTTGAACTATCCTTAAAGGCACTTATCAATTTGCCATCCCACTATACATGTTGCTATATTGAACTATCCTTAAAGGTACTTATCAATTTGCCATCCCACTATACATGTTGCTATATTGAACTATCTTTAAAGGAACTTATCAATTTGCCATGCCACTATACATGTTGCTATGTTGAACTATCCTTAAAGGTACTTATCAATTTGCCATGCCACTATACATGTTGCTATGTTGAACTATCCTTAAAGGTACTTATCAATTTGCCATCCCACTATACATGCTGCTATATTGAACTATCTTAAAAGGAAAACATTGGAAAGTATTTTGCTTACCCTGATTACTAAATACCCTAGACCTGCAACGATTTTGCCATGGTTCGATTCTGTTTCGATTTAAAACATTATTTAGTTGAATATTTCGATTAAATTCATGTTTCCTTTTCACGGGCTCTTTTTAGCCTATTTGTGAATCACGACTCACAATAAAGTAAAGAATTTTATTTGTTATTATTAATGTCAACGTATGTGCCCTATATGTCAATGTAAATAAGAACAAAGAAAAAAAAAAGGAAACATTGTTTGAAAACTAATTCAATATGACAGCAACCATGATGCTATGATCAATGTACATGATTAAACTACACAAACATCATAATTTTGATAAACAGTTTTACGATAAACCATCTATAAAATATAAAAGAGAATTGGATCGAAATTGGTTCGTTTAGTATCGATAATCGAATCGGGCCATTTACAATCCATTCATCGCTGCATCGAAAGAATCGTTGCAGCTCTACTTTATGCAGTAAACGTTCCAGACACTGATCTACTGACAAAACATGGGTATTACATTGTTACCGATATATTAGTAAACTATACCATTATGGAGTGTAAAATCAGTGATATGGCATTTCAAAGAAGCTGGTTTCGACGATGAGTTCCTTGGCGCAAATGAAAACAAAAAACATTTATAATTCTAGGCGGCTCATATGCAACATAAGCAACAATACATGTTATGTATCTACACATCTCTAAACGATATAGCACAGAGACTTAGCTGTGCGAGCGAGGGTTCGTAAAATACTAAAACATGAAGTTACAATTTTGAGAAAACATAAAAGAAACTTTTCCATTATGGAGTGTAAAATCAATGTTATGACATTTAAAAGACGCTGGTTTCGAGGATTAGTTCAGTACAGCAAATACAAATAGTATATTTATGTAATCTAGACATCTTCATATGCAACAATACGAACTTTATTCAGTTTCTTCAACTTTCTAAACGATATAGCACACAGACTAATGTTAGCAGCAGTGCGACTGTGGCTTAAGCTATGCAAGCGCGGGTTCTAGAAATACTAAAACATGAAGTTACAAGAAAATGACGACATAAAAAATACACATTTGAAAGTCACTATAACTTACTAGTAATACACTGTATGATCATTTTTATGTAAGCGTTCATCGTAATCTGCTGCAACAGTTGTGGCAAATTGTTTTATACAAAGAATATATCTAACCCAAGATTTTCAATGGAAGTATTTAAGCACTATATTCGATATTTCTTATTTTGAGAAGATATAGTTTTTAAGGTTTTTAATGGTTGTGTTTAGAAAATGAACAATCGTACATAACCACAATTATAGCCAATATTAAACATCCGAAAATAATTATAGTACTTATAGCAGTAAATAGCTGGTTATCTGCACGTGCAAACATTTACCGCTGACGATTTAGTTTCACTTCTTTTAAGTCGTACGTTATTGTTTCATCATAAAGACCAACATACGCACGCATATGCCGAACAACTGTATCAATATGAATATTAAAGCAACGGAACTTCGTCTGCCAAGGGCTAGATCAGGCCCTGAGTTCAGAAAGAATTAACTACAGAATGAAGATCAGTCTTAGCTGATCTTGATCTTCTAGTTCAACTGAGCAGATTCTCAAAAACATTTTATATTGAAACGACTTTTTGTCTAGACAAAATAACATGAAAAATTATGAGGTTTTGATTAAAATCTTCATATGCGTTGAGTCCAGAATTATGTTCGATGTATGTTTGACAAACAATTTAAATTGATCCAGATATTTAGTGAGCCCCATTTTGAGCCTGATCCTGAAATATCTGGCTCAAGTTCATGTTGAACCCGAAAATCAGGCTTAACTTGTTTTGTGAACACGGGGCTTGGTGTCCAGGTGAGCTGAAAAATTTCGTTTGTAGTCACGAGAGCACTTCCTCATTACTCATATCAGAAGAAAGTATTACAATTTTACGAAATCACTGATAACATATCACCAATCAAGAGAAAAGTCGGTATGGATTGAATATCTACCCACGTGGTGTTTACAAAGGCTTTCTTATCAGCATTTGGGTCAATATTAACTTTGTTCCGTTTTGTACTGTGAAGGCAAGCACTAGTTTGAAAAACATATTGGATGGTATTTCACACGAATTTACGTGTTTTTAAAAAATAAATATTATATATTTGTAAACGTAGCGTCTCTGACATAAACGTCATTGTAGAAAGATATTTCAGAAAAGAATGTAACATATCAGGAGAAGTATCTGGGAGTGTTTGACAGATGCTTTGTTACAAAAGGCCGTGTTATCAGGGACATTCTCGATTGTGACTATCAGGTCAGCCATTAACCACCATAATTATAAATACATATGCCGAAGAGTCCGTACAAACTAGATGATTATGATGATGACTATATACTTTTGAAGCCTTTTTTAAACGCAGGACCAAATACTCATATAGAAACGGATATATAATGTAAACGAAAATATCATTGCTACTACACCTTTGCATTTATATTCTTGAAATTGATATACATGTAGAATGTTACACGATCACTATTTTATAAAGAAGTACTGTTGCCAAAACGGCATTTGAAACGTATACTAACTAAATAAGTTTTGCACGTTTTATCAGGTTTTATTTTTGTTTTAAAACATATTTTATTTATATTTCATTGAGTCATCATCGTTCAATATATAGCATTCATTTCTTCTTATAGTACCGGTCCTTCCCTATAAGACAGTTAACTAGTGAATATTAACATCATTCTTGGTATAAATGTCACAATGTTATAATAAAATAGGACCAAGAAACAATGTAGTGTTTTCACTTTAAGATGCATTTTATATTTGCTAACATCTTAGTTGTTGCCAAACTTATCTTACTTAGTAATATTGTTGCGGGTCAGGCTGGCTGGCTTTTGCGGTGACTCCTGTGTGGTTCAGTGTCGGTTATTCTGGGGAAGGCGCTGAGGCTGCTGCTGATGCTACTGGTATTGCTGCTAGCAATGCTGTTGCTGCTGCTGTTCCCAGTAATGCTGCTGCCGCTGTCGCTGCTATTACCGTTTCTGTTGGCACTGCTGCTGCTGATGATGTTGCTGCTAATACTGCTGCTGGTTCTGCTGGTTGTTATGTTGGTGCTGCTATTGTTGTTGTTACTTTGCTGTTGTGAGTGGTTGCGAGTAATTTCTGTTGTTCATGACTCCAACATATAGGTTTTAAAATGAAAAAGAGTCAGAATATAATGTTTCACGAGTTTATTAGGGTTTGAATAGAGTATGTTATTCAGCAAATAATGTACGATGCTATAACGCAAAATCTTAGAACAATGTAACCTAATACTCTAACAGATGAAAGTATTACAATTATCGAAAAGAGATCAATTGTGCACAAAGACTATTATATTCTGATTAATTTGGATTTAGAAAAATTACTTATCCTATGCAAAGTATCAAATACTTAATAGGTTCACATATGACGCGCAGCTAAGTACTGAAGCCGAAATTTCCCAAGTTTTAAGTGTCAACACAATGTACAAAACGAGATGGAGTTTGTCTTAAGAAAATTGTCTGAGTCCACGCACGAACGTGCGCAGGCCATTTATACTCGGACAGAGTGCACCATGCTGCACTGTGGCGTGCGACAAGTTGCGTTGTGACATGCAGCATGTTGCATTGTGGCATGCAACACGTTGCACGCCACACTGGTGCATGCAGCACTTTTGTTGCACGACAAAGCATATTGTGGCAGCTAGGTGCGCGTCAAGTACAATAACTGTTACTAAAGATAACACTCCGTTATGTTTGTAAAACACAATTAGACGTATAATAAAGTACATTTAACATCTTAAACACACCTGAAATCTGGTTTTGGAAACTCTACTGAGATTAAACATCTTTGCATAATTTAGAAATGTCAACCGGAAGTAAACAAACCAGTTTCTATGCAACGACCAAGATGGTTGACTAGAAAAATTCGAAAGAACGCTGTGAAAGTTTTAATTCAACAAACATCATCAAAAATCATTTCAGACGTAAACTACCTAGCAGTTTTGTGGATAAACATACACTCTATCGAAATAAACTGACAATTGGTAAGATATGTTTCTAAGTCAAGGATATGAACAAAATGGGCCTCGCAGAAAATAGTGACAAAGCATTGGATTAATTACGTTTAATACAAAAAATAGATGAATTACTGGCGAAACATATGCATTAAGTAGATCGTTTCGTTAATATATAGAGAAACGACTGCATAATCCTTGTGGTACAGCCAGTGTCTATCACAAAAGTAAGTATTAACACTTATGACTATCAAAGGACCAAATTAAAAGGTAAGTGATTTAGTATTTACTATTTATACAACTCATGTTGACCCTCAACAATATTACTAGCAATAAGACCAAACACTGCCCTTAAGTAAGAGTGTTTGAAGGCCGAGAGCAATACAATTGGGAATGGCATTCGTGTCTTGCCGTCCATGGAATGGCATTCGTGTCTTACCGTCCATGGAATGGCATTTTATTCACTTTATTTACCCATACTCTGTTGTTTGAAAAGTTGCGATTGAAAATGCATTCGGATGTCAAAAAGAAGGCTTTACTTCACGAAATATTTAAGCAAATCACTGACAAATTATTCTATCAAGCAAATCAGCTGTAGCCCAATAAAAAGGATGTGTCGCCCAAACCAGACTTTACTCAAAACGCTAAACGAAGCGCAACGTTTTAAAGGACATAACGCACATTTAACTTGTTGACACATAATAGGGTATATCTAGAACATGTTGTTCCCAAGATGATTGGACTAAAACTAAATTGACGGACCTAATTAAAAACCAAGGACAAAGAAGTGAGACGTTGAGAATAAGTCACCTTCCCTAAGGCATCTTAATTCAAAACCGTTGTATTCATTATATTGATTATCAAATAATGAATACCCCTGCGGTTATAAATCGTTCGAATTACCGATAAACTATTTCCAGATTTGTCCTACATTTACTCATGTTTTGCTATTCTGTATATTTTATGCATGCGCAATTAAACATACGAGGCGTGTCGTGGGAAAACCGCGTTTATTGCATGTGTGTAGTGTCGTCCCGAATCAGCCTGTGCAGTCCGCACAGGCCAATCCGGGACGGCACTTTCCGTCTACAGTGGATTTATGTTTAAAAGAGACTTCCTTGAAATAGGAAATACAAAAAAAAGCGGAAAGTGCCGTCCTGGATTAGCCTGTGCGGACTACACAGGCTAATCCGGGACGACACTTTACGCTCGTTCATTAAGCACGGATTTCCCACGACACGTCTCGAACATAGTAGTTTAAATGATTACTTGCAAGGGCTGTGCTGAGGTAATGTGCCTAGAGTGGAATACCCTTCATCCACAATACGCTATGTTAGTGAAAGAGAAATATTAGAACATTACAACTCCCAAGGAGGTTATATTGTTTAGCTGGTGTTGGTTTGTCAATTTGTCTGTCATTTAGTTAGCAACCACGAACAAATGTATGAAAGGCTTTGCATGGAATTTTCGGGGAAGGCTGGAAATGGGTCATTGGATTAATGATAACATTTTACGTCTGAATCCTAAAAATAAAATTATAGAAGTCTTTTTATGAGGTGATACGGCCTTTATTATTGAGGCGATGCGGTCTTTATTATTGAGGCGATGCGGTCTTTATTATTGAAATGATGCGGTCTTTATTATGTGGTGATGCGGTCTTTGTTTTTGAGCCGATGCGGTCTTTATTATGAGGTGATTCGGTCTTTATTATGAGGTTATGCGGTCTTTATTATGAGGTGATGCGGTCTTTATTATTGAGGCGATGCGCTCTTTATTATGCGTTGATGCGGTGTTTCTTATAAGGCGATGCAGTCTTTATTATTGAAGCGATGCGGTCTTTATAACTGAGGTGATGCGGTCTTTATTATGAGGTGATGCGGTCTTTATCATGAGGTGATGCGGTCTTTATTATGAGATGTTGCGGTCTCTACTATTGAGGCGATGCGGTCTTCATTATGAGGTGATGCGGTCTTTATTAAGAGGTGATGCGGTCTTTATAATGAGGTGATGTGGTCTTTATTATGAGGTGATGCGGTTTTGAGTATGAGGCGATGTGGTCTTTATTATTGAGGCGATGCGGTCTTTATTATTGAGGTGATGCGGTCTTTATTACTGAGGTGATGCGGTCTTTATTATGAGGTGATGCGGTCTTTATTATGAGGCGATGCGGTCTTTATTATTGAGGCGATGCGGTGTTTATTATTGAGGTGATGCGGTCTTTATTACTGAGGTGATGCGGTCTTTATTATGAGGTGATGCGGTCTTTATTATGAGGCGATGCGGTCTTTATTATTGAGGCGATGCGGTGTTTATTATTGAGGTGATGCGGTCTTTATTATGATGTGATGCGGTCTTTATTATGAGATGATGCGGTCTTTCATATTTAGGCGGTGCGGTCTTTATTATAAGGTGATGCGGTCTTTATTGTAAGGTTGGGGGGGGGGCTGCGTTCTCAATGTGCTTTCTAGTTTGTTTTGTGTTGTTAACATCATATAACAATGTGACAGACATAATAATTATTTATTTATGATGACTGGTTTTTAGCAATCAGGCATATGTTTCAAAACCTCAATAAGTCATTGTATGCAAATATCAATATGTAAATGTTGTAACAAACTAAACTAAATATGCTTATATAAAACATAATAATTGTTTAACGTGGATTGAAAAAAAACCCACTACAGTGGAAAACATTAAATACCAGTAAATACGATATCAACCCAGCATACAATATAAAACGGTTTGCAAAGTATCACATCTAATTGATTTGCCTTTTCAAACGATCGAAAACAAATTGAATCTCACCTGCGGTTTTATACATTATTTAATAATGTGAATTCAATCGTAAAACATTGCTGAACGTTTAACGTTTCTGATATTAAAAGCATTATCCAGTGTTGATATTTCGCCAGGGTTACGAATATAGCATACCACATTTAGTTATATATGGTGAATATCGTATATAATGTGCTGTGAGAACATGTTTATCTTTTCAAACATCGTTCAGTTAATTGTCACAAACAATATGCCTATAGCATCGTTTGAGATTTATCCGCTTTTTAAAGGTGAGAAACCAATTTATTTCTCTGTACATGTCAAACACGTTGTTTTGCGTAATATATAGGCAATTCGGAAAAAATGTACTTTATTAAGTAAGGTATGCTAAATATGTGGCAATAACCTTTTCGTATTTATTGTAAGTGATTACCTTTCAACATACCCTGTAATCACATTTTATTTCGTTTATACAAATACACGTGTTCTGTGTATACGTGTTGCTTATGTAAATCTATTATGTGATGAGTTTCACATAACGTCCACGATATGAGGTCTCCACGAGTATATGCATATTTATACCAGACCCGACATACAACACTTATGTTTATCTTTTATGTGAAATGTCTTACAGAATGTTCGACTCCGTAATACACGGTTAGGAAACTCACCAGACCACCTCATTTAGAGGTGTTATGAAGATGTGCAGTAGTGAATGCTGCGTTGTCCGGTGAAGTAACAATATTCTAAACGGAAAGCACAACTTTCTTTCTTTTTTCTCATTTATAAGTGGGTTTTTTCAGTAATCGGAGAATGTCAATACCAGAAGGAATATTAAAGAACACTCGTTCGTAGTTTCCATACATAATGTAGAAAAAGTTGAAATCATTGTTAAAATGTCGATTAATTAATTCAGATAAATTACAAATTGAAAGAAAAAATGTTAATGGGGTTTTAGTGTTCTGTCTACATTAGGTTTCGTCTGGATATTAATTAAAAAACAACAACAACATAAACAGAACAATACCCCGAAGAGTCAATGTTAGTAATATCCGCCTTATCCAATTTTAACATGCGGATTATTTTATTCCGTATTGATTGGTTGCTTGATAAATTAAAATTATGGCTAAAACCACTTACTGTCTCTCTTAGTAGACATAGAATTTGTTTTTGAATCATTCAACAAATTATTCATGACATTGGTACTTTCACGCATCCGTCGGATGTTTGTGTGGCGCGTAACTCAACAAACTACTAGAGTGATGACACTTACTAAACGTATTCATCAGCACGTGAACTTGTGCACCTGGGTATTTTGGTGCAGGTTTTTTCCGACATCAGCGGAGTTATGGCCTTTTTTAAGCAAAATATGACATTTTTGGACTTGTGTCGCCTGTAACTCAAAAACTATAATTGCTAGTGATGACAATTTATAAACATATTGATCAGCATGTGAACTTGTGCACCTGGGTATTTTGGTGCAGATTTGTCAGCAGATAATTGGCCCCTTTTTAGCCACAAACGACATTTTTGGAATTGTGGCGCGTATAACTAAAAAGGTATAACTGCTAGAGTGATGAACCTTATAATCATATTCATCAGCATGTGAACTTGTGCACCTGGGTATTTTGGTGCAGTTTTCTTTCGCCATCTGCGGAGTAATGGCCTTGTTTAAGTAAATATGACATTTTTGGACTTGTGTCGCTTGTAACTCAAAAACTATAATTGCTAGAGTGATGACACTTGATAAACATATTGATCAGCATGTGAACTTGTGCACCTGGGTATTTTGGTGCAGATTTTGTCAGCAGATAATTGGCCCCTTTTTAGCCACAAACAACATTTTTGGAATTGTGGCGCGTATAGCGAATCAAGTATAACTGCTAGAGTGATGAACCTTATAAACATATTCATCAGCATGTGAACTTGTGCACCAGGGTATTTTGGTGCAGTTTTTTTTCGAAATCAGCGGAGTTATGGCCTTTCTATAAGCAAAATATGACATTTTTGGACTTGTCTGCTTGTAACACAAAAACTGTAACTGCTAGAGTGATGACACTTACTAAACGTCTTCATCAGCATGTGAACTTGTGCACCTGGGTATTTTGGTGCAGGTTTTTTCCGACATCAGCCGAGTTATGGCCTTTTTTAAGCAAAATATGACATTTTTGGACTTGTGTCGCTTGTAACTCAAAACCTATAATTGCTAGAGTGAGGACAATTAATAAACATATTGATCAGCATGTGAACTTGTGTACCTGGGTATTTTGGTGCAGATTTGTCAGCAGATAACTAGCCCTTTTAGCCACAAACGACATTTTTGGAATTGTGGCGCGTATAACCAAAAAAGTATAACTGATAGAGTGATGAACCTTATAAACATATTCATCGGCATGTGAACTTGTGCACCTGGGTATTTTGGTGCAGTTTTTTTCCGACATCTGCGGAGTTATGGCCTTTTTAAAGCAAAATGTGATATTTTTGGACTTGTGTCGCTTGTAACTCAAAAACAATAATTGCTAGAGTGATGACACTTTATAAACATATTGATCAGCATGTGAACTTGTGCACCAGGGTATTTTAGTGCAGATTTGTCAGCAGATAATTGGCCCCTTTTTTAGCCACAAACGCCATTTTTGGAATCGTGGCGCTTATAACTAAAAAAGTATAACTGCTATAGTGATGAACCTTATAAACATATTCATCAGCACGTGAACTTGTGCACCTGGGTATTTTGGTACAGTTTTTTCTTCAGACATCAGCGGATTTATGGCCTTTTTTAAGCAAACTATGACAATTTTGGACTTGTGTCGCTTGTAACTCAAAAACTATAATTGCTAGAGTGATGAAACTTAATAAGCATATTGATCAGCATGTGAACTTGTGCACCTGGGTATTTTGGTGCAGATTTGTCAGCAGATAATTGGCCCCTTTTTAGCCACAAACGACATTTTTGGAATTGTAGCGCGTATAACTAAAACAGTATAACTGCTAGAGTGATGAATCTTGTAAACATATTCATCAGCATGTGAACTTGTGCACCTGAATATTTTGGTGCAGTTTTTTTCCGACATCTGCGGAGTTATGGCCTTTTTTAAGCAAAATATGACATGTCTGGACTTGTGTCGCTTGTAACTCAAAAACTGTAATTGCTGGAGTGATGACACTTTATAAACCTATTTAAGGTAGAAAGATCCTAATGACTTCGGAAATACTCGCGAAATTTCGGTTAACTTCGGCCCATTCGCCACTAATCGTAAATCTAATCGATCTGATCCGAAACAGAAATTATTTTCGCGAAATAAACATAACTTTTCGAATGTTGAGCTTTTTCAATAAAATGTATGAAATAAATGCTTATTTGTCTTTAAAGAACAAAGTAAAAATGTAGTTTGAAGAAAAACAAGGTACTCTGACATGGGGAATACCTTCAAATGACGTCATTGTTGGGAATTTCTGTTTACATTTAATCATGACATTTTCGCGATATTTTTGGTGTATTGCATTACACTTAAGTTAAAATAGTTATAAATAAACGTCCAAGGATTATTAGTATTATTGAACATAATTATTCGTATATAAGAACATATCTGCGTAAAGGAGATACGTGCTCCTTGCTGTGAACTAACATTCATTCACACCCAAAACTTGGAAAAATAGTCAGTCGAGATGGGTGGAGAGCGGGACGTCGGGTGATCGAGTTTGGTGTTCTGTTGGATAATTTAAAATACTGTTCATTGTGTAAACTTGGGCCTGTTCCACTGAGGAATTATGATGAGATCTACCGCTGTAAAAAACATCTGAAAAGTATGTATAGGCGAAATGATGAGAATGGTCTAAGAGACACCTTTATATCCAAAAACAGTGACATTTTACCAATAGTCACAAGCTTCAAGAAGAGTCTTGATGAAGTTATCACACAGATTTGCCATTTTTGTGAAACTCTTGTTAACCCAATGTAATGAAAATGTCAATTGATTTTTTTGAAACACACACTTATAAAAAATGTTTATTATTTTTCTGAATTTGGTAACCAAGGATATTTGTATTTGTATTTAAAATGTTTACACAAAACACTATTTCTTTAACGTTATGCAAAAATAATTCATTTAATATCGATACTGCTAATAGATAATAATTAGAAGAGAAAAAACATATTTTAACATAGAAGGAAAATATTTGCTTTTTTACTTGTCTTATTTTTCATATTTTTTTTTATAACATAGGGTTGCTTCAGTCCAAATGTTAAATCTTGAGATTTTGGGGTGAACCTATGTCAATTTATACCCTTTTCCTCTCAGATAAGGTTATATTATATTTTGGTATTACTGATTTTGACATACTATGAAATAAAAGTAATTTTTTTTTTTTACAAAAAATGGTGTTTGGCGTATTTTAACTGTAATGAAATCTGTTGTTTTTTTACCATATGCTTATCCAAATTTAATGTCATAAGTAGTGTTGGTCAACTTTAGTACTTATGTTTGTTATACTTTTTAATAAGGTACATCTTTAACGTATAAATTAAAGCTATTCAGGAATAAATAAAATACATTTGGACAATATGTCAGTCATTTTTGTAAGTGTACCCCATCAGAATTTTAGGTTGGTGAAAAATGAGGGGTTATAAGAAAAATCGCATTTTTGTCAAAACGTGTCGTTAGATTTTGTTTATATTTCACAGTTTTGTCTCATAATAGATTTAATGATCAAAGATACGAAGAAAGTCAAGGTCTGAAAAAAGTCCCATTAGGGTCTTTCTACCTTAACAGCATGCGAACTTATGCACCTGGGTATTTTAGTGCAGATTTGTCAGCATATAATTGGCCCGTTTTTTAGCCACAAACGACATTTCTGGAATTGTGGCGCGTATAACTAAAAAAGTATAACTGCTAGCGTGATGAACCTTATAAACATATTCATCAGCATGTGAACTTGTGCACCTGTGTATTTTGGTGCAGTTATTTTCCGACATCAGCGAAGTTATGGCCGTTTTTAAGCAAAATATGACATTTTTGGACTTGTGTCGCTTGTAACTCAAAAACTATAATTGCTAGAGTGATGACACTTTATAAACATATTTAACAACATGCGAACTTGTGCACCTGGGTATTTTGGTGCATTTTTTTTTTCCGACATCAGCGGATTTATGGCATTTTTTTTTTAAGCAAACAATGACATTTGTGGACTTGTGTCGCTTGTAACTCAAAAACTATGAATGCTAGAGTGATGACACTTTATAAACATATTGATCAGCATGTGAACTTGTGCACCTGGGTATTTTGGTGCATATTTGTCAGGAGATAATTGGCCCCTTTTTTAGCCATAAACGACATTTTTGGAATTGTGGCGCATATAACTAAAAAAGTATAACTGCTAGAGTGATGAACCTTATAAACATAGTAATCAGCATGTGAACTTGAGCACCTCATCATTTTGGTGCAGTTTTTTCTTACATCAGCGGAGTTATGGCCCTTTTATAACCTAAAACAAAAAACACAAAAACAAACGACATTTTTTGGACTTGTGTCGCGTTTAACTTGAAACGTATAAATTCTCGAGTGATGAAACTTTATAAACATATTTAACAGCATGTGAACTTGTGCACCTGGATATTGTGGTGCAGGTTTGTCATAGGTCAGCAGAGAATTGACTCTTTTTTTAGCCAGAAAAACACACGACATTTTTGGAATTGTGGCGCGTGTAACTCAAAAAGTCTGCTAGAGTGATGTGCCTTTATAGACATATTTATCAGCACGTACACTTGTGCACCTCGGTATAGTAACTGCATAGGGTTTTGTGACAACCAGCGTAATGTGGGGGCACCCATGTCCTTTGGACACATGTATTGTTGTTATAGGGTAACGAAAGAAACCTGAAAAATCTATGACAATCTTACAGTCCCTCTTTAACTACTTAAAATCTTTGTGGATAATGTGAATATAAATGCTAAAATTAAACTTGTTTGTCTTAAAAAATAGTTTGTATTATTATGATCAAATGAAGACAAAATGGCACACTTGCGCCGCATAAACAATACGAAAATACGAACCATAGTCAATATTAATATACACCCGCTCAAAAAATTAAGGGAGGTGAATTTACCGGAAACAGTATACATGTCTCTCCGTTTGTTCGTTCGTTCGTCCGTCCGTCCAAGGTTTATAAGCCTGTATGTCCACATAGACACAATTTTCATGATCATCATGATCATAATGACCATCATCCTGATCATCAACATGATCACCATCATCATCATGATCATCATGATCATCATCAAGATCACCTTCATCATCATCTTCATCTTCATCGTCGTCGTCGTCGTTGTCAATGTCGTCGTCCTCCCTGTCCTCCTCATCATCATGATAATCAATATCATGTGATGTGATGTCTGTTCTGTGAAAAAAATTAAGATGATTGTATCAATTTACTTAATGTTAATAGTCCTATAGAATCTACTAATGCTAATAATCTAGATAGCCAAACAGAAGTATATGTAGGTAAACTTGATGATACTGTAAGTATTTTGTAAGAAGCTAAGGTAAAGCTGTTGGAATTGATCTAACTCTCGTTGACGTTTTGAAATTTGGTAGCATTGATTTTACATTGTATCTTTATCGTCTGCTTTTAGACAAGTAAAATTCCATCAGCATCATTAAAACGTTTAATTTACCCTATTCCAAAATCAGTGAATAAAAATCCACCCACGTCACTGTCATATAGGGGAATTACCCTTGCCTGTACTATGTTTAAATTATATTCGGATATGCTTAATGATATGATTGTGAAATGGGCAGATAATATTATTATTAACGTGGAGGAACAAAATAGTTTAGAAAAGATCGGATTCCCATATACCACATTTCTAGTCTGAAAAACATAGTTAAATCTCGTAGAAGATATCGTTCTCTACATTCTGTGCTTTTATAGATTTTCAGAAGGCATTCGTCTATGTCAAATAGGAATATTTAATGGAATAAGATCGAAATCTTAGGTTTATATTCGAAGTCTTTATATGCAAAAGTATGTTCATGTGCTAGGATAAATAGTTAGGATAAACAGTAAGGATAAATAGTTGTGCAACTTAATGGTTCTCTGTTAATTCCGTCGTCTGTGAAGGCTGTTCTTAAAGGTTATATTTAATATCTTTACTTATGACTTAGCAATACTTAGTAAAGAATTATAGAGGAAAATGTCTCTATTCTATTATATGCAGACAATATTGTGATCATTGTAGAAAGTTAGGAACATGCAGTGTTTGGTGAATTAATTACACAATTGGTGCGTACAACTACAAATAGTTTGATTGTAACTATTGATAATAGTAATATGTTTCTTTTTTTTTTAAATACACTAGTACCAAAAACAAACGGTATTTTCACATGTGGCAAACTTATGTTGACAATTATTAGTCTATATATATATATATATATATATATATATATATATATATATATATATATATATATATATATATATATATACCTTATGATGTTTATACAAAATTGTATTATACATGTGTAGTACCTGTCAGAACTTATGAAGCTTCCATATGGGGACTGAAGTCATACAAACGTATTAACAATATGAATAATAGAGTCACAATGTAATTCTTCCACGAGGTACTGGTAAATACACTCCAAATGTAGTCATATATGGCGAGACAGATTGGAAACCTCTTACAGCTGAACAATCAAACTCTGTATGTAACCATTGGTCTAGATGTGTAAAATTGCGGTATTGTAAAATAAATAAGAACATATTTAAGTGGACTCTATTTAAAAAGGTGGAAACTATAAACATTGGTGTTACCATGCAAAAAAAACTAGAACGTTTGGATTTGCAGATGTTCACCAATAATTGTGCCCATTGAAGTCGTATTAAAATGCTGGATAATGTAGTAAAAGTTCTGGTAGATGTTTATATTAACCAGTGGAAATCCGATCTATATAGGGACGTCGGTGTAAGTGGTAGGGGGAGGAATAAGTTGCGGGTATACAGGCTTTATAAAGTATTCTACGAGCTGAAATATATGGCCCTATCCTGCTACCAATGTCACATACATCCTTTTTATATCAGCAAAATTCCGACGTGGAGTTCCTTCGTCTGGAAACACGGTAGAATATGTTTTAATCCAGTTGAATCAAAATTACATATTATTCTTGAATGTCCTATATATATATATATATATATATATGTCCTATAATTCTAATCACAACATGTTTCTAGTTATGAATCTCTTATACTTTTGTTGTAGTTTTAGTTTTTATAAGGTTTTTAGATATCTTGTTGTAATATGCAGTCAATTTGTAACTTGTGTAAATAAGTATTGTTGAGTTAGCAAAATTATAAATTTATGGTTTAAAATATATATATATATATATTATATAGGGTTATATATATATTTGGCTGCATCTTAAGTAGTACTTTCCACACACTCTCTTGCTTAACAATAGCTTAAAAGAACGTATATATACATTTCGTTTCAGTACGGATTCGTTTATGAGAATGGAGTTCTAGAATATTTTAACGGTCGCGGTAGTGTCCTGGTACTGCCAGAGAAAAAAGGAGCTATATCGGAGTCTCGACTTGCCGCAGGTGAGTAACCAAATAGGTTTACTTCGTGTAGCCCCTTCCAATGAGGTTTTTTTCTGGTTACCGTTTGTTTGTTCGTTTATCTGTTCGTCGGTAAGAAACTTTACGCTAAAAGGTATGAACGGATTTGAGGCGTGCTGAGGGATACCCGGGCTTATTGCGTGTGCGTAAAGTGTCGTCCCGGATTAGCCTGTGCAGTCCGCACAGGCTTATCCAGGACGACACTTTCCGCCTACAGTGGAATTTTTATTTAGAAGAGACTACCTCGAAACAGAAAATACCATAGACTAAACATAAATCAATGTAGGCGGAAAGTGACGTCCCGGATTAGCCTGTGAATTCCGGACAGGCTTATCCGGGACGACACTTTACGCACATGCATTAAGCCCGGGTTTCCCACGACATGCCTCATTTAATGACATTTTCTGGTAATTTTGGAAATTGGCCACTGCACACCTGCTTTGATTTAGAAGGAGATCTGAATAATGGTCTGGGTCAAGGAACCTTTGGCAAATTGTTTATCATTGGGAGATATGGTAAGAAATATAACCTTTCACTGGGCAATCAATTGTTAAGGAGTGTTACCTGTCTTGACGGAGTTCTGCGTCCTCTGGGTGCTTTTCAGTTTTAGTTCATACGCAACGTTTTTCTTTCGTGTTTCTGCTCCTTTCTTACATCTAGAAGTTTTTATTTGTTTGTGTTTCTCCTATAAACGCATTTTAACAAATCCGACTGTTTAAAAGGTGTAACTCTTTGTTAAATATATTTACTGACAACCGATTCTTTTAAACCTCAACCCTTCACGATAGATACGATATGGACAATGAACCTTTTTGTTTCACCTAAATGTTAGCAGATTTCAGAGATATTTAATTTATCTTTTGAATTTTTCAGTTCAGGTTGTTTTTATAAAGAATTGAATGGACTATCGCATTCCCGTCTATGTCGTTTTAAAATCTGAATTGCAATCTTAGTATGTACCTCAAACCCGGTACCTCCCGATCGCTAGGCGGACACCATATCCAATACGCCACCGCGACCTCTCTGGCAATTAGTCAGTGAAGAGTCCTAAGTTGTTAATTGGAATAATTCTTATGCTGAAGCAGCTGCATATTAATTGCCTTCTATATTTATATTAATAGCACGTTGTGTAAACATGTTCACTTCAATTAGTTGTCCACAATGTGTTATTTTCCCTCTTTTATCAGTTTAAGGAAACAGTTAAAAAGAGAAGAATGTAGTGTTCGTTTACTTTGAATTATAATTTATTATAGAGACGAAAACACTATTAAAATGTTTGATAATGTATAACTTATACAGTGGCATGTTTACCTTGATTCATATGTGACAAACATGTGCTATAAAACTTAAAAAAGAATTGCAGATAATATTAATTGTGTATTGATATTTATATAATATTTAAACACTGAAAAAACAGATTCCAGCTATCGCATATCATATAGAGGGTTGAAACCCAGAGGGTACTAACTGCTATTGATTTTAATAGTAGTAGGTACCTTCTGGCTGTTAAGAAGCATTGGAACATTTGAGTCAATATCTAGGGTTCGTTAAGGAGACGTTGAAATACACCAATATTTGGAAAATACTATGCATCTTTACAAGAAGTTCATGTACGTAATAATTTACAGCTATGCACTGATGCTTGACAATCTCGACCTTCTAGGTAACTATCGACCTAGTTGCTTTTTGCCAACATACCTTCATGAGGATTTATTGACGGGCCAACCGACAACGGGGAGACATTGCACACAGGCATACGGTTCAGAGGCCAACATTTGTACTTTGGTGAGTATAATCGCTGCTGATTACAAACGTGATACAACCGATGCCTCGATCCATGTTCATAATTCATTAATATGCACATATCCTTTCTGCAAGAAATACTTTTACTTTGAGAATTCATGAGCGTTTGTGTAATATCTATATTTATAGATTTACCAATGTTTACCTTGTCATTTTATAAGTTTGGCCGAGACGATCAGAATATGCACTGTAGCTGTGTAAAAACGTACATTATGCGAGACGTATTTTGTATAATGAAAAGTTTTCTTTTGTATCGAAATAAGAACCTAACAAAAGGTATTGCGTATATATTATATTGTAAGGCGTGTTACATTTTTTTTGCTTACAGGGCGCGGGTCAAACCAACGCTTTAGCTACAGCTGTTTTTGAGCCGGCAAATGTTGTTCCACAGAAAATGGCACAGACGCAATGCCCATGCACGACGACAGAGTGTTGCAGATCGCATTACCGAACAACTCGTGCAAACAACGACTCAGACTACGACTCAAACACAAACACCATCTCTAACTCCCACAACCATAGCTCCAACTATAAGTGCAACTACAACTCTTGCAACAACGGCCACAATGTCAACAAATAATAACAACTCTAACGACAATTTCTACTCTGCCTGCAACATGAAGTCTAACATGAACACCCACTCTTACATCAACAACAACTCTAGCAACAATGTCAACCCAAACAATCACTCCTACGCAAACTTCGACTCCCTCTTCAACATCATCAGTTCTTCCCCCGACTACACCTTGCTCGTGCACATATACAGCATGTTGGCGACGAAGGTTTCAAACCACTTTCATATGTTGTTCCGGATGCCGTCTTAAACCGACTATTTTCGGATCTGACTGTATTCTGGGATAATTAAACTTCGCAACCACAAACGCTTTATATGCATATTGATATAGTATGCATATAGGTCTATATACATGCATATAAATGAGTGTTTGCATTTAAGTTATCATACTTGCAAATTAATTCATTTCATTTGCTTGTTCATGTTCGTATACATATGCTTTCATACGATTTGGTCAAGGAAATCGATTCTCGTTATCATATTTGCTTATCAATTCAGTTTATTTGCTTCTTTATGTGCGTATACATATGTTATCATAAGATTTGGTCAAGAAAATCGAATGCATTATTTTTATCATACTTGCTTATTAATTCAGTTTATTTGCTTGTTCATGTGCGTATACATATGATATCATATGATTTTGTCAAGGAAATCGAATGCATTCTTGTTATCATACTTGCTTATTAATTAAGTTTATTTGCTTGTTCATGAAGGTATACCTAGGATATTATACGACTTGGTCAAGACAATCGATTCTTTTTATAATATATGCTTATTAATGCAGTTTATTTGCTTCTTTATGTGCGTATACATATATTATCATACGATTTGGCCAAGGCAATTGAATGCATTATTGTTATCATACTTGCTTATTAATTCAGTTTATTTGCTTGTTCATGTGCGTATACATATGCTTTCATACGATTTGTTTCAAGGAAATCGAATGCATTATTGTTATCATACTTGCTTATTAATTCAGTTTATTTCCTTGTTCGTGTGCGTATACGTATGATATCATACGATTTGGTCAAGAAAATTGATTAGTTAACTGTATACTATCAACTCAAACAATACTTAACGTTCAACTATAGACAATTACATATCCCTCACAGATCACTAACACGTGTGTGCTGATGTTTCACTTACTAGACCAAATGTTAGACTTCTTAATAAAACGTATGTTTGAAATATATACTCTGAGCAGTATACAATTGTTGTTCTGATTGTAGTTGTTTCTCTTCTATCAGATTGTTTCATTGATGATTATGTTTTACAGCGCGTATGGTGCAACCAACAAATAATCATTAAAAACAACAACTGTTATTAAATGAATTATATTTATAAATGATATGTTTCGCGAAACCCTAAATTACATATGCATAATCCCAAAACTCCCAAAATGTCATAGTTTCCCTTTCCATTTCTATAAAACATTTAAATATTGCAGCTAAAACAGCTAATATTGAGAACTAAAATGAACGTCGGATAAAACACTTCATTGTATAATATAGTATGCTTGTGCCGTCTTTGCTGTTAACATATAATACATTCCGTATATAAAAAGATGTCACATCTTTCTATATATACAGTGTGGTGAAAAAAAGTATCGGAATACGTCTAATAAATCGCCATAGTCTAATGAAAGGTTAATTTTGTTTAATCAATGAAATCATAATACTTTCAAATGAGCTGAATCTGCCCCGATGATTGCTTTTCATTGCGATACACAGCATACATGCTCACTTCATGGCATGGTACATTAGTTGTTCGTCGAACAACTAAAGGTACAGCTATTTCAAAGCCGAACAGCTAATCAAAGCGTTGAACGTTGAAAAGACTGTGGCTTGCAAAATGAAGTTAAAGGTCGCATTAAGTTGTAAAGTATAGTTCGTAAACACACACAAGAAAACATACCGAATTGATATTATAGGCAATGTACTTGTAAATTCTTAATAAAAGGACACGTTGATTGTTCGCAATGGATTAATCGCATCTATTACTTGTCCTCTATCCATAGCAATTTCTGAATTAATGTATTGATACAATTAAGAGAACTAATCAAAGGCATTGTTTCGAAGTTCTGACTGGCGTGCGATCAGTGATCTCCTCTGTGCCACTATATTGAAAGCAAAGAAGCAGGCGAGGTCACTGTGCAATTGCCATGTCAAAAGCAATACCTGCTTTCGATTCGCCGTACTTAAGACCCCGGCTATCGCCGCAGTCTAAATCAAAGAGTTGAACGCTGAAAGACTGCGACTTGCCAAGTCCTTAAATTTAAGGTGACGACAAAATATTAGCACATGTTCAAGAAAACTTGTTATAGTTTAACTGAATTGTTCATTCAGAATTTTGAAAAAAAAGTGTAGTAAAAGGGGCATAAACCAATCATATGTGAATACAGAGTAAGAGGTATGGGTTCTGTCCTCCACCATCACCTTATTTTGTTAAATAAGTTAACCAAGACACCGGCATTTTCTTAGCAAAATGGGCCATGCATAATTCAAAATCCATGCTAGAAATTTGGTTCTTTCCAACCATGCTCAGCGCATCAACGCAGACGCAGGCAACGACGACGCTGACGTGACGACAAGTGTTCGTGTTTGATCGCAAAAAGTCAGACGAGAGAAAATGGGAGATTACAGACAAACTTATAAATATAACTTTATAAAAGTACGAACAGTTTTTAGTTTTTAACATATTTTCATAAAGTACATATAACTGGGTGTATGCCTGAATGTCTGAGGATGAACGTGAAGGTAATTTGGAGAATGTTTACTGTGTGGCAAATGTGGGAGTACAGATCGCTAAGGCCATTATGAGTGTCATGTCATGTCCGTGTAAACGATGTCGACATCATGGTCCATTGCGGATCTGTAATTACAAAAAAATAACGATGAATAAAGGTAATAAAATAAGTGATTTGTCAATATAACGACATTGATTTACTGATTCGTCATGTGATATTTATGTTTTTGTTTATAAAAAGGGACTATTTAAATTCAAGCGCACAGAAATACATAAAACATATAACATTATATACTTGAATTTACACAACCATTTAAAATCCATCACAATTTTTGTTAAAAGTATTTGTGTTATTGGTTGGCTATATCCCAAATACAAAACGCATTCCAATTAATTATGTTTCTAACAAAACACATATACATCGAATTAATGAAATAACAATACAATGCTATATTATGCATATTATATAAATATCATAGGCAGTTGAGGGGTATAGTCAATATTGCACCCGTAGGACAGTAATGTAAACCGAAGCCGAGGTTGACATTACTCTTCGAGGGGGGCAATATTTACTATACCCCTCAACATGCCTGTGATATATATTTTATTATACCGAACACAAATATTGTAATTCAAAGAACACACTAGTCGTACATTGTAAAAGAAAGTTTATTGTAGGAAACTCAAGCGGGGGGTATATTAAAATTATGCCCCGCTCGGTGTATATTACTTTCCAACGCCATGACATATTAAAATTAAGCAGGGAAGGGTATATGGGATTTTACAATGTGAAAACGAAGTGAGGTATAATAATGTATAATATTGATTGCTGACAAGCTGGCATTTAATTGTGTTCTTAGAAGTAAGTTTTGACTAAATAATGCATGTCCGTGTAATAGCATTTCAGAAAATGAAAATTCTAGAAGATAGATTAACGATTGGAATAGGGTGAAGCACTCTGCAAGGTAGTTTTTAACCCTTTTTAATTAATTGACATCACCGTTATTTGTAAAACATGCATAGTTTTCCAAGCAAAAATATGATTAATTGGGTCGTAAGTATTTATCATTATAGTCAAAAGCGCACAAACTTTTACTATGGCAGAATCCAATAATATCGTGTTCCTAACACTGTAATAGATTGACATTGGCAGTTAATCAAGAATAGACCTTAAGAAATGAGGAAGAAAAGATCGGGAACCAGAATACAGTCTTAGAATGCCCAAGTGAATTAGTGCCGAAATGACCAAATACCGACATGACCAGATACCGGTACGAACTATTGACCACGCGTAGAACAACAATAGATATACTTACAGGAAAACTCCTGTAAAAATGTAAAAAAAACTGCACTACATTTAAATCTTAACACTATGTCGATTTGTCTTGAGAACATACTTTTAAAGTATGCTTTTACTTTTTCGGAACTATATTTCACCTTTTTACCGTCGCGTATGTAGAGAAAAAGCAAACATGTGCTAGTGAAGCGTCTTAGAATAGAGGGTCTATGCGTGTGACGTCACCGATATTTATGACTGATACTGCTAGTGTTTGATTTGGCTGTGGCGCTCATTTAAATACAAGGATAACACTTTTGTGTTAATTAGTGTATACACTTAATGATGCTTATAATACCTCTCTACCCATGACCAAGTTCATAAGCCAATGTCCTGGAGATGGTCGCGGTTAATTTATTAACTGAAGAACGGTAGCCAAGGTTGAACAGACAACTTTTTCAAAAGGTACCCGTCCATGCTATACCTTTAATCAGATTTAAAAAAGCAATACAAATTATTCAATTTTGTTACCTGTATATGATTAATAGTCAACAATTTACACAAAATAGCACGAAGTAATACTTGTGAATCACGGACGGATATTAATCCGCTAACAATATGAGGAATGTTTAATTACTAGGGACTCAGTTTCATGTAAAACACTTTTACCCACTGATGAACACACACAATATTAAACAGCATAAACATTTCATAAGATTAGTCCATCTGAAGCCGCGCTGATACAACTGATAGCCAATCAGCCATTAAAATGGTGTAATATCAAATATTAATATATAATAAGACAGACGATTTCACAACAATAGGCATCTGACTTTAGGATACATTACCCTTCAAACAATCATAAAATGAATGTATAATAATATAAAAGTGAAGTTTAAAATATTATAAACAGTCAAAACAATACACACATGTAATTTAAACATACATGTAGTAAAAATAATGTGTAATAATGATATTTGACATTTCAAAATCCTCTAGTAGTAGCTCTTGCTTTGTTACACTGGTATCAATGTCGCGTAGCTGGGGAGACTGGCCACGCCTAGAATAGAACATTCGCTTTTTAATTTCCTCTCGTTTAATATTTGTGATTTTGAAGGGTACGGGCAATGGCAATTTAATTATGAAAATGTAATTGTTTATCCACATCTTTATATTAAACCAAAAACATTGTTAGAAAGCGCGTAAAGTTATAATTTATAAGCAACAAAACGATAATTACGGCACCTAAAAGATTCATTGAACTGCCATATGTTCTAATTCTGTAGAGATTGTACCTACACGCATATTTACAACGTGTTATCATATGTGACTATGTTTAAACATGAGATGTAAGACGCTTATTTGTATATTCTAATTTTGTCTGCAAACAACGGCAATGGAGTGTGTTAGAAATTGTGCTTACCCTTTAGAATAAAATGCAAGATTGTACACATGATGTAATTCGTTCCATATAATATTAATGTGCGTTCGTTATCAGATATCAGAAGCGTGTACTATAATTACACAGTAATAATTAAATTCGAAAGCTATATATATCCAATGGCATTCGCGTGGACATACGAAACATTGAAATCCATCCCCTGTATAGTCGAATATGTTTTCTAACAAAGGAAAAAAAAAGATACTAAATGTATGTACGTTGCATTACAAACACATCGTGTATATTTAAAGAGGTCGGAATCACCGCGTCTACGAGCTGAACTACGACCGCCTCTACGAGCTGAACTACGACCGCGTCTACGAGCTGAACTACGAGGTCTTAAGCATATCCCGCGCCGTTTTCTCGGTAATACGAACTGTTGTATTCCCAAACCAAAATACAATCTAAGCAAATTACATTTAATACACTAGTGCTACACCAGTGAAGTACTGTTTTGTCATGTACTTCAGTGATTAATTTGTCTTTCGTTTAATGTAGGACTAGTAAAGGACTTTCAATGTCGGCATACCGATAGTCATTTACTTGTCATTTACTGTGCCAGTATCTAACTTGTCATTTACTCAAGTTGCAAACTAAAAAACAGACTTGTTCTGTTCAATCGTTGAACTGTGCATTCTTTTATCAGTATTTTAGTAGTCTTGCACTGGAAATAAACTCTTGGTAAGATCATTTAGTAGTACAACGTATAACATATGATTTTACGCAGTCATTCAGAAATTAATGGTTGAACTGTAATTTCTGTATTCTCGAGATCTAGTCATTTACCAGTCTCACGGCATTCTTCACTCACTGATAAGCACTCCTCAAACCAAAACAAATCTAAGCAAATTATATGTAATATACTAGTACTATACCCGTAAAGTACTGTTTTGTCATTTACTGCAGTCATTTATTTCTATTTCGTATAATGAAGTGACTTTTCATGTCGGTATACCGACTGTCATTTACTGGCCAGTTACTGTGTCAGTATCTTTCTTGTCATTTACTCTAGTTGCAAACTGAAACATAGTATTGTTCTGATCAACTGTTGAACTTTGCTTTCTTTTATCAGTATTTTAGTAGTCTTGCACTGGAAACAAACCCTTGGTATGGTCATTTAGTAGTACAACATTCAACATATGATTTTGCATAGTCTATCAGAGATCAATGGTTGAAATGCAATTTCTGTATACTCGAGATCTAGTCATTTACCAGTCTTTCACTTCATCCTTCACACTCTGATAAGCACGGACCACCACATGTGGCATTCAGATGTTCGTCTGCGATGCGATAAAGCATCTGCTTATCTATTGGTTAATTCTCATACACATTCTTTCCTGATTGGTTCATTCAAATACAGGAAGTGTATCTCTGAATTTGAAAACAAGAGCAGTGTTTTAGAAACGTATTGACTTAAATTGTAGTTATAAAGCAACTTATTGACTTTAATTGTAGTTTTAAAGTTATCTTGAAATACTGACATTAATGGACATTCTCTTGAGAAAAGTAAGTAGTTAAGTAATCAATCCACATTTAGTGTGGAGAAAGAGAGGTTACAAGACTTCGATTAATTGGAATAGCAAAACATGTGCTGGTTTGTATTTGTATGTATATATTCCCTTAAATTTCTATTTTTATGATTTCATTATAACTATATTTGTTCTTACTGAAATGTTTGTTTAGCGTATGGTTACCAATTTAAATGGATACTGAAACTACTGTATGATTTTCTTTAAAGTTCACATAAGAGACAATACAGTAAAAGCAGTGTTTCATGATCTTACAGAACTATAGGGTTGTGTATTATATTGCTAAATAATTCACTTTTATATAAATTGTATTACTTATCTTCATAAAACGTTTTAAACTGATAACACCAGAAAGGTTAACTGGATAATATTATTGACATGAAGATACATTGGACGGTATCGTTTCCTGATTGGTTTATTCAAACACAGGAGGTTCTCTGAATTTCAAAACAAGAGCTGTGTTTTAGCAACTTATTTGCATAAAATGTATTTATAATAACCCTCATTTACAGGTCTTTATTGCAGTCAGTTACTGGTAAGTCATTTTAATAGTCATTTGCTGGTCATTTACTATAGCCAATTACTTGTCATTTACTGAGTAATTAACTTGTCATTTACGGACTGATTTACATATCATTTACGGAGTGATTTACTTGCGATTTGTCTCATTTCCATTTTTTTTTTTCAAATTATACTTCGCTTGTCATTGACTCGGTCATTTACCTGCCTCATTTGCATGTGAAATTTTACACTACTGAATCACTAGTAATGTATATAATTCAGAAGTCATTCTTTGCAGTCATTTACTTCCACATTTTTTGGGTTGGGTTTCTTCAACATCTGGCATATGATTGTTATCTAAAACATGTAAACATATCTAATAAATGAACAATGCATTTAGAATATATATAGCTGTCTACATAAACCCAGCAGCTTTTAAAATCAAGAATGTACAGGAAATATTAAAATGCAATAAACGATAAAATGCATGACGGTAACATTAAAAAGGCCATTAGACTTGTACAAGTTATATTAGAAATATATATCCAACAAGGCATCTTACTTATCTCGTTGATTACTAGTGTGAAGAAATTAACTATGTCTGTCTGTGCAGACTCTCCAATCAGTGTTGTTAATGACTGCTTTAAATCGGATAAAATAATATGTTTTATTTCTTTAATCTTGGAGATAACACATTTTACAAAAAGAAAGGATATTTGAAATTAATATATCTTCATCATAAATGCCAAAATATCTATGCATTGTCAATAGCTGGATTAACATATCGTATTATAAGAACTTACATTTCAACTAATTCCGAATCTGTAAACAGGATCAGCTTTATGACTCCGGACACAGTAAGGTTATCAGCTAAGTCAAGCTTGGTTCTCGTTTTCTCGTTGTTTGCCAGTGTATATCATCATTGCGACCGCTTGCATTAAACCCTGCGATAAATTATAAACATGTTTTAGTCTCGGAATACCTATATACCGTTTTCACTGAGAAAACATAAATATATATACACGGGGACTATTATTTAAATAATCCCATAGGGCAAATCACTCTAACAGGCAAGAATCAATATTTTCCTGGCACACAGGCACAGGCAAGGAATAAGGATGAGTTTCCGGATCAAGTGGAATCTCCAGCACGTTGCCTTTGTCTCGGATGTATTCAAGACTCCCTGCTTCGTAGACAAGAGCGTAATGAGCCAAAAAAAAAAAAAAAAAAAAAATACAACTATACGGTAAGCACTCTAAACAATCGATGTATCTTTAAAATGCGCATATACTTTCTTACAACAGACATAGTGACATAAATAAAGTAACCAAATTAATTTAATTGGTATATAGTTAAATAAAAAATTTCAGAAATATAACTGTCTAGTTTTTTTAAATCACAAAATAGGTTTTTGACTTTAGAACGGAAAACCCAATCAACCTACATATACATACGTTGACTAAGGTTCGGCAACATTTGTAAACGAAGAAACAGCCGACAAACTTGTTTTTGTATATGTATTCCTTATTATAGTTTGTCCTTCTTACTTTTAACGGATTTTACGTATGCGTGCTGGTTATTTTGTCACTATCAATTGACAATTCGTAAAGTAATGTATATCAGCAAACTCCTCTCAGCGGTTGTTACCCCTTGGCGTTTTTCAGTAACCACCGCCACAACGAGTGAAATACTTCCAGATTTGGAAGTAATTAGGGGAGACAATTCATAGGAGTTTCATTATTTATTTTCAGAACAATTTTAATAATTTTATTATTATTAAATCACGCTAAAACAAATATCTTGCAATTTGGTACATGTATAAGGCACATAAAATCGAGCTATGCTCGGAACCAGTTAAATCTCTGTGCGGAGGTTGGTAAATCAGACAATTAGAGTAAAGTCGATTGTAGCTTATTTACATTGCGGAAAAAGTAAAATTTACAACTTTAATGTTTTTATCATGCAACACCCTGTGTGTGACTTTTATATTTAAACTGTATTAATACAAATGTAAAGTTATACCTTGCTGTCCTCATTTACAGACGCCTTTAGTGACGTCAGTAACCTTTTAAAATATTATGTATTGATAAGATCATACCAGCAACCATTTTGGTACGGTAATGTGTTTGTAAATCTCAAAATATACACAATGCGTGTTTTATAAACATCGATATTCTTTGGTCAAGATGCGATGTTTCAATTGTGTATGCGAAAGACGAGTGTTAATGCTTAAACATAATAACGTATTATGTATCACGTATCACGTATATATCACCAATATGTGAAACATTGTCCATTGGATGACAAGACGCCATTTTTAACGGCAACACATGTTCTTATAATAGTATTTATCTTGTAATAATAATAATTTACACAAGTTCAAGTTCAAGTTTATTTCCATTCGTAAACAAAGGCCTCCGGCCCAAAATACATGTCAATATAATAACATAATACGATAAGTAGGAGAGTTGTGTCACGTTCATGTATAATGCAATACAATCAAAATGTAATAAACAGTTTCAGTTAAATAGGAAAAATAGTAACAAAATATTAAGTATTTTGAGAGTTAACAATTTGTAGGAGATGATATATATAACATGATACTTGTTTTATTTTTGCTTCGTCATTAGAACCCATTATATTAAAAAAAATCATGTATCGAATTACCAGCTCTATACCATGAAGATAAATATCTTAATCTTATTTCATTATATTTATTGCAATGAAAAAAGGCATGATATTCGCAATCCAAAACATGATTTTCATCGGTTGAACAGAGGTTGCATATTCTATTTTCTTTTAGTATATTATTATGTCTGCCCAATTCGATTGATAACTTGTGGTTTGAAGATCGAAATTTTGACATAGCAATTTTATATTTTCTTGGTGTATCAATTGTTAGATATTTTTCTGTATTAAGTAAGCTTTTATAATGTTTATAATAATGACATCGACTTGAGTTTGATACATCATCGTGCCATTTTTGTGTACAGCAATCAATTACACGTTGAAATATCAGCCGTGGAATTGAAATTGCAAGAAACGCGTATCTGTGGTTACAAGATACATTTATCAAATACATATTGATTTTGAAAATGAAAAAAAGACAACATGCTTTTAAAAGTACGCCTAAGTTGAGCATTTTGCAGAAAGGTACCATGAGTTAATCTATAATTGGATCTCGATGTTTAATTGCTACGTAATAAAATGCAAATCTGTTTATAAAATCAAATATGATTTTTGTAACTAATAATGAATGCTTATTTTTGATGTAACGTATGCATGTCCAACTCATTGCCAGCTTAATGTAAAATAACAATTCACAAGTGTGGGAGCTATGAATAACAACATAATAAACAGAAATGTACTTAAAGTTATTAATCAAGTTTAAAATTGGATTAAAAAGCGGAAATGTATATGTTATTCGGGGTACAACTACTAAACGAGTCATGCTTCATAAACTTTAAGGCTTTTATTCAATTTAAGGAATCATTCAACTAGTAGGAGTTTTGGATTTTTTAAATTACTAACAATTTCATAAAATACCTTTTACATCAAACGCGTACAATTGTATTTTATTGCTCAACTAATAGTCTTAAGTGACCAGGCAAATTGACCCGATAAATAATTCATCAATCCGACCTGAAAATACAGCACTGTGACACTAATTGCATAGTTTACGTATTTTATTGGGCCATCTTTTACCGAACGTCTTAATTATAGAACATTTATAACAATATATATTATATAAACACAGTCACGTTGCATATACTGTGACAAACTGTAACAACTGATTAGTACATGGCTTAATGGAAGTAAAATCTATTCAACAGAGTGTTAAATACTCATGTAGCATAACATCCATCCAAATACAAATACAGAATTTATACACTCTTATCAAAAACCGTGTTCTTAAAATTCAGATAGTTTAAATTAGTTTTCTTAGAACATCTCGTTCGTCATCAAATCATGCAATGTATCATTATATTTACTAACACTTGCTTGATGTTTGAACAACGATTCATGAAGTTTAAAAAGCATAAGCCAAATCGATACACGTAAACAATCAATACTGTCTGACTTGATTTCGACTGATGTACCATCATTCTCGGTCGTGATTTGACAGGTCATTTGTATGACTGTTGAATAAAATATTTGTATATGGTTGCTCGAAAACGCGTCGAACAATATTTAGTTCATAAAATTGCCAGTATTCGTAAATATGTCCATGTTTTATTTACCCCTCAGGATAATGCTCTATTAACAGATGCTCTACGCTTTCAAAAACAGTTTTTCAATCTAACAAACCGGATGCGAATGCGATTATACTTCATGATTACCACAAACATCCTTGAAACGTGAGCTGAGTATATTGGATCGGTTTATTTCAGTTGTTATGTGGCGTATAAAAAAAATAACATATTTAGTTTATTTGTGGAATGAGTCCTGAAAAACAGAGATGAACAAAAGGATTTGCACCAGCAATTGTCTTAATAATTTGCAACAGTGCTGTCTAATCCCGTCAATAACCGCGCGTTATTTAAATGATCCACAAACACGTGCTCATACTGTGATTGTTTACCGTCCATAATACACGCAGTATAAACATACAACATAATGATACTTATAAAAATAAGTACATTGTCAGTTAATTATTACCTGTGTAAAACAGTTTTACTTTTATTGTAGTGTTCTGAAACATTCTAATATATAATACGTAATGATACATATTACTACAATTACAATTACAATTACATGGCACTTACATAGCGCAAAAATTATAAAATATTATATTGCGCTTCACATTTACATAGCACACATTTGATAAATAAAAAGATTACATATTACGCATGACAATATTATACTACATAATTATATACACACGATAGAACCTAAACATTTTCAATATTCAAACAGGATTCTAGAAGTTAGATTCAGACATATGGATATAAATATTGTTTAATATCACTACAGATGTTTTGTTTTTAAAACAGCACACTCAGAGCATACTCATTGTTCGTGACACTGACTATACAAATGTGTTTTCAGTTTTGATTTAAAGCTGGCTTCTGACTGAATATTTTTCCGATAGCTAGGTAGATCATTCCACCATTTAGGACCAACGACAGCCAAAGATCTGTCTGCTAATTTTGTTCGCCGTCTAGGGATTTTGAAGCTAGTATCACTTTGTGATCGCAGACTGTACCGCCCTCGAGTTGGAACAAACATTTCCCTCAGATACACTGGAGCTGTACCATTGATGACACGGAACACTATTACTAGGACTTTGAACATAACTCTAGCTTTAACTGGAAGCCAGTGTAATTCTTTCTGAAGTTCAGAACTTGACTGTTCATAAGAAGCATTCATTACTACTCTAGCGGCATGATTTTGGACTCGCTGTAGTTGGTTGATTTGGTAGATTGGAATGTCAGTAAAAATACCGTTACAGAAATCAATATGGGAATGAACCAATCCATGCACTAATGATTCAGTTGACTTTTGCGTGAGATGTTTACGTATAGCTCTAATGTTTCGTAGCTGTACATGAGCTAGCTGACACTTTTTCTGAATGTGATGGTCAAAGTTGAGTGTATTGGTCATGATAACACCCAGGTCTCGAACATAATCGACGCATTTTACGTCGCAACCACCAACATTTACACTTGAAATGTTCAATTTCGCTAACTGTTGTTTAGTTTCATATATAATTATTTCAGTTTTAGATTGATTCATTTTCAGTTTGAAGGTTGTCATCCATTTTATGATTTCATTCAGGCAACTTTCAAGTTGTTGAGAAACAGTTGCCTCGTTTTGAGAATTTCCCGCTTGAATTTTGAATGCAATCTTGTGGTCATCCGCATATCCATAGAGATCGGCTGGATATTTCTGTACCACTCGGTTGAGAGCCGATATATACAGGGTGAAGAGCACCGGTCCGGCGCAAGAACCCTGAGGTACACCGAACCTCAAAGGCTCAGTGTCATATGCTGACTGTTCGACTAAAACTTTCATGGCTCTGTTTGTTAGATAAGATTCAATCCATTTCAAGGGGGTGTTATGAATACCAAAGTCATCTTGAAGGATTTGAATCAGTATTGGGATATCAATGGTATCGAACGCTGCACTCAGGTCGACCATTACCACGATTGTAACAGCGGGAGACCTTTCTTCTTCAACAAAGGTTTAATCACGGCACTTTTCCACTCCTCAGTTAACACACCAGATAGCAGTGATTGATTTACAATTTTTGTCACAACGGGAGCCAGTTGTGAAAAATGTTCCTTTAATTTTGTAGTTAGAATCACATCAAGTTCACATGTAGTAGATTTTGATGTATGTACAAGTTTCAAAATATCATTTTCGGAGACTGGTTTAAATGCAGTAAATGTTTTCTCAATCACAGTTGTATTCGAGTACGAAGAACTACCATTGCTGGGTGTTTCATTTGGTATATTGTCAAGATCATTTCTCAACTTGATTATTTTATCGGCAACAAATCTCGGGAATTCATTTGCCATAGATACTGCACTTGTGTGTAATGGGAGCGGATTGCCCTTCGACCTTCCCAGTAAATATGATGCTACAACGTATAACTTCTTGATATTTCCTTCTGCCTCTCCAATCCTGGTCTGATAGTACTAATTCTTGGCCCTAGAAAGTTCTGCACTATACATGTTTCTTACACCATTATAAACTTTCTTTGACAGGTCTGATTTGTTATTCATGAAGATTTTCTCTATTGATCGTCTGTACTGTTTCATCTGTTTCAGGTATCCAGAGTACCAGGGAACTGTCGGTCTACAGAAAATAGTTCTCACTTTCGGAGGGGCGTTTTTCTGGACAATGTCTGACATAGTTCTTGTAAATTCAAACACAAGATCATTAACATTGGACGAGTTCTCTACAATGCTGTTTAATTCTCCGAATGCTGCTTGTAAAATGTCGCTGGATACAGATTTCCAATTGCGAGGTTTGATTTCCTTCCTGATCAAAGGAGGACGACACTGTTCAATGTTACAACAGACAAACCAGAGGTCAGAAATGTAATAGTCTGAGAGAGGTTCTGAGACATTCATATGTTTGTCTTCTAGCTTTGTGATAATCAGGTCAAGAGTGTGACCACTAGAATGAGTTGGAGAATTGACATGTTGAACCAAACCATAAGATTTCAGACACTGCTGGAATTGTTTGGTGTAGCAAATCTGACTTATTGTCCATGTGGATGTTAAAGTCCCCTAACAGCACCTGCGACTCAAATCTGATCGTTATTTGTTCAAGAAATTCAGTGAATTTTGTCATGAACATAGCCTGAGTCACTGGATGTCTATCTGAATACGGTGGTCTGTATATTCCAAAGATGTAGAAAATGAATGATTGGCTACATACTTTCCATTCAGCACACTCAAAAGACTGAAAGGTTTTTGCTGGGCATTTTGACACTCTGAGATTGTTTCTGTATAATAGGGCAAGTCCTCAAACTTTACGGTCGGGTCTCGGGACATCGTCGAAACTGTAACCATCCTGAGACAAATCTCCCCTGACAACGTCACACCATCGGGTTGTAGCCCAGTTTCAGTGATCACACATAGGTCAATACCCTCCTCCAAGATGTGCTGGTGAATGTCAGCAGATTTTCCTCGCACAGATCTTGTGTTCACAGTTGAGAGTTTCATTTGTTTCTTTCTGTGGGCATTGAATATAAATGTATGATCTACTTTAATTTGGGTCAAATTTTTCAAGTGAACACCAGCATTTGACTTTATCCTCGGGCGACCAACTCGTTTACCTCTGTATTTCAAAAGATCATACTTTTTCAGCACAGTTAATGCTTCTTTATTTGGTATTGTACACCATCTAGGCACTGATCTATAATCCATTAATTGGTATCTACTGTACTTTCTAACTGTACATGGATTAGCCATAAATTCGGGAGAGATGTTCACCAAAACAGATGAAATTAGTAAAGTGTTACTCCAAATTTTATCAATTTCCAATTGTTTTACATCAAAGTTGTTCATTAGTCCAAAGAAAATTCCATAAAATAAATTCAGCAGCATGTTGGTCACCAGTTCATAAATAATTAATTCAAAAATCCAGATTCTAGAATCACTAGTTTTTGTAAAATAATCCAATTTTCCAGAGCAGAAAACATTGCAGCCTACGCCTGGCG
This sequence comes from Congeria kusceri, assembly GCA_027627225.1. Lineage (NCBI taxonomy): Eukaryota > Metazoa > Mollusca > Bivalvia > Myida > Dreissenidae > Congeria > Congeria kusceri. The sequence goes on from CM051025.1 coordinate 92,101,193, forward strand.
CACACATGTAACTGAAATATTCAAATATTCGCCTGTGTAACGTTGATTCAGTAAAAAGGGAAACACTTTATAGATAACATGTCCAAAAGAAATCGTATGGCATGGCTTACTTTACGTTCCAGTGAATCTACTGGTTGGATTTGCACAAATAAATACATCTTAATAAATCTGTTCTTACCGTACTAGATCGTTAAAACCAGAAACACATGTGCGAGATATTGATTTCATGGTATAGAGTTTGCGGACCACAAGGTGAATATTTTACAGGTTATTTGCATTTTGTGTTTAGTTTCTGTTTGGTACACTCACTTACTTTATAAATATCACGAATTTGACTTTGACGATCATGTTTGCTTAATAATACCTCGTGTTCATTTTAGAAATACGTCGATAAATTAAGCTATATTATTTTAATTTTACTGTTTTCTTAATTTATACATGTATGCGAATAAATCCATATGCTGTCCCAGGTTTCCGAAACAAACCAGGTGTGAAAAAAGAATATGCGATGAAACAGTAATTGCAATACAGTATTAGGGTTTATGTCTACTATATCGACAGAAAACTTCCCACAAATACTCTAATTATCACTTCACGGTAAGCCATTGGATAACAGGCGCACGAACAATGTCATTCGTGACATCAAACAAATAAAGGCTGAACGCGTATACGTGTTTTATTATTACGAGTACTTGCAAGAGAGTTTAGCCGTTCTCATGGCTTCTCATTCAGGCTTTAGATGCTACTGATTTCATGCTATAACTTATATGCATACCACGAAAAGCACACTTCATTTGTGGAGAGTAGTCAATATTTAGGAAGCAAGAATAATAGCAAGATAACATGCGGCATGTACTTACTCAAGACGAACAGGCCCATTGATAAATAGTCATGTATGTTTTTCATCTTTCTATATAATCATGTTTGCAACTTTCTGTTAAAGATGTCACACTGGGTTAAGTGCTAGTCATGAATGAGTGTTCTCTGCCTCTGCGTCGCGCTTTGTTGAAACTTCGTCCGTTTATTTATTTTTCTTTGAACCTCTTACATGCTTTGTTACCTCCCCATATCATTCTTAACGCAATTATTTATTCCTTGTGTCAACCAATATGCGCATTACGTTTTTGAAGGACGCACGCGTATTTTAGTCAGAGAGATTTGTGCAATAATAATAATAAGTATTTTGCAACACGTTTAAAGAAGTTGATTATATTTCCTTGGCAAAATATCAAAATGCGCAGGCATTCAAAACCTCATGTTTCGAGTGTTGAAACCCAGAAGGGACCAACTGCTATTGATTCCAATTCTGGTTGTTAACCCTCGTTTAGTCATGCAAAAAGTTTGATCATTGTTTTTGTTAAATGTACATTTTCAATAGAGATTCGGTTTAATAGGTTGTATATTAATACAGTGTATTAATATTATTTTAACTCCAAACGTTGTGTTATTGAAATGTTTCACGTATTTGTTGGACAATCAAAAAAGATCTTATGATATTTTATTACCGTAAAAAATGACATTATAATAGACTAAATGCAGCCGTTAATAATCCTGCTATATCTGCCATTGAAGTTCTTCATACAGGTTTTAAGTTACTGGGACATATATTGAATATAACGAAAACAACCATGTTGATAAGCAACAAATGTATCTCAATAGTTTACATGTTATAATGTAAACCTGGGAAATCTAAATTTGTAAATATTTTATATCGTATTGGATGCGTGCGGACACGTTGTATGGGTTAACTTAAACGTGTGTGCGTTGAAGTGAAAGAAGAGGGTACGTCACTTTATTTGTATATAATAATTATATTATTTTATCAAATACTCGAACACAATCACCTACTAATTATACTTGTATTAGCAAACGATTGATTTTGTCAATATCGAAATCACTAGTATGGGTGGCATGGCTACTTTTGATTGCATAGATGGTACTACCAACGGAATGTTTATAGATAATATCTTGTAACAGTCATGTAGCGAACACCGTACCAGCCAATACTAGTATAATACAGATCGCATCAATAACGTAAAAGCAAACACGATTTGCTATTATCGTTTAAAAAGTAAAACTAGTAGATCAATTACCTTTATCCGTTGACTGTGAATAAACAAATACATAAATAATTGTATGTTACATGCCATTTATCGTAGTTCTGATGAGATATAATAAAAATGCACACCGGAAATACAGCAATATTGTATAATTCTACTATATGAACACAAATAAAACTCAGCAGCATATTTATTAACCATAGTTATGCAGCGTCGACGCATAAAACAAACAATGTGAACAGCATACGTCAAACGGACAAATATATAGGTTCGATTTAATTCAATAATAATACAGTCTGAAGATAATATACACGGAATACATCTTTTTTAGTTTCGCTTGCAATAACAATGGTAGGCGCTTTGGTTTCTGATAACATTAGGTTGCAACATGTTATAGTGTAAACAAAAGATTGTGCTGACGGTGAATTGAAAATAGACACATATTCCCGGATGATAGCAATATTAAGAAAATATTGTCGACGCGTCCTTCAGCAAACCAAATAACTGAGGCGTACAAATAATTGATTCATAGTCATCAGATGACCTCGACATGTACGAGGGTTTTCCATTTCATGTTCGAAAGTGGTGTTCAATCAGTCGTAAACAACCCAAGAAGCGTGTTTTATTACGTGTATCCAGAAGGCATGTGCCCTATGACCAGTGTTCCGGTAACTCCATGCATCTTTGTTCAAACATCAAGCATGTGTCTATAATTAGAATAAAATTATTTGGATTATTTAATGACGCACGTGTTGTTCAATAGGCAAAATAAACTACTTTAATTTGAACAACGCGGATCTTGTCTGAATAAGATTGTATACATAATAACATTGTTTTATTAGAATGGATTAAATGTTACATGAGCATATTACATGCTTGATCTACCTGTACAATAGATTTGGCTACCGTTAAGCCTGGTCCTAGCCAATGTGCTGTTACAGGCTGTCATATAATATGCAACGTGACATGTTTATATAATATGTATTGTCATTAATGCTTTATAATGAAACACTACGGCTAAATATGATTTAATTAAATAACTGTTCAGGTAGTACATTTGCAATGTTTGTGTTGATTTTATCGTGCCATTGTGACCAAACGTTTATCGATTCGATGTGCACAGGCAAATTTGTCTAAGTGCTTTATATTGGTAAAGACGTGAGACTATTAGTTCAGTAAATTAAATAAGCGGCACTGGTATGTTTGATGTAAAATGGTGAAATCGTTATTATTTTGACATATTCCTTAATTCTACTAGTTGACTGGCTCCTTAAATTTAAAGAAAACCTTAATGAAGCATGAATCTCATAGTAATTGTACTCCGAAAATCACAGAATCGTACACGAGTTGACAGTACAAGAAATCACCGCATTTTAAACTAATTTTAGACATTATTAGTGAGTTTTAGTACCTTTTTTGGTATTTTAAATTTTTCCCTCACTTGTGATTTTTAATGAGACTGTCGTTTGTGTATTATGTACAGGAAACTGAAGGCAGGCTTCAAGGATTTACTTTTTCGACACGATAATGTACTGTATTACTGCTGGCATCGGTTTAGCAACATACTAACAAATTCCGACGGCATAATTAGTTTCTAATCAGTACACATATTAGCATAGACTCGATTTATGTGTCACATGATATCATATTACTTTCTTACATTTTGAAAAACATGGAAACCAACGGGACATTGGTCACGTGGACCATGGGGTAATTGAGTGCATTCATATCTGCTTAATATACACATTCTATTTCACCTATTCTCAGAATAGACGATCATTTGAACTTAAATGATGTCGCAGCTAACTTTATAAGTCAATGGTACTATTTCTAGGCAAAACCTGTATTGTTTTGCAAGATATGACAATTGTCTATACAACTAGTTAGTTTGTTAGTTTGAATTTGTAAAACAACTCGCAGATTTTTACGGATCTATTCGTCTATTTTGTATTAAACACCATGCTCCAATGTAGTCAATATGGTAAGCACGTGAAAATACATTTTTATAATAATGGGTAAAATTGTAAAGTTAACATAAATACAAATTACTGTTTACGATAAAAATAAATAATTTAAATTTTCTCACAATAATTTAAATTTGATTTTATTTTTCTTACAGTTTGTGTAAGCTACGTTACATTCATATAGTTGTTCACATGTGCATAATTAATATATATTAGAAACTTAATACAGCCAAATTCTTTATACCCTGATCAAATTTTGAAACTTTAAAAGAGAAAAACAAAAATTTAGTTTTTAGTTTCAATGTCAGGTACAATTAATGATTATTATGAGTAAGAGTTTGGTTAAGGTGTAATATACTTGTACTGTGTTTACAATTAAGTGAAATGAAGTGCACACTTTTCTTCTTGTTTGCTTCATTGTAAGCAGTATTCAGTACGCAGGCCTTAAAATTAGGCAGTGTTCAGTACGCAAGGGGGATGGGGGCTGACACCTCATACTATTTATATTAGGCAGTGTTTTTTGTTTATATTTTACTATAATATGCAGGAGACACCGTATATATCTAATAACAATAATAATTTCTTAAATAAATGAAAGTATCTAAAACCAGATTAAACGGAATAATGTAATGAATATTGGAAAAAGAACGATTGACAAGCGTACATAAAACATACATATGTGGGTTTTGGTAAATTCTGCAAGCTACGCCCCTTTATACAAGCCGCACAAAAAAAAAGATTAATGGTGGTGGTACTGTTATTCATGCCCGTAAGAAATAGTGCGCAATAAAAGCCTGCTAATTATGGGGAAATGCTAACATTTGAAAGGTTTTCATATGGAAGTGGCATATGTATTTACGTTGACAATTAACAGAAGTATCTCAAATGAAGTAATTTCAATAAACAAAGCTGGTTCGACCACGTGACCAACGAACGCTAGAACTTTACTAAACTAGCTTCATTTGCCATCTTTGTTTTCTTGGGATCACTATTTTTATTTTCAGCCGGAACTTTGGACGAAAAAACCAGGCTTAAAGATTAGCAAAAACCAGGCGGCGGGCGGGCAGGCGGGCGTCGTCCACAATTTTGGGTCAAAGTTTTGAATTCCTGTCATATCTTTAACAGTTCTTACCCAATGTCATTGATACATGGTATGTATATTGGTCTTAATTAGTAAAGGATTCTTATCAATATTGGGCACTTGGGTCAAATGTCAAGGTAAAGCTGGCCAATAATTGTAAACGTTTGACCGGTCAATCACTCTGGATTTCTTTGACCTAGATTTCATGAAACATGATGTTTTGGTTGGTGATTACTAGGGTTTTAATTGAGTATTGGGTCCTTGTGTCTAAAGCCAAGGTCATTGAATGTCTTATTTGTTTGGTAGGATTATGTTTGCAATGAATAATACGCATAACAATACTTCGCCTTTGCGTTTTCTAATAAGTGAATTCGTAATAACTCATAAACTTGATAGGTTAGCCCTCGTCGCCTTGATAACAAACCTGCTTCAAACAAAGGCACATGATTTATAGTTTGCTAACAAAAACAATACATTTTCGCCTAACCTCTTTACCCATCTTCTACGACAATTTTTCAGCGACTTCAGCGCTTTGATTTTGCATTTAGTCGTCAGTGATTTGCTTATACATCAATAACATTATAGCATTCATCATCCGTTACACATCAACATATTTATGTTTAAACAAATTTACGTTTTATAACATTGTAATTGAAAATACACAACAAGATTCAATTATAGATTTTAGGCGTGCGTGTGAAATACCTTTATTTAACATCAATAAACATTTTAAATGTTTATGTTGTACGCACAAGTAAGCGCTTCGTATAATTTCCATTTAATATAACATCCGTGGTTATATTTGACATGTAAATTATTATTATGATTATATGATCATATATGGTATCAGATGTCAATAAGTACATAATGTGACTTTTATGAATACATACATTAAACATTACGAAAGCAACCATGTCCATGAACAACTAATGTATCTCAATAATTCACATGTAGTAATGAAACCCGGCGAAACTAAATTTGTAAATATTTTATTTGGTAATGGAACATTGTTCAATTATAAGACGAGAATAAATTAAAACTCAAATTTTTCCGATATGTATCACTAGCATTCTTATTTTGTTGTAAACATTTGACTTATGAAAAAGTGTGAACAACAGACATCAGACAACTATATCGATATAAGCTTCTAGTTTCAAGTTTATTATTACACTCAGGACATATATGCATGTGATATGAGGTACAAACATGATATCAATTTGTAACAAAGCTTGATTCAGTCATGGACAAATACAAAATGAACATAATATGCACTGAATGCGTGTTAATGTGTGTTTGCAACAAGTGCGCATGTTTTTACGATGCAATAATGTTTTGTTTTAATTATCCTGAAATAATTTTTAAAATTGATATCTCATATTTATATTTACAAGGTTGCACTATTAACAAATACATAATGTCGAAATAAATAACTCAGGGATGCAACTGTGATTTTCATAAGATGACATTTTGCACGTTCACATTTTAAATTATGATTAAAAGTGATGCCGGGTAAGTAAAAATGTCATACATAATTAATTAATTATGTACCAATTTTACGTATGAAATGTTGTTTTATAACTCTATGCGTCGTTACTCATACACCATGTATTTATAAAAAAAAACATGTAATTTCGGTGATTTGATGACGCACGTGATATTCAGCAGACCAAATTAAACTCGCTGAACTTCAGGAACACGTTTATCTAAATAATAACTGTATTTATTTAAGCACATGCATTAAGCCCGAGTTTCCCACGACACGCCTAATATTTATTTTATCTATACTTTGCTCGACTTGCTTATTAGCATAAAATAAGTGCGTTACTTCATTATGAGTTGAAAGGGTAATGCCCTTTAAAAAAGTTTAATAATGGATATAACAAGAAATATGAGCATACTTCGTCAAACATCGCGAAAACGATCGTATTGATATACAATATATTTTAAGTGATACTATGAAAAAACTAAGTTCTTTAAGTTGTGCTTATCGTTTAGATGGCCTTAAAAAACTACAATCGACCTTTCTGTGTCGGTAAAGAAATAACATGTAAATGTATGAATCGTATGAATCGAGTCACGTATTATAGTTTTGAAGAGGTTTAATATACAGTTTTAATAAATCGGTCCTTTTTTAAGACATGAAAACAATTCAAACTAAGATTTTTCCTAGCTGTAAGACACTATCTACCATAATTATGAACAATTCAAACTTAGATTGTTCCTAGCTGTAAGATGCTATCTACCATAATTATGAACAATTCCAACTAAGATTGTTCCTAGCTGTAAGACACTATCTACCGTAATTATGAACAATTCCAACTAAGATTGTTCCTAGCTGTAAGACACTATCTACCATAATTATGAACAATTCCAACTAAGATTGTTCCTAGCTGTAAGACACTATCTACCATAATTATTAACAATTCCAACTAAGATTGTTCCTAGCTGTAAGACACTATCTACCATAATTATGAACAATTCAAACTAAGATTGTTCCTAGCTGTAAGACACTATCTACCATAATTATGAACAATTCCAACTAAGATTGTTCCTAGCTGTAAGACACTATCTACCATAATTATGAAGAATTCAAACTAAGATTGTTCCTAGCTGTAAGACACTATTTACCATAATTATGAACAATATAAACTAAGATTGTTCCTAGCTGTTAGACACTATCTACCATAATTATGAAACTTAGACTTAAGAAACATATACTTCGAACAGCGGACAGCCGACACAGTGTCGTTTTATCGAAATTTTAATCCAAGAAACATATATTTTTCAATCCACATTGAACATAATCTAGTAATAACGGGAACAAGATTATGTTTTCAAACATTGTGTTACACTAAGTTGATGACTCGTCATTATATCGTGCATCTAGTTTAAGTATGCATGCTTTTGTTTATGGCGTATCTGTTACCTTCTCTCGGGGAAGCACGAACCCGGGCTTAACATCATTTTTAATTGCATGATTGTGTTCTATTGTGTTTCACCCATTGGGGTTTATTTACGAATATCCATATGCCCATTTTGGTTTGCAAAATATAGCGTATATGCGCATTTTTTATGAACCGCCATAAGTATGTTCCAGTGTTCAAACTGTGTCCTTGTGGGAAAAAAGGAAAATCGCATATTAACACATGGCTATATAAAACTAAATATATGCATATACACAAATAAAGTCGACGAGTCCTCGAGAAAAAAATATAACACACGGATACAAATATATTTTTAAAGAGATCATGAAATGTCCTTTCGCACGTACACATTTACAACCATGATCGAAAGCTATGTTAAATCATTCAAAAAAAGGTGATCGTATGACAAGTGCCATTGTGATTTATTATCAGTATTTTTTATAGCTCCATGCATCGATGATTAGACAACATGCTTTTATAAAAAAACTAACACAATTTATATTTTAATGAAGAACGTAAAGAACGTGGTGTTCAATTGACCAATAAAACTAACCTACATTTAAGAACACTTTACGTATGAGTCTGACTTAATTGCAGTATTTATATTAGGGAAGGAGTTAATGCTATATGAGCATATTATTGATTAAATATTTTTATATTACAAACCAAATAAATAAAGCTGATTACTCCACAAAAAGTAAGCATAGTTGAGTTTAACATAAATATATACTCTAGTTAAGCTGGATTGTGTCGCCAGCTAGAGTCTTTTTCAGGAAACTAAGTCCGTTTCTGGGTAGAACAAGCAATTGTTCTGTTTAGGAATCTAACCCAGATCGATCGCCAATCATCAATATGGGTTTCGTACATGATGCATGCACCTGAGCGACGCAATCTATATAGTTCATGTAATTTGAATGACATATTCATAAGAAATGGGCTAAACACTATTTTTTTATTGTAATGATTTCCAGCTTATTTAGATTACTGCGTGAAGTTCAACACACAGCCATCGAATTCAAGAAAGAATATGCTTGTTCAACTGTATATAAATACACACTGTTGTTTTCATATATAACTGCGCACGCTTTCAAAAATTTTGCACATGTTTGTTGTCAAGATAAAAAACAATAACAAGTATTTTAGTGTAGACCCATGATATATTGTAAATGAAGGCAGAATTCTCAATATAAGAAACACTTACAAATTATAATCTTTTACATAAAGCATTTATTTGTGGCAAACAAGTAACTTTACTTTATTATCAGTTGTACTTCAAGTATATTTTATTTTAGGACCAAAATTACAAGGTGACGCAGGTATTATGTATATATAATACCAAAAGCTAAAATGATCTTATGTTTGTAATAATGAAACAACTCAATATTTCAGAAACAGGCTGAAATACAAAACGAAAATATATCTCAATTACCAAGAGTTTAACGTTATCAAAAATCAAGAAGAATGCTTCAAATATAATGATATATATGCACTAATAATAACGTTTACGTAACGTTTACGTATCTGTAGTCGCCCTTAGTTGACACCATTGAAACACCACGTGTTGACCGAAATAAAGTCGATATTTATGAATCACGCAGAAACCCAATTTGATTTGGGCGTGTGTGTGTGATGAACAAGTACATTAACATGCCTAAGTGAAGGATCTGGCGGTTACGATCATATCTGACCATATAATAAAATATTGACTGACGTCCATAAATACACTGAATAACCTGTTATAAAACTTGTTTTTGTTATTGATGGTGCTATCAAGTTTAGCATCTTAAAACGCAGCTCACCCACCTGCAATGAACCGGATGCTCATTTTCCTATATAAGCGCATCAATTTTACAAGAGCTACAACTTCAAACCAGGTGGTTTGCGTCGAAGATGGATTTAAAATATTTGATTTTGCTTTTCTGCTTTCTTTGCTTGCTAGACGACGGCGTCTGTAAACGGGGACAGCGAGGTATGTCTTTAATATATATATATATATGTGTGTGTGTGTGTGTGTACGTGTGTATGTATGTATGTATGTATGTATGTATGTATTTATTTATTTTCAAAAGCATTATAATGAACAGTTGTTTAGATTTTGGTATTTAAAGAGATAAAATCCGACACTTGAAAAATGCTTGGTGTTTGGTGTTTTCGGTGCTCGTTTTGTCAAGGACAGTCATATATAACCTACATTGCTTTATTCACATCTGAAGGAAAGAACAAGCATGGGGAAATACGTCATCGTGGACGAGGTTCGCAAACACCAGGGGGCAAGATAGTCTTTGACGAGAGTATCAATGTTGAAGTTATCAGAGAAGGAAGGCCAAATAAATTTCGAAGGCTGTTGCGACACATAATGAATGAAGAGAGAACAAAGGCCAACGTTGTGGTATGTGCGCTGTCTGTGCACATTTTTGCATATTACATGTAATTATATACGAGCATGTAAATGAAAGGGACAACAATATCACAGAGTCCATTGGGTAATCTTTCAATATAAACTGGACATACATAAACAATAAATAAATAAACGAGTTTGTCGACATGTTCTCGTTGAATAATGTAATCTTAATTAACTGTCTGGTCAACGTACACATATGAATACATGTACAAGTACATGGTCCATATTTACTAACCCATTCTTAGACTTAAGAATAAAGAACAGACTTAGACTGAAGACAGATACTCGGCACAAATGTCGCTTATGTCATTAAAAAATCTTTCTAAACAGAAGTAAGCTGTAGTTAGCGTTTTTAAATATTAAAAAGAAACATTTAAATGAGAACAGAACAGTTTCAATTATATTTATATTCTTAGTCTAAAGTTTAAGAATATGTTGGTGAATATGGACCCATGTAATAGCCGTAAAGTTCATATACATTATGTGATTACGACACAGTTTAATAATGCGTCATATACCAAGCGTTATCCTTAACGTTATTTCCATTTTAAATCAAAATGTATAGCAATATTCTTTATAAAATATTTATATGATATCATGTACGTCTGTGTTAAGATCGTTTACATGTATATACACACTTAAGAATGGCTCGATTGTTTTCATTGCTGAATTTATATACACGTTTCATGAAAGCTTTTCACACTCGTTGTTTTTGCAAGGCCTCGGCTGTGTACATGTCAGAAAATGAGGACATGATCTACAGGGAAGACCTGTACTCCAATGGAAATGTGGTGAACGTAAGGAAAGTTCATTATCATTTTAAAACATAATTTGTCCTAGAATAAAACATTGACAACAATAAGTTGGAAGTATTAAAATATATTGAGATCTCAGATCAGTTCAATGCATGCGTGTCCACAACATGTAATTAATTAACGCATAACATTGGTGTTATTTATCGTGCAGTACGCGCTCGTCTACGAAGCAGAAAATCTACAATACATCAACAATAAAGGCGACGTTCTGGAGATTCCACTTGATCCAGAAGCGATTCCTTATTCCCTGCCTGTTTCAGGTAAACATTCAGTGCACTTATTGTTCTGTGCCAGATACGCATTGTGATAATTAAATTGTAGTTTCTGCGTATGCTATTTGTGGCCATCCTATCAAAATAAAAAAAAACGGTTTCGAGTTATTAAGAAACTCCTAGTTTCGTGTTTAAACTTCATTACAGAACATAATGAAAACGGCGCCGATAAGGATGTACAAAGGGAAACAACAAGAACCAGTCGTGCCCTAGCAGATAACCTTACTTTGTCCGGAGTCATCAAGCTGGTCCTGTTTACTGACTCGGAAGTAGTTGACATGTACGATCTTGCAGTACGATATGCCTATCGTGCTCTTAATTATACATAGATCTTAAAAAATTAATTATTCTGCTTATTAATTTAGTATACTCAAAATGTTTGCTAAAACTTAATGTCAAATATTTACAACTTATATTTTACAGATTTAAAACAGTCAATAACAATGATGAATCCGCTGCTAAGGCAGATATACATAATTTCTTCACGTTAGTAATCAACGAGGTAAGTGAGTTGATTGTATATCAGTTACTAAATGTACGTTAATACATTATCGTGCGTTTTAATATTTCTTAAACATTTTTGGAATTCGTCCGCTTTGTGGATTTGTAAGATAACGAGATACGAGAATGATAAATAATGTATACGTTTAGTATTATATTATGCATTATTTATTTCGTTTTTAGATGACAATCATATACCAGACCTTGAAGCAATACAACGATGTTTATTACCGAGGGAACGGCACGGGATATACTCAAGACTTTGCAGTGCAGCTCGTAAACGTGGTGTTCCCACTCTCGGTAAATATCATTATACGACATAGTATAACCATGTGAACATATGAAAAATTGGTCACGTGACTTGTATTATGTTACACTATCTAGTTATATATTTTCTATATACAAACATGACTAGATCTATTTCACTGTTTCAGGGCATGAATTTTCCGTTCTCTTCCTCCTACACAAACGCCAGTGGACATATTCTGGCAGATCCAAACGGTGCCATGAGTGGCTTTACGACGTACCTGTCAAGTTATACCTCGCAAGTACCTTACGACCACGCTGCCCTTATAACGGGGTATGTATCATTCACCGTTAGGTATTGCATTTATTCCGAACAATGAAGATACAAAAGTTGTTTTTCTTGTTGGTGTTGTTTTATTTTGTGGTCGACTGAAACAGTATTTGCTGTTAAGTTTGTCCATTTAGTGTACATTAAGAATTACGTTTGTCATTTAATTACTCAGTACATTATATACATCTGATAAATTGGACGGAATCACATTCATATATTATAATGAATAAAGGTATACATTAGTTAATGTTTTCTGATGGCTAAGCGCAATTTCTTAATTATGTGATAACAATATTTGGCAGACAAAAAAAAATTAAAAAGATATACATGTGTTGTAATGAAATAACACTAGCATATTATATGTGTGGGTCATATAGGTGTTAAGGAAATTACTACTACAAATTGTGAGTTACAATTGTTCAAATTCTTAATAATCTCCTGCACGTTTTGTGATTTTTCTTGCACTCGTTATTGCATATATGTATGACACCCGTAGGAAAATATCTAGGATCACAAAAGGTACATAATGCTGCTAAAACGGAGCAGGGTGGAAAGCGAGACCAGTCTGGTGACATTTTCTAATAATTTGCTAAATCAAGATAATTTCTTAGTCTAATACTTGTAATAAAGGTTTTTAAGCATAGACTATTCATTTGCAATTGAATATCTGAAAAACTATTTCTAATTAAAAAAATATTTAAAATTTTAAAATATGTTCAATTTTTTGTGTTGACCAGCCCGGGGGGGGTGGGGGGTCTGCAGGAGGGAAAAAAAAGGAGCAGGGTGCAGCATCCTGCTTTTTCGCTCTAGATCTTTTCCTACACCCAACACCCGTATTCCATAACAGTGAATAGTGTTTTCTATGGAGCGTCCTAGTGCTACAGTCTATATTATTTTTGTATTCCGTTATCTCATAATTAGGAGATAGATAGTCCTAATTAAGATATACTATCTCGTTATTAGGAGAAAATAAGTCCTCATTAGGAGATCGTTGGTCTAAAAAGGAGATACTTTGTCCTAATTAGGAGATAGTAAGTCCTAAGTATCTGATGCTAGGTCCTGATTAGGAGTTAGTATCTCCTAAAAACGAGATACTTAGTCATAATTAGGAGATACTAAGTCCTTATTAAGAGGAACCGAGTCCTAATTAGAGTTAGTATATCCTAATTACGAGATACTAAGTCATAATTAGGAGATACTAAGTCCTAATGAGGACTAAGTATTTATTAATTATGTGTCTCGTAATTAGGACTTAGTATCTCATAAATAACACTTAGTTTCTCCAAATGAGGACTTAGTATCTCGTTATTAGGCAAAACTATATCCTAATTAGGACTTAGTATCTCCTAATTAGGACTTATCTCATAATTAATAGAAAACAAAAATAATATAGGCTAAGGCACTAGGACTCTTCCCTATCATGGGCCCTGCCATTAGCCAATATGCTTTCAGGTTCGACCTCTACCGTATTTCGTCGGACGGAAGTTCGAGCAATCTTTTAGGTAACGTTGTATGCGTTTTGTACATTCTTAACATCAATATTTTCTAACTGTGTTTTTATTATAATTCTATACAACAACTATTTTGCGATGTTTGTGTTCTTAAAATTATTATTGCCATTAGCTTAGATCAGTCGGCTTTATATTGTAAAAACTTTGTCATTTTGTGTTTAAAAAAATAATCTTTTAATTATTAGCAGTTTGCTGGTTGGCTGCTATTGGGTTTAATTAACACAGCATCAATTGACACACATCTACATGTTAACATCATTTGTGTAATAAATTGGTAAAATAGTAGTTTAGGGAATAAAATGTTAAGAAGGTAGACATTTCCGACACTTAAGAATAAAGGTGTAAATTTAAACCTCACGGATAAGCTTTATACAGGACCCGATGATCTCGTAGGTACTTCTGAGTTTCGCCACTGGCGTTTTTAATTCGTCCCAATATATTGGTATATGGTTAATTTCAATTCTAACTTTTCACGACTGTTACCCATTTTGTGTAAGCTAGTTTGACAATTAATAAGCAGATACACAGGTCAAATCATTGGAAAGTTGGAAAAAACCCACAAATTTCGTTGTTTTTGTATATCCGTTTATAGGTTTAGCATGGGAGAGTACATTGTGCCAAAATAGTTTTTTCAACGGAGGCTACCATTCTTCAGTGAATGAACTAACAGCGACTATCTCCAGGACTTTGGCTCACGAACTTGGTCATGGGTATGGAGTTATTGCTAGCAGCATGAAACTTAACATACATTTTTATTGTTTTCAAATTTAATTATTGTCATAATCTTATGTTAAACACCCAGCACCAAGACATTTAAAACCAAAATGGACACGCAGTATGTATATTTCAAGTTTAAGTAAATAGTAGTAGTATAATTATATCCGGTAGCAGTAAAACTTCACTTAATATAAATTAGTTAAGTAAAACATCACACTATATGCAATACGTAAAACTTCATTTCATTTACGGTACTACCAAATCGGCGTCTAATTGGTTTAGAACTTACTTATAGATAGCTTGATGTTTATCTATTCGTTGCTACGATTTGCTCTCTTGTTTTGAATTGCAAATAAAAATACAAGCGATACTAACAACCTAGGAGTTATCTAGTCCAAAAGAAATATAAAAGAAGCAGAGACAACAACACAGTAAAATGCCAACGAGTATACAAATCAAAACTTAATAACATAACAAATGTTGCATTGTTTCATGTATCAATATGCTCAAAACGAAAAAAGGAAATTCCTTTTTACTGTAAATATATTCTATCAAAAATTCTTATTACTAATTAGCAATGAAACCGAAATGTATGTGCCAAATAAATTATACGTATATGCTGTTTGGCTCCATGTGCTTTCATTTAAACTGCATCTATGTTATTGAACTAAAGATCTTAAAAAATGCATGTTATCAACTGATCAATGGCATGTTAGAGTTGATAAACATATTAACTGTTTGGGTTTTTGTTATTCAGATTTGGAATGCGCCATGACATCGACATCAGTTGCCCGGATAACACCTACATCATGGGCAGAGCAATATTTATTCCCGCATCTGCCACTCAGTCAACATTCTCCACCTTCTCTTCGTGTTCATCGTCAGAGATCCAGACATACACCCAGTCGTATGTATTCTGCGAAACTATTTTGTCAAATCATGTTACCAATGTAAGTTGTTTTCAAAAGTAACAATAATAAATTTGCACGTATTCTCCCAGTTAGCTTGTCTAACTTATTGAGTACAAATACGAATAATGTTTGTAATTTGAGCGTTGTCGTTGTATGCGTCGGTGTTGGATTTGTGGTTAAGTCTTTCCTTTAAAGCATCAGTCCAGAAATATGTTAATACAAATAAAACTTAGCAGAAATCGTTTCTAATGGACATCTTACCGATCAAAATACAAAAAAAACGCATTAAAATCGGTAAAATAATAACGTTTTAATAGCTTTTTATCGTATTGTTATCAGTATGCCATAGCTGAAGTGATGTCTCTGGAGTAAATCAAGCGTTTTCGAACATAGACATTCTAAAATGTCTATCGTAATTAAGAAATAGTTTTCAGTCAAACAAACGTCATTCACGTGCATTAGAACTAAAGCCAATTCAAGATGTATTGAATTATATTCTAGGGATTGCGGGTTTAAGTTCTATTTTTTGAAAACAAATCCTCATCAAGCCACCATACGCTGTATACATATTCAGTTGGATACGATGAGTTTGGTTGGGACGCACCAAACATCTATTATGGATTTTTAATCCGTCATGGCCATTTTTCGCTTAGAAAACTCATGTTTCTTGGTAATTTAACGACATGGGGTTTGTGTGGAGAACTCAAGACATACTTCATACTCTGCATTGAATTGTGATCGATGTATGACTCTGTTTCGACAAAGAGATGTGGGTTTGTGTGGAGAACTCAAGACATACTTCATACTCTGCATTGAATTGTGATCGATGTATGACTCTGTTTCGACAAAGAGATGTTGATTGAAGGTATTGTTGATGGCAACATCATTTATGAAGAATTAAACCAAACATCAAATAGCCTGGCAAAACTGTCTCAGTATATGTTTCAAGCGTATATCTACCGTAAGCTAGGAACAAATTTGGTGTTAGATACTGGTTATATAAAAACACTGATCCTCAAAGTAAAAATTAGGTTTATTTATATACTGATCATCGTGGCGACAAGTATAAAATCCGAATATTCACCATTAATATTCGGCAACCAACGGAGGATTTAATTTTTGCTTTCTTCAAGGCCCCATTTAATACAAGATTATTGTCCTTGTTTAAAATTTGCGAAAGTAGTCCAACGTGCATGTAAAGAATCAAACTTTGTACAGCCCTTTTTAAACTGAGAAAATTATTTTTTCTGGATGACAGTTTTCCATGGAGAGGTCCATTTTATCGATAACAAATGAAACTGAAACCTTTATACATTGCATACTTATTCCGTATTATGATATTATGACCCATAGCTCTATTTGAATAATTACAGTCCATTTTCAGACTTGCAATATACATTTTCTTGTTTACTTTTCCTTTAGGTCTACTTTTCATTTAACTGCAGAGCTAGTCTGCTAATTTAGTGCGATAAAATGGTATGATGAATGCGTAGGACAAGAATCATAACTCTTTCTTATATTTTGAATGACTGATGGCTTTTTATTTTTAAAAGATGTTTGATGCACTGTTAATGGAACAATGCATTGGAACAACATACTTTACACTTATGTCTGCTTTGAACAACAAAATTCGAGACGTTGATCGTTGATATTGGGATGTTCATCAAACGTGCATTGTTGACTTCTAAAAATTACTTTTTCTACCTCAATCATAACATACATATCTTTACAACTGTGCTATTTTAGAATCGCAGCCACCCAGTTCCGCCCCACGTGTTTGCTTCCACCTGGAAGCGCATTCTTTGTAGATTTCTGCAAAGGATTCAGAGGAATGGTTTTGACACTGGACGATCAATGCAAGAAAGCATATGGGCCGACTAGTGTCCGGTGCAATCTTGGGGTATGACTGATTGTATTGTGCTCTGAGTGTATGCATACATAAGACTGTAAAGGCTCTATAAGCAGTTGTATTTGGTTATGTTGTATAGGTGTATTTAATAACTTAAGACTTACCGTTTTTAAACATCGTTGCGTTTAAGCATCAAGACTAAGAAAGCAATGTATATGTTCTATCGCAATTAAGACACTTTCAGAAGGCTATGAAATTGCTAATCTTCAAAAATGAATATTATGTTATAATATTCTGGTATTACTTTGTAATTGATCAATGAAAGACGGACTATTTGTCAATAAAAACAGAGTCAGAGTGACGGAAGAAAATGTTATTGATCCGTACATGATAATTTTTTGCCAAGGACCAAAAGTAAACCAGTGAAAGTTTGTTTGAATGTACAATCCAAAGTTATTGAATGTTTGGTCGTACACATAATATTTGTACAAGGCTATATATGTATGATGTTTTTTTTTGTCTTATATATGTAGCACTAGGGTACATGGAAGAATATATGTAAACGCATTTATCGATCGTGCTTAAGTGGAAATTCGAAACACATTTGTCATCAATTGATCTTTACTTTCAGGGAACAAGTGAACCGTTTCTTCAAAACAATTATGTGACGCATTGTGTGGCAGCCGCGTCTGGACCAAACCCTCATCCATTTTATTGTACAAGACCCAATAGTGCGAGTTGCTGGAGCATTCCCGAGGTCCTAATGGGTACCAAATGCGTCATTAATAACCAAACATATCCCGACAATGTAAGTATCGTGATTGTAGGCCATTTAAAGTTAGTTGATAAGGAAGGGATGATACATAAATGGGTAACATAAACGTCTTCAAACGCGCCTGTAATAGATTGGTTTCTATTAATGTACCCTGATTTAACTGCTTTGACTTGTCCATGTTGATAACGAATATCATTGGCAATTTTATCAGGCTGTACACGATGTTTGTTCTTTATATCAAAAAGCAAGTCAAAGTATTTGATAAATATAATTAAGTATTTGTTCAAATTTACTGTTAAGTCGGTTACTGCCAATATTACAAATATCGCAACCAATGTAAATCTAACCCTATATATACATAACATTTCACACATAGGCCCAGCAAGATCTCCAAACACTGTTGTTTTCGTAAACAAATGTGTTATTTGCATGTCAGTCCTGCCTTTGATGTATTTAAGAATCATTTGTTCATTTAAATTTTATAGCATATAAAGATGGTTAACAGCTTCTAGTATGAAGTAAGAGCATATTTTACTCTTAATATCACTTACAGGTTTGTTTACATGGTGAGTGTCAAAGTTTAACAGTATGTGAGTCGAAAACTTCCACGACCGAGCTACCGACAACTATATCGATCCCTACAACAACTGCCGAAATACAAACGACTACAGCAATTCCAACAACAACTACCGAAATACCAACGACTTCAGCAAGCCTTACAACAACTACCGAAATACCAACGACTTCAGCAAGTCCTACCACAACTACCGAAATACCAACGACAACAGCAAGTCCTACAACAACTACCGAAATACGAACGACTACAGCAGCAAGTCAAACCACAACTATCGAAATACCGACGACTAAAGTAAGTACAACAACAACTACCGGAATACCAACGACTACAGCAAGTCCAACAACAACCACCGAAATACCAACGACTACAGCAAGTCCAACAACAACTACCGAAATACCAACGACTACAGCAAGTCCAACAACAACCACCGAAATACCGACGACCACTGCAATACCAACAACAACTACCGAACTACCAACTACTACGGCAAGTCCAACAACAACAACCGAGATACCAACGACAACAGAAAGTCAAACAACTACCAAAATACCAACAACTACCGCAAGTCCAACAAATACCGTAATACCATCGACAACTTCTACAACTACATCATCATTTTGTAGTTGTTTCACGAGAAGATGCTGTCTGAGAACATTTATTCGACAAGGTGTATGTTGTGATGGTTGTACTAGACGGGGGCGCCAATGCATTCTTACCAGATGTCCAACAATGTGTACAACCACGACATGTTGCCGCCAGAACAACAACTCCGATGGCTCATGCTGTCCGGGTTGTGCTCCACGAAAAAAAGGGCGTGGGTGTACATTGGCTTCAGGAAGATTTGAAGACGCTGATGGCGACGTTTTATATTCCTCCGACTCGTCATTATCAAATGACTCTGACGAAAGTCAGAGTTAAAACCATCATGACCTTCAGCATGTTAATGGTATCGATGGTACATTATTTTGGTTTATAACTGTTGAGACAGTCTTATATTTGCCTTTTTCACATCGACTTCATTTGGTAATTGAATGATGGCCAAACAAAAGTTACAGCTGTATTGTGGTGTCAAGTTAACTTACGTATGCCGCTTTTTGTGCGTATTCCTTAAATTTCACGACCGAAGCGCAAACATTAACGTCTAGTCTAACTTGCTTATTTGACTTACTTCATAACCAGGTGTTGTACTAAAGAAAATAATGTGTTGCTTTTTTATTACCCATGATGATCATTGGTAGTTAAAGCCATTAACATTTGTGTTGGTTAAATTAGAAAATGTACAATTTGCACGATCTAAAGTATTAACCACTTCCTTCGTGGTTTACGAAAAATAAAAAATATCAAATGAACGATGTGTACTTGTCACGAAGATACGTTTTATGTTGGCAAACTTGCAATGGAACATTGAACAAAGGACGTTGTTGTTAATATACTCTGTATGAAACGAATACGTATCTTGTGAGGCAACACAACACACATGTACCTAATTAAACGAAGAACAAAATATATCTTGTCTTTCGTTATAACAAACTGTTGTAACAGTTCTAGTCTCGCAGCTAATACGTTCCAAATAATGTAGACATTTGGCTATATGAACAGATATGTGTTAAGAATAAAGAGAGGCAAAAACAGGATAATGCCCAAAACGTAAAACCGGAGAGTTCTTTCCTTGAAAAACAAAATACTGAGCGTTAATCACATTCTAAATTTAAAAATGTATGTACATGTATATATAATTAGCCGTAGTACTTAATATTGGAACGGTTTTTGCCTTTTACTTGAATGAAAACTGTCTGTTTTATTCAGGCATAATTGTATTTAAATGAAAAAGCTGAAAAAAAAACTACAACAGCAAGACAGTAACACGAACCTGAAACGATTACCTTACGCCAAAAAAAACATTGCTATGTAAAATTCAAAATATTATCAAAGTGCTGCTCGTCATCAGTTTTTAAGCTTCTATTTACACCAATACTGTTTTGGTAACGGGCAAGTGTCTTATTGCCCATGCAACAAAGTGCAAAACACGGCTAACACGCAGAAGGCACACCACACACATAATTATACACGAACGCTACCAATCACCACTTCGACGTTGCGAGTTCGATACACACTATGGTATTTTGTCTTTTGGGTTTTCTTTGTTCATTTTATACAAACATATCTCATAATGTGTTAACACATTAATACTTCATTTAACATCTACGCATGTGCATTGCTCATTTCTGAAACTAAGGCACAATAAAATTGATGTAAGTGATCGCTTTTTAGTAGACATAGTCCCTTTTTACATTAAAACTTAATATAAAATAGTGTAAGTAAAACGTGACTTTTGTCATTGTTTAGAACATATCATTTTTTGTAAAATAAAAATACTGAGAGCTGATCAATCAGTTGCTAATAAGTAATGACGGGCATAATGTGACGAAATGTTAATTTAATGGCAATTCAATGAGCTAGATGACGCAATGGATCTTAGGGTTGGTATTGCGATAATGTTATGGCGAATTTTGATGGTTTGTATTCAGCATTTGCATGCTTAAACCGTACAATGTGTTGTAATACACCCATAGCAAATGGTTCGAGGAAAAGTATGGACGACTTTTGACGTTCACAATCGATTCGTACAGACTCATTACATACATTGAAATGACTTGCATCGTTTCAAAATTTCTTTATGAACTGTAACTTGTGAATGTACAATTCATTCTTAATAACTACAGATACGTATATATTGGCAAAAATAATAGTCTACTTCAAGGTATTACATGAGGTGCGTTTCTTTTTTCATTGAGATGCCATCAAAATTGAGAATCCACCATTAATGGCAGTGTATTACTTCAAGTCCTTAAAACAATTCTTTTTCAAGAGCCCTGTCCTTCATGATTATTTTTTCTATCCTAGATCTGTGCACGAATCCAATCCCACTATCCAAACCCACTGGATTTAGGCGAGTTCGTCTGTATTTCCAGGCTCAACCAATGTTAAATAGGGTAGCAAGGCCACAAAGTATTTGTAAAAACCTAAGCATTTGAAGCTATCAATGGAAAAAGTGCAACAGCTAGTGTTATTTTTATTATGATCATTACTGTAAGTTAGAGTTATACTACAGACGAAATTGTAAACTGTAATCATTACAACACAAGGAATTTACTAAAGATGTTTTCATCTGCGTGGCTACGATTTTAATGTACACCATGTGATGCTACTATGGTCGTGTGGAAGTAAGTTGTGACAGAGATATGCTCGGAACCAGTTATATCTCTGTATAGCGGTTGCTGCAAGATACACCAAGCATTCTGACTACGGTCACGTGCATTTAGTGGCAGCAGGTTTTTATTTTCGGAACTAGTAGAATCTCTGCGTGGAGGTATAAGAAAAAAGGATATATCAGATAGTAAAGCAGCGTCTGAAAGGGTATGATTTAAATGAGATTGGACAAATATCGTAACCATCGTAAACAAGATGAAGTAGTAAACGGAAACTAATGGTAGTTGAGAAATTATTATTGAATGCTCAATGTTTCCAACAAGTATCTCAAAAGGACCAAGAATGTAAGCAAATAATATCTGTCCCACTTGTATTATGAAACAAACTATTCAGTCAGAACAATATTTGTTGGTTGCATTGTATTAAGTCATTTTGAGTGTAGTTCTATTTTCGCGGTCGGTAATATATGCATTCATTGTTTTGTACGTTGCAAATAGATGAATTATGTTTTTGACATATATAAATCATCATTATATATACATGCTCTGTTCTCATCAGGTTGTACAGTAAGTCACAAACGTGCATCCGATTAGCTTTTAGTTGAGTTACCGGTATACTTAAATGAGGCAAATATAGGAATAATGAAACTACAGAGACATCATCAGGAGAGAAACCCTTATTACCATCCGCTGGTCCTTTATTTGAGGCAAGTGATCAATTGCCTATAAAATACAGGACAATGCATACAACACAACACAAAACATAAAAATGATTAAAACGGGGGTTGCCGCCTTGGAACGGTCAATGCAAAGCATTGGGGATTTAAACCGGTTTAAACGCATGCCGAACCTTACACGTAGCTCAGCAGTAATCACAAAACACGCAATTGTAAACAAACTTTAACTTCATAGCATTGCAATTCAAATTAATTGGTAATAAACGAGAATATTAATTTAATTGAATTACAATTAAATAACTCAATGGTTTAATGTTCACCCGAGCAACAGAATTGCAACTTTCTGAGGCACGATGAAATAAGTTAATACAATTATCAGCTAAATCGCTTCTTAAAGAATTACAGTTTGTACCCTCAGATCCTTTCCCGTTTTTCTTTAATCCAAAAATATGTAATGCTATTTAACATAGTCATCATCACAACCATCATCATCATCATCATCATCATCATCATCACCACTAGCATTGTCATCATCATCATCATCAGCAGCAGCAGAAGCACAATCAGCACTATCATAATCATCATCATCATCATCATCATTATCACCACCACCACCATCATCATCAGCATCACCATCTTCATCTTCATCAACATCATCATCATCATCATCGTGAATGGTAGCACCAAAGGTTTACCGTGAATAGATAACAAAGCGGGTAAATGCATATAAACATGTATAGGTCTAGTTCCGTTTGACAGATTGTACCGTTACATGCTTGGGATTTTTAATCGTTTTAAATAATAATCTTAAATAACCATAATCAAATTAAAATTTCGCTAAAGCAACCAATCTACCAAAGTTTCAAGAGACATAAGTTCGTGAACACTAAAGCTTTTGGAAGCCAAGCCATCTTTCCGGATTAATGGACATGGTACATTAATTTTACCGTCCTCGTGACGCTAAATGGAACCGATAATAGATTTCATGATGGCAACTAATTGGACAAACCTTTAATCTAATCACCTAAAATATAAAGCACCTACAGAGTAAAGCATATCTTTACACTGTTTGTTTTATCAATTGAGCTACTAGTAGATTTTCAACACACATGACCTATGATCGAAACTGATTGAGCATTATGCTATGTCATCATCCTGTCAAAATTGAAGAAAAAATTCCGTTATTTAAGTTTAAACGTGAATTCATATTACCGCCAGTGTACACTGTGTGCTGCATCGGCCATAGGCAAGTTTACACTGTTCGTCTAAAGTCGTGCTCTGACCGGTGTAACCCATACAGAAGTCCGTAGTAAAGGCGGCGGTCGGCGGCATTAGGCATAAATGTCGGTACTGGTCGTCCGGAATTCTTAATGGATATATATCAAATATATTTAAATCGTTGAACACATGACATTTAGTAGGAGTTTCGTTTGAAAGACATCAAATGGAATAAAATATAAAAGTCGGGGAAATCAAGTAGGAAGTTTAGTTTTTAATGAAATTAAAAGTGGTACGAAGTACGAACTAGTTAATTTACCATGATGCTCGGAACTGGAAGCTAGGAATACTAAATGTTATTATATATTTAACTTATTAAGAAAATCTGATTTTCTCGAATTCACATCAAGTAGGATATACCGTTTGTAAAGAAAACTAATTTGGTTCGAGTAGTTAGTTTACCAACATTCTGCATACACATGATTGTGTGTTCAAAGTATTATTTGGAACAGTATTTCGTATTTTAAATAGTTGGTACGTGTAAATCTGGGTTTAATTTTTAATAGGAATGACATTCCACACATAAACACAAGAGAAACACAATTACAGCAAACTTTGAAAATTTATATGTTGTCACATAAGCGTGTCATTAACTTTCAACCCTGACAAAAATGAATAATGTATTTCAAATATACTTGTGTACGTATTTCAAGTATGAGTCCTTATTGCTTTATGATAATGACTTTATTAAGGCTCCATTATTGCACTAAAGTTAAAGGAAATAGTTTTAAAACTTACGGAAATATGATTGTGTTTAATATCAACAAAACAACTAAATATGACGGTTTTAATTGATTTATTTAATTAGAACATCTAAACCTCTAGAATAACAATGTTGATATCGACAATCGTACTATAGGGAGAGAATAGGTCATAATCTAGAACGTCGTCCTAGACGCTTTTATGATGGAAAAGAACATCGCGAAAGTAAATGCAACTTTTTCCATAAGGACGTTAATATAAAACATTTATATTTTTAAACGACAAAACATAAATCAATAAACAATGTTCAAAAACCTTAACAAAAACATTAAACTGATAAAAACCTAGAATTTACTAAAATCCTAGAGAAACTGAAAAGAAACTGGACCGGACTTCACGCTGTTTCTTTTAAGCAGCATCGTAAACCTTTTTTGATCCTAGATCATTCCCCACATGAATAGAGGAATGGGTAGAAAGGCTCTCGAACCTATATGTGCATGCCTCTAGTTCATCTGACGAACACTGAAAAAACGTACTATGGGTTGCATTATTACTTGTGGTTGCTATCAAATCACTTCCGGTCATCAGGAATGTTCTATCCGAACATGCATAGTCCCCATGATGGTTCATGCCAAATATAGTACACAGTTTAAGTATAATCTGCATACACGCACGTTTGCAAAACAATAGTGTTAAGTATTCGTATAACAAGAAGAATAGAACAAGTTGTTGAAAAAAAGCAAGTTTGTAATCATCTGACTTGATCAAATATATCATATTAAACGCATTAAACACGAAAAGTTATTTTAGTTTTACCCATGTCCCAGTTCATTGACCATCGTTTCCATGATGTCAGAAGTGAATTCATAAACCGACGTATGATATCCGAGGATGAAGGCATCGATCCATTAAACTGATCCAACAAATGCGATATCTGTAGGTCATAATATATAAATATCACACCCCATAGAAGGTGATTCAAGGTTTTGTCAAACCGAGATGACAAGACGTTGTTATCATCCTCTATGGATGTGATATTTACATATTATGACCTACTATGACCTTATCACCTATGAAACAATGGTAATGTCAATCGAGGCGTAAACGTTGTATCACCCTTTATCGTATTTGATATTTATTGTATTATTCCAAACAATAAAAACAAGGAAAAATAGGCAAAATAACTTATTTTATCCTGTCAAATTACCTTTCAAATCAGCCTTATAATCAGGCAACCTAATAACATAAACGTGTTATGGCTGGTTTACCAGGTGACCTCGTATCTCCGTCAGTAGCTCTGACGGATTATTTTCATCATTTAAAATGAATTCCTGTTTTCAATATGAAACACTTTTGGTTCTTTCACAATAAAAATGTTAAATAAAACTGCAGAATCCAAACTTGCAAATACTTCGCAAAATACGACCTTAACACACACTGATCTCATCGGCCACGTCCAACAAGCGGAAAGTAACCTCTGACACAACAAGGGGGTCGCCATAGAAAAGTAATTCAATATGCATCCGCACAGTTGTTTCTCTTAATTTTAAGATAGCGGCGTTTGACAGCTGAACGTTCTGTTGTTCAAGGTTTGAAATCTAGTAAACATAATTAATGAGTTATAACGTACGTGATTTTATTTTATAAAATGAGATCAATCATGTCCAAGGAGTCACTCGTTTTATACATTTATTTATCATTCCTTGTTTTCATTTTCACTTCACTATAAACAATAATTTCAGATAGTACGCGATGACAGTTTCTAGAGCTATATGTATTCGTATTCTAAAATCATCATACAAATCTTTGTAACATTAGATTTTATCCTCATTATTATATACTCTTCGGGGCTTTCCACTCAAAATTACGTACAGCAACTTTTATTGTGCAACAGGTTGTGATTGCTGTTTTCCCACTATAATATGACACATTTCCAAAAGTAGTAATAAAAGTAGTAGTAAAAGTATTAGTAAAAGTAGTAGTAAAAGTAGTAGTATCAGTAGTAGTATCAGTAGTAGTATCAGTAGTAGTATCAGTAGTAGTATCAGTAGTAGTATCAGTAGTAGTAGTAGTAGTAGTAGTATCAGTAGTAGTATCAGTAGTAGTATCAGTAGTAGTATCAATAGTAGTATCAGTAGTAGTAGTATCAGTAGTAGTAGTAGTAGTAGTAGTATCAGTAGTAGTATCAGTAGTAGTATCAGTAGTAGTATCAGTAGTAGTATCAGTAGTAGTATCAGTAGTAGTATCAGTAGTAGTATCAGTAGTAGTAGTAGTAGTAACAGTAGTAGTAGTAGTAGTAGTAGTAACAGTAGTAGTATCAGTAGTAGTATCAGTAGTAGTAGTAGTAGTAGTATCAGTAGTAGTATCAGTAGTAGTATCAGTAGTAGTATCAGTAGTAGTAGTATCAGTAGTAGTAGTAGTAGTAGTAGTATCAGTAGTAGTATCAGTAGTAGTATCAGTAGTAGTATCAGTAGTAGTATCAGTAGTAGTATCAGTAGTAGTATCAGTAGTAGTATCAGTAGTAGTATCAGTAGTAGTATCAGTAGTAGTAGTAGTAACAGTAGTAGTAGTAGTAGTAGTAGTAACAGTAGTAGTATCAGTAGTAGTATCAGTAGTAGTAGTAGTAGTAGTATCAGTAGTAGTATCAGTAGTAGTAGTAGTATCAGTAGTAGTATCAGTAGTAGTATCAGTAGTAGTAGTATCAGTAGTATTATCAGTAGTAGTATCAGTAGTAGTAGTAGTAGTAGTAGTAACAGTAGTAGTAGTAGTAGTAGTAGTAGTAGTAGTAGTTGTAGTAATAGCAGCAGCAGCAGCAGAAGCAGCAGCAGCAGTAGCAGTAGCAGTAGCAGTTGTAGTAGTAGTAGCTAATTACGAAATCTAGTAGAAAAAGCATTACTAGTAGCAGCAGTAGCAGTTTTATCCTCCTCAGCATCATAATGAACATCATCAGCATCAGCAGCGTTCTAAACAATGTTGCTAAATACAAGCAAGAGGCCAAGGCCACTATGTCGCTCTCCTGACAACACTTGCATAAATTACAAGGTGTGCTTAAAAGCCCTTCTCCTGTCGGCCATGTTCACAATTTATTGAAAGAGCCACCCAAAAAACATTAGTGCCCAACTACATTTAAAAATACCTAATATTTCCTGAAAAGTAGAACATATTACGGTGAGCTGTATTTGGCGTAAGCTGTATACGGTTTTATAGTCAACGTATACAGCTCACGCGTAAACTTTATATGTCGTAAGCTAAATACGGCTTAACAAAGCCTCAACATAATAAAGTTCAATTAATAAATCATTATATAAACGCCATTATCCAGCTGTAAGTTTTGGTCACCCATGTTTAGGTCGGGTGCATTTGCATATATATTAAACTTACCATGCGATTTACTTTATGAAACACTAACACAATACAACAAATAAAACAAAGCATTGCATTCAAAACACCATTATGAACGTTTTCACGTGGCATAAAAACTGTGTTTTCTCAGTATATAGAGAAACATATGTGTTTGTTTACATAATTCATTGTAGACACCATGATTGCATTCAAAATAAATTGTTTTGTCATCAACTTGTGTCAACACAGTCATGCAAAAGCGGATAAAACTAAGCGTGCTGCAAATTTTAAATTATTTTTAATTTTTATACAGTCATCACATTTTCAAAACATATAACATATTTATTGAATATTATAGTAGTTATTTAGGATTGATACGGAAACACTCAACGAAACGACCATTATCTCATATAAAAGTTAATTGATAACAATAAACGTTCCATTCTTATGTGACGACAGTGTCCACACGTCGACATATTGTATGAAAAAAGCGATTGTAAATGGAAATATTATATTTTGCCAGTTTAGGCTGCGGAGATGAACATGTTCTCAGTACGAATTGCAAAGGTCATTTTGAAGTGTGAATGCACGATTATAATCGAAATAGAAATCAATTATTTTCAAAATAGGCAGATGAAAGTGATACAATAAGTTAAAAAACTGGTTTTGTTGTACAGTAACAAATAGTTTATGATTAAAACCGAGCCAACTATACGTTTTACAACACTCGTTCATCTAAATACGTTTTACAACACTCGTTCATCTACATACGTTTTCCATTTTATATTGAAGTATATGGTAATTAAGCCAATTGTTTGAAATGCCATTCTTCATTGTATTTATAAGTGTTATACCCTCTATTCAATTAAACAAAGCGTAGTAATATGCACATTTAATTAAACACCGCATGTAAGACATATACTTTGATTTGATATGTTTCCTGAAATGTGTACAATATAGACAAAAGATAATAGTAAACACTTGATATAGATAAATTGTTTAATCGTGGTCTGCATTACTTAAAAATTTAAAAATCTTACTAATAGAAACATCTAAATACTTAAAAACTTTTAAATGTTTTGAGCCATGAATTCAACGTTTTTAGCTGATATTGTCTTTTTTGAGGGTTTTCGCGCATCATTACACATTCCGCCTAGCTTCATATACTAGACAATACATGCAAAATATTGATTTATCGCACCATCAGAATTGACCATATTTTTCTTAACATTTGCATATGTTCACTATATGATGTTATGGTTTGTCATATTAACTTGTTATTTCAGTGTTGTTAAAGTATTGTTGTATTTCATACCACGTTGAATATATAAAACGCCGTCAGCGACTTAATCTTGAAGCGTTTGGTGTGATGTTAAACATAATTGGTTACGATACGTTTGTCCCTATAATATTTTGCCCAAGGATTTTTCGCTCCGTTTCCAAAAGTCGGTTCGACTTCTTACGCTTTGTGCCTTTTGATAAATCAAATATTGTCGGTTATTTTACAGCTGAATGATTAATGTTTCATAAAACGTTTGTTGGATGAAATATAAATTCAAGCATAAAACTATAAATTATGCATCCATTACCTCCACGACACTATTACACATTTAATGTCACAATGACGGTTTACATGCACGTATTATTACTATGAAATGTTTAAACGTATAATTTACAAATCACATTAGACTTCTACTAGTCTTTTAATTATATAAAATTTATGTTAAATTATTTGCGTGATGAGTATTCTGATATGTTTAACACAGTTAAGAAATGTTACCATTATATGTAAAGTCAGTCATATTTCAACTTTCTTTGTTAAAGGCGAAACATTGTTGTAAAATAGTTAATTATGTAGCCATTATGCATAGGAAAAGAAACACGCGAATGCAAACTGGAAGTAATTAGTATTTATGACAATAAAACGCCTGTTGTTTGCACCAACAAATACCCAGTTACGACGACTAAGGCTCTGATTTGTTCACTTTTATAGTTTGTATAAGATATGACTTGCTAACAATATCAAATGAAAAGAAGACTAAGGTCAATAACTGGCCACGAGGCTATTTTTCATTCTTACATAAAACGTTATCTTAAAAATAAATAAATGAAACTCAAAGGATACGTATATACATGCATGTGAGAAGCGTTTTCACTGCTGAGCAATTTTCAATTAGGACTCAATTGAAAGTTAAGAAGGACTTTATAGTTACAAACAACGGTGCGTATAATTTGGTAGAGTGAGTCCGATTTGCAGGTTTACGTTAAAATTGAGATCCTGGTATTATTGGATCATACAAAAAAATGGCATTTGCAATAATCGGCTTTACATTTAATTGATGCACACATACATTTTGTTCTGGTGGACTGCACAGGCTGATCTAGGACGACACTTTACGCACATGCATTAAGCCCGGGTTTCCCACGACACGCCTCATATATACTTATTAGTTCTTGTCCAAATGTAATCCTTGGCGTGCCATAAACCCCAGAAAATAGTTAATGTTTTTGTTGTGTATGGTGTGCACCACATTAAATGGAAAATTGGTCACTTGGTGTAAAATTGTTCGTCGTCAGCTGGAGGTATAGCTATTTCATTTATATTATTTATATATTATTTATGACACTGTCCACCCGTCGACATAATTTATGGCATACGCGTTTATAAAATGGAACTATAATATTTAGTTCTTAGTACTAATCGTAAATAGCTAAATGTTATTATTTAAACAATGTGCACAATTATAGAGAATACTCCAAATCAGTAAAATACTTGTTGTTACATTTGGAATGTATCGATTAAATGATTAAAAAAAACAATAATTCAGCAATGCAGATGCACCCTTCGGGATGTAAGGTATCTTCATGTACAGACAAAACACAATCAACTGTTGATTAAAATGCACATTTAAATAAAGAAATAACGAATACAGTGTTTTCGAATGGTTTTAATGGTTTTACACGCACATCCCTATATATATCGTGCAAGTTAGAAGTAAGAACTGTTTCAAATTATATTTTAAGAATAAAGAAAACGCTTTCGTTTGTAATTGTACGTTAAGTCTTTGTTGGTTCTTATACTAGTAGTTGGAATCGGCTTAATGTCATGCAAAGACATATGCATATATCAAAATGCTTGCTAACAAAAGTAATGGTTATGGCTCAAAACCTTCGGTATTTATCAGCCTTCCACTGAGATATCACTAAAGACGACAATCGGGTAAACACAAGTGGGAGCAATATTGAATTGAGGGCAGCACGTCCCATTTGTTCCAATAAAAATACCGACAACAATAGGTCGATACACACTGGCATGTTGTAGGAGGCGGTGCAGCAGTTGGCGGAAGCTGTGCAGGGGTTGGGGGAGGCGATGCAGCAGTTGGCGGAAGCGGTGCAGGGGTTGGGGGAGGCGGTGCAGCAGTTGGAGGAGGCGGTGTAGGAGTTGGAGAAGGCGGTTCTGCAGTTGGTGGTGGCTGTGTAGGAGTTGGAGGAGGCGGTGCAGCAGTTGGAGGAGGCGGTGCAGCATTTGGCGGAGACGGTGCAGGAGTTGGAGGAGGCGGTGCAGCAGTTGGAGGAGGCGGTGTAGGAGTTGGAGAAGGCGGTTCTGCAGTTGGTGGTGGCTGTGTAGGAGTTGGAGGAGGCGGTGCAGCAGTTGGAGGAGGCGGTGCAGCATTTGGCGGAGACGGTGCAGGAGTTGGAGGAGGCGGTGCAGCAGTTGGCGGTGGCGGTGCAGGAGTTGGAGGAGGAGACGCAGCAGTTGGCGGAGGCGGTGCAGGATTGGAGGAGGCGGTGCAGGTGTTGGAGTTGCGTTACACAATGGTATGGATGTACACACACATTGAAAGCAAACCGGAAAGAAAGGGACACTAATGTCATAAGGCTAGATTTGTCCAGTTAGATACTTCAATTCACAATCCGATGTATGTATAAGCCTCAACCTAATAAAGTACAATAAATAAATTATTATATATACGGCATTATACAGCTGTCATTTTAAGTCACCCCCGTTGGGTTCGATTTAAATGTAAACACAAAACATAACAATGCGAATCATTATACGCAAAGGTAACCATATAAACAACTAAATCAGATCATAGCACTCGAAACACATTACACACATTTTCACGAGGCATATGTGACCTGTTTTTTTCCAGTATGAAGAGCAAATCTTTGATTGTGTTTAAACATGTCCTTGTAGACAATATGATTACATTCAAATCAAAACTATTCCGTTTTGTCACCTTCTTGTGTTATCTACAATAGGCTTAACCTAAACATGCAGTTTATCCTCAATTGGATCTATCTATTTACTTGTGTACTGGAAAGCACCGACAATAGACGAGAGCTTATCAAGATACATAAACTCTCTAAATGGCGACTGTATACTAAACTGGTTGTATGCTTTGTACTGTGTACTGACTTTATGACGGTTGGGAACAATTCAGGAGCTTATAACATTTGCAGCGTGCTATTGCCTTGCACATTACTTTTTATTTATACACTGTCCACACGTCGACATACTTTATGAAATGCGCGTTTATCAAATGGACTTATATATTTAGTTCCTAGTACGAATCGCAAAAACAAACTGAACGAGAAACACTTACACATTGTAGTTATTTGTTTAATGGCATTTGTTGATGCCCTAACTGATATATTTTTATGTTTTAATATTCAACCAGCCATTGTCATTTAAACGTAATTAAACAGAGCGTACAATGCGTAATTAACAGACGCGAGGGTTACTTAAAAACGACCCACAGGCTACACTTTTTGTAAAACTGTTTAACCAAAAAATATGTTTAAAAGATCAAATTGTCGATATAACAGCTATATTTTATATGAAATGCTTTTAAAAATAGCTATATTTTATATGAAATGCTTTTAAAAATCTAAGATAACATTCAGAACAATAACAGGTCTGAACAAGGCAACGACCCAAACACGTGTTTGTCACAAGTTGGAAATAGTTGTGTCATATTGAGTGCGTTTTCGGTGCGAAAAAAATATAATTTTTTTGGCTTAGCTAAGGTCACTTTTGACCGAGATTTATTGTAAATATGTACCAATGGAAAGCTAGAAAGTTAATTATACAGCGGTAACATTTAATACCATAATTATTTTCTCCCTCACTGCGTTGGTCCGAAAATAAATAAATTCTTTCCTTTCTTACAACAAGTACAACACCTATACAACCATAAAAGACAAACACATACTATTGTATGTGTTTGTCTTTTATTAGTTATTTAGGAGGCGGCCCGCTTTTCTTTTATTTGTCTGTAACACCGTTTTACTGTACGCATACTGTATATAATACATTGGTATAAAATTATTCTGCATATTGTTCACGCAAATAAGCTACGCACAAAAAGTGTAACAAAAACAAATCCTTAAAAGAACTACGCACACTAATAAACGCATAAACTGAGCATAGTAATTATATGCAATTCTTTAAATAATTAATGTAAAGTGCAATTTGACTCGCCCAGGAAAAACCACAGATAAAACCCTTCGAACTGCATTTGGGATACCTTTCTGGAAACCTGTGCCCGTTTGTCAAATGTCACATCGCAGAGTGTCGGGCCTCACCCATACTAACAATAACAATCGTTACAGATACATTTTATATATCGACGAAACAAGTTACTTTGCAATATAAAACATTTGTATATATTATCAAACAGAATAAATTAATAACGTAAAATAATATACGAGAAATCTGACGTATAAAACACCGTCCTGAACATAAACATCAACGCCAACTGAAATGAAAAAAAAGAGATACATATGTTTGAATTTCCTTATGCTGTTTAAGTTGCTATTGTAATTTAAAAATATGCTGCACCACGTGTTTACTCCTGTGTAAGCGAACTTCGATGGACTCTACCCGCCAATCGAACGAAAAACTCGTGCAAAAGGAAATACCGAATGCTTACAAGAGCGTGACGAAAACAATAGCAATGATTTTCTCCTTCACTGCGTTCGTCCGAAAATAAATAATAATTTCCTTTCGTACAACAAGTACAGCACCTATACAACCATAAAATACAAACACATGGGTCTTTAGGAGGCGGTCCGCTTTTTTCGAATAAACAAAGAAGAAAGTAAAATGTAATAAAGTAATAGAAAATAATATAACTAACATTCTTTAACTTTTATAGAGACTTACTTTTTTAATCGCACGTGAAAGGACGCATGATATCTGCAGCTATCTTCCTTAACTAACAGTAAATGTAATATCTAATATAATGCCTCTGCCATTCGCTGATGCGGACATGTAGCGAAAATAAAAATAGTTTTGGTTTCACATATCCACTGAATTTAACTTCTAAAATATCCATCTTTTCTATAATACAAGGGTGAACTCGTGCCACACAAAAACGTATTTCGCCTTGCATGTTGAACATTCTTAGGTAAAAAACAAATCATTGTAAAAACACATGTATTGAATATCTACTGCGGCAATTTACTACTCTAACCAAAACACCGGACATAGCTTACTTCCTGATTCATCCAAAAATATAAATACCCAATTAAAATAATACACTGATACACTTGCTACTGACAAAAATAAACTGAAACAATGTGAAACTTGAAAGAGAAACGTATCTTTAAAAAATATATAAAAGCGTAAAATCCAAGAATACACATAAAACATATAAATCTCATTTTGTTGCTATTTAACTAATACATAATGTACTCGACAGTCGTATTTAACATTACTGGATATATTTTTGTTTCATAGCAAAAGGCTTTAACAAAAAATTGCTTGCATCTTGTAACAATAAAATTCACAAGCTTCTCTGCATACTGGAAATTAAAAGTAACACATTATATAACCAACGCTGTTATAAATGCGTAGCGGCATTCACTTACGACCGCAGCCGACACATGTTTGTGCATCATGTCACTCAGGAACATATAAGCGGCTTTCCTCTGTCAGGAGAGAATCAAATTTATGTTCATTCCACCGTTTTACATTTATTTTCCTTTTAAAATATCGCGTTAAACTTGTGTACTCTTGGCTATGACCGGTATCTTTTGTACCGCCGTTCCTTAACTATGATATGATGTTAATAATGTCGTCTCAAACGCAGCTACTGCATTGTAACTGAAACAATACAGTTTAAACTAAAATATACACATATATCCTAAATACCCACTATATTTATACATGTACTGCACATCTCGACACAACCGTGTATCACATAATGCATCATCCCAACACTGATCACCGCGGATCCTTTGATACACAAACATCTCACATCTCGAGACAACCGTGTATCACGTAATTCACATCAACATCTCAGCACAGATCCCGTGGATCTTTACTATATATACAACATATTCAGACACTGACACGCACAAATCTCACATCTCGAGACAACCTTGTATCACATAATTCACATTAACATCTGAACACAGATCCTGTGGATCTTTACTATATATACAACACATACAGACATTGATACACAACAATCAACATCTCAACACAGATCCCGTGGATCTTTACTATATATATACAACACATCCAGACGTTGATACACAAAATTCTCACATCTCGAGACAACCGTGTATCACGTAATTCACATCAACACCTCAACACAGATCCAACTGTGTGTCACATAACTCACACCATCAGCTCAATGCAGACCACCGCGGCTCCTTATTACATACACAACAAACTACTTCGTTGATGCACCAAAATCTCGAGAAACATAAACGCTCATTTCAATGTCCCCCATATTAATAAACACGTCATGTAGACAGTGCAATGATAAACAGGACAAGACAACAAACCATCTATACACTATGACTAGCAACTTAATTGTTTTTTCAGAAAAATGCAGACTGTCGTTTGTGGACTACTCAAATATTAGCTTGCACTACATATACTCATGTGAACAAGGATTGCATATATCGAAATAACAACAGGGACCAGCCTATTGTAGAGCCCACATCCGTTAAAAGCGAAACCTGAGAACCAATTAAGAAAAAACATTAAACGTGATGCCATTTCACGAATCTGTCTACATTAGCGCGATTTTGAAAGGGTTATTTGTTGTTGTTTTATTATTATTGAACGATATCAGATGCTATCCAATGATCACCTTCAAAACGTAGTATAAGCATCCTCAGCATTAACATTCCCAGGAATCGGAAAAAAACGCCAAGAAGAAAACGAAACATACTTATTGAGAAATGATACGAGCCTACAATCTGCACATAGCAAACACTTGGTCGACGTCTCCAGCATGCCAGGTGTTTTCTAGAAATCCACTGAAACCAATGAATCTAGACGCTGGAATTAATGTTTGTCATTTGTTTTTTAGCTGGAAACCAAATGATCCACCTTTACACAATCGGAAACAAAAACTAGCAATTATGCTATATGCATAGCTTCCCACTGATGAAACGTTAATCGCTTACTGTTTTCCCTTAATGTATAGCAGATTTGTAACATTATGGTATTTTTCCAAATACTTAACATATACTACATTAAATCGTTATCCCGATATAGAATGAACACACAAAAATTCGTTCGAATTGAAAACCGACAGGAAAAACCAAAAACACGAAGTACCTGATATTCTCAGTTATAATCTTTAAAAGACACTCATAAAATGATTTACAAATTGATTTGCATGCATGAAGTCTAACAGTTCTTTTCAGGAATGCTGACTAGAAACCCTCAAAGGCTGAACAATAAAAGGTTTATTTTAGGCCACAGCTATACATACAATAAACAGAAATGCAAGGATCCTAATAAAATGTGTTTTCCAAAAAAAGCATTATTGTATTTACATTCAACCAGACGAACGTAGGACGTAAAAAGAAGTATTTTTGTCCGTTTTCAAAAATATCATGAATATCTGAAGCACCTTTTAAGATCTTAAACCTCGAATACGATTATGCGAATTAATTCTCTTAACTGTAAAACAACCAACAATAAAACTCAGATAATCATTACATAACATACATATATATATAAAACAATACACAATTCTAATCTATACAATTCTGTGCTTTAGCGATGCCGCTAATGGCGGTGTGTAAAATGGCTCCTAAATAGCTAGCCTTGTCGGAAGTGGACTGCTGCGGAACGAAGACTCTCTGAATGTACGAACACGACGGGTGGAAACCCAGCGCACTCACAAATCCCAACCATGTTTGTTTCAAAGGTTCACTGTCCTTCTGTTATCTACGTATGTAGCTTGAAATTTGATATTCTTACAACAATTATTATCAAGAACTATATTTTTTAACACAAAATATTCTGAACCACGTGTGTAATCCTGTGTAAGCGAACCTCGAATGATTCTACCCGCCAATCGAACGAAAAACTCGTGCAAAGGGAAATATCGAATGCTTTCTGAAGCGTGACGAAAAGAATAATAACTCTTTTTGGGCAAAACTTCGTGCGAGGAGAATTTGTGTGAATGCAAACTTACAACAATAGTTTAATGTCTACCAAATATTATTGCAAATTGTTGGAATTAACATTTACAGAATTGTGAAATAAGCGGTTAAAAAAAAGTTATAAACATATCCTCGACTTGCACTCTAGTGAACATATTTTCTCATTATATGTAATATACAGAATGTTATTTTCATTCACAGATTGAAATAACTATTTTGTTCAGCCAAAATAAGAAGCACGTTCTATAAATAGCTATTGTACAATGCTCCTATTTATTCTAGTGAGTTCAACACACTCCAGAAAAAGTAGTTAAGCGTTCTAAAAATAGCGCGCGTTGTAGCAGCCGTTGTATAGCTGTGTAAATACACATGAGTATTAGCGCTCAGAGAATCATAAATCCGAAAGTTTCCTTTTATGTGAACAAAGCCCTAAATATTTGAATATTTGCAATAACCCAAGATCAGCAATTAACAAAGTTAAGAAGCATATGTTAACGGGAGTATAAGGAAAACACCGGATAGAAAAGATTCAAAGGCAAGTGTCATCCTCCCAAATATGAAAGGAAAGGGGGAGCACCTGAAGACAATTATCCATACGCACAATATTAATGTGTTGTTCAAACCACAGCGCACTCTTACACACATCTTTGTAAAAGCAACTAAACAAGACATTAGCGGCACTATTTACCTTATCAAATGTGAAGGACATGGTAAATGTAAATGTAACAAGTACTACGTACTTTAGGTGAAACGTGAGGAACATTGAAAGCGAGGTTTATGGGACATAGAATACCAAGTCCTAGTAGTAGTAGCAAGGTATCACGCCACATACATCAAGACAGTCCCGGTCATGCTGTCTCATTGGATTCAGTGCAAATTCTTGATTGGGAACTCTCTTGGTTTGAAAGGGGCGAATGAGACGATAAACCGGCGCTGAACAGGGCCGGGGCCGGTTCCAGTTCCAGGACCCCAGATGTCAACGGCCATTCTCGCTAGGCCTGTGGGGGGGGGGGGGCTAAAATCACTATCCGACCTGGAAGAAAAGAACAATATCATAAACAATATAAAATTAGGAACATTAAATGTCAGTGGACTTAAAAAAAGACCAAATTACCCGGAATTTATTGAACTCGTCAACAATTATGACATATTTTGTTTCTCAGAAACTCACACTGATACCCATGATATTATCGAAATAAACAACTATGAATATTTAGCTAAACACAGAGAAAAAAGATATAAGCGTAAATCTGGTGGCATTGGAATATTTGTTAAAGATAAACTGACTTCTTCTGTTAACATCTTACAATCAAAATCTGAATATGTATTATGGATCTCCATTTGTAAAAATATCACAAAACTCGATGACAACATTATAATAGGAGCTGTCTATGTTCTACCTGAAAACTCAAAATTCTTCAATGAGGATGAATTTATGGCCTTTGAAAATGAAATCTCCCAAAAATGCAATGAACATAAATATGTACTACTCGCAGGTGATTTTAATAGTAGAGTTGGAAGCATGAAAGACTATATAATTTCAGATCCCCATTTAAGGGAATTTTTCAATATTGATGATGATTTACAGAGCCAACTTGACAAATACAAGACGCTTGAACAATTATCTATTACACTAACTCGTACTTCTAAGGACCATCGAACTAACACACATGGATTTCGACTTATTGACCTATGCAACAACAATAACATTTGTATTCTCAACGGAAGACTTTCCTCAGAGAAGGCACCCGACATGTTAACCTTTAGGAATAAATCAACCATTGACTATGTTATTGCCTCATCTGACAGCTTTCACTTCCTTTCTGATTTCCATATCATTGAAACAGACTCACTCTTTTCAGATGGACACAATGCCCTCGCCTGGTCCATCCATATCCCACACAGAGAATGCCCCAATGTTAACAACAAAAACCCAACAAACATGAATAAGAAACCAAAATGGAAACCTGAATTGTCTAATCAATTTATCAATAATATTAACCGTAACAAAATAGACCAAATACTAACACAAATAAACACATACCCTCAGTCACAGCAACCAGTAGAACACATCACTTATGAACTTCAATCAATCTTCCATCAAGCCTACACCAGCACATACCCTGAAAATAATAAAAAATTTCATAACATAGGTCATAAAAATAATAAATCTTGGTTTGGCCCTCAATGCTCTATAGCAAACAAAAATTATCACACTGCCAAAGATGATTACACAAAAAACAAAACTGCATATAACAAACTAAGAATGATAAATGCCAGTAAACATTATAAACGCAAAATGAACTACCATATTAATGCAAGCAAACAAAACATGTCTAATAAACTACGTTCCATGACTGATAAAAACCCGAAACAGTACTGGTCCTTTTTAAATAAACTGAAACCTAAATCTAAAGTTAACAACACACCAACATTAAAAGATTTATATGATCACTTCAAAGAAATTAACACCAACACCATCACTGACAATCGTTTCAATGACACAAATTCCCAATTTCCAGACGACACAAGTAACAGACTAAACATCACAATCACTAAAGAAGAAATAGAAAAAAAGTATCCAGAAGCTCAAAAACTCAAAAACACCAAGCCCATTTGATAACATCTTAAACGAATATATTAAGTCTACTAAACATCTCCTTATACCAGTTTACTGTAAATTATTTAATTGTGTCCTGGAAACTGGATTTATTCCACAAACCTGGCTGAATGGAATCATTATACCCATATTTAAAAACAAAGGTAACCCAAAAGACCCAAACAACTACAGACCAATTACTATTCTTAGCTGTTTAGGTAAACTCTTCACATCCTTACTTAATGACAGATTAACCAAATTCCTAAATGAAAATAATAGTTTAGAGGAAAATCAAGCTGGCTTCAGGAAAGGCTATTCCTGCTCCGACCATATCTTTACGTTACACTCACTAATCGAAATACTGAAAAAAAAAGAAAAAAAAAACTATTCTGCGCCTTCATAGATTTTTCTCAAGCTTTGACAAAGTCTGGCGAATCGGCCGATGGCACAAATTTCTCAAACATGATATAAATGGCAAATTTTTGCAATTAATTCAAAATATGTATAATAATATTAAATCTAGTGTCTCTGCTAATGGTTATATATCAGAGTCCTTCATTTCAGAAATTGGTGTTAGACAAGACAAAATTTATCGCCGTTGCTTTTTTCTCTTTTCTTAAATGACCTTCAAACACATATGCACCTCAATGGGTCGATTTGCATAGAATTAACAAATCCCCTGGATCTGTCTCTTTGGCTTAAACTACTTGTCCTACTCTAAATGCCGATGACACGGTGATTTTGTCAGACTCCAAATCAGATCTTCAAAATAGTTTAGACATCTTTCAAAATTACTGCGATAATTGGCATCTAAAAACAAATTTAAACAAAACAAAAATTGTAATATTTGGTGCAAGACAACTACAGAATTTTAACTTTAAACTAGGTAACAATCCTATAGAAATTACTGACCGCTACCTAGGCATAACCTTATCTAACAATGGTTATTTCCTTAATGCGAGAAAACATTTAGCTGAGCAAGCAACAAAAGCAATGCATCTCCTATATATGCGGGCCAACAACGCAGACCTGCCAATTGATCTTACTATGAAACTATTTGATCATACTGTCTTACCAATTTTAACCTATGGCTCTGAAATGTTCGGCTTTGAAAACATTGACATCTTGGAAAAAGTTCATAACAACTTCCTCAGAAAACTTACTAATGCTCGGAAATCAACTCCAATGGCTTCTGTATATGGTGAACTTGGCAGATACCCTATAGCAATTAACATCAAATGTCGAATGATCTCTTTCTGGAACAGACTCTTAATAGGCGATGATCAGAAACTTTCTCTCCAAATCTATAAATACATGATGAACTTGCCAAACTCAAATTTTAAATGGGCCAACAAAATTAATGAAATTCTCACCTCAGTAAACCTAAGTCATTTATGGGACAACCAATTCCTGACAACCCAAAATAATATCCACCGCTTAGTCAAATCCAAATTATTAACCCAATTTAAAACCCAATGGCACACTCAACTACAACAAACACATAAAGGACAAATATACACAAGCTTCAAACAAGCACCATCCTTTGAAAACTACCTCATTAAACTTATAAAAACTGAATATACATACCTCTTTAAATTCAGAACTGCTAATCACTGGTTTCCAGTTGAAACCGGTCTATACGACGGAACCCCATTTGATGAAAGAACATGTAGACTTTGTAACGCTGGTCAAGTTGGCTCTGAACATCACTATCTACTTAACTGTGATTTCTTTAAATCTGAAAGAGAACAATTCCTAGGGCGTGATCTTCATGACGCTACTCTTAACACAATATTATCATCTGATTCCCTACAACAATTAAAAAATACAAGCACATTTATTCGCTTCATATTTAGCAAGTTTAAGCGGTAGTTATTTTCCTGCATAACTACTTGAATTAACCAATGCCACCAGCTACAAATGTTTTCTTGAAACAATTAATAATGTTCTATTGATGTACTGACACATTAACGGGTTATACTAATTTAAGTGACTTTAGTCATTATTTGCATCTGTGTATCCAATAATTCCAAACATTTGACTCGTCACAAATGTATTTCTTTTACTGGCTATATACTAATCGCATTCTATACCATAATTTCAATATGAATTATGCATATATCAACCGAGCAATGTAAATTATTGTTGCTTTGTACGTTTGGTACTATTATGTGTCAATATAATCATAAGATTTGTATTTTGCAGTTTGTTTGTTGTTGTTTTTTTACTGTCACAACAAATCTTGTGTTTATTGCAATACTTGTCAGCGCCTAGATATTTGTAATTAATAAATAGGAAATTATTTATAACAAAAAATAATAATAATAATAATAAAAATTGACGCAAATGTTTATATTTTCAGGTCATAGATATAATAATTATACTTACTCCTTAATTAAATTTGATATATGTATATATCAACTGTGCAATAGGAATAATTGTTGACACAATTTATCTAAATTTACTTAGCATACAAATCATAGTTTTTATTTGCCTCATTGGCCTAAAACTAACGGTATTATCAAATGTCACGCTGCTATACAAAGCTTATTAAGAGTAATTACCTCACATAATAGGTCCACCATCTTGCCTTTGTTGTCAACATATCACCCTCGTGTGCTGGTGCACTCAAGCGTAAACTACGATTAAAATAACTCGCATTGTTTGAAACCGCTACGACGATAGCTCCAATGTATTAAGGCTAATGCACACTGCCTCTTTCCCTTGATTTAAGTAAAAAGAACTAATTAATTTTTTGAAGCAAATGTAAAACTTGTAATACACTTTTTTTTTGTTTTTTGTTTTTTGTGTGTTTCATTTCCAATCTATAACGCCGCGCGCTAAAGGAAAGAAAGCCCCGCACAACTAAGGTCACAAACCACTAAAAAAGTATTCTTACAGTGCTGGCTAAAAATTGCTCACATCGAATTGTATTAGTATTTGTTTCTTTATAGCTATGATAATGACGTTGATTACGATGATGATTATGATTACAATGATGATTATGATTATGATAACGATGATGATTATGATTATGATTATGATTATGATTATGATTATGATTATGACTACGATTATGATTATGATTATGATTATGATTGTGATTATGATTATGATTATGATAACGATGATGATTATGATTATGATTATGATTATGACAATGACATAATTATGACTATGACTATGACTATGACTA
Source organism: Congeria kusceri (assembly GCA_027627225.1). NCBI lineage: Eukaryota > Metazoa > Mollusca > Bivalvia > Myida > Dreissenidae > Congeria > Congeria kusceri. Next base: position 92,144,551 of record CM051025.1, read on the forward strand.
TGATGATGATGATGATTATTATTATTATTATTATTATTATTATCCGTGTATATATCTTATCATTGGAAGTACCCCCCGTATATCGTTTATTATATTTTGTCGAACGTTAAAATTATCGGAAGTTAATAATTTACTAAATATTTTGCTTTGTTATATTGCCCTTATTGTATATGCTGTATACTTGGGCGAAATAAATGTCGTGTTCAGTTACCGCACATGTGGGATGCAGCATTAACATCACTCAAGCCCTCGAGAGGTGTGAGTCTTAATCCGCAGTTAATGAAAAGGAGATCAGTTGGCTGATGAAGTCCATGGTAGATGTATGAGCGCTCCCAAGATAAAGCTTTCAATACTTTATCGTTAGAGAAAGAAAAAAGTACAAACAATTAATAGTGATTGTGCTAATTAACACCCGACAGTAAATACTAAATAGCCATACATAAAGTAGACCTAATGCAAGGTGATTGCCATTATCAAAATAGATATTAGATACACCAAGTCTTTCATTACCAACAATTCAATAATAACATGAAATGTCATGCAATAAACGCAGAACAATAAGTAATCAGGGCTTACTCTGGCTTTTATGTTTCTTGAGCAAATTTTTAAATCCACTCGCGTTATCGTTGCGTGTTTCAGGGAATGTATCTCTACCGGTACTTATTATCTTATTGTTTTAATTGTTTTATATTTCGCTGTATTAACAGAAGCACTTGTACATTTAGATTATATACGCATGTTCTATTAGGACATTTTTGTTTATTGTTCAATACAGTAACTTGGATGATTTTTTATGTCAACATACACTGTAATCATAATTTACAAGCACTTAACAATATATCTCCTCAATAAAATGAATACAAAAAGTGGATAAAATAATGAATTGTAAAAAAGTGTATCTTTGTATATAGCTAAAAAAAATATACACCAAATAGATAAGACAAGTTTATAAAATACACATAGACAAAACAACAGAATAATGTCGATATAATATGTGAAGTAACAGCTCAAAAACACACAACTGGTCAAAACTATCTGAAATGTAAACATACCCGTTAACCAGCCCATTTTCCAAACAACCCTTTTCACACTCCATTTATCAACAAGATGATCCTTTAATTAACTGTTCTGTCTGCTGATCTTACGAGAGCTTGCAAGCAATCATCATTAATTAAACAATTAATGCTGACAAACAGCTTATTGTTCCGATTGCATCAGTTCTGTATTTGTAGAGGAAACAAACGCTGCCATTTATTCAACCGTTTAACATTAAATGAAACTCATTCCAAGTCAATGTGGTAAACTTTGTAGGCTTAAAGCTCATTTAAGGTGAAAATAGTCAGATTTATATTAAACAATTAAAGCATGTCTGGTAAAACTGTATTATTGTATAAGTTCTATTGTACCCAACGTAAGGAAACTATTTGATTTGTGAATACCGTTTATAATAAAAACACCGATCCTCCAAGTAAACTGTCTATAAACACTTGCTTTGTTTATTTGCTAGTGGGGTGATTTTCACAAGTTCCATGCTTTTCATAAATAACTGTACTGCTTACAGTAATGTCATTTGTCGTAAACTGGACAAGTCATTTTGAGGGCCGTTTCTAAAACGTTTTGTACAGTATTTGAACTTTAAAATACATGCAATAATTTACGAACTAAAAATCATTTGGTAAGTTTCTGACCACTATAATAAGTATATTTGCATGGAAAAACCATGTTGCTTTGTGTATAATTACCTTTGTTTTCTCAATGTGTTGTTCCAGTGTCTTTATTCAATTCTGATACTAGTATACGTTTATTAGACGACCCTTGAAATTGATACACTTCACTGACCACAATAACGGGATTTTTCCATGCAAAAATCATGCATAGGATTTGCATTCCTTTTACGGGAAACTAGGACACCAAATGTCTTAAAACGTAAACAATCAAGTGGAAATACAACGAGTCAAATTTAATTTATTTTAAGAAAATGTAAACTAGCGTTTGGTCATAATGTTTTATTTTATGTGTTGATTAAATTTTGGTTAAATATTGGTGGATGTCTTCAATACGTTCGCAACAAAAAGAAAATAATTCGGTTAATTTCTCCTTTTGCTTCATTTTTTCTTTACTGTATATAGGTTACAATATAATAATTTCATCTCTAATGGCCATTAAAAATAAATATTTTAATAGTAAAAGTTTATAAGCATATATAATAATCAAAAACACACGTATGCAATGTATTTCCAAAGAAATTTAGTTCAGAACTGATCCATTAAATATCTGCATTCTATTGATACGTTGTTTATGTATGTTAAAACGATACAGGAACAAGGCTACACAGGTACCCTATATGAAATCCAATATTTCCCAAACAAATTTGGTGAGTCATTAGTTTTATTAATGTTTTGGTGCAAGTACACATTGATGCATGTATGTGCGAATATGCATTTGATACAAATGAAGTTTCAGAAAGCATTATTAGTTCACATTTGACACACTTAAACGTCCACTCAAATTCATTATTTAAGCAGTATATGTAGGTAGAGCGTTTTTATTATCAACATACACATGTATATTTACTCTCTAAATTGACTCACAATGTGACCCAGATATTATAGTTCGAGAATTTTCAAATTATTTAAATTCTAAAGGAGAAAAATACTTTAAACATACTATAACTGAAAATAAAGGATTTTTATCTTCAGATAAAAATGAACAAAAATAGTTTAACCAAGAGTGTAAAAACACACATATTCAATATACAAGAGCATTATATGAGTACAATCTCAATAAAAATAGACTTACATGAGAACAAATGATTGCAATGAAAAACGAATACAAATACACATGTAGGAAAACAAAATTAAAATACAATCAAGAGCAGAGTAAGCAAATGAATAATATGAGACGGAAATCACCCCGGGAATTTTGGAAATTATTTAAATGCACACCTGCATCACAAAACACAGACACTATATCATTACAAGAATTTCACGATTATTTCAGTAGGTTAGCGACTGAAGTAGACGTAAATATAAACTCATTCGATGCCGGGAGTTTCTTACATGAATTTGATAATAGGCAATACACAGAAAGTTCATACCCCGAGTTAGATAGGCCTATATCAGAAGAAGAAATAACAAGGGCGACAAGGCGGTTAAATAATAATAAAGCGCATGCGCACAAAAACATTATCTATGAATACTTTAAAGAAACAATACATGTTATTGTCAAACCGTTAGAAATACTCTTTAATTACATACTTGATAAAAAGCGTTTTCCACGCAGCTGGTCATCCGTGGTTATTATACCTATACATAAACGTGGGGACTTGTCAGACCCAAATAATTATAGGGGAATTACCTTGATAAGTTGTTTTGCAAAATTGTACACGAGTATAATAAATGAACGCCTGAAACAGTGGGCGGAAACAAATGATATTCTAACTGATGCACAGTTTGGTTTTAAACCAAATTGTAGCACAGTCGATGCAATATTCATCCTTAACGCTCTCATAGAAATACAGTTGCAGAATAAAGATAAGCTATATTGTTGTTATATAGACTACCGGAAGGCCTATGACGTCATCAATCGCAGTCAGTTATGGAGTAAAATAATTAATATAGGCATCGACGGAAAACTCCTATCCCTTATTCGATCCATGTACGAAGAAGTAAAATTACAGGTTAAACACATGGGAAAACTATCGGACATATTCAATAGTAACGTTGGATTATTCCAGGGGGAGATAACCTCTCCGATCCTGTTCTCTATGTTTATTAATGACATTGAATTTGACATACAGAATGGTATTAACGCGGGCATTACATTAAATCAAATATCTATCTATTTATTGCTATTTGCTGACGACGCCGTTTTATTTTCTGAAACACAGGAGGGCCTGCAAGAATTACTTAATAATCTAGAAATATATTGTAATAAGTGGAATTTGACAGTTAATATTGATAAAACCAAAGTAATGGTATTTCGAAAAGGGGCGACACTTAGCAAAACATTAAGATGGACATATAAAGGTCAAGAATTAGAAATTGTAAATAATTTTAATTATCTTGGAATTGTCATGTCTAGTGGTGGATCATTTGTGCCAGCCACAAATACACTGTATGGCAAAGCTATAAGAGCAATGTATTCCTTGTTCACTCTAACAAAAGATATGAATGTACCAATAAGTATCATGTTCAATTTATTTAACGCATATGAATTGTCCATCCTGAACTATAATTGCGAGGTTTGGGGGTTTATAAAAGCGGATAATATTGAGCTCGTCCATCGAAAATTTTGCAAAAGACTTCTGAATGTAAAAATGTCAACAAATTCATTATCGCTCTATGCCAAGTTGGTCGATTCCCTCTTTATATAGATAGATATGTAAGGATCGTTAAATACTTTTTGAAACTATATACCGTTAAACAAGGAAATTGCATTCTTAAACATGTTGCTTTATTACAGAGATTAGAAATCGATTGTAAAAATCAAACTGTAAATTGGTCATCGAAAGTACGTGAAATTCTAAACCAAACCGGTTTTACCGATGTATGGCTATTTTCCGATTCAGTGAATGTCGATCAATTTATCCCACTACTTAAAAATCGATTACGAGACCAGTACATCACAAACTGGCATAATAGTGCCTCAGCATCTAGTTCAATGGTTTTATTTAAAGAACTAAACCCGGTATTCCAAAAATCTTCGTATCTTGATATTGTTGAAAATATAAAGCATAGGGATATACTCGCTAAATTGCGTTTGTCATCGCACAAATTATTTATTGAGACAGGAAGATATCAGAACATAGACAGAGGTCAACGTAAATGTGTGTTATGCAATCTTAATGACATCGAGGATGAATACCACTTTGTATTAAAATGTCCATACTACTCAGAGTGCAGAAAAAAAATTATTCCAAAATATTATAGGTCCCGTCCAAATATGTTCAAGTGTATCGAGCTCTTAAATAGTACAAACAAAATAGTCCTTAGAAAACTAGCCATTTTTTGTTTAAAATGTTTTAAAATAAGAGAACAGTCGTATATATCTAGGATAAATTGGTTATTCTTTACACAAATTAAAACAAATATATGATATATTATTATATTGCAATTGTTCAAATATGTATATGATGTTGTCATTTTGATAATGCAAATGTCAACCTCCATCCATGTGGCACTCTCACGCCAAGCATGTATACTTCATGTTTTTGTACTTGTTATTGAACTGATGTATATGTTTGTATTACATACGCAAGTTATTTTATATACTCATGTTAATGACGATGAGCTGTTCTATGCTTAAGTCGAAATAAACTATTCTGATTCTTGCAAAACAAAGCATGTACAAACACATCATTTGAAAGAACCATAACCTTGTTAGAAAAAAGCTATCAATTATACTTAAAACATTGATAAAAATCCAAACTGAAAAAGAGGCTTCGACAGGTACCGTATTCAAAACCCAATATTTCCGGAACAAGCCGGTGACCCTTATTTTTTAAGACTGTTTTAGTTTCAGTATACAATGACGCATGTATGTGGAATCTTTTAACAAAATATGTCGTTTGGAACAAAAGATATTCGTATATTTGATAACTCGTTTATTTATATATTTGATAAAACATTATTGATGTTTTCACAGGCATATTTAATGTATAATTAACCTCGTTAAGTGACCATTACAAGTCATTTGTTAAATGATAACTGTTGATAAAGAGCGTTTTACCATAAAACTGCACTTGTATATTACCAAACGAAACATTTTTTAAAAGATGCATTTTCAAATCTCCATCTTTGTTTGTCTATCAAAGCTGTGTATTATTCAACTTTCTAAGTAACACAATCTGAAAAAAGGCTTCGATAGGTACCGTATTCAAAATTCAATATTTTAGGAAAAAGGCCGGTGACCCCTATGCCGGTGGCACATATCAACGACCAGAAACTAGCCGCTTTCCATTTTGGCACGACTAGAACACGTTCGCTTTACAGACAGCCATTTCTGCTTAAAGCACTAAATCAACTTAACATCATCAACTCCTGCAGTCTTGGGAAACCAAAATCGAAACAGTTCGAAAGTGTCGCATTATGTTCAGACTAAATGCATCTGCCCGACCATTCTCTTTTCTAGAAATCCACTCCACTTCTAAATGAAAAGAACTTATAGCACTAAAATTGAATATTTTCATAGCTGAGTCTTGCAAATCGTGTTTTCTTGAGCCCTCAGCAACACTACTACTAACACCCTAATTGTCTGTAAACCACACAACTTTCTGACTTGCAAAAACATTTACCAAGGGACTAAAACGCTGTTAGCACAATATAAGTCAAGTCATGTAGACGAGTTTTAAACCTTTTTCGGGGCCCACGAACCAAGCGCCACACCGTTTACTGTCTCTACCCCATAGACGGCATGAGAGACATCGTCTTATCAAGACGGACAGATGCCCTATAGGCATCACATACAAACAGAGTTTACTAAACTGGCTGAGCATTATTTTCAGATTTAAGTTGATCTTGGTATACTGAAATATTTGGGTCAAACTTAAAATTGTCAATCGTAAAATACATTTTGTAAGGCATTCTGAACCAGTCTGTATGTACGTCCCAGGTGAAATTCGTATTCGATTTAAAATCATAACGCATGGCAGGTGTGTAGAGAGTTGTGGATAGTGAGGTACAGCATGTATCATAAATAGTTACTGTTCGTTTGTGTCGGTTAAGTTTTGTAATGCGTTCAATTGGAAAAGGTCGCTTGGTGTAAACAAAGACACATACGTTAAATCTAAATTCCGTACTGTTGGTTGACTTGGTTTCTCATATTATTTTCCTGTAATAGTTAGAACATATTAAGTAAAATCTTTTTTTTGGAAAGGACGGATCAAGCGCAGCAAAGCGAGCCCCTTCATTGTAAAGTAAACATTACTTTATATCTTCTAACTTAGAATATAACACACGTATTGATTGGTCGGGCACATGTACATCACTGGAACATGTCATAGTAGGTATACGTATATGTTTACCACTTTGTCGAAACAAGCTATTCCCAACAGGCAGCAGTTCGTGATGTTTCATCGTTTTGTTCCATTATGTTGACCTCATCATCATTTAAAGGGGAGCTACCGTCCCAGAACGTTGCGCAATGTAACTTCGTTGTTGTTTTTCTTTCTTAAAATGCAATGTTCACATCCATCATTACAAACACTAATTTATTTAGTAAGCCCCTCTAAAATTATCCTACATTCGATTTTTTAAATTCACAATATATGTATTTAGTTGACATTAATGGGCTCTTTAATCAATTTATTGTCATAATCAAGCCCAGTCTTTGATACATTGGTCGATATCGACCCAATTCCATTTCAGTCTCAACATGATCAAGGGACAAAAATCCGTTTGTTGGCAGCTGTGTTTCAGTTAATAATATTTCCACCCCCTCTAACTCAAAATCTTGTATCCGCTCCTGAAGTCGAAGGCAGAGTCCAAACAACCAATCAACAGCCAGATATAGCATCCGTTACAATCATGCTCTTGATTATTAAGTGTTTCTCTTAATGATTACAATCCAGCCATTTCATTGGATGAAAATGTCGAAGGCAGAGTCCAAACAACGAATCAACAGCCAGATATAGCATCCGTTACAATCATGCTCTTAATGAGTAAGTGTTTCTCTTAATGATTACAATCCAGCCATTTCATTGGATGAAAATGTCGAAGGCAGAGTCCAAACAACCAATCAACAGCCAGATATAGCATCCGTTACAATCATGCTCTTAATGATTAAGTGTTTCTCTTAATGATTACAATCCAGCCATTTCATTGGATCAAAATGTAGGTTATATTCTAAATAAGGGTAACACACCTTTGCCAATTATTTCACGTGTTTTGCTTTGTTTCTCGTTTAAGGATACGTTGCTGGTGTTACATAACAACACACAAGAAGAACGTCAACGCAAATATAATTGCCCGCATTATTTAACATGCTGAATCTTAGATCGTCTGTATCATTCGTAATGTCGATATGTTTAATTCTTGTTTTATGTATCGATTTCACTCTTTCCTCGTAATGTTTATTTATGTATTCTTCTTTAACTGTTGGTATAAATAAATGGTGTTATTTAAACTATATGCAACTGCATAGAAAAATAATCAAAATCAACCGAAAAGTTGTAGAATTACGTTTGTGAATGAATCGTTTTAAATAAAACAAAGGATTCGGCAACCACGTGCAGCCTTCGGGATGTGAGGTGTATTTATATACAGACAATACGCAATCACTTGTTGATATGCTGTCGGGCTAGCGCAGTGGTTGGTACACTCGCTTCTCACCTAGGCGTCCCGGGTTTGCTTCCCACTCCCGGCGCATGCGAGTTTGGTTGGTGGTAACCATACCGGACAGGTAGGGTATCCTCCGGGTACTCCGGTTTTCCCCACAGCACAACACCACTCCAAAATTAAAATATCTTTCGGTAAAAAATAAATAGCTGGATATTGCAGCTATGAATCAAAATTCGTCCCAATTCGTGAGTCTCTCGTAAGTTTATTAGGTAGAAGTCCTGGGACACACTCCGGGTCCTCACATAATTCAGCTTCAGACGCTAAAGGACCAGATACACTTCGAAATACAAAAACTCATTACTTGTTGATAACAATACAATATTACAATTAAGCTAACGAACACAGAGAGTTCTTATGTTTTAATACATGTGTGTTTAGATTGGTGATACAATATAAAACTATATTACATTTCTGTAATAAATTGTTATTAAATTGTCCCTGTCACGTTTTTTTTATACTTATATGTTACGTACACGTATATTCTTACGTATAATTCTGTTACCGTGCATGTTAGAAGTAAGAAGTGTTTCAAAGTATTACTATTTATACATAAAGCTCTATGTTTTGTGTATATTAATATTTATTCTTCAGGGTATGTAACGATGAAATCGGCATAAAATCATGAAAGGACATACAAGTTTCGAGGTCATATGTTTATGGCATTAAACCGTCGGTTTGTATCTGTATTAGGATAATTAAGATATCAATATATCTATTAAGATATCACCGAAGACGACAATCGGGTCCGCTAAAAGTCCCAACAATTTTGCATTGAGGGCAGCACGTCCGTGTTGCCCGATAAAGATAACGGCAACAGTAGGTCGTTGAACACGGGCATGCTGTTGGACGTGGGGCAGGGGTTGCAGGAGGTGGTGCAGCAGTTGGCAGAGGCGGTGCAGCCGTTGGCGATGCGTCACACAATGATATGGATGTACACACACCGTGGAAGCAAACCTGACAGAAAGAGATACTAATGTGACGTTAATGTCATAAGACTAGGTTTGTCCAATTGTAAGTTACCTCAATGCATGATCAGTTATATGAATAAGTCTCTATCTAAAAACGTCAAATTAATAAAATAAAAAAAAAATATTATAAAAACGCCATTGTTAATCTTTCACTTTAAGTCAACCCACCCCCATTTGGGTTAAATGTAAATGTAAACACAAACCTATGCTAAAAACACAATAAACAACTAAAACAAATCATAGCACCATTGCACACGTTTTCACAAGACATATAAGCTTCATTTGCTCAATATGAAGGGCATCCAACGTTTGTGTTAAACAATTTCCTTGTAGATAACGTAATTACATTAAATTTCAAAACAAACCGTTATGTCATAGAATTTTGTCATGAACAAGCATTTAGACTAGACATGCAGTTTTTCCTGAATTCGATCGACGAATTTACTTCTGTATGAAAACACCGACATTAGACGAGAGTTAATCAAGATAAATAAATTCACTAAAATGATGACTGTTAATATACTAGTGGCATGCTTATTAATAGGCAATGACGGTTAGGGACATTGTCAAGTCTTATAACATTTGAAGCGTTTTATTGCCTGGTTGCAAATTTTGATTTATTTCTTTTTGCATTTTTATATAGTTTCATTACATGGTCAAACATCTAACATATTTATTACAGGTAATCGTAGGATTGACACGGAAACAATCAAACATACGAGCATACTCTGATAAACAATATCGATACAAATCAACATTCTTATTTGATGACGTTTCCCACATGTCGACATAATTTATGAAATGCCGTGTTTCAGTATTTCCCACATGTCGACATAATTTATGAAATGCCGTGTTTCAGTATTTCCCACATGTCGACATAATTTATGAAATGCCGTGTTTCAGTATTTCCCACATGTCGACATAATTTATGAAATGCCGTGTTTCAGTATTTCCCACATGTCGACATAATTTATGAAATGCCGTGTTTCAGTATTTCCCACATGTCGACATAATTTATGAAATGCCGTGTTTTAGTATTTCAAATGAATTTCTTACATATATTTTACCAGTGAATGCTGCGGAGATGAAACGTTCTCATTACGAATTCCAAAAACAATTTGTTATGTACGATAACTAACATTAATTATTTGTATCATATGCAGATGAAAGAGATTTAAAAAAAACAAACACCTGAAATAGGTAAGAGAAATGCATAATTACGAAGGAAACACTAAAATGCTGAATGATTCTACACAAATTTGGTCAAACTTAACTTTGTTAATTAGCGTTGAGTAATTTTACACAACAGTTACTGTCGAGTAAGCGTATCTAAATGAATAGTAGTTTTCGGCTTAAAACTAGCCAATAGTGTGTTTTACAACAATTGTTCTTCTTAACTCTTGTTCTATTTTAAATAAAAGTATATGGTAATTTAGTTTACTGGGTTGTTTTAATTTTGCTACTGTGTTTGTTGTACAATCGTACATTCACAATTTAAGTTGAAACAATTACAGATTTTCTATTTTTTTCTGAAGAAATAAAACAATACCATAAAACTGCAAAAGCTTCTCTTACATTGTTGGGGTTCATTTGTCCAGCGATGACGCATTTGGTTCCCATGAGAACTTCGGGAATGATCGTGATACTACCAGGTACACCACCAGGTACAGTACAATAAAAGGTATCGGCACCAGCGTCTGCCACACACTGAGTAACATAGTTGTTTTGGAGAAATGTTTCGCTTGTTCCCTGAAAAAAAGAGATCATAAGAAAAGTTTGGTAATTTCGGTTGGTACTAATTTGCTTTGCTATTACAGTTGTTATTAAGCTTTATTGCATAGTTACAGCTAGGTAACAATTTAGACAAACTGCCTCATGCAGTTTAACATCGATTGTTAGAATTTAAAACCGCTTTTCATAAAAGTAAAACGAATTGTTTAAAATAACATTATACAGTGTATTTATGATAAGTGTCGAACCTCTATACAATCCAACATATATTTTTTTCTACATGCTATACCTTGTTTTCCGTGTAAAACAGCCATCAATAATAGTGTTATCTCACACATGTGTAATATAACATTTTGAGTGTTTTGATTGGCTTCATATTCTTTGATTGACCAATCGCATGACGATATGTTGGCAAAATGACGCCCGTAACATGAAATGACGTGACGTCAGTAAACAACTTTTATGATTATTCAACATGTTTAGGTAATTTTGTTTTGTTTTCGTTTAAAAGCATGTGATAAAAAGATCTGACACTCGTTGTCAGATCATACGACATTTTAATAAACTCGTCCAGGAAATTCGTTAGTAATCTCGCCAAAGGCTTGCTTTGAAACAAAATTCCTGAACTCGTTTAATAAATTATGGTATGAAATGACAACTCGCGTCAGATCCTATATATTTAAAATGTCTCCTGAAATTCATAGAATTAAAATCAAACATCAACGATGTTAACTGAAGACACTGGACAGACGAATAATTCAATCGTGGTCTTCAGTACTTAAAACTTACTGATAGGAATATCTCAATTCACAATTGTAATTTAAATTAAAAGTAAACTCAGAGCAGAAATATGTCGTGATATTTTAAACACGCGGTACTGTTCAACAAAATTCGAATTGCTTTCCAATCTGAGCACGGCTGCTAATTTTATTTCAAGCGTATGACGCACGGTCAAGTATGTTTTGTTCTTTACTTCAAACAAGAGTATTGTGTATATTACGCTGTTGTTGTATCTTGTTTATAGAAATCCGATATATAAATAAAATATAATCCCACCCCTGTACTGAACCGGACACTAGTCGCTCCGTATGCTCTCTTGCATTGATCGTCCAGTGACAATACCATTCCCCTGAATCCTTTGCAGAAATCAACGAAGAATGCCTGATCAGGCGGAAGCAAACATGTGGGGCGGAACTGGCCTGCAGTCATACTTTAAAAAAAACGCACACGGTTGTTCAGATGTATACATTAGATACAATATTTCACAATTCAACATTAAAGGGGATATGTCATCGAAAAAGGGTCCCAAGTGGCACTTTCTTAAAACAACGTCAGAATGGTGATTATTTTGAATAACCATGGTTTACACACGACTCAATACCAAGCAGAATGGCGCAGTTGCTTAAAGCGTTGCCTACCGATATTTCTTTGTATGGCTCCTTAGTCGTGTGTTCGATCCCACTTGGGGTTTTAATTTTTTCAAACATTGTTGCTTATTTGTTTTAATCAAATATCTCATTGTGTTTTATATTATGTATTATTTATTAACGGCAAATGTCTTAAAATAGCTAATTTCTATAATATAATATATGTTGTTTTTTTTTCACGTAAAATGTATTAAAACAATATTTATGCAATGATAACTATATCACCATTCAATTTTTTTCCGAGAAACCCAAACACAAGAGTCGCGCATATATTTTATGAGAGTGTTTAGATACGATGCAATATCCAATACATGAGGAGTTCAAAATGAACAAATGTTCATAGTCAAAAACACCTATGCTAATATTTATTTATGGAACCCAAAAACAAACATGTCTACATGTGATACTTAAATAATGCGTGAATCTGTTTATGTTTACCAATAATGTGTTCTATATTAAGTTTTCAAAATAGTTGTGAAATGTACATTTTAATTATCTTCATTCACATATTTTATGGTTTGTGAAACCTGACTTCATGACGGTTATAATCAGCACATTAAATATTATTGAAAATCTAAATACTTGCAAACAGAATATTAAAGGTTATAAAGGTTATAAATGAATTTTATATTAACTGGAAAACAAAGTATGGATTAATTATTATTATTATATATGGATTAATTATTATTATATATGCAAGTGAGTCCAATAATAAGTTATTAAAACATACAATACAAATAAATTAATTGTTTTAGAAATCTTGCCTACAAATGTGTATACATGATCAAATCGGTACGAAAGGTACATAACTTAAACGTCTAGTTTGATTTAGTGTGTGTGTTTCATTGGAAGAAACGTTATAGACATTTCAAACGCAATAATTTAACCGTAAAACACGTGATTACCATGTGTAAGGATTGGATACGTTTGAGATTAATTTGCATATGATTGACATTTGTGGAAAGATCTATGATTTGTATACATACGCCAGGGTGTATGCCCGGATCTCGGCGGCGGAACACGAAGAGAACTTGGAGAATGTTGACTGAGTAGCAGATGTGGGAGTAAAGATAGCTCTGCCCATGATGTAGGTGTTTTCCGGGCAACCGATGTCGATGTCATGGCGCATTCCAAACCTACACGTCAATTAACATCAGTAGTTATATAATTCAAGGAGATAATAGTATGATTTAAAGTTTTACTAACGATTAAATCCATATGTAAACTAAACAGTGGATTAATACATGCCCTCTGTAAACTTAGTTTATAACTCGCTTGACGTTTTATTTGTCACTTAAATTGTTCACTGGTCTTAATATATAATGGAACTTGTGGTACAGGTATAAAGAATGATATAACCAAAATTACAATAGATCCATATACTATTAAAACGCACAGACAACGTGTTTCCTCAAGTAAGTAAAAGTTATATTTCCAAATACCCATGGCCGAGTTCATGCGCTAGTGTCCTGGAAATTGTCCCTGTTATTTCATTTATTGAAGAATGAAAGCCACCATTGAAGTTGCCTGTCCCACACAAAGTGCCCGTCCACGCAATACCTGTAAACAAACCAAATTAATAAAGTTAATATAATTCATGTCAATAAAAAATCATTCATGTAATTAGAACACTACTGTGCTAAATTTTTATCGAACCATTAGTCTAGGCATACAACTACTAAATCTTTAGTATAATATGTACTTAAGATGTTTTTACTTACATTTTAAAAATGTCTGTGAACAAGAGCTTGTAAACTGTGAACAATAGCTTGTAAACTGTGAACAAGAGCTTGTAAACTGTGATATTAAGTTTGACTGAATAATCCAGACGACGGAACAAAATAAGTCAAAAGTTATACCTAGAATATTTCCGATACCAAGGTCATAAAGGTCGTATCTGCAAATAAATAGTTCAATAATGTATTCAAAATTACGTGGACATGCTTTATGCGATCAGATATACGTTTTAACAAATGACAATAGTACGGTTTGTCATAATATCATTTTATCTTTTTTCCAACGAACATGAAACTTCGATAAATTAAATCCGATATGTAAATAAATACAATTATAATTTAACTATTAAATGGAACTTTTTGCCGTGTTTATAGGGTATGTGGTTGGTGACCTATGTTTCATTAAACCAGATTTGTTTTTATCCTTAAGTTTAACATTGTAGACGTCGCAGATCTGCTTTTATCACTTAACACTGTAGATACTCCAGCGTTACTAAAAAGCCGTTTAAACAATGATTTTTTTATTATAATCTAACAAACTGTGTGTTGAATGCGCAGAGTCTAAGCCCTCGAAAGGGGTTTCACCTATATGGAGTTGGAAATGGATTTACTATGTTGACATTAGATCATTATATTATCTACACTACTATGTTGACATTAGAACATTATATTATCTACGCTACTATGTTGACATTAGATCATTATATTATCTACGCTACTATGTTGACATTAGATCATTAAATTATCTACGCTACTATGTTGACATTAGATCATTATATTATCTACGCTACTATGTTGACATTAGATCATTATATTATCTACGCTACTATGTTGACATTAGATCATTATATTATCTACGCTACTATGTTGACATTAGATCATTATATTATCTACTCTACTATGTTGACATTAGATCATTATATTATCTACGCCACTAACCTTCTTCTGTGTTTTCAATTAATTGTTATATGCTTCGCGAAATATACCAATAATGCTGTCAAACAGATTAAAATATCATACACACCCCGTAATCCATGCAGCATGATCATATGGAACCGCGGAGGCATATGTGGCTATATATGATGAGAAGCTGTTCAATGCAGCGTTTGGACTAGCACGAATTCTTCCATCGGATTCCAAGTGCGAAGAAGAAAACACGAAATTGCCGCCCTGTTATATCTAATTCAAATTAGATCAGATTCGACGACAAGCTGCATTTTCTTAATTACACGCATAACAATTATCCTCTGTATCAGTCATTAGATAGATAGTTAGATTAATTTCAACATAACATGTACAATTTAGATGCCAACTATAATAATAAAACATACAAAAAATGATGAATATAAATTAAATAATATAGCCATGTCAGTCAACATTATATGTCTAAGACATCATACAAATAGTTAAAATAAACTCTTATGTCCATTGTGGTCCTACATTGTTATTAGCCACTCATTCACTGCATAACATGAAAAAAATAATTTAAAAGTTTTATTTACCAGCGGTGGAAACACCACATCTACGAGTTGCACAGCGAAATTCTGAGGACGTGGTACACCGTCGCCGCGATAATACACGTCGCTGTGCTGCCTCAATGTCTGGTACATTATGGTCATCTAATAAACAGGCAAAGCGAACATTATAATACAGCCAACCATCTGCAGGAAACCAACACTAGTAAGTTACAATATATTTATAATTTTATTTTAAATCCATCTGCACGTACCTCGTTGATCACCAATGTAAGGAATCTTCGTATATCTGTCCGTGTAGCCGTTTCATCATTATTATTGAATGGTTTAAACCTGATAAAATGCATGCATAAGTCATTGCACACTAATTGATTTGTGTTCATTTTCTTCCTCATACTGCATAAATATAACAAATATAATACATATGATTTGGGTATACGACATATAAACATATAATAGTTATATCGGGGAAGAAATATACGCATCGAAATATTACATATGGTATGCCTGATCTGCATTCTCGTAAAATATGCCTAATGTATCTATTTAGGTTCTGAGTCTAGATCATTTAATGCGTGTCGTTATTAAATATATAAACAACTGAAATTTTTGCAAACAACTTGAGCCCCATCGGTGCTCAAAGCAACGACATTCGGATCAAAACACTGCACCCAAATCACGTAAGGGAGTTTAAAATACGTGTATGCATGTATATATAATTTGCAAAAAAATAACACATCAATTTACAGTGATTTGCCCTAATATGACAATAATTATAAACTTATATTATTAGAACAAAGCAAAATTATGAATGGAGTTGTTGGTTGAAAGTTTTGATGGTTATTGTTTGAGCACAAACCAAATACGAGTATAACATATTTGAGACTACAGCTACATCAGCAAAATACCAGCCTTGCTCATGTTGGAAAGTATAACAGTTTTATAAAGTATACAGTATATAGAGTCTTGCTATTATCAGCGTTATCAGTTTACCTTACTAATATTCATTTAATTAATGAAGCCATGTAATGCATGCATTTCAATATATTTGAATAATGTCGGTCCAAAAATAATTAGAAAAAGCTTTGTCGCCAGGTAGGATGAATGTTCAATACAATTACATAAGGTTTTGCATAATTTATCTACTATAGTGCAATTAAAATTTTTACATATATGCTACATATATTAAGTTATCATTACATATATTAGTATTGTGCAAGTTCTTGGTCATAGAGCAAAAGTGAATAAAGTGGCAAAGACTAATAAGCTTTTTTGCGACAATTCGTTACTTTTAGTAAACCTCTAAGAGCATGTTAACAGCCTAACATTAGCTTTCCTTAAAGCCGCAAAATGGTGAAAAATTGCCAAATTCAGATTCTACAATTATAACGATTATCTTATTGTCTGTCTTTGCATAAGTTTACGCTAGTATAAAACCTACGTGAGAAACGTTTGGTTTGTTGGATAATTTATTGCAAAAATACTGATCCTCCAAGTAAAACTGTTAACATACACTAGTTTTATGCCAAATTTCGTGGCTATGCGGATTAAATCCGACAATTCACTGTTAACTTTCGGCGCACTGCACGATATACATAAAACAAGAGAAACTCCGGCTAGTTTCGTAGTGTTGAAAATGTAAACACCAAACTAAACTTCAAACTGTTCAAATTACATTTAATTTATGAAAACCTTTACAAGCTTTTAGCTCATAATGCATTGTTTGATATGGCATTGTGTGTTATCTCAACATTAAACTTTAAATGTTTAGCTTAACGTGCAGCACCTTGTTAGTGTCTTTAATGCAAAAGTATTTGAACTTCAACGATAATATAAATTTTGAAGAATGCCCTTTGCCCTGTTGTGCAGAAATAAATAGCTATATCTATGTTTCTGTTGTATTATACAAATTATATATTGGATGTAAACAGATAAGCAATCTTTTTAGGTTGAATACTGTTGTTGGGTTTTACATATTTTAAATATAAAGACTTTGACGTTCAAACAATTTACATATGAAAAAATTGTTATAGATAATTCAAAATAAACATTCGATTGAAACTTACTTATCAACAACGGCAGCATCTGCAAACAGTACAAGTTTGATCACGGCGGACGAAGTTAGATCATCAGCTATGGCACGTCTGGATCTTAATATTCTCAACGGCACACTGGCATTGCCCCCAGTGTTGCCAGTGTTGTATGCAACTAAATATTGAAAGAGACAGTTTCACAGTTTTGGGGCGGTGGGAAATAATTTTCTAAAACTGACTTTTTTTTCTGTTTTATAATACATTTATCGCTCATATATCAATGTTTGAAAAGCACATTGCATGTGCACAGTTGAACGTTCGACGAAAATCTCCTATTTGTTAGACAAAAAAAGCTACCTGGTATACACTCCCTAGCCATTTTTTACATAAAAAGGCATTATAGATATTATAATATAATCATGTTTTGCAACCTAAACAGCATCACAGACAAAATATTTCGATAATTTCTACAAATTCGTGTTTGAAAATTCCATTTTTAAAGAAACGTTTTTCCAACCAAAAACTGTGAACCTGTCCCTTTCAGCATGTTATATCATCTCTATGTGTACAAATGTCATACTGAGGTGTGATTGGTCCCATATCATAGTGAATTTCTTAAGTTACAAAAGTTATAATTATTATCAATTCATAATCATAGTACAAAAACGAAGTAAACGCTATTCAAAAATAATATTTTGAACATCTATGACTGTCTACAATTATAATATGTTGAACATCTATGACACAAAGAACAAACCTGGTGAAGGCAAGGAATACGGAACAGCATCTGGGTCCACTGGAAACTCCAACACATCACCTTTATCATTGATGTAGTCCATAGTGTCATTTTCGTACACGAGAGCGCACTGTGAAAAAATATTCCTACATAATTACACCTTCTGACGTTACGTTATCATCGCGTATTTCTTATATATTAAATTTAAACATTTAAATGTAAGTTATTTTATACGCATTATTATATATTTTCAGACTCTGTTTTGGCCATTCAGTTTCGAAGTGACAATGCTACATCGATTGGTACTTACGGAAACCACGTTTCCATCAGAGAGTAATTCTTCCATGTAGAGCATGTCTGCTGTCTCAGATATGTACACAGCCGATGCCTTGAAATTTAAAACAGAAAACGAATACTGGCTGTACTACTTGTAATGTACTAATTAATTTAACGTTGATATAGATTCAGCATTGCATACTGAAGTGTAATTGTTTTTATGTAATACATTCAATTATGTTTTGTTCGATCACACATTTGTTTACTAGTGGCGTAGTAGAAGAGAACATATTAATCACCTATATGCGCAAAAACGAATCAAACAATGAAAGCAATAAGAGTACGTTATTTAACTGCGTTATGTACAATAGGGTGATATCTGTGGACGAGTACAGGGCTGATAATCCATATTGGACGAGCCGAGAGGTAAGTCCAATGTGAGTATGTCAGCTGTACACGAGTCCAACTATACGACCTTATTGTAAAAAACGCTGTTAAATAATCTTTTGATTATAAACATATTTAAATCATCATATTTTTGCGGTTATCACGTAATATTTACAGAACACCATATAATCCGCGGAAAAGCGTGAACCCTCTAGTTTATAATATATGACGTCGTGAGAAGTTACTTCTAAAATATATAATTATGTTGTGTTTTCTTGGTAGATCAGCCATACAAATAGGTCCAGGTATATAATGAATATCTGTATTTCATTGTTTGAAATAGCTCCATAATTGCCTGGGTTTAATGTCAACATTTTAACTTCCCAGAAAACGATTTGTTCAAAATTGTTCAAAAGTGCTGTCTTAAACCGATACAGTAGCCTTGAAAATGATGTTCGTTTACAAATTGTCTGACAGCGATCACTGAGAAACAAAACAAATCAGCATAGTCCATTTGACAGTGTATACATGCAATTACTATTTTTAGTGTAAGTTGAATTTGTCATTCATTCCAAATATAATATTCATATTGCTAAACAGACAACTATAACTCAAAGAAGAATGGTCAAGTGGAATGTGATGGCGATTTTTTAAACGTCAAACCAGGTTCGAATCTGATCGGAGAACAGTTTAGTAAAATTATATTTTTAATTGCAATTTATAACGTAAAATCAGTTTTTATATTATGTGTTTATAAGTTTTTTTCGTGTAAATTTTGTTTGCTGTGTCGGTCTCAGAGTCAAAAGCATACCCTTCACTTGCTGTGTCCGTCTCAGAGTAATTAAATATACTACCTTTATACATTTGAAAACAAAAGTTTCACCAGCAGGACTCGAACTTGTGACCATTGGTTCAAAAATACCGCGCCGCGCTTTTACCAACTGAGCCATTTATTCATATAGTAGTATATATATAAGAATACAAACATTTACGGTACCAGTGCAGTGAGTTATCATCTCATTTCTTTTACCTTCCATTGATATAATTTACCAATTTTCGGGAAAATATATTAAACTAGGAACATGGTCACGTCTCAATGTGTAATGTTTATCTATACAGTTGGGTCAAATATAGTCATTCAAAAAGAATTATAGTAAATATTTAAATCAAACCATCAGTAGAGATTAAGACATAAGTGGCGCTGTGTGATATAGATGTATCACACACATGATATTGAACAATTCACGGATTAAATCATTACAACAAAATATTTAAAATCATTTCCGGAAACCGTTTTGCAGTTTTGAGAGCATAAGTTTGATTTCAAACTCACAAACATACAGTACCTATAAATAATATATGAAGCTGTTAACATTAGTACCCTAATATACAATCAAAGAAAACAATATATCCAATTGACTTTGCTCTTTCAGTGTTGAAATACATAGTCAATACTTGTGTATGATCTTCAAAAGTGTGGATCATTATCATTGAAAGAAATTTAATGAATCGTAAAATTGCAACTAGATTTAGATCAAGTTAATAATAAAAACAAGTTTGAACCGATCAACCTATGAAGTTATTTTTGATGCCAAGTTATTGCGTTGTCAATACAAATTTTCCCCAATAGCAATTGCTAACATAACTTTAACATACCGTCTTCTGGTTAGTTTTTTTTATTTATGTTTCTTAATTCAAAATCGGACAAATATTTATTCCGGTAAATTGGAAAAATATTTATTCCGGTAAATATGAAAAAGACTTAACTATCATTATATAATGGTTAACCACCCTAACAAAAACAAAATCAATCTTTAGACCAGAATAAAATATCAGGAAAAACATGTATAGGTACATATCAACATGCGCGCAATAAAACAAGTAAGTATGTGAATTTCTGTGATAACATGTCTGTAGAACCAAACACCCTATTAATTTCGATTGTATGCCCCTATCTTCAGGGGAAGGGGGCATATAGATTTGCCCTTGTCCGTCCGTCCTGTCCGTCCGTCGGATTTTTGTTTGGCGCATGACTGAAATAGTATAACTGCTACAGTGATGAAACTTTATGAACATATTTATCAGCATGTCAATATGTGCACCTGGGTATGAACTTGTGCACCTGGGTATTTTGGCGCATTTGTTTCTGATATCAGCTGAGTTGTGGTCCTTTTTTAGCAAAAAATAACACGTTTGGAATTGTGTCGCATGTACCTCAAAATGTATAACTGCTAGAGTGATGAAACTTTATAAACATATTCATCAGCATTTAAACTTGTGCACCTGGGTATTTGGATGCAATTATTTCAGATACCAGCAGATTTTTGGCCCTTTTTTTCGGCAAAAATTAAAATGTTTGGACTTTTGTCGCGTGTAACTCGAAAAGTATAATTGCTACAGTGATGAAACTCTATAAACATATTCGACAACATGCGAACTTGTGCACCTTGTATAGTAATTGCATAGGGTATTATGACAACCGGCGGAATGTGGGGGCAACCGTGTCCTTTGGACACATGTCTAGTTATAAACATGTTTAATTCATCTTTGTTTCACTTTTATTGCTATATTTAGATTGAAACGCTTCATTAAGACACCTCTCTGCTGTGCGCTGTAATGGTAAAGATGATCCGTCGTGACGAAATGTAACTTTCATAAAAGTTTATAGTTTGTCGTGTTATAGATAAGAAATAAACATCTAATTATAAGATACAGACAATAATTACATCCATTTACTTTTCATGTCATTGGAGTCAGCTCTTACACCAGAATGGTTGCCATACTACTACATTATGTTTTGTGAACAAATGCAACCATTGCGCTCGCTCCACACGTTATCCGTTTGGTATGAAAAAGTATGTTTAATCTCACAGCGTGAAATGAAATGTACCGTGACAAATATGCACACAATTTAAAAGTAAAAATGTATTTCATGTTTTTTTAAATAAAAAAGACTTACCAAAATGTTACCGTTCACTGTTGGTTCTTGTATGTGTTGACGGTTAAGCATTCGATGCTTGTTTGGCATTCCATCTCGAACAACATCTAACGTAATATTTTCTTTGAAGACAATGGTGCCACCGGATTTTTGGTGACTTCTGCCAGAGTTTATGATATTTCCATGGAGTTTTCTCCCTGAAATAATTTGATGAAATAGTAAAATAACATTTACCTACATTTAACATTTATTAACTTTATGAATAACAGTAGATAAAATATATCAACAGTTAATATACAAGAAGCACCATACCGGGCTGCGCTCTAATGGTGATTCCTTCCTGCACTTGACAAAGGAAACACACAAGTAACACTAGAAAATAGAGATTCATGTTTCCAACTACAGGATCTGAATGCGACTGTCATTTCGTTTCTATAAGGCTTTCTTATATACAAGAATGCATCCGTCTTTTAACGGTGTTTGCTTTTTGTTTCAAATCCAAAAAAAGATATAAGAGATCGAACTTGATACACTGCGTCACGTTTTTCATTTTGTTTTATAAACGTTTTTTTTTTGTTTTGTTTTGTTTTGTGGTTTAGCGGGAATGTTTCTTGCTATCTTGAATATTACAGGCGCCCTCGGCGAATACATATTTTAAGAGTTAATGGGATTTAAATTATATTAAGTAAACATGGGTAGCGGATACATTCGACTCGAGAATGTTTATTCCCACATGATTTGACCTGGGTCCTGTCATCTCAATAAATAATTCAAATAATAGAAAAAAAAACACAACTCATTTTTTACCTGAACAACAGATGATTATCATTACTGGAAAACATCATCTTATGAAACGTCGTACATATGCTATTAAAACTTAGTCTAATGTTTGATACCATTACCGGGCACTTCAATAAACAGCTCAAACAGTTTTCATTATGTTCGCACGCCACGTAAATATACATTCGATTAACATGTATTGATCGATTTCACGCTTAACAAAGTTTAAATTATTTTCCTAAAACGAAGAATACGTTTTAATTGGCTGGCTTGAATTGCATTTGGCAGCAGATGTATGTGTGCGTAGCTATCAATGCGAGAAAACATTTATTCCTTCATTAATTAAAATGTTTCCGTTTTGTTAACAGTATTGCTCTCCTTTCTGTCAGATCAACAATTGGTATTGTAATTAGTATTTGTAAAAGGAACTTGATCACGTAATATATTTTTTTTTTAATCCCTATTATTATTCTTTTTATATAATATGTATTCGCTGATATCATTTGAACCATTACCCCTAACCTTGTGACAGGGAACCGATTTGATCTTACGATTTGATCTTACTTTGATAAGAAATATGTTTGTGCGAAGGTGTATAGGTCAATTTACACAGGTGTTGGCACAATGACTGCAACTCTGATTTGACACGTTTTGTTGTATAATTGTAAATGGTAAGTTAAAACCTAGCTCGACTGTTTCGAAAACCAGTGGCTTATTGAGACACTCTGGAGACCGTATCCTGGGTAGAACCAGTACTTGGTGTCTTTTTGGGAAAGATCATTCGTACGCTCCCCGAATAGAGTTGGAACTCACGACCTCCCGATCGCAAGGCGGACACCATATCCATTACACCACCGCGACTCAGTTGTATAGGGTTGCTCCTTGTAAACAAGTTGTATATGTACGGCATTAATTGGTCGCATGGCTTTCAAAATTCTTGATCATAAAACTCAACCAATGAGGTCAAAGAAAATATCTGCCAAACGTTTCCATGATGGTTAAAAAAAGGCATAAGTTTAAACTAGATAACGCTGGTCGGCGTGGATTCAGCTTTTGTATGTGAAAACTATGTAAAATTTACCTTTATCTTGTTGAATGGTTTGAAATCTATAAACTTCATTTTAATTAAAGTTCAAAACAGACGGCGATTCATACGTAGCAAAGTCGTATATATGAAATTAACTGTAAATCAGAATCAGAAATAAAAGCCACAGAAGTCAGCAGCCCTCTATATCGACGAAATGCAATTCCCCCCCCCCCCCCGATATTTTAAAGTTACAAAGCAACAAAAACGTGGTGTGTGTCCCTATCGTAACACATTGTGATTTAAGCTTGAAAAAACGAGATCTTTAAATGATTGACAAAAGCCAACATGATCAATATCCTCATTGTTACGTTTCATACTCACTAATAGCACAGTAGGCCTAATATGTTTAATGGTATGTGTTGGTGTCCGTACGGATATGATCTTTATGGTTTTAACGTTTACCCAGTCACCAACACGTGACACAATAGTGCGCAATATCCGTAAATGACAAATTAAACAAGGCTTACATAAAAACGATCTGCAGGCTACACTATTTATACATGTTAAACACAAACAATTCTTTAAAGATAATATCAAAGTGGAAATTACAGATGTATATATGGAATGCTTTTAAATATCTTATATAACATTCCGAACAATAACCGGTCTGCACAAGACAAATGAAGATATTTGTGTCATAGTGATAGCGTTTTCGGTGCGAATTAGATGATATTTTGTTACATAATAACAGCTTTATTACAGCGTAAATTATTGTAAACTTCCAACCGAAACACTAACACTCATCTAAACTATAACATTATGAACTAAGACTTGGCGACAGGTATTTTAGAAAACCAATATGCATCAATTATCACATCGGCTCAGGGCCGGCTAGCTCAGTCGGTAGAGCGCTGGACTGTCAATCCGGGTATCGTGAGTTCGAACCCTAGCCCGGCCACATAACTTGTGTGGGGATTGGTCATGAAATATTTATACGGCCATTCTCCCTCTATCTCTTATTTAATTAGGACAGTCGTCAGTTACTGGCATATGTTTGTGCACTTATTATATGTAAACCGCTTAGATTGGCTAAGCTTGCCCCGGAAAAGTGTAAGTAGATTAACTGACCGCCGTGATATGACTGTTAAAAACGGCGAAAAAATCCAAACAAAACAAAAAAACATCGGTTCACAATTCATTCACACAATGAATTCACGTTCATATGTACGAAATTTAAGGAACACGCACAAAAAGCGGCATACGTAAGCTTCCGGTTCAAATTTAATCGATCGACAAATCTATTTTGTTAGTCTATTCAGGACCAGTGTGTAGACACATCCGAGGTGATGCACGTCATATACTAAAACACAACAGATGACAATGTAACTAAACGTTCATCGGTTAAAACTGATCATGATCCTGTAGTTAATCTCTCTAAAGCAAAATGTTGTTTATACGACATTACATAAATGAAACCACGTATAATCAGTCTTAAACTTTATCAAAATTTACATGAATGGGGATATTAATCGGAGCTATGTTGAAACCTCTTCTCATATGAGTCGTAAAATCTCACAATGCATGTAACTGTTTATTGTACCATTGACACTTGGTATTCATGTACAATATATTGTGATGGCGGTGTTAAGCCTTTGTTTTATGTCCGTTTTTGTTGTCGTAGTTGGTGCAGTTCGGGTTCTTGTAGTATTTGGGGTTGTTGTAATGTCGTTTCACAATGTGATGTTTGTACACTTATTATTACTGTTTTTGAGCTTTGGCTTACACACGATGAAAATCAAATGCTTAAACACATGCATTTTTACAATGTGATGTTACGTATTAGTGCATAAATTTCGTGAGCTGTATAGAACTTTTTAATTGCTAAATTCTGTCTATTTTCTGAAATTCAGAAGACCTCGTATGAAAATACGTGTAACATGAAAACTCGGCTACATGTCGTCTCACGAGCTAATTGATTAATTTGCCTTGCCGCCGGTGGAACTTAATCGTTATATAAAAATGTACTTGAAAACTCGTTATAAAACACATAGCAAAATGAAAGCTCACTGTTCGTCCTATACTAATCAGCTGACTGAAATGATTAAGCCTTATGGAGATTAAAACACACCCGTAAGGAGGCTATTTCCGTCAGTCCCCGTTAGCTCTCTATTATTTGTGTTGGGTATATAAACGTTTTTGTTTTCAAATACATTGTAATTAATTGTGAAAACGACACAGTTAAACTTTCGCAAACATATATTAGATTATCATACATCGTGTTGAGACTGGTCAATCAGCCTGGTTGTATTAAGCATGAAGCAATTAATCAATGTAACAAATGGCAACTCTTCTGAGCATTATGATTCAAAGCTCAACGACCAAAGGTGATATATTGATGTCAAAATTCTTCATTTTGTCATACACTCAGTTATATTGTATCAGCAGCAAGTCAAACAATCAATGATAAAAAATATGACTTCTTGAGCCTATATACAAATTAATGCAAACCATCATGCTAACTGCTGAACACAACTGAACAAAGTGCATTTCATTTGATCAAACGGATAAATGTTTGATGTGTACACACAAGTAACTCGCAGATAATATAAGTTACCTTTTTCGAACCTTTTATTAATTTGACAGAATTTTAAAAATAAAAATACTGTTCAGTAATTCGAAACGCACATAAAAGAGAAGCACGATTTATAGACATATATTTAGAACAAAGCTGTTGCCCGATGACCCAAACTCCTCGCAGTGGTTACTTCCCCATTGGTACTCTTCAATAATATCACTGCCACCACGAGTTATAAACTTTCACCTTTGAAAGTTTTCTGGGGAGATGATTATGAGGAGACTGAAGTTTATTTTTTTTACAAATTTCAATGTTATCATTTTTTGTGTATAACAATGACACAGACATCTTCTATTATTGATCCAGGTAAACAAACTACGAGTTAACATGACAAAATAAAATAAATAAATAAGATAAAAATAACAACCCAAGGATGTTACGCTGTCAACGTTTTTATCATGTGCTTCCACGATTTTATTGATCTATCCTATAAGTGCGTAACAATGCGCCACGAGTTTGTACATCAATATGTTTCTTTGAGGATCTCTGATGATTATGATATTATGTGATTCTTGACTGAAATAGTGTATCAAGGGTTGTTGTTAATAAAAGCTATAATACTACGCAAACTTTCCATGCTTCACGCAACATGCTGTGTAAAAACAATATTTCCTTGAACGTTTCAGTTCGGCTAACAATAAAGTTTCATTGACGCAGGTATATGAATATTCTATCATTTGCTTATATATATCGTAGATACATAAAATATATTGCATACTGGCTTTGTGGTATTATGGCTACTTACGGTAACTCTTCAATGGCAGACCACACGACATTGAGGTGTTAAATCTCAGGTCAATATGTCCGACCTTTGGGATAATACACATTGTGCAACTGGGCTCGACATGCGGAAAAATTTAGTTATGTGTAAAAATAAAATAAACATTACCCACAACTAGATTTGTACTCGTATTTGTTAAGTCGCTATGTCACTCCGCATTATTTTCTGTCACACTCCGTTACACATTATTGGAAGACGATAGCGTCTAGTAATGTTAGAATTGCATCAAATGATAATTCATACCTACCGGTTTACCACAAATGGCTGAATAACGATTTGGAATAAGCACTGCAAAATTTTATTCATAGAGCTAATTGCAGGATCTTACAAGAACTGGTTATTTAAGAGCATAAAACGTAACAAATTTTGCAAAATTATACAATTATTAAGGGGGCCTACTCTTTCTCGCTTACTAAAATTTTAAATAGTCCGCCCCTTTTGGCGCCTTGTCAGTCGTTAGTTTATATAAATCCGGAGCTTTGTAGAATTGACGTTACTGTTACAGGATTTGTAGCTCTTAATAATCCTGCAGCAAATTAGCTAAATTCTGATATAGTTTAGATGTAAGCAGTATTACAATGACAGTTAATAAAAAGGATATCAGTAAAACTGATGGATGCTCCCCAGTGCGCTTTGTCAAGCAATATAAAGGCAATGAGAATGGCAGAGGTATTAAAGTTAAAACCTCTAGGCAGGACCAAATCCGACACCAAAACTGTATATGAACATGTCACAAAGGAGAATAATTTTCATTTATCGTCTAATCTTCAGGGTAGAAACAATGTTTGCTGACCGGAACAGCCCTCTGGAGGTGCAAAGTTGAAGTGTACTTTTACTGATACCAATACCCGACCCGACCAGCAAATACCCGACCCGAAAAAAGATACTCAACCCGACCCGACCAAAATTAATGCTCCTTTAGCTAGTGCTTCACTGTTTGGTTCAAAACTGTTTTTCTCGTGGAAATTACGCCAAGATATTTGTATGTATTCACCGTTTACAGATCGTTATTTCCTATTCTAAACACATAATAAGTTCGTGGACGTCTACCTTTGCGAAAGTGCATGCACTTCGATTTCGATGTGTTTGCGCCAGTCATGTATGACATCCAGCATGTGTTGTAGTTTATCCGCCGAGTCTGCAATCAGTACAATATCGTCTGCGTACATGAGTAGAAACAGCTTGACGTTGCCCTGTTGTGATGCCAAGTTCATTGTCGTTTATTTCTTTCACGAGGTCATTAGCAAAGACCGAAAATAGGGTTGGCGATAGATTACAGCCTTGTTTGACACCTGTGTAGCAACTAAACCACTATGTTAGCTTATTGTTGATCCGAATACAAGACATGGAGCTGAAGTATGCTGGAGTATATGTTTTTGATTAAACTGTATAATTTTCCATCGATGTTGTTCACCAGCAGTTGAATAGCATCATATCCCTATCTATGTAAGCAAAGCAACGTTTGAGGTCAATATAGGCTGTGTAGACTTGGCTGTTGTTTTCTGAGTCCGTTTTGTTCATCCGCGAGTATGTCATTAGTTTCCAAGTAACCGCTCAGTCTAGAGTTGAGGAAAGACATATTCAGCTTTCTAATACACGATAGAAGGCTTATCTCTCTATAGTTCATAGGCATTCTTTTGTCTAATGTGGGGTCTTTCAGGATAGGGACATATTACTGATTTTCGCGATATTGAAGGTATGATGCATGTGTCTAAATTCCATTGGAACAACGTATGCAGCGCACCTATGATTAAAGGATTTTAAGCACGTCATATGGTATTTTATCGAAACCACAAGCTGATCCATTTCTTGACTTTTTGACAATAATTGACAGCTCCTCGAGCGTTATATTGTGATTGAGTTCTTCATTTGACACGTATAGAGGGTCATTCATATTATTCTCCAGTAACACCTTATGTGCTTTTGTGAATTCATAGTGACTCTCGTCAAAATCGTCTGTTTCCTGGCAGTTATACAGGTTATAAAAGTCCTCCTTCCATTTTTCAAAAACAATCTATTCATCCCGACTAACGTTTCCCGCGGGGTCTACTATTTCGACTGGAATGGCGTTGCTTTTCCTTGGACCCAAGTGCTTAATTTTGTTCCAGAATTCATTTGGGTTGCTTGTAACCCATTGTCTCTATATCGTCTGACAGCGATCGTTATGCGCGCGTTCCGTCTGGCGTAGCAGTTTGTTGAACGGAGGCGTCTTTTAACTTTATTTGGCCCAGTACATCGTAGAAATGCCTTCTCTTTTGTCGACATATTATAGTATCTCCTAATTAGGAGATACTAAGTCCTAATTAGGAGATAGTTAGTCGTAATTAGGAGATGCTTAGTCTTAATTAGGACAAAGTATCTCGTGATCAGGACTTAGTATCTCCTCACTAAAAGTATGTATCTCCTAATTAGGACTTACAATCTCCTAATTAGGAGATACTTTCTCCTAATTAGGAGATACTAAGTCCAAATTCCGAAATAATATGTCCTAATTAGAACTATCTATCTCCTAATTATGGGATACTATCTCCTAATTAGGACTTAGTATTGCCTTATTAGGACTTAGTATCTCCTAATTATGAGATACTATTTCCTTATTAGGAGATACTATCCCTAATTAGGATATACAATCTCCTAATTAGGACTTAGTATCACCTAATTAGGACTAAGTATTTCCTGATTATGAGTTAACGGAACACAAAAACAATTTAGACTGTGGCACTAGGACGCTTCCATAGATATGTGATATATGATGACTTCCGAAATACACTAAATATTATTCTAATTTTAGATTTGGAACCCCCCCCCCCCCCCATGCATCGCTTAAAATTAGTAATCTTTATACTGAATGGCGGTATGCTTTTTAGACAACATACCCGAGTTTTATTACATTCATTGTTATTCCCCCTATCAACAAACAGTAGAAAACAATTGTCACAAGTAAAATTTACACTAGGGATGCAACGGGTAGCACATTTTGGTCGGGTCGGATTGGGTATCTTTCTTCGGGTCGGGTATTTGCGGGTCGGGTATTGATATAAGTAAAAGTACACGTCAACTTTGCACCTCTAGAGGGCTGTTCCGATCAGCAAACATTGTTTCTACCCTGAAGATTAGACAAGAAATGAAATTATTCTCGTTTGTGACATGTTCATATACAGTTTTGGTGTCGGATTTGGTCCTGCCTAGAGGTTTTAACTTTAATACCTCTGCCATTCTCATTGCCTTTATATTGCTTGACAAAGCGCACTGGGAAGCATCCATCAGTTTAACTGATATCCTTCTTATTAGTTGTCATTGTAATACTGCTTACATCTGAACTATATCAGAATTTAGCTAATTTGCTGCAGGATTATTAAGGGCTACACATATGTTGTAATCGGACATAAGTTCTGTAAGAAAGGAACTTTGAAGTTTGAACTGTATCTGTTTCTTTAGTGGTTATTTTTCACTGGACTTTTGTCATTAACATGTTCAGGTGAATTCTGGGCTGAATAGGGCCCAATTTCTCCAGCTCTAAAGAACATATTTTACCCCAAAATCTCGTTTTTGCCTATTCATGACTTCAGTTGAATGATAAGAAAACCAACAAAATTATCAAGTTAAAACTGAAGGGAAAAGATACATGTGTACAGATTATTTGTATTACATGATATTTAAGTTCTAAGAAATAAACCTTGATAAAATCTGTGTTTTCAAAAAAAAGTATTATCGTTGCGATAAATACCGATTTGTTCAGTAATTTATTTGCATAGCTGTTTGCAGAGGTTTTTAGGTAATAATTCAGCGGAAAATAATGCACTAGCGTCCTGTGCGCCCATATATATATGCGTTATAAAGGTATTGATTCGTCATTTGAGGTGTGTAATCGACTGGGAAAAGATAAGGCGCAGGGAAAAAAGAATGAATACTACATAACCACACTCTCAACCGTTTACAGTTTCGTTCGCTGTAAAATATGATCACTTCTTTTCATCAACGATAATTTTAAAATTAATTAGGGTTTCGTCATATAAATAACGATGCTCTGAGTTTATATTCAGTTCCGTTAAAAGCCATTTCACAGTGCCACACATATTTCCTCAACTAGAGGGTTTGAAACTTCTTGGTTTAAGACGTCCATACAGCTGTTTATCGGGGTTCGTTCAGCGCTGCACTCCAATATC
The DNA here is from genome assembly GCA_027627225.1 of Congeria kusceri. Classification (NCBI taxonomy): domain Eukaryota; kingdom Metazoa; phylum Mollusca; class Bivalvia; order Myida; family Dreissenidae; genus Congeria; species Congeria kusceri. The sequence goes on from CM051025.1 coordinate 92,175,986, forward strand.
CCAGAGCGCCAGCATGATATTTGCTTTTTATTTGTGACAAAAAAACTGTCAAATAGAAACACCTATGCCTATTATATTGGGTCTCGGTATCATTAATTTGTTGAATATAGTTTTAGTTTAAGAACATTTTTTTTAAAGATGGCGATGATTAAAAGGCTGATTTACACTATTATTTTAATACACGACATGACCCGAATTTTTTAATGAGGAACCGAACTCGAGTAAATTTTCATGGAACCGAGTATGCTGGTTGTTTCGGGTACTCGTCGCATGCCTAACTTACACATGTTCTTGACAAAAAAACCTGTTTTAAGGTTTTATTCAATTCATAGCGTAAACAGAATATGCAGACATGGTTTAAACGGCAGTTGGTTGCAGCACGCTTTCCACGTGGAGATGCATATTAAAGTGTACTCATCGTTTGCATATCAGAGGGCATGTTCCGTGTTTAACTGTTTATTATCGGTATAGATATTTTAATTAGCATTGGTAATTATTTATTAATAATTATAATTTAGTAATTTTAATACAGACATGTAATCGTGAAATTCTGTGAGCAAAGCTTGTTATAAGTATTACAAATCGCTCAACGTATGGACTATATTTGATATAAGTTGTTCTCCTCATAATTGCTTTTTTGGTACCTTTTATGCATAAATTCAAGTGACTACGTTTTTTGAAGGGTTGAATTTCACACTCAATTCGTAGAAGTCCAAACTAATTCACCGCAAAATAATGTATAGCTATGGTCATGCCCACTGTGGCTCATGCTATAAACATGAGAGTTATTGTGGAATATATTTAACACACTTAATGTCAACCCATCCATGCAAGCTAACCAAATTTCTCGTGCATGCATTTTTTATTGCGAAAACATACCATGTATAGGTAACTTATTCCATTAGAAGTAACATTCCGTTTTGGTACACTCATTGATCAATTATTTTTACTATAATCGAAGTAGACTTAGTTTAACCGCTTAAGTTTAATCCAAGCTATACTACAATGCATCATTTATTTTATTTTTCCATTCTACTTTTGTTTTTCTCACGCATATTGCTTTGTTCATGTACCGGTATTTGATATTATATGTTCATTAATTGATGACTTATAGGCCCATAGGGCCGGGTCTAACTGTATTCCATAAATGTATTGTTTATGTTGTATATGTATACACAAGTCACGATACTATACACTTACTTACTATTTAATCGCCGGAGCACGGGTACTTAGTAGTTCCTATATGATTTAATATATTACTTTATGTATCGTACGAGATGTTTGATTTCAAGTAAAAAACTAGTTTAGTTGAAAGATGCCAGTATTATTCTGGAGTATTGTGCATTTTCCTTACCTTTTCAATTATGTTTACATATTTGATAAAAATGTTGCATCATATATTTATTTTATTTGCATCTTAAGTAAGCAGGCTGGTAGCTTGATTGGCCGTTACAGTTTTGAGCAACCGGGACCTGATCAAAACACTTTATTTCATTGTTATACAACGCTGATAACGATACCAAATTCATATTAATGGTGCGAACACTTAAGACGATCATTATTGCTAGGTAGATCATTAAAATCTCCTACAACCATCTACCTTGCCTCAAACTACATATTGGGGATGGGGGTGGCGATGATATTTGTTTTGGCAATTAGTTTTCAATTTAAGAAGTTTCACCCTGCAATTAAAGTTGATTTGTAAGTTATAGATTTACAGATACTGACACAATGAAACGTTTCATCTTATATGATATGAATATCTTGAGATCACTTGTTTACAAACATTTCAACTACAAGTTGCTATGCTATTGGCTAAAATCCACCTACATTCAAATTTAATGCTTTTTTAAAGGAACTTGTTCACAGATTTTTGTATGTGTAAACATGTCAGATAATGTCTTAAGTGCAAAATGCAAAAACGTAAGAAGTTGGACTAACCAAAAACAATTAATATACTTATTACAGAAAGAAAAAAAAATATTAAAAGATTTGCCTTCGCCGTGACACAAGCCTACGACCGCCTTGATCAAAAGTCTGTCGCGCTAATGGCCCAGTCATAGTGTCACGTTATTACGCGCCGTTTTAGAAAGTATTTGACACTCAGGTTATGCCATATTGCCATATTTCTACCACGATGTGTCTCGATATACTACGTAGTTACTGTGCTGTCGCAACGCTATGTTACATTACGTGTCGTTGCGTAATGTTGAATGGAAGAACGCAGAAATTAACGCAGCTAAGCGTAACAATAACGAGACTAATGCGAATCGTATTGTAGTTTAAAAGTAGCGAATAACGCAGAATAACGTAGCGATTGACAGGACGTTGTTTTACGTTGTTCTACGCTCTGCCACGTGTACCACTACGTATACGTACGCTTTTGGCTGGGGTATAACCACTCGGGCATTCTAAATAACTGAATTTTTAACGCGATGTAAGCGATGCACGTGTTTCCTAAAATGCTGACGAAAACCGTTACCAACGTTTATTATTTTATCCACTTCAATGGATTAGGTTGTCACAAACGACTCAATATTTCTAAAGTATTTCTTTGTAAGCAATGTTATTTCGCTTGTTTATATATAATTTATTTTTTCGTTTGGGATCAATGACCTACAAAATGAAAATTGTCGATTTGCCAATCTGTGAACAGTCCCTTTACTATGAAAATCAATAATCATCGCATAATTGCATTATTTATAAGCAAGCAAATCAATATTACATTTATTTATCTTATTTTTTCCAAAGTCTTCAAATGCCTGTACAATACAATGTAAATAGTTACGTTATTTGCCTTATAAAATGCTCACACTTTTCCAAATATATAAATTATGTGTAAAATAATAACACAACACCCCACTGCAATCATGTGAAGAATTATTGTTCTTCATTCATCCTTTTAAATAAGCAATAAATGTATTCGTTTGTCTGTGTTATTTAACTAATCTTTGCAATGACAGTCTAGTTTTGCTTTACTTTAACAATTAATTATGAATAAAATCATTGCGGATAATGCAAACTGTAAGTATTAACAGATAACACTGATCAATATTGTTTCTGCATAAAATCATAACGTCTTGTTACGGGTGTTTTTATTTATTTATTTTTTTGGACGTCAAAGCCAATCAAGGGGATTGCATATGACAAACATTGAAATTATCTTTTTTTGTAATTTGAGGCATTAACAACCAGTTTTCACCAATGTATTAATTACACGTTCTTATTCCAGAATGCCCCTTGAGCTGTAAATCGGGAATTTTGTCATTAAGGTCGATTTTCTCATGACGCTCCTCATATTTAGTGTTGGGCACATTGGGTTTAAGCTCCTATGTACGTGCTGGTAGTGGAATACTATAGACAATCATTTTTTCGATCCTTATGTGAAACAAATTGGTGCATTCAATATGTTTGAATATTTATGTTTGACGTAATTGAAAGTGTCCATTATAACATTAATATCGTTTCTTTATGTAAACCAAGGCTGACGAATAAATCAGGTGATAACGAAGTACAGCGATTTGTAAATTAAATAAATCTGAATATGATTCACATTTTTGGAATTGTTAATGGTCATCAAATACTTCTTTAAAATATAATACGCCAGCGATAGGAGTAGTGTATGCATTCTGAAGTGTAGATTATCATAGTGTTCAAGAGTATCATAATGTTTTGGTAGGTTTGGCCAGATATTTACTACGCTACAGTTTTTAATTTCGTACGCACATCAAATGTACTGCTTTCTCGATACAAAGTTTGTCGGAATTAAATATTTTACATGTGCTTATCATAACGATAACAAACTTCATTATGAATTCAACTAATTAAAATATCACTACAAAATAAGTGTTATTGTAACTTACGGTTAGAACGAATTAAAATCGTCTAATAATACAAACTCAGAAGTAAATATAATGAAATGAATAAAACTGCTTTTGAATTTGCGTCTATATATCTGCATACACAACTCATTCAGAACCGTTCCGTCAACTTGATTGAAGCAACACCAAAACGGTCATTAACATTCTTGATAGCTAACACAATTAGAAAACAAACTTAATAACCTTAACAAAACTCGGTTGGTCAACTTCAATATAGCTTGTAGTAGGTGAACACTCTTGCAAAACATGTTTTCTCCTGCCAAAGGCTTATTGCACAAAATTACAACAATGCTTGGCAACTATCTTTGCATGTCCTTTAAATAAAACTGTTTACCTAAAACGCAGAAGCAAATGTATGTTTCATTTTTGGAATAGTTTCGATAATCGTAATTACATATTAAACCAATTACTTTATGGCGATAAGATCAGTGCTAGGAGTAATAAGTGGTTCGCTGAAACTTTTAAAACGTATTTTCAATAACGTTCATTGGAGTGATTTTAGTTTGACATTTAAATGGTCACTGCGCCCCATGAACACGAGTAAACAACATTCTTGCTAGGTTACGCCACACCGCTGCTAGCTAACGCGTAGGTTCACGGATATAACCTTGTATGAACTTACCATCCCCGAAATCCTCTGGGCAAGAACCAGTTAAACCAATCAATAAGCCAGGATATGCTTACCTGACTGGATGAACGTCCTTCTGTGGATTACTATGTAATCAATCAACAGTTGAATATATTTTATTTTTATACACACATAAATCAAAGCGCTCAAAGCAATGGAGTTTTTTTGAATATTTGAATACGCGTGTTACAAGTCATAGATGAGACCAAAGTCACAAATGAATGTTTGCCTACATGTGTCACACAAATGTTTGTTAGATATGCAACAAATGAATGTTTTTGTTATGTCACAAATTATTTCTAACTATCATATGTCACAAATTGTTCCACAAATGACTGTTTGTCTGTATAAAATGAAGAAATGCATCCGTGTCTAGCAAATGACAGATTGGCTGAATGTGTCACAACTGGCATTTTGATAAACATGTCACACATGGCTTTTGCCTAAATAAGTCACAAATGAAGGTTGGTCTGGACATGTCAAACGTGGCGTTTTGGTACATACTAACATGTGACAAATGCATAATTGTATTTGCCTATATATGCCAATAGTGACTGTTTGTCTAGATATATCGTTGATAACTGTATACCTAGATATGTGATTAATTACATTTTTCGAACATATGTTCCAAATTATTTCCTACATATGTCACATTTTTTGCAAAATATAATTACACTTTGTTTGCTTGTCTCACATTGATTGACTATTATATGTCACAAATGACCGATTTACTGCATATGTCACAGATTATTGATTAACAACATACATATATGTCACAAATGATTCATAGAATACACATGTTACAATTAAATTATTAAATTTATATTTCACAAATGGCCGACTCTCTACATATGTCACATATTGTTATCGTCTATATACGAAATGGTTGTTTGCATATATTGGTCACAAACGATTGAATAAACAAGTGACAAATTGACTAATTTCACACATATGTTACATACGATCGATTTCCTACAAATGTCTCAAATGAAATATTCTCTGCATATGTAATCCATAACTGATTCCCTACATATGTTACAAATGTCACAATTGACGGATTTCCTACATATGTCACAATTGACCGATTTCTAAATATATAACACATGACCGATTTTGTATATAAGTCACAAATGACCGGATTCCTACTTATCTAACAAATGACCCATTCCCTACGTATGTAAAAAATGACCCAGTCTCTACAAACGTCACAATTGACCGATTATCTACATTTATAACATAAACCGATTATCTACCTATGTAAAATAAACCGAATCTCTGCATATGTTGCACATGACAGATTTTCTACATTTGACACATATGCTTGAAATACTACATGCACAAATGACCGATACTCTACATATATAACGTTTCTAAAATAACTGTGTGCAAAGAACATACTAATAAAGCAGCATCACATTCACGACAATGCAACAACCTGATAAAATCTTAAACAAATGCCTACGAACGGTCAATGCACAGCCTTATTGTGATTAATACGCTTTAAAGGTATGTAAAGAGAACTTAAGAACGTACACCATAAGATACAATTGTATTGTTTTGTACTATTTTTAAAGCAGTGTGCGCGTTTCTAGAACTTGTAATTCACAAATAGGAGATAAACATCTTAATATAATTGCCAAAGGGGTTTTCAATTACGTAAAAACCATCCGTGCCATTCTCATTGGCTGACATACATATATAAAAACCCGTTACACAACTCTCGTCATCACTTATGTTGCCAGAGTATCGTCTGATGCTAACCAGAATGATGGCTGCATACGCTATTCTTTGCGCGGGGCTTTTGTGTACCATTACCGTGACGGCAATAGACAAATGTATGTTAAATAAAACTATTACAATCCTGTCAATTCTGATGTAAATGATGCAGATATTAAGTGACATCCTATAAATTAATGCTTGCGATGACAATTGTTGGCAGCAGTGTGTAAAGAAAATAGTGTTTTTAAAATAATAAAATATATGTCTAAATACTTCATAGTTACTTAAAAAATTGCACGAATGCTGTTAAACTATTTTATTGTGAATACTTTTAAGCAAATCGAAAATCATTTTGAAAAATCGAAACATTTCAGTGAGAATTAATTAATTGCTTCATCTAAATAGTATTTATAAAGTTCTGTAGCTTTAATAAATAGTAATTGTGGTAAAATAACTACGAATTAATTGACATTCAGAAAACATCACGCGTGCATTTGCATACGTAGGTGGTGTTTGTTGCGTCTGTAATCTATTTTAACAACAAACATGTTTCGACATCTTCAATTTGTTTACGCGTAGGTGAAACGAAACAAGGTCGAATATCTCTATCGGATGGCAATGTGAATGTCGATGAGAGCTTTTCAATTGTCTTTGGCATTAAGGGCCAATCAGACAAGTCCAGGAAAGTGCACAAGAAAGTCATTGATGGGACTTTACCTCACGGGAATATTGTTACGGTAGGGAGCAGTATTTCGGTTGAAATGATATCTCTTGTCTTAAATGTTTGTATTCATTTACCAAAAAGTTTATATATAAATATCAATCGACGTCCAGAAAATTTTCGAAAGTACAACATGGAATTATTGAATATGAGTCTATCAATATTTTGATATGTTTTTCCAATACTTGCACTACTTTAAGAATATATTTTTATATATTTACACATATATTTTACTCATCTTTATAAATAAGTATGTAATTCAAAACAATTCGTACATAAAATGTTGTTATTTTTATAGATATTTCATAATGTATATGCAACGATTTGTTGTATAATTTTTAATTATCCGTTCTCGAATCGTGTTAGAAATTGTCTTTTTGCAATTTCAATATTCATAAAATAAAACTTATAGGATTCTACGATATACATGTCAGAGGGGATGGATATTATATACCGGGAAGATGTCAAGTCTGATGGAACTGTCACATCGGTAAGTCTTGAAGTTTTGTTCGATTTCCTTATGGTATTAATTTCGCATATTTTGCGGTCTGACTGCAGTTTAAAATTAAGACTCATGTCAATATGCCGTTTATAAATAATTTTAATACACGGAGATACCACCTTCAATATTTATATGTTTGTTGTCTATATAATTTGATTTCCATGACCTCGAGCGAATCCGCCTTTTGTAAAGGACGCGCGAAAAGGATACACTGCGTAATGAAATAAGTGTACATCCACGGGTAAAACAATTGCAGTCATTAAACAGTAGTACACGCGTTACCATTTTCGTTACTTTTCACACGCTCTCTTGCTTAACGTATAGCTTAAAATAACGTATATATACATTTATTTTCAGTACGGATTCGTCTATGCGAATGGAGTTCTAGAATATTTTAACGGTCGCGGTAGTGTCCTGGTACTGCCTGATACAAAAGGAGCTATATCGGAGTCTCGACTTGCCGCAGGTGAGTAATCAAATATGTTTACTTGTAGCCCTTTCCAATGAGGTTATTTTCTGGTTACCGTTTGTTTGTTTGTTTGTTTGTTTGTTTGTTTGTTTGTTTGTTTGTTTATCTGTTCGTCTGTAAGAAACTTTACGCTAAAAGGTATGAACGGATTTGAGGCGTGCTCAGGGATACCCGGGCTTAATGCGTGTGCGTAAAGTGTCGTCCCGGATTAGCCTGTGCAGTCCGCACAAGCTAATCCAGGACGACACTTTCCCCCTACAGTGGATTTATGTTTAGAAGAGACTACTTCGAAACACTGTAGGCGGAAAGTGACGTCCCCGATTAGCCTGTGAATTCCGGACAGGCTTATCCGGGACGACACTTGACGCACATGCATTAAGCCCGGATTTCCCACGACATGCCTCATTTAAGAACATTTTCTGGTGATGTCGGAAATTGGCCAATGCACACTTGCTTAGATTTAGAAGGAGATCTGGATCACGGTCTGGATCAAGGAACCTTTTAAAAAAAATTATCTTGGGGATATATGGTAAAAAAATAACCTTTCACTGGGCAATCAATTGTTAAGGAGTGTTACCTATCTTGACGGAATTCTGCGTCCTCTGGGTGCTTTTTAATTTGTTCGCGTCTTACGCAACGTTTATCTTTCGTGTTTCTGCTTCCTTTGTTTTCATCTTGAAGTTTTTAATTGTTTGTTTTTCCTATAAACGCATTTTAACAAATCCGACTGTTTAAAAGAGTGTAACGCTTTGTTAATTATGTTTACTGACAACCGTTCTTTTAAACCTCAAGCCTTCACGATACGATATGGACAATGAACCTTTTTGTTTCACCTAAATGTTAGCAGATTCAGAGATATTTAATTTATCTTTTGAATTTGTCAGTTCAGGAAGTGTAATATATTTATTTGTTGTCGTTGTTGTTTTTATAAAGAATTGAATGGACTATCGCATTCTCGTTTATGTCGTTTTAAAACTTGAATTGCAATCTTATGAGGTTATATTCATTTCATCCTTTGAATGTCTTGTATTCTGGCCAAGTTTGAAGTTTCTTTTCATTATTATCGCGTTTTACGTTTGTTCAATGTTTTGTTTTACTGCTTTCATTTGTATACAGCTGGCAATCAGTCAGTGAAGTGTCATAAGTTTTTAATTAGAATATTTCTTATGCTGAAGCAGCTGCATATTAATTGCCTTCTATATTTATATTAATAGCATGTTGTGTAAACATGTTCACTTCAATTAGTTGTCCACAATTTGTTATTTCTCCTCTGTTAGCAATTTATGGAAACAGTTAGAAAGAAACGAACGTAGAGTTCATTTACTTTGAATTATAATTTATTATAAAGACGAAAACACTATTAAAATTTTTGATAATGTATTACTTATACAGAGGCATGTTTGCCTTGATTCATTTGTGACTAACATGTGCTACAAAACTTAAAAAGAACTGCAGATCATATTAATTGTGTATTGATATTTATATAATAGTTAAACACTGAAAATACAGATTCCAGCTATTGTATATCATCATATCGAGGGTGAAACCCCAGAAGGTACTAACTGCTTTTGATTTCAATGGTAGTTAGCACTTTTTGGCTTTTAACCCTCGAAATAATACTTATTTCATTATAATTTATTATTATTATTTAATTATCTTGCCAAATGGTAACACATGGGGTTGCTATCATCGTTACAGATACCGGAGTCAATAACACGCAGTCGATTTCAAGGAAGCCACACAATAATCAAGCTGTAACGGATGGTCTTGATCCTGCAGCGGTTATCAAGCTGCTCGTGTTTGTCGACTCGGCTGTAGTAGAAACGTAAGGATTATATCAATCTTTATTTTTATGTACAAATATTCTAAAGATAAGAAAAATGAAACTCCAGAGACATCGCCAGAAGAGAACCCGCTGGTCATTTATTTGAGGCACGTGACCGATTGTCTATACAATACAGGACAATACGCACAACTCAACACGAAACATAAAAATAGCATAACACTAACTTATGAATCTTGATACAAGTGTTAGTAAACAAAAACACTTATAGTTGACTATACGCATATATAATATCTAAATTGATGCTGTGAATGCAAAGTACGTATATTATATTGTTTATTCAAATCAAAACAATTTGTATTTCATTATATTTTATTTTGCAGATTTAAAGCAATGTCTAACAACAATGAATCGCAAGTTCATGATGAAATTAACAAGTTCTTCACATTAACTGCTAATGAGGTAATTTAGTTTTAGACATGATTTTTGAATATATATTAAATTGTTTTTTAATTGTTGAAGAATATTAAATGTTTCCTATACTTTTTACGCCTGACGTTTTACTTATTGTGCATACACGTATATCATTGAAAAAACATAAAACGACTAGGTAATTGCCTTTAAAAGCAAAATGGTATCTTCGTAGTGACACTTATTTGTAACATTAATAGTATTGCAATCAAATGCTTTAACACTTGTTTTCAACAGATGACTCAAATGTTCCAATCCCTGAAACAACATAACAACGTGTACTATCGAGGTGGCAACACGAGATTTGCCCAGGACTTTGCTGTTGATCTTGTTAAAGTGATCATGCCGCCATCGGTAATATGTTCCTGTCAGTAAAATACATTAGCATAAGACATTCGTTTTGTGTTGAATCCTGTTTAAATTGAACACGCAATTAAGCCAATTCCATTACACTGTCCCACACATCACATTTGCATTGACATTAACTTTTGTAACACGTGTTTCAGGGGAGCAATTTTGCTTTCTCCAAGAATAATGTCGACACCATGGGAAAACTTTCCGGCAAGGCTTTAGATGACTTCAGCATTTTCATGCGTTCATACACATCAACAGTGTCGTATGACCACGCAACATTTGTCACCAGGTAAAGGCACTTATTTTACGTTCAAGCCCATACTATAAAATGAAATAACATCATTGTATTTTATTGTGTTGCAGGTTTTGTGGTATGTTTCATCATTGATACAAGTCCTAAATGTTGTTTTGAGTGTAATGCTGTAAGACAAAGTAAATATATACATGTAGTTTAATATCTGAATAAAAGAAGAAGAAGTTGATGAGTAAATAAGACCTTGAAATACACTAATAGTTGAAATACTATGCATCTTTACAAAAAGTTCATGTACGTAATATTTTACAGCTATGACCTGATGCTTGACAATCTCGACCTTCTAGGTAACTATTTTTCGTTTGATGATTATATATAGTTAGATACTATTCAGCCTTGTGTGAAATGTTAATGTATTATATTATCACCTTGCACAATTGCACATGTCTGGAAACGTATTGATCGAAGTAGCTACCATACAAATGTTAATGTAAAAAGATAAAATGTAAGTACAGCTGCATCAGTACTGGAGAAATCATTTGAACACCACAATGCCATTTGTTTAAATGAAGTGTGTCTTTACACAGAGTCCAGAACTTGACACAAATACACACGCAGCGCAAGCATAATTCAATCTGTGGTCACCTCCTGGAAATGATAATATATTCACAACGGCTGATAACAACATTGTGAAATTGTGTTTATTATCGTCCAGGGTACGCATATTCGGAGACCTTATGCAAACAATCTGCATTTGCAAACGGGTACCACACGTCTGTGATTGAGCTAGCATCGAGCATCTCCAGAACATTGGCTCACGAACTCGGACACGGGTACGCTTAGAAATCAATAGTAGTTTACATAATTTTATTCTGATCTTATTCAATATTTGTAGAAGTGCTTTAAATACAATAAAATTATTATTACTATTATTTTTTTTATTTTTTTTTTATTTTTTTTTATTATTTAGTATCATCGTCATCATCATCATCATTATTATTATTATTACTTTTATTATTATTTATTTATTTACTTATGGTGTTAAGTTTCTCTGTTTCAACAGATTAGGAATGCTCCACGACCAGGAGTTAGGATGCAAATCACACGCCTACTTGATGTCTGCAGATTCCATCGGTCACCTGTCGGATACAGTCGGATATTCGAAGACATTTTCTGCGTGTTCATCAATGAGTTTACAGAAGTACACACATCGGTAAGTATAACACATAGCAATATTGCGTATATTGCATCTGTACACATCGTGTCGTATCACATCGTTATTATATTATACTGATATTGTGTATATTGCATATGTATACACCGTGTCGTATCACATAGTTATTATATTATACTCAATAAAATTTCGCTTTGTTTTAACTAATCTTTATCTAAATTAATTGTAGAATTTCTGGCGGTGACTTTCGACCTAGTTGCTTTTTGCCAACATGCCTTCATGAGGATTTATTGACGGGCCAACCGACAACGGGGAGACATTGCACACAAGCATACGGTTCAGAGGTCAACATGTGTACTTTGGTGAGTATAAACGCTGCTGATTACAAACGTGATATAACCGATGCTTTGATCCATGTTCATACTTCATTAATATGTACATATCCTTTCTGCAAGAAATACATTTACCTTGAAAATTCATGAACGTTTGTGTAATATCTATATTTATAGATTTACCAAACTTTACCTTGTCATTTTATAAGTTTGGCTGAGACGATCAGAATATGCACTGTAGCTGTGTAAAAACGTACATTATGCGAGAAGTATTTTGTATAATGAACAGTTTTCCTTTGTATCGAAATAAGAACCTAACAAACAGTATTACGTATATATTATATTGTTAGTTGTGTTACATTGTTTTTGCTTACAGGGCGCGGGTCAACCCAACGCTTTAGTTACAGCTGTTTTTGAGCCGGCAAATGTTGCTCCACAGAAAATGGCACAGACGCAATGCCCATGCACGACGACAGAGTGTTGCAGATCGATTTACCGAACAACTCGCGTATGCTGTACGCAGAATTGCCTGCTTATTGGGGGGCTTTGGGGACGTGATTGTATTTTACGGCCACCTACGTTTACGACTCAAACAACGACTCAGACTACGACTCAAACTCAAACACCGTCTTCAACTCCCACAGCCATAACTCCAACTACAAGTGAAACTACAACTCTAACAACAATGTCAACCCAAACAAGCACTCCTACTGATACAACGACTCAGGCAACGACTCAGGCAACGACTACACCTTGCTCGTGCACAAGTTTAACATGTTGCCGACAAAGGTTTCGAACCACTCGCATATGTTGTTCCGGATGCCGTCTTCCAGTGAGTATTTTCGGACCTGACTGTATTCTGGCATAATTAAACTTCGCAACCACAAACGCTTTATATACATTTAGATATATTATGCATATATGTCTATATGCATGTATATAAATGAGTGTATGCATTTGCTAATTAATTCATTTCATTTGCTTGTTCATGTGCGTATACATATATCATACGATTTGGTCAAGAAAATCGATTCTCGTTATCATATTTGCTTATCAATTCAGTTTATTTGCTTCTTTATGTGCGTATACATATGTTATCATACGATTTGGTCAAGAAAATGGAATGCATTATTTTTATCATACTTGGTTATTAATTCAGTTTATTTGCGTGTTCATATGCGTATACATATGATATCATACGATTTTTTTCAAGGAAATCGAATGCATTCTTGTTATCATATTTGCTTATTAATTAAGTTTATTTGCTTGTTCATATGGGTATACATGTGATATTATACGAATTGGTCAAGAAAATCGATTTTTGTTATCATATGTTCTTATTAATGCAGTTTATGTGCTTCTTTATGTGCGTATACATATATTATCATACGATTTGGTCAAGAAAATCGAATGCATTTTTTTACCATACCTGCTTATTAATTCAGTTTATTTGCTTGTTCATGTGCGTATACATATGATATCATCGAAAGCATTATTGTTATCATACTTGCTTATTAATTCAGTGCATTTGCTTGTTCGTGTGTGCGTATACATATGATATCATACGCTTTGGTAAAGAAAAATGATTAGTTAACGTATACTATAAACTAAAACAATACTTAACGTTCAACTATGGACATTTTCACTTCCTCACAGATCACTTACACGGATGTGCTAATGTTTCACTTACTAGACCAAATGTTAGACTTCTTAATACAACGTATGCTTGAAATATATACCCTGAGCAGTATACACTTGTTTTGATTCTTGTTGTTTCTATTTTATCAGATATCGAGCAAATCGTTTCATGGATGATTATGTTTAACAGCGCGTATGGTACAACGAACAAATAATTATTTTTAAAAAAAAGATATCTTTCGCGAAACCCTAAATTACATATGCATAATCCCAAAACTCCCAAAGTATCATAGTTTTCCTTTCCATTTCTATAAAACATTAAAAATATTGCAGCTACAACAACTAATATTGCGAACTAAAAGGAACGTCGGATAAAACAGTTCATTGTATAATATAGTATGCTTGTGGCGTCTTTGTTGTTAACATATAATACATACAAAACCAGGTAGGGCCACATCAACCAAACATCACTCCTGACAGATCTATTCCAAAACGATCGTATTTTCAGTCATAACTGCACTTCCTGAAAATTAAGTGTTTTATGGGTATTGAATGTAATTTAGCATTCCTTAGAATTACTAGTTGTTGGCATACAGCCTTACTCCGATGTGTTACACAGATACTTCATTAGCATTTGGGGACAGTCAAATTGTTTTCCTGAAGTAGAGGGGCAACTTTTGAACTGTTGCCCGGAGGCCGTTAGGCCAAGGGCAACAGTTGAAAATTTAGCCTCCGATACTGAAGGAAAAAAAAGACTGTTCCCAAATGACTATGAAATATCTGTTTTATTACTTACTTCCAGTTTTTAATAAAAGACAACATTTAATTGTTTTATTTTCCATGAAAACTAACATAACGATAGTTTTGACTTATAATTATGTATAAAACAGAACAATCATTAACCTGGGTCCTGTTTGTAACAGTCAGTAGCAATCAGTGTTTCCATAAAGTTACATTGCGCAAAGTTCTGCGCAGGTTGTTCCCCTTTGAATAATGATGAGAGCAACATAACGAAATAACACCGTGAAGCATCATGAAATGTTGCCTGTTGGGAGGAGTTTGTTGCAACATAGTGGTTACAGTTAAAAACGCTTAATTATCATTTATATACTACAGTAGGTAATAAGTACTAATATTGTATTGTCCGGCAATATGGACCTAGCGAAGTTGAATGAGCGATTAAACTGAAAGTATGTTCTACATAATCCAAAGGCAAATAATTCATAAGACAGAAATACTATGTCCTTTTTATAAAATGGAAATTTGTTTGTTTAGTTACTTATATGTTTACACGTATATCTCGCTGCGTATTCAAGAAAATGCCTATGTATCATTAAGCTATCGAAGAAGCCACTGCGATGTACCAAAATTTGTTTCAAACAGTTAACGTATTTGGACTGAATCTCTAAAAAAAAACAGTCACACCGACAGTTACAGCAAGAAGGCGCGCAGAATATTTCACACACAAATAACAGAACAGGAAAAAATATCGAAATAGCAAATATGAACAATACCGGGTGATATGACATAGGTTGCCCTAAATATAATACAAGAGGACCAAGATGATCAGTTACGTTACTTCTCGGACCCCAGATTTTTCGGTACCTACTAAGGAGACTTCTCAGAAAATAGACTTTTCGGACACCGTAAGAAAACGTGTTGGCCCCAAAATTAATTTGAGGTAAACTCAATCAATATTAATATCTATAACATGATAAACCGATCACGTTTTCACCAGTGATACATGAATAACCAATAGACTAGTAATTTACCTGAACACAATTGACACTTGAATTTGTCAGGCAAATTTAGCAAATTAAAATTCTCAGAAAACAATAGTAGGAATGAATAAAAATTACTATCTATATATATATATATATATATATATATATATATATATATATATATATATATATATATATATATATATATATATATATATATATATATATATATATATATATATATATATATATATATATATATATATATATATATATATATATATATATATATATATATATATATATATATATGAGGTGCGTCGTGAGAAAACCGGTCTTAATGCATGTGCGTAAAGTGTCGTCCCGGATTAGCCTGTGCACAGGCTCCTCCTGGACGGCACTTTCCGCTTACAGTGAATTTATGTTTAGAACAGACTTCCTTGAAACATAAAATACCATACAAGCGGAAAGTGCCGTCCCGGATTAGCCTGTGCGGATTGCACAGGCTGATCCGGGACGACATTTTACGCACATGCATAAGGCCCGGTTTTCCCACGACGCACCACATATGTATATATGTATGTATTATTAGTATTGCACATAGTGTATTCATGCTACGCAAATAAAGTTAAAGTAACATTTCGACGCATTACGAGACTTCTTTCACCACATTTTACCTATAGAAAGATGTTTAACATTTTTATAGACATAACATCCACTGGAGAAGTTGATAGAAAGGTGCAATTATAAATAATTCTTACTAAAACGCAACCATCTTTCAAATTTAAATTAACAAGCACATGAAGTTTATAAATAGTGATACCCCATTTATTGAAATTCTCGGGTTTAGGATTCTCCGGACGCTAATTGATGCGTGTGTATTAACATGAATATAACATTTTGATCATGACATACAATGTGTAAAATTGTTCATAATTATTTTCAGTTCTAGACTGCATGTCGAAGATATGTTTATAACTTTATTTTAACCGCGTATGTAAACAGTTATGTAAATTTTAATCCCCAAAAGTATTCAACAGTTATTGGTATACATTAAACCATTGTTGTAAGTTTGCATTCCTTAAAATTAGAAAATTTGCCCAATTTTAAGGACATTCAATTTTCCCGCTGCATACTAGGGGTGTTCGGAAAGTTTCGGGATAAGTGCTAAAACTATTTAAGTTTTGAACATTTTTCCATGAAATTTTCCAGATAGATAGCTACATGCATAGGCGGTCAATACATTTTTTTTAGTACTATACCAATAGCCCGCTAGTTTTATCGCCATAGTAACGTCATGTCGACGTGAGCTGTCCCAGCTTGACGTGGAAGTCAAAATATTTAGCATTCCAGGGATTGATGCGACCGTAATAATGCGGCAAAATGAACATTACGTTCGCACAAGTTGTTCCGCAATACTCTATTACGTTGTCAACGTCATTTCCGGTATATACCGTATAAATAAGTTGTGCGTTTGAAAGAATGAATCCGGAGCAAAGATACTCGATAACAGTTTGCGTTGTAACGTGGAATACTCTATTAGAGACATTTAAAGTACGTTGGAGATGCAGCTATGTCAAGGACACGCATTTACGAGTGGTACAACACTTTCAAGGATGATCCGTCACGCGACGCAATGGACCTTGCGCGGATAGGACGTCCGAATGTACTGGCGCAGTGCCTAAATCCGCCACATTTGTACATAAAAATTTACATAAATCAAGTTAGGTTGAATGTGCATTTGCTGGCGTGTTTTGGTTACATTTCAAATATTTTGATAATGAAAAATATTTATAGAGATTGAAGGCCTAACAGTGTAAAACTGACCGCGGAAAAGCCTAAATCCGCCACCCCATTTAAAAATATTCAAACTGCTTGAAAATAAAAATGTTTTATGAATTCTGTTTTCAAAGCAACTTCTGTTGACTCCTATTGACAAAACTCCCACTTTTAAGGTTTAAGGTTCATTTTCTAGTGTTAAAAAAACACACGGAGATCCTAAGTTGCCTGGTGAAAATGGTAGATCAGGAACCGTAACATGCTTATTCCACATTTGACTATTGTTCTTATTTATTTTTCTACATAAAGCAGCTTGTTGTCTGTTGTTAATACAATGTTTCAATTTCTTCCCAATACTCATTTGTTTTTTTAAATATGCAAGTTGCCCCGCTCAGAGCGACATGACGTTTCTTTGGCAATAAGAAATTAGCGACCTATTGGTACCATTTTCAAATAGAAGCAATAAATCTATAGAACATATATGTACCTATATTTTTTTGGAAAATTTCATCGAAAACTATCAAAAACTTAAATAGTTACAACACTTGTCCCGAAACTTTCCCAACACCCCTCGTAATTATCACAAGAAATCTAGATCGAAAGTGATCTTAGACAGCTACGCCACAACATATAAACAGTTTATAAAAACATTCCTGATCAAACTTCGAACCGCACATTTTCCTATTGGTCAGACGTTTACCACTTTGCCTTATCATAACCTACAGTATACGCGGAAAACCGACTTAAAGCCACTAACAAGGTGTTAAAGTTAAATTAAACATTTAATTTAATTGGGGAATAACAAACACAGTCATTACATAATGCATTATTAGTGAAAAGTTCATAAACATTTTTAAAGCCTTCAAATCAGCAATGGTCAGAAAATAATTTTCTTTGAGCATAGGCGACAATTGGATAAAACATTATTATTCATTATTACGCTTTAATATACAACAATAGATTTAACAACGTTTTCATAATCCGAAAAAAATATTGTCAACCGCCGCAACTGCTGATCAACACAAGGTGTGTTTACATATTTAAATAGCGTTGTTAGACCGTATTCAGCTCACCCCGTATTTAGCTTACGTATGAGCTGTATACGTTGGTTGACAACGTATACAGCTTGCGGTGTGCAATATTCGTTGGTTGAAAACGTATATAGCATACGTAAGCTGTATACGTTGGATATATACATACACTTTGAAATAGGTATTTCGTCTTAACGTATATAGCTCTGCTTTGCAAGCCATGTCGTTTTGACGGATAGCAATAAATTTCATAATTTATATAGATAGGTCGCCCAAGGAACATGTGTGCCAACTTATTTTTAAATCAGACAAGGGATTTCCGAGGAAATGAAGTTTTCCTTCCGGTTGCCATGGCAAGCAGAGGTTTTAATGGAATGATATCATTTAATCAACTGCAGTAAAGACCACCCAAAGATCATTTCTGTGAAATTTGGCTCAGTAGTTTCAGAGGAGATGTCATTTAAAATAATTGTGGACGGACGGAAGGACGCACGACGGACGCCGTACAAAAAAGGATACTAACTGCTCACCCTCATCCACGGTAGAATAATGATCTCTGTAACTTTTTAAGTGAAAGTTACTGCGATTGAAGGACAAATGAAGAAACAAAAGGGCGGACGACAGAAAAGACAGACAGACAGACACACTATTTATACTACTTCCAATACAGCAAGCAGCAGCAGCAACAGCAACTGAAACAACACAACTACAAACATCCATTAGAAACACTGTGTTCATGTCGACTCTGATGTAGCTGCTGCTACTGATGATGATGATGCTGACGACGACGACGCATATGATGATCATGATGATGATGATTGTAAAATAAACAAAGATTAATGTGGTCTGTTTTAACGTTAAAGTTTGAAAATGCATTGAAATTTTGTTGACTTTGATACACTGTTTAAGTTTGATGGCATCTCCCTCGGCTTATCTGATGATAACACCCGGGCTGCCTACTGGTCTCATCTTGTTATCTCACATTGATAGTAATACACATATGGCAAGCAACGAACTCTGAATGGATCCAAGAAACTGAAAAAAAACTACAACTAACTCTGGCATAACTGTATTTAAAATATTTAAGTATTGTCTTTTAAAAAAGTAAAATCATCTGCGTTCGTGTTTTCGGGATATGTGCAGGGTTTCCACAGGATTTCTGGAAGGCATATCGGCATCCCCAACCCCCCATACCCCCGCGACAAAAATTGGCTCAACCCCTCCACCCTCGTGATCGTTCCAATACAACGCCTTAGTCACCCCCACGAAAGCGGCTGCTCAGTTTTATCCCCACCTCCTTGAAATCGGCCGCATCACCCCTACCCCAACTCCCCAAAATCGGCCGCATCGCGTGACCCCACCTTTCCGAAATTGGTTGCGACGTTCGAAATCCCGGCGGCGATCAAATCGCCAGTATCGCTTTAACTACCGCCCTTTATCGCTTAAACTACCTAGCCTTTTGGCCGACCGGCACCTCTCTCTGCATTATCTTAAGTTTGGGAATTCTTACATTTATAAAAATTAATCTATTAGAAATATTTCTCCTACTAAAAACGCAATAACCGCGGTTTCTTCATTGTAAAAAAGAAAAGTGTTGACTAACTTTGGAGGCAGTGTACATCAAAATACTAGGTTGCATTTTATTTCTGGAATTAAATTTTCAATCACACATGGTTTTGTTGAAAAGCCTAGCCCTTTTTCCGCCTTGAAATTTGGTCGTGACAGCTTTTTTTTCAAAACCTTTTTTATACTTCATTTATTGTTTTCTGATGCGAAAGAAATCAGTCGTTAATATCAGTTATACTACATGCGGACATTAAAAGCCAAAAAATCACCATTGTTTATAAATACTGGTAGATATAGGATATTGACCTAGTTGGAGGTATTTCTGCGTATGAAAGACCTGTAAACGGGCAGCATGTGAAAACCGAAAGGGCCGACTACGAGGTCTATATCCGACTTACATACCGGAAGGCGACATAAATGCCGCATAGTTGAATCACATTAAGAAGGTGTCTATTAGGTGGTTCTTTCTACCATGTTAGCAGGTACTTTTTCTCAGTTTATCTTGGTATGAAATTTATAACGTAACACTCACAGAAATAAATGTTCCAAGACTGTTAAATATAATTCAAATTGTAATGGCAGAATTTGTTTCCGGGTAATAGAATCTTATATGTTTTGTATTATCATTGTTTATCTGTAAATAAAGAACGATTTGTCGTGCTGATGCTAACGCACTTGTGGTAAATTCCTTCGCATCGGACCTGTTAATCGTTGTTTATTCGTCGAAAGCAACTCGCAATCGAACATAATGTCTTATTTAATCGTTTATTGATTTAAAAAAAACACAGTTGTCCATAAACAAAAGTACATTTCTTTATAAATTAAACAATTCACGCTGAAACTGATTTGTATTTATTTAGATTTTTTATATTCGATGTAGAATGTATATACATATAAATAGTTGGTACATTTTAAAACAAAAAAATCGTTAAAAAGGTATCACTAAATAAGAAGCTGAATGGCTTTAATGCGTGGTATAGTTTAGCGTATGTTTTTTCTATGATAAAATAATAAAATGATATACGTTGCATTAATTTTTTTTTATAGAAAATCATATATTGTGTCGTACAATTAAAAAACCAAATCAGTTACAAGTCATTATATTCATAAAGAAATTGTTTTCAGCCTTGAAATATCATATATATTTTGTATTTTCTACATGCAGTTGAAATAACATATATATGAAGAAAGTCCAAAAAATGAATGTGTACATGCACATGTATGTATTTTAGAACTACATCATGAATGTACACATGCTTCTCATGGACAAGTCTTTCTGTGAACAATACAATCTTCCTGCACGGGTCTATCTTTTTGCACGTGGACGGGTCTGATATCAATTTGGAAAGACCCGACCACGTGCAAAAAGATAGACCCGCGCACGAGGATTGTATTGTTCTGACAGGTTATTCGGAAAAATATAGACCCGAACGAAACAAAGAAGTAGGTATGTAAATGCGGTTCTTAATCGAAATAACATACTGTCCTGTATCTCCATGTAAAACGCGTGTTTTCTACAAAAGCGCGCGAAAATTATGTTGCCATGCACAAGGTCACGGATGCCTCATGAAAAACGTGCATGTACTGGCCACGCGCAGTGTTTATGTAAACACAATTAAGTTTGACAACGTTAAATTGTGTTTTAAAATGAGGCTCTATATTACATTAGTCGTTTGCATATTTTTGATAGTCAATTTGTAAAATGGATAAGAAAAAATTACCGTTAAAATAAAACGTCAAATATAATAATCAAATGTTTTAAAATGCATGTTCACTTTTTCCCGGCAACGCTAGCATTTGTTGTCAAACACTTTTTTAGATGTTAGTAAGGTATAAACTCCAATCTAAAAATCGCCGTATTTGATTGGCTAATGAGGCGGGACTACACAGTTCAATCACTTGTCAATCACAATGTTGGCAGTGAGACCTGATCGATCAATACGGCGTTCGTTTATGGCCCTGTGGTTAAAGATCGGTGTAATAGATAACAAGATTAAGGGTTGTCGCATTGAAAATTAAAGCATGTCGGCTTTATTTACGCGTGTCGGCAAATGACTAACTGCTTTGAAGGCATGTCGGCCCGACAAGCGAAACAGGACTGTGGGAAACCTTGCTGCGTCTTTAAATATTTTCAGACAATTCACCCAATGTAATAGGATAATTTATTTATATGACTATTGAAACTGCATTTTCAGTTAAGAGTAATAGTAAGAGTCTGCAAGTGTAGTAATTAATGCCTACTTTAATATTCCAGCAGTGGGAATTAACTAAAACAACACGCTAAAATTAAAACTTGTAAACTTACTTTTTTATTAGATCGTGTTTTTTTATTTAAAAAATCCCATATTATTACCATATTTAAAGTTTTTGAGAGAACTGTTAACTGGTTTAACTTTATAACAATGAAGTTATGCATTTAAAATTAATAAACAAATCAATTTCACGCTGTGCAAATATGTCTTAAATAATATGTATTGATACGTCTCTGGGCTTATGTTTACGCGCGTTTTCATGAAATCTTTTTTTTTCAACTCTATCAATCTCTACATGTTCCAGTGTAATGGCTATCAAACTTTCTAGTCTATCAGAATCATAAACATAGGCTATTTACAGATTATCGACCACAAAGCAATAAATTGTCACCCCAGCAGGTGCTGGGCGACTAGCTGCAATCAGATATATAATAAGGGGTTGCAAGTTTAGCCTACCGTGCTATCTTCGTTTATGGGGTCAAATTGTGCGAATTATCTCTCCTAGAGACCGGAATGAAGTTGGACATTGTCAAACCAAGTTTTGGTCACAAACTGATCTGATTTAGTACAGTTTACAGGCACGGGAACTGTACAAACAAAGAAACAACTAAAACAAGTTCGTACCGATTCAACTGTTCCATCAGCATGCACATCCTCTCTGTACATCATATCCTCTGTATCCGACATGTACACAGTAGATTCCTGAACAAATACAGTCCTTAATGTTATAATATTATCAAACATTTATACTGTCACGTATGACTAGTTACACCATACAGTGGAAATAACGTGAGAAAGAAAATTTAAAACAACATACACATAGTATTTTTATAGCAGCAGGTGGCGATAAATGGTGTATTTGTTATATTTCAATGGCAGTAAGGATACACAAATAAGTTCAATGTGTTACCATACAAACTGCAGATTAGTTATTATTTAGTAATGACAGAGTGCATTGTTAGACTGTATACAGCTCACGCCGTATACAGCTTACGCGTGGGCTGTATACGTTGACTATAAAACCGTATACAGCTTACACCGAATACAGCTCACCGTAAGCTGTATACGCCAAGATGCTGCATATATCGCCGTATATAGCTCATGTCTAAAAGATTACGATGATCATCATCATTATCACCATCGTCGTCAGCAAAAGCATCAGCATCAGCATCGTCATGAACACAGTCTTGAGAATGCATGTTTGAAGTCGTGTTGTTGCTGTTGCTGCTGTTGCTGTTATAGAAGTAGTATAATTAGTGCGTCTGTCTGTCCGTCCGTCCGTCCGTCCGTCCGCCATACCGCCCGTTCAACTGTTCATTCTTCCTTCAATGGCATTAACTTTCATTAGCAAAGTTACAGGGGTCATTATTCTGTCGTGGATGAGGGTGAGCTGTTATTAGTCCGGCGTTCGCCGTACGTCCTTCTGTCCGTCCAAAATTATTCAAACGACATCTCCTCTAAAACTACTGACCCAAATTGAAAGACATTTCACAGAAATTATCTTTGGGTAGTCCTCTACTAAATTTGTCATATCATTAAAATGTCTGGTTGCCATGGCAAACGAAAGGAAAACCTTCATAAATCCTTTCTCGGAAATCCCTCGACTGATAAAAAAATTTTAATCGAACAAATGTTCTCCTTGGGCGACCCTCTAAGTTATTAAATTTATTGCAGTCAGTAAAAAAACACAATGACGGGGCTTATTTTCATTTTATGTCCATGAGGGAAACTTTAAAAATCTTCATAGAAACTTCAGGTCCAATTTTAACAAGTATGTGACACAAATGTTCCTTGGGTGACCCTCTATATAAATTTGGAAAAACATATGAATCAGAGAAACTTTAAAAATCTAGTTTTCTGAAACTATTATACTTATTTAAATGTCGTTTCGCCCTTTAAAAATTGTGAACATGACTGAAATTGGCGGGTCTCATAAACACACCTGGTTCTTACAGGACTATGTCAATAAAAAGGGCCTCAAGGGTGCAATTTCTTTAAAATAAGGTGTATATAATGGAAAAAGAGTTTCGCATTATGAGATAAAATCAATTTATAATATGGGTTGTGTTTGTTTGGCTCTTTTCGTGTTTACATTTTGACGTCAGAGTTGTCAGTATTTTGTATAACCATAGCGCTGTTGGTTAAATCGCAGTCTTCGGTCATTTCTTCGAAAGGCTTCTAAGTCGTGAGTTCGTTACATATTACAAGCTTTTCAATGTTTTCTTTGTGTAAAATAGTTTAGCCGTTAAACACGTGATATCCAATTGCAATGATTGGATAAAATTGCAAATTATTTCCATATGACTGACATTTGAAGAAAGTCTTGTATATTACCCGTATGAAATTAATGTCATTTCTGTATTGGTTTCTGTTTCAGGGCACCAAGGAAACGCTGCTGAAGAACAACTATGTATTAGGCTGTGTCGCGGCAGCCTCCAGCATCAATCCGCATCCTTTCTATTGTGCAAACATGGGCCAATGTTATGCTATTTCCGAGGTTCTATTGGGGACCAAATATACCACCAATTGAGTGCAGAATCCTGACAATGTAAGAAACAATTACATTTCCTTTTTGCAATATTGATATGCTCTGCATATGAAATAACTTTGTTGCTATTAATTTTATCTAATAAACAATTATCTTACCTTCATTATTTTACGTACTTGTTGACACTGGACGTTTATTTTAATAGCCATGCTTTAAATTTGCATGTGATCTTGTTAATATCACAGAAAACACACAAACCAGTGACATAGCTGATGAATTAATCCATTTTAAACTTAAGTGTAAATTCCAACTCTGTTGTTGTTGTTGTCGTTGAGTCTGTGTATTGATTTCATATGATTCATATTGTTTTTACTAAGAGTACACACGATTTTAAGCTAGTATAATAATGAGTGACAGTACCTTTCATTTTTGCTGTTTTATGAACCATGAAACAGGTTCTTAATAGATATGTTGTAATCGCTTTGTCGTGTACATTTAAAACTGTATATCTTGTAGTTTTAAAGTCTCCTTTATTTATTTTATCAAAGTTTATACATTAAATCCAATATGGCTGCGTATTTTTGCAGATTTCTGTTTAGTTCGTTCGTGACCACTTTTTTTGGTCGATTGACCTCACGGCTGACCAACTGTTTGGCCACGGCCCATTCATTTTGGACGATCGACTAGAAATTCTTGGTCGGGTCATGTAAACTTGGTCAGTGACCACCTTTTTGGTGTATAAACGCGCCCAGAAAATTGTTTTAGGAGTTCAGTATGGCCGTAACATCTGAGGCCGTAACATCGTCGTGCTTGAAAATAAATGTAAATCTTAAACTTAAGACTTAGAAGTTAAGCGCATTTTAAATTAAAGAAAATGTTACAATAGAAATTGCACTCATTATTGCAAGTTATATATATTTTAAAGCTATAGAGATTTATTGAAGTATAAGTTATTCGTTAATATTTTTAAAATTCACGCGCCTATATAGAGCTTATATGGAGAATTTAATATTTTTAGTTGTTGTTGTCCACACAAATTTAGATCTACCGTATAGTAGTGAGCTTTCAGAGATTGTGAATGTTGAAGAATCGCAGTGTCTTATTTTAATTTTAACCACCAGTAACTCTGTAAAGTGATTGGAAATAGATACTGTATTTACATATTTACTAACAAACTATTACTTGGAATGTTTATATTTACACTTGTTCTTAGGTTTGAGCAAGAATTAAACGTGTAAACTCTGTATAAGACTTGTTTATTTATTTCATATCAAGAAGCACCATTAAACGGTAAATTTAAGCAGAGTAATTATTGCCAAAGAGCTACCACTTCTTTAGAAGCGTGATAGAGCCAGCTGGCGCGCAACAATGTTGGGTGTCAGAAGTGGGATCCTTTCAATTAAAGATTCGGGGATGCAGCGATCGGACCTAAGCCCGTGCATGTGTCGATCTACGCATTTCTACTGTGAAGATCGTGGACAGTTCATTATTGAAACTCTATTCTTAATTACATAAATTTCAGTAACAAAAATACGTGCAAAGTGTTTAGTGTTCATGGACTTTCAGTCAGTAACAGAGTTAATATTAAATAATTAGAACATCCGTAGTGTTAATGTAATGTGAATGATACGCGCAGTGTTAATGTAATAATGTATACGCGTGATGTCAAGGTGTATAATTAACATTTTAATAAATAGGTTTACAATCATTAAAGTTTAACTTAAACAATTGAAGCCTGAACGAGAGTAAATTAATTATTTTCACAAAAGTGGTGTTTTTTAAATTTAACAAAATGAGCAATCCTAGTGATATTGATAGGGAAATTACAATCAGACCGGGGTTCGTGAACGGATTGGACAACGTGGGGCCACGATCTCCGACTCCACCGAGCGTCCAGGCAGACGATCATCGACCGGAAGTGGAAGATAACAGCGATCGCGAGGTAGACAAACGTGTGGCCGCTACTAACGAATTCATGCGGGATGTGGCCGGTGCACTCAAGGAAGTGGTCAGCGAGTTACGCGATCTTAAAGGTCAAGGGCACTATGGTGACGTCAGGGCTGCACTCAACCGCGATGTTCAAAACTACGGACGTCAAGGCTACGAACGTGACGGGTCGCTGCCGCGCATCAATGAGGGGGATAACGAGCGACATGGCAATGTTCACAAAAGGGTCCAGTACCTATCAGATGGCCGACACGGGGCCGGTCCATAGGCTGCGACGGGAAGGCAGATATTGCGAACGCGATATAAGTTCACCCTTTGCGGAACGCGATGACATCAACCAGCGGCAGAGACCGCTAAATTACAACAACTGCCACGTATTTGGGATGGCTACGTCGATCGAGACAGCTTGTATGCCAACGACGCGGGTCATTAATACAATAATGGACGGCAGGCACCGGTACGGCATACACCACGGCGGGAAGGAGCATGGAGAAGGAATGCGGCTAGGCGTAACACTCGTCCCGTGCCGAAGATACCACCATTTACAGGCAAAGAAGACTGGACAGTGTGGTCGGCGAAATTTGAAGCAATTGCTAGACGGTATGGGTAGGACGAAGACGACAAATTAGATAACTTGCTCCCGATGATACAAGGGCAGGCGAGTGAATTCGTATTTGCCCAGTTGCCTACAGAAGCATTGTCCGATTACGACGAGCTAACATCTGAGCTCACCAGAAGGTAGCGGGTAATTGAGACATGTAGATCGTCTGCAGCCAAATTTAGTCGCCGCAACCAGAGGCATGGAGAAACAGCGGAGGACTATGCCGCTGACCTCAAACGTCTATATGATAAGGCTCATAAGCACAGGGATCGAAATACAAGAAATGAGGTTCTAGTTAGAAGATTTCTCGATGGTTTGGTTAACCAGGATGTGAAGTTTGAAGTAGAGTACCACATACAACCAAAGGACATTGACGAGGCGGTATTTCACGTGGTTAATTTCATTCAAACGAGAAACGGAAGCAAGGCCGAAAGAGCCAACAGACATTCCACCAGAAGAGCCTTACGAGTGCTGAAACAGAAACCGAGAACCAGGAAGAGAATGAAACTGAAGCAGATACATGTAGAGTAGTATCGTTTCACAATGTTTTAAAGAACAATAAATCCATGACACACATGGGTTCGGACAGTGACAGAAGTAAGCAATGTGATGATAAAGATTTGATTCAGAGCCTCATGCGCAGAATAGAGACGCTAGAAGAGAAAAACAAAAAACCACACAAGCTTCCGCGTAGAAAAGATTTAGAGTGCTTCCGGTGCCATGAGATGGGTCACTATGCTAGAGACTGCCCGCAAAAGCAAGGAGATAGACAAGAGCGTGTTAATGGACCAAGTGTGAACAAAGCAACGGCACAACAGCCTTTAAACCTCGAGGGACCATCTCCTGTGCCCAAAGAGAGGTCCAATTAGAAAGTTCAGAAGTCGGTAATGAGGGCCAATTGATACAAAATCTTGATGCAGAAAACGATGATGCAGTTGTGAAAGTACGGTCGCATGTCCTATCTGACGGGGTGTATGTTAGAGGGACGGTAGCAAAAGTACCGGTAAATCACCGATAAAAGAATGGTGAAAGGCGGAGTTTAGGATAACTCGGGTCCCCTGGAGATTGCTAAGGAGGCAATAGTGGCGGATATCCAAGATGAAGTGCTCCTATGATAGGGGGTCAAGGGACACCAGCTGATATCCTTTTAAGTAGAGATATAATCGTCATGGATGGGGTGGAGTTACCCTGCGTCAAGAGGGAAAAGGCATTGAGGAAAGTTACTGTGGCAGATGAAGTTAGTATAAGGACACTTACAGAAGCTTTAGTTAAGGTTTATGTGGAAAGGGTGGAAAACGATAATACGGGTTTAGCAGCGGATTTCCTGATTGAGCCGCATACAGCTTTTCATGAGATATATAAACTCATAATGGCGACAACGTTGGTAGATGTAAATAGCGAAGTATTATGTAAGGTCAAAGTATTGAACCCTTTTTCCGTATCGGCGATGCTTAGACAAGATGCGGAAGTTGGAGTTGCCAAGAGGATAGATATGATATTAGTTGATTGCGAAAATGAAGAAGAAAGATCTACTTATGCAAGAGTCAGGAAAGTTAAAAAATGTCAGAGAAAAGGGACGCTGACATAGGTTTACCTCAGGCAGCATCAGAAGACGAACCGGAACATTTGAAACAATTGTACAAATCGTCTACGGATGGCCAACCTGAACAAGTGAATACTTATGTTGCTGGGTTGTTGCTGAAATATCCTGATACCTTTTCTAAGGATGAGTGGGACTTAGGTCTTACACACTATTGCAGAACATGCCATCGACACCGGAGACGGTAAGCCAGTTAAACAAAGGCCACGAAGAGTCCCGAAAGCATACGCTGAAGAAGAGAAGAAGGCATTAGAAGATCTGTTTAAAAAGGGTGTCATTCAGAAAAGTACATCTCCGTGGGCCAGCCCAATTGTGTTTGTGAAGAAGAAATCTGGGGCTAAACGACCTTGAGTCGACTACCGAAAGGTGAATGCGCTAGTGATACCGGATGGTTTTCCACATCCACGTGTGCAAGATTGTCTTGACGCGGTGGCCGGGTCCAGTTGTTTTAGCAGCTTTGACCGCACGTCAGGGTACTTTCAAGTCCCTCTAAAGAAGGAAGATGTTCCTAAAAGCGCATTTCGCTGCAAGTATGGACAGTTTGAAATGAGAGCCATGACATTCGGTTTAAATAACGCCGCCAGCACATTCCAGCGCACTATTGAGTTATATCTACAAGGTTTAACATGGCTTACTTGTTATGTTTATATAAACGACATTATCGTGTTCGGATCTTCATGGTGGGAAAACCTTATTAAAGTCGACGAGGTTTTACAACAAATTAAAGCAGCAGGCCTAAAACTGAAGCCCGATAAATGTCGTTTGCTCCAGCCCAAAGTTGTTTTTATGCGTCACGTGGTTTCGAGTGAAGGGCCCAGTCCAGATCCGACGAATGTAGAAAAAAATCGTCAATTGGCCGAAATCATGCAATGCCAAACGGGTTAAACAGTTTGTGGCTACCGGTTCATACTACCGCAGGTTTACAGATGATTATGCTAAAATGGCCAGACTATTTATCGACCTGTCGAGAAAAGAGGCTCAATTTGAATGGACCGATGCATGCGAGCAAGCGTCTAAAACGAAAAAGGACGCTCTTATTGGTGAAAATGAAGTGAGGTATCCACCAAATAAAGGTAGAGTGTTCTATTTGGACGTAGATGTGTCAGGCATTGGAATAGGGGCGGTACTGGCCCAAGAGAAACAAGGTCGCGAGCGGGTTTTTGCTTATACAAGCATGGGACTGAATAAGGCAGCAAAAAACTACTGCATTACAGAGAAGAAACTTGGCTGCAGTCTTCTTTATAAAGTACTTTAGACAGTACTTGCTGGGGCGGCATTTTACTGTAAGAACGGACCACCAAGCGTTGGTATGGCTGTTTAGTCTGAAAGAGCCAAGCGGGAAGATAGCAAGATGGATTGAGATTCTGGCTACGTATGACTTTTCCATTGAGTATAAAGCAGGTAATAAGCAAGCACACTGTGATGCATTATCACGTTGTGGAAGCCCGCGAAAATGCACATATAGCGATGTCGACACAAGTGAACTATTAAAGTGCGAACCATGCAACAAATGTCAAAGCAGAGCAGAATTAATGCTGCTAAAGCCAAATGAAATGGAAGGTAGTATTAGTCAATATACAGGTAACGGGTGTTCAGCTGAAAATGAAGAAGCGGCATTTGACGTTACAAACGGAAACGCACACAAGATCAATAGTGTGCTAAAGACGTCTGAGAAGATCGTTGGTCAGGCATAATGGGGTTGCCTTTTGCCGCGTGGTTGATGTACATCGCCGACACCTCGATGGACGCCCGTGGCTGATGGCGCGGGTCCAATCCTGCCCGTCTAGGGTGTGGGCAGAGGCTGGGTAGGCCTCATCTAGTCGGTGCGTTTGACGGTGCTTGACGGTGCGGGGGGATAGTGGAACCAGTGAAGACGTTGTTGCAGAACATAAACTAAAAATTGTTATTGTGACACAAACTCTTTCGGGAGATCAACCGTTAGGACGTTTTATTGTTCTTCAATGTTCTTTGTTATTTTGATCGTAACCCTAACACTAAAAATATTTGCGTGACTTTACTTTAGTGTTCAATTTGTTATTTTAAACAGGTGAGCATTAACATTTAAGGATGGCAACAGGAGTTTTGCCAAAAAGACAAGGGGTTATTGATATGCCCTGCATATGAAATAACTGTGTTGCTATTACTTTTATCAAAAGAACAATTTATTTACCTTATTTCTCTTACGTCCTTGTTGACACTGGACGTTTATTGCAATAGCCATGCTTTGAATTTGCATGTGATCTTGTTAATATCACAGAAAATACACAAACCAGTGACATAGCTGATGAATTAATCCATTTTTAACATTTAAGTGTACATTCCAACGCTGATGTTGTTGTTGTCATGGAGTCTGTGTATTGATTTCATATGATTCATATTGTTTTTACTATGAGTACACACGATTTTAAGCTAGTATAATATTGAGTAACAGTACCTTTTCATTTTTGCTGCATGTCAGATTAATAACCCTAAAATTAATACGTTAATTGGTATTTTATTGTCAGAACGCTCGCATTTTCCTGTCAATAGAAGCCATTTTGTTGCAGTGCATTGTGGTCGATTTTAAACTATTTTCGGCAGGTGCTTTATGAACCATGAAACAGGTTATTAATAAATATGTTGTAATCGCTTTGTCGTGTACATTTAAAACTGTATATCTTGTAGTTTTAAATTTCATTTATTTCTTTTATCAAAGTTTATACATAAAATCAAATGTGGCTGCGTATTTTGCAGATTTCTGTTTAAAGCGTTCGTGACCACTTTTTTGGATGATTGTCGTCACGGCTGACCAACTGTTTGGCCACGGCCCATTCATTCTGGACGATCGACCAGAAATTCTTGGTCGGGTAATGTAAACTTGGTCAGTGACCACCTTTATGGGTTACTTGCGTATAAAAGCGCCCAGAAAATTGTTTTAGGAGTTCAGTATGGTCGTAACATCGGAGGCGGTAACGTCGTACTTGAAAATAAATGTAAATCTTAAACTTAAGACTTAGAACACAAGGCATTTTAAATTAAAGAAACTTTTACAATAGAAATTGCACTCATTATTGCAAGTTAGATCTATTTTAAAGCTAGACAGATTTATTGAAGTATAAGTTATTCGTTAATATTTTAACAATTCACTCGCCTATATAGAGCTTATATGGAGAATTTAATATTTTTAGTTGTTGTTGTCCACACAAATTTAGATCTACCGTATAGTAGTGAGCCTTCAGAGATTGTGAATGTTGAAGAATCGCAGTGTCTTATTTTAATTTTAACCACCAGTAACTCTGTAAAGTGATTGGGAATACATACTGTATTTACATATTTACTAACAAACTATTATTTGGAATGTTTATATTTACACTTGTTATTTGGTTTGAACAAGAATTTAACGTTTAAACTTTGTATAATACTTGTTTATTTATTTAAAATCAAGAAGCACCATTTAACGGTAAATTTAAGCAGAGTAATTATTGCCAAAGAGCTACCACATCATGACAAGTGTTACAGAGCCAGCTGGCGCGCAACAATCGTAGTAACTTTGTAATTTTTCTAAACAATGGAGAATTAGATTTCATAAAAAAAACGGGTATTGTATTTTATTCTGAAAGCGCTTTAATATTTTTAACTGGAAGTTGCGATGGAAGATGTATAGACAACTGAAATGTGAATGTAAGAGTAGGTTATTAATTTACATGTATCTATATGAAAAATATAGTATGTACATCTGTTGATATTTGGTGAAACAAACCAACGCAGAAGAAATAGTTTGTTGAGCAAACATACGTTTTTAATCATAAATTAGTTATATCTTTATTGATGCTTTCCGGGTGATGTAAACATAGTCTTTTGTTTTCTAAGCATTGACTTATCTCGTCAGGTGCGTGTACTCGAAAAATGTCAAAGTATTTCCTTCTGTAATGCCAATTCACCAATCCACCAACAACCACAACGAGAGCAACAGACTGGGAACAACTGCGAATGCTACACGCACAGATTTTGCGGACAAAAGTACCTGCAAACGGGCAAATGCTGTGATGGCTGCGGTCGGAAGGAAACCATTGAGGGACCAGTCTGTCGCCTTACCAGGTGTCCGGACAAATGCACAACTCCTACGTTTTGCAGAGTCAGGAACGACAACGCGGCTTGCTGCAATGGATGCGTCCGACGCAAACTTCGAGAAGGCTGCAAACTGGCGTCAATGGCACAGAAATATTTTCTCTCTGGCGAAAGAATTTTATCTTTACTAAAATTCGCTTTCTTTTGAATATTTTTCTTTCTACTTATGCATATATTTACCAGAAATTTATTCTGCAAAGCTTTACAATTTGTGCTTAAAATATATTACGTTTATCTGACTGTATGATCTGTGTTTGTACACAAATATGGTTATTTTATTATTATTTCGATATATATAATAAAAACCGTTCGTAAACGAACTGTACTCTTAAGGATCACATAATACATTCATAGTAACTGATTATATATGCGATTTTAAAAGCGTTTAGTTGTTGCCTGCGATTTTCTCCCCTGACGAACATATACATTGTATCACTTTTTTGTACTTGGAAAGTGTAAAAGCACCTACCCATTCACCACGAACAAAAACCCCAACAATCTGGATTATTATATTTTAAAAAAATTCAATATTATTTCAGTTTCAGCTACTTTTTTGTATTACGTTCATTATGCTCTTTTATATGCTTCTGTTGCGCTTGTCATGTATTTTTATTGTGTATGTCTGCTTAATTTTTGTATATGTTTTATTTAGATAGTTATTTTAAAACCAAGCCTGAATTAATAAAATGTAATTCACATTACAAATTTTTTCTACTTACGGTTTCTTTTAATTGTTGATTGTTTGTCAGGGGAGACTACGGCAGATGGCATACTTTCGTTTTCTAATCCCATTAAGAACATGATACTTAAAAACTGTTTAAAACGACATTATTCTATGTGCGGTTGTCTCCCCTGACTGTCAAACAAAGACTAGATGAATATTGCTCTTACCTGCATATCCTATTATGATGGTAAAATAAAAAGTGGTTTTTAAGACATTGTCTTGTTGTTGTATTTGATTGTGTTCGTTATAAGTTAAGACATATCGTATTGGGACATAAGGACGCAAAATTCATAAAGTTGCATAAACTGTTAAATTCAACACTGAAGTGAAATTCGAAATGTATTATTTTAAATATGAATTGAAGAAGTGTCTACAACTGATCCTTAGTTTTAACGATTGCGATTAAGCAATAAATCTCATCACATTTTGAGTTGTAGACAGCATTAACAGTATTAGCATTAAACGTCTCGGAGGCGTTGCGAAACTGTAGCTCGGACACATGAACCTGACATTGACATGTATGCATGACTATATTACAAATCAGTTACGGTGAATATATTAGTGTCCGTACTGGAATCGAGTACACTCTATGTAAGCGTATTTAACTGAAATACAGTTATGGTATAAGTAAACACGTGAAACGCGTGCACGAACAAACTTAAAGGAAATAATATGCTTATAGAGTTCATGAGCGTCAGGTTAATGCGTCCGAGCAATACAGTTTGTCTGAAATTCCATCCGTAAAATGCTTGAAGATCCTACAAATACAAAGAAATATTGTAGTAAAGCGTATTGGTCACAGTTTGTCGTATGTTGGAAGAATGGAATAAAAGACGTAACTGCAAAGACTAAATAAACTGGACTTATAAATTTGAGTTTTATGTCATAAACTCACTAGAAGACAAATGCGTCCACCAGGCCCTAAACCTGCGACATCCGTATCAAACGTATATCACGCTGACCACTAGGTCATTCCCCATATATTAACACTGGAACTGATATAAAAAAAAATTCTAACATGGCAAATAAATAAATAATAATCTCTCATGTTCAATCGTTTAAGGTCACAAACTGCTGATATGTTTATCAATTGTGGATTTTTTTAATCCATTACAATTATGGGTCACGTATGTTTTTTTGTTTTGTTTTGTTATATATATCACTACAATTCAAGATGAAGAACTATTTCACCATATATATCAATAGAACAGAAATGCATTAATGCAAAAATAAATCATTTAATATCGATACTGCTAATAGATTATAATTATAAGAGAAAAACAATATTTTAACATAGAAGAAAAATATTTGCTTTTTTACTTGTCTTTTTTCATATTTTTTTTTATAACATAGGGTTGCTTCAGTCCAAATGTTATACCTTGAGATTTTTGTGGTGAACCTATGTCAATTTATACCTTTTTCCTCTCAGATAAGGTTATATTATATATTGGTATTACTGATTTTGACTTACTATGAAATACAAGTAAAAAAAATTACAATAATTGGTGTTTGGCGTATTTTTACTGTAATGAAATCTGTTGTTTTTTACCATATGCTTAGCCAAATTTAATGTAATAAGTATTGTTGGTCAACTTTAGTACTTATGTTTGTTTTACTTTTTCATAAGATACACCTGTTACGTATAAATTAAAGCTATTCGGGTAGAAAAATGAGGTGTTATAAGAAAAATCGCATTTTTTTTTTTTAAACGTGTGGTTAGATTTTGTTTATATTTCACAGTTTAGTCTCATAATAGATTTAATTATCAAAGATAAGAAGAAAATCAAGGTCTGAAAAAAGTCCCATTAGGGTCTTTCTACCTTCAATCAATATTTAAGAATGGCATATTTCCAAAGCGCACTCCTTTTTCACTGTTCATTTAATCCATTTACAAAAAGGTCCCTACCATCCTACCCTGTTTTTTCGGGGTATGTTACCTGAAGTAAAGATTTATTTTTACGCATTGTAAACAAAACAAAATGAAACTCAACAGTTTATAATTTACATAAAAGACAACGTTAATAAATACATCAATTGTACGAATTAAATAGCCACACATTGTTTGGCCTTAGATACTACAAAAATATAAATATCGTGTGGTTTAATAAATTTTTTATAGTGTATTAAACTGTACAACTAAATACAAGAAATATAACAAGTTCGTCCATTTACCACAATTATTGAAACAAATCGTGCAAATGACGGCTCATATTATAGGCAATTATAGGCAATTAAACTGTTTTGTATAACATCTTTGAACTATTTTATCATTTTCATATAAAATGGGAGTAGCTTCATACGTGTTAAAGCTTTATAAATTATTATTATTTATTTATTTATTTTGATTACAACGTCTTTTTTCGTATACATATCATATACACAAGTACATATTACATATGTCATAGTACATTATTATACAATGATGTACGAAAAACCACACTCGATGGACATGTTTGTTGCAATCTTAAGAACTATACAAACACGAATAAAAAAGGCAGGTTGCACAGAGTCTGATGTTATATATGTGATATGTAATAAACACCAAGCATTTAAATGTATTTCTTTTCTGCACAAATCGCACAATTGTCATAGTAATGATTATAATACAGTATCGTTGATGTTTACGATTTCTCTTATTACTGACCATCTTTCCTTTTCTGTTTCTGATAGTTTAATCTTGCTATATATATTATAAGCCTTTGCTAAACTTTTTATTAAACCATTGTAATTTGGTATTATCTTATTTCTTCTACAAGCAAAAATGTATCTTTACACTTCAAGACATAACATATTGATATTGTCTTTTCCTAGTTTAGTATTTCCAAAAATAAGAGTCTTACAATTCACAATATGTCTTATGTTTAATTTGTTTACCAGATCTTCGTTTATATATTTTATTAAGTTTTTAGATTTTTTCACAATTCTAAAATAGATGAAGTATTGTTTCTTCATGCTCAGTGCAAAATGTACATGTACTATTACTGATTAATTTCATTTTACTCATTAAGGAATTTGTGCCTAATATTGGGTGAATAATCCTAAATTGCAACCATTGTAAATAACTATCTCTTGTTATGTAGAAAAAGTTTTTACAAATATAGTTCCATTCATCATCGGCAGTAGCAAACATTGCCCATTTGTTTTTACAAATTAGTTCGTATGTCATTTTTAATAAAACAATCATATACTGATCTATATTGACTTTCATTACAAACAAAATATTTGGCATGACAGGGTAGAATTGTGTAGCAAAACATCTGTGGTACTAAACTGTAGGTCCAATGACTTGATAAATTTCCTCTCTGAATGTCTAAGGCCTTTATAATGACCTTATTTATAAGTTCATCGTTTTACCAGTAAGAAGTTCAATTTGTGCTTTGCTTAAAATGGGTTTGAATCGATTACAATGTCTCTAATATGGCACCCCTGTCGTATAAAAAGTGGTTCATTACCAATCTTAAACTTGCAATTATAAAACAAAGGCATGCTCAGAACATTTTTAACATCTGAAATGTTTTAACACATCAATTAATTGCTCATAACACGTGAACACTTCAAACCAAAAATCATTTTATATTTTACCTTTTACGACAAAAGTATAATGTTCTCCTGTGTTCAAAAAGTCCCTATATTAAACAGAGATCTAATTACAACTGAACATTTACTGTCATAGCATGAATACAATTTGCTTATATATATATTAATGACAGTTTTATTTTCTTAGAGTATGCATATATATCTACCATATTTAATCCACCAGTTTCATATTTTTGTACAAGAATTGAACTTCCTATTTTGTAAGGTTTATCATCCCATACAAAGTCAAACATAAGTTTATTTATTCTGTCAAGGATGTCCCTTTTAGGTGTTGGTATCGCAAAGAAACAGTGAGTAAACAGTGGAAGTATTATAGACTTTATAATTCTACCAACTGGGGTAAGTCATCGTTTTTTCCACAAATTGATAAGATTCATAGCTTTATTCATTTTTTTTCTTCAGAAAAATTAATATTTATCATACTTTGTAAGTTGACATCAAAAATGATTCCTAATAACTATAATCTCGTTACACCCCATGTTAGTATGTATTTAGTCTTTATTGATCTTGAGCTGTATTTCAGTGCTTCAATCCAAATAACATTTGTTTTATTAAATTTCACTTTCAGGCCAGAGAATAAAGAGAACTCATAAAGCATGTCAAGAGCACAGTTTAACGAATTTTCCGAACCATCTAACAGAAGTGAAGTATTGTCAGCAAATTGGGAAATTTTGTATTCAATACCATTGACAGTAATGCCTTTGATATCTGAACAGTGTTTAATCTATAAGGCTTCCTCATATAAAATAAATATGTAAGGTGAAATGGGGTCTCCCTGTCTACAGCCGCGGCCTATTGAAAAACTCTCAGATAAAAATCCATTTAATCGGACCATTGTTTGTGTCTTTTGCAGGAAAATTGAAATCCAACTTTTAAAACAAAGTCCAAAATTACAAAAGCTTAAAGTTTGTTCAATGCAGTGGAAGGATAGTGTGTCGAATGCTTTTTCGAAGTCAATTAGCATAATAAGACCTGGTATTTTGTTATTCTCAGCATAGTTCATTATGTCATATAGTAGTATTGTGTTCTCCACAATATATCGCCCGAAAACAAAGCCAGTTTGATATTTTGATATAATCGTTGGTAAGTATGATTTTAGTCTCTTTTCTATGGTCTCAGATGCTAATTTGTAAACAGTATTAAGTAGAGTAATAGGTCTCCAGTTTTTAAGAAAGTGTTTTGACTTGTTATCCTTTGGTAAACAAGTAATTATACCTTGTTTTTTTTTAAATAAATTATGTTATGAGATAAATACAAACCAATTAAACTGTAATTCATCCAATGCAAATCGCAATTTTTGATTTGCGGCCATGTACAACCGGTTTATAGATTTGTACAAGGGTCGGTTGGTTTTAAATTCTGTTTGCAATTATTTTTATATAAATAGTCACTGGCTTAGTAAACATAATGATTGTCGTGTAAAGTTAACGTTAATGATGTTACCATTGAGAATATGAAATGCTCAGACGTCCATTGGAACCCGCAATCACTCTTTTGTCCATAAAACTGGTCCACTTTTTAGATCAGAAGCATTATAATTTTCGAACCATTAGAAAAGGCAACATGCCATGCTTGTAAGTTAAGTAGTTTTGAACAAGGAGACATTATAATATTTTTCCTTTTTAAAGTCTGTAAATAAATAGAGCCCCGGGTCGGATAATGTTTAGCCCAAAGGCACTATTTCAACAAATTTAGTAAACGTCCATAAGGCGATGGTACATACCAAATATCAAGCGCCTAGACCTTGTAGTTTCAGACAAGGTTATAATTTTTGATAACAAAAACATACGCACGCACACAAGACACACGAAATACCATAGCAAAAGCACTTGACCAGTAGAGATTAAAACCAATTTTAGTTTAAACCTATTTATTTTAGCTCGATTGCATCGAAAGTATTATAGGCTTTTAGAGACACTATCGAGTCCGTTTCCTGGGAAGAACCAGTACTTGGTGTCTTTGGAAAGATCTTAAGAAAGCTCCCCGAGTGGGAATCGACCCCGGGGCCTCCCAGTCGCAAGACGGACACTATTTCCACTACACTATTACGACCTTTAAAACCAATTTTAGATTTATCAAATATTTGACAACCTTCTTTAAAGACGTTCGCAACAAAAGAAAATAATTGGGTTAATTTCTCCTTTTGCTTCATTATTTCTTTTTTGTATATAGGATACACTATACTAATTTCAATAAATAAATACAAAACTTTTATAAGCCATAAGTTCTAGTCAATGGTTAAAAGTTCAAAAAGCATTATAATTATAAAAACACACGTATACAATGTATTGCCAAACAAATAAGTTCAAAAAAGATCCATTAAATATTTCTATTCTGTTTAGGCAATTGATAAGTTGTTTACGTAAACACGAAACATGAAAAAGGCTACACAGGTACCCTATTTTAAGTCCAATATTTCCCAAACAAGTTCGGTGACCCATTCTTTTTATTAATGTTTTGGTGTTAGTATACATTTGGGCAAACATTTAAGAAAATCTGTCGTTGGGAACAAAATATATTGATGCATATTAATAAATGACGTTTCAGAAAGTATTATTAGTACCCATTTGACCTACTTCAATATCTAGTCAAATTCATTATGTTAACAGTAATTGCAGTCAACGCGTTCTTTTTTACCAAAATACACTTGTACATTGCCCAACAAGACATTTGAAAACGTATCCATTGAAAGAACCACAACCTTGTCTGAACAAAGCTCTCCTATTACTTAAAACATTTATAAAAATCCAAACTGAAAAAACGAACTTCGACAGGTACTGTATTCAAAACACAATATTTCCGGAAAAAGGCCGGTGACCCCTATTTTTAAACACTGTTTAAGTTTCAGTACGCACTGGCACATGTATATGGAATATTTTAACAAAATCTGTCGTTTGGAACAAAATATATTCGTATATTTGATTATTTATTGATGTTTTCAAAGGCATATTATATGCATAAGTCATTTCATAACTGGTAACTATAGATAAAGCGCGTTTTATCATTAAACTGCACTTGTATATTGCCAAACAAAACATTAGAAAAGATGCATTTAAAAATCTGCGTCCTTGTTTGAATATAAACGCTTTATATAATTTAACATTGCTAGTCACACAAACTGATAAAAAGGGCTTCGACAGGTACCGTATTTAAACCCCAATATTTCCGGAACAAGGCCGGTGACCCCTATTTCTTAAGGCTGTTTTAGTTTTAGGATACATTCACACATGTTTGTGCAAATTTTAAAGAAAATCTGTCGTAGGAAAAAAATGGAAAAAATGTTGCGAACGTCTATAACATATTGGGCCCGTTTCATAAAGATTTCGAAAGATTTTCGTATGAATTCCGCAATTCTTACGTACGAACGTTCTTACGCAAATTCTAACGACCGTTTCATAAACACGTTCGCAAACTTAAGAATTCGTACGAATCTTAAGAACGTTAAACCAGTCTAAACTCTTCAAATGGAGATCAAAAAGCAACATGAAGTTTGTAGGTGCGCACTGTCAAATATTCGTCTGCTAGTAAATATGGCCGCTCGCTCGACCAACTGGTCTGAAGAAGAAATTGAGCATCTTGTGGACGTGTGCTCAGGGAAATCCCTGAGCGAATTGAACAGCTCCTTCTGGGAGCGCGTAACGGAGAGGTTTGTCATTTACATATCAAATTTATGCAACTTATAATAAACAGTGCATTGCACTTTTTCCTCCGTGACATACTTTTCGCGTAGCTTTCACGACATTAATAAATCAAAAGAAATTATTTTGTTGTATTTTCTAAACTGATTGCTTTTAATTTGAATGGCATGTGTTTTCATACATTCAGGGTAAACAGCGTCGCCATGTGTGAGAGGACACCAAAAAAAGTAAAGAAGTGCGCAAATGTAAAGGTAATAAACACGCTAACTAAAAATAAACGCGCAAACAGTGTAGTTGGAGATTTCTCCAAAAGCTATATAAAGTTAAGAATATCGTCCATATATTTTCAATGGAGCGTGTATAACTTTTAATTTTAGTCGACTACAAAGTAAAATGCAATGAGGCTGAAGTCCGCAGTGGGACAGAAGGGCGGGGGACACCACCAAAGCCTTTGTCAAATATAGAGGAGAAGGTTAGTGTACATTTCGTCAATGTTGAGTTTTTTCATTAGTGTGTCTGCATTAGTGTTTTTATATTGTGTTGTAGTATACTGAAAAAAGCGACCATTTTGAACTTGACCGTGTTGACTTGAGCCTGTCAAATTATAGTCGGCCATATTTATTTTTATCTGTCAAAGTTAGATACCAATAAATCATTGTGTATCCCTCCGTGGTCCATTTCAAAAGAAGTGCCTATTACTAAAGAGTTCCTCTTCTTGCATAAAAACCAGTTAGGTATCTCAGACATGCCTTCTGTGGTTATTTCTACTATCCTATGCGTGTCTGCAACATTTTGGTGCATTTCATTGGAGACTAATTTGACAGGTGAACTTTTTTTTTGGGGGGGGGGGGGGCCGGTGTTTACTGTGGTATGTGACTTTTGTCGAAATACGACTGCCGAAACCCTGTTTTCTACCGGTGCCTGCATTCAAGTGAGATGCATTTTCTTAGAAGTAACATGACATATCTTTTTTCTTGCAAAATGTGGAAGAGGACAGATTGATCTTTAAATTGATACCAGGCTTGCACAACCTGAAATGAAAGGAAATGCAAGAAAAATGCTAGAAAAATGCTTGGGAATTGTGCCGTTTTATAATGGGATCCTATGGGAATTGGAATTACTGGTATCTAACCTCAATAGATGGGATCGACTCTTTTCCATTGTCGAGATAGTCACTGTGGCCATAGGTGACTTTTATGCCATAGTTCAAGTGTATGATTTTAGGCTTTATACTAATAAATTATAAAATAACTTTGATCTGGAATAAGGACTATAATTTATATTAAATCTACGAATAAATATCAATCCACTAATAATAGTTGACACATTAACATTATTTATTTTGAAATACTAGTAAACACCTAGTAAACACCTAAATGAATAAATGCTCCAAATATGCATAACTAGAGTACATTGCTAGTTTTATCGGAATATTTGTATATCAGGTGCCCTATGGCAATTTTTATGAGAAAAGACGAATATCAAGTAACCTATGGCTACAGAAAAGAAGGATTTGTATGAAAATATACGTAAATTAAGTGACTTTTGGCCACAGTAAATGACCATTTATATGTGAATATACGCATATCCAGTGGCCTATGGCCGCAGTAAATGGTCATTGCTATGATAATATACGCACATCCAGTGGCCTATAGCCACAGTAAAGGACCTTTTCTATGATAATATACATAAATTAAGTGACACATGGCAACAATAAATGGACATTTCTATTTGAATATAAGCACATCAAGTGGCCTATGGCCACAGTAAATGGCCATTTATATGATAAAATACGCACATCCAGTGGCCTATGGGCACTGTAAAGGACCATTTCTATGATAATACATGCACATCCAGTGACATATGACCACAATAAATGGCCATTACTACGATAAGGTACATACATCCAGTGGCCTATGGCCACAGTAAATGGCCATTTCTATGATAATATACACACATCAAGTTGCCTATGGCCACAGTAAATGGCCATTTCTGTATGAATATACGCACGTCCAGCGGCCTATGGCCACAGTAAATGGCAATTTATATGTGAATATACGCTGATGCAGTGGCCAATGTCCACAGTAAATTGCCATGTCTATGATTATATATGCACATCCGGTGGCCTATTGCCACAGCAAATGGCCATTTCTATCTGAATAAAAGAACATCAATTGACCTTTGGCCACGGCAAATGGTGATTTCTGTGTATATGCCACACAGTGAATCTTATTTATGAACGGAAATGATTAATTAACAAAAACAGATAATCGTTTTAGCAGGGATAGTCATAGAGACCATAAATATAGTTCATAACTTACATATATGTAACTGTCAACATAATAATTTATAAAACTCATACTTTAGTTTTTATTTTATGCATAGTATGCATATGTGTAGAGTATTTTAGGCTTCCAATGTCATAAAACAAGTCACGTACTGTACTGAAATTAACATTCCGATAACAAGCAAACCTACACGCTCCATAAAAGCCAGTTGTTGGTATTAAATCAATTATTTATTATTATTAACATCATTTATTGTCAATAAACATTATTGCTGCAAAAAATATCAAAATAGCTAAGTCTGTCTGGTTAAAATGTGTTGCATACTTCGTAATAATAGCGTACCCAGTTGATACAGATTACTGTATCTAAACAAGATGGTCAAAGTGTTCGTGGTCGCTTACCTAAGTATCAATCAAGTTCACCAACAACTAACTATTTGTAGCCAATGTTTGGTTATCTCCGCTTACTATTTGGTTGTCTCCGCTTACATAAAAAATTACATTTTCTCACTAACTATAATTAGTAATTGACATTAAGTGAGATCATAACAAGGCTGTGGCAAGACACAGAAGAAAACCAAAAGCAACAGAAAATAGAATGCGTTTTAAACAAAAACATATATCGTGTCTAATGACTTTTACTCGTATGAGCGGACCAATATGCCTATATGATATCTGACAATTTGAAACATGCCCTTTCAATTTTCAGACATGTGTATGGGAAGCAGCTTTTAGCTTCATGGATAAATGCTTTGACGATTATTTTTCAAGTTGTTCAAAGTAATTTTAATGACGACGGCCGACGAACAATGGACGCCCGACAGTGATGACCACTATATCTCACCCTTGAGCAATTTGGCTCTGGTGTGCTTAATACCTAATAAACAACAAAAATGTTATTGAAGAGGTTAGTTATGCCACACAGTGAATCTTGTTTATGAACGGAAATGAATAATTAACAAAAACAGATAATCGTTTTAGTAGGGATAGTCATAGAGACC
This sequence comes from Congeria kusceri, assembly GCA_027627225.1. Classification (NCBI taxonomy): domain Eukaryota; kingdom Metazoa; phylum Mollusca; class Bivalvia; order Myida; family Dreissenidae; genus Congeria; species Congeria kusceri. Next base: position 92,220,253 of record CM051025.1, read on the forward strand.
ATAAATATAATTCATAACTTACATAAATGTAACTGTCAACATAATAATTTATAAAACTCATACTTTAGTTTCATTTTATGCATAGTATGCATATGTGTAGAGTATTTTAGGCTTCCAATGTCATAAAACAAGTTACATAGTTAATATATTGTTCCTTTTACTTAGATGAGAACAAACAAACTGCTAGGCTCTCAGGAAAAAAAAACATAATTTAAAACACTTTTGAATACAATAATGTACAGCAAAATATTGCATGCATTATCAGGGTTGATAGCTATTTACTTACTCTATTAGCTCCCCAGTCTATTGTTGCACGGTAAATAAATTACTAAAAACGACACGCATATCTGTCTGCTATTGTCTTATATATACTTCAAATTAATTCAATAGGTTACCATGCAGTGTCATTTTTTTCCTATATACAAACACCAAAACATGGGCGTATTGATGCAATATATTGTTGTACAAAAGGACTGATCTATTATGAATAAACAGACAGTGCAGTATGCATTATGTAATAATAATATAAAAATATATAGACATTTTCAACAATAATAATAATGAAATTTAGAACGTATACAGTTACAGAAATAACTTGTCATATTATCAATTATTAAAATGTATAGAAAATATTCTTCTATATTTTGATGTTGCATTTAACTAAATAAAGCAGACAATTTAAATAAGTAATAGCTGTACTAATTAATACTATCATATACACAAATAATGCCATTCATGTATTTTGAAACTGCTAAGAGTATGAACATATAATATTTCACAGTAACATCAAACACTATTTTTCAAATTCACGATTTTTGTGGCTGCTCCATTAAAGGTTGAACAGCGCACCATTGAAGCATGTGAGCATAAAACAAATTTATACAAATATACGCTATAATGTTGGTTCTTAATTATATGTACCTGTGGAAACTGTGCTTTGTCCTACAGTGAAATGTATACAATTTAGCGCAAGTCCCACATTACCTTAATTCACAACTGATCCATGTCTACCAGTGCTGTAAGTTTAAAGAAATCAGTTTTGGAGACTCAGACCTTGTAATTCATGCTTTGTCTTCATGCCTATGAAGTAAAAATGACACACATAATGCATAAATGCATTTTCACTGATTTGATTAATAACCTGATATCTTATTAAAGTTTTTATCATTTTGTTCATGGATAATTGAATATGATACGTTAAGTTGTAAAATAGAGTGAAAAAGCAGATTAGCTGCTGATCAGTTATCACATTTACATCGCATGGTAGCAAAGTGTCAAGTAATTAATTGTTACATTTTAAAAAGTTCATAACATGAACTAACATGTGTTCAGTCCATCGGCAAGTGCTTTCAGTAAGGATATGTCAACAAAGCATTAGCCTATTCATAGGAGCATGACTTCACCTGCAAAATTACAAAAACAATGTTAAAATTTGATAGAAGTGACGTGTTAACTGTCAGACAAGTGTTGCATTCTTTATTTTAATCACTTGATACATGTATATTCACCTAGAAATCGTCCTTTACTGTGGCCATATGTCACTTTATATGCGTATATTCACATAGAAATCGTCCTTTACTGTAGCCATAGGTGACTTGAGATGCGTATATTCACATAGAAATCGCCATTTGCTCTTGTCATGGGCCATTTTATTTACGTATATTCTGATAGAAATCGCCATTTGCTGTGGCCATAGGCCATTTTATTCTCATAGAAATCGTCCTTTACTGTGGCCTTAGGTGACTTAATATGCGTATATTCTCATATAAATCCAGATAACCTGTGGGCATATGTCACTTGAAATGCGTCTATTGTTATAGAAATCGCCATTGTCTGTGGCCATTGGTCACTGGATGTGCACATTTTTACATCAAAATCGCTTTTTACTGTGGCCATATGTCACTGTTAATAAATAAATAAATTATGTTAATGTGTCAATTGCTTATTGTTAGAATTGAATTAATTCATACATTTAATATAAAATATCATTCTTATTCCAGATCATTGTATAATTTAGTGGTTTGAGGCAGAAATTCAGACGTTAACTATGACCAATTCAGACGCTATTTATGACCACAGTAATCGGCTCGACTGTTGCCGTCTCATCTGTGGAAATGAGTGTTTTCCTCAATGGGGTAGATTCCGTTGATTTGTGTGCAAAATAACATGTTATATCCTCAACGATCAGTGCAAAATCGATTCTTGATAGCAATTACATAAAAAGCGTTTGGTAATCAGTGCATAACAGTAATTAATTATCTAACAGTAAATCAAATCTCTATCAATTTGGTTTTTGTTATTCTTTTTGAAAGGTGCTGTCTGTGCTTCCCAGTTGTGTAACAGAGGGTGTTGGTGGTGGTATTGACACCGTCATTGTTAACTGTTAGTGTTTCATAAAAAGTATGTATCTATCACCACTCCCCCCCCCCCCCCCCCAGGTGGATGGAGCGCCGGGCTGACTCACGTGAATTAGACTTAAAATCCAATCAAAGTTTATTTCCCATGGTCCAGAATCATTCAGCTTGTCCAATTCCTGACTGTCGGGCAACGCTCTCGATCTTGCCTCTCATACCCATATGGAAAATATTGATAGGTTCATTTCTGCATTCAATGGGCTAATAGTAATGTTAGTACAAATAACATAGATCTAATGTGAAATAATAACGTGTAGGACTTATGATGTGACCATGCCATTGCTTATTCAATTTTATATTTATTTTATTATATTTAGTATTTGGTGGATATTAAAATATAACTTTAATCTGATTGATATCGACTCGAGCATCAATTAATTTATCATATAATTGTACATAGTGTTTTGGTACTACCAAACACCAATAATAGTTTTTTTAGTTACATATAAACTTTATTTCTCATTCCATGCAAAATGAATGTTATTTTGATAATTAAACTCTTTGTGAAAGAATATTAATTAACGGTCTAGCTAATATCGTTTTGTTAATATTGTTTTTGTACAATGAGTTAAACAGCTAAATAAAACCACATCCAATTTATTACTTACAAACATGTATAAGTAAATCGCCCATCAAGCGATCATATCCATTCGAGGAAAAACAGGTTATTCAGACAGATTTATGCCATTTGAAAATGTTAATAACAAATCATATAATATTCAACTTGCAACATTTTATAGCATGCATTTATCAGTGTATTATTTTTTTTTTATTCAGAGCAACAACCAGGAAGGTTCTTCAAAGAAAATTAAGCAATTGAGTTAGTTGAAGGTTTTACATTTATTAAATACATGTGAAAAGTATGTCTTATGGAACAAACACGTGTCTACAACAACAACAAAACAGAACTGCCACTGTAATGGCGAGAATAACCCCGAATGCAACTTTGTCACTAGTATTTCTATGCAAGCACCATGTAGTTTTATGGTGTAACAAGAACTGTCTGAGCACAGTGTGCTTTACTATACTAAGTATTTCAGTTGTAGGGAAAGATCTATGATCACAAAAGGTACAGGGTGCTGCAAAAAAGGAGCAAGGTGGAAATCTGCACCAGTCTGTTGACATTTCTAATAATTTGCTAAATCCAGAGTATTAATCATTTTAATGCTTGTAATTAAGGTTTCTAAAGAATATGCTATTCATATGTATTACATTTCAACAGATATTCAATATTTCTGTGTTGACCAGCCCAAAGCAGCAAAAGGGGAGGGGGGAGACCAAAAAGGAGAAGGGTGCAGCATACTGTTATTTTGCTCTATATCTTTCTCTAAGTTGGTGTATAGTTTGGAAAGTAGAAATACAGAATTGAGTTATGGCAATTATTTCATCACATCATTTCAAGTGAAAAACCTTATGTATTTAATAAATTGTTGTGTGTTTTGAAGTTATAAGAGTTTTGAATATAACTTTAAACAGATAATCAATGTAAAAAAGGGGCATAACTGTCAAAATGCAAAACAGAGTTATGAGCAATGTTGCCCCTGTTAATGGGATTAATGACAAAGGTTTATTCCAAGTTTCAAGCAAATAAATTTTGTAATTTTGAAGTTACAAGACGTTTGAATAAACACTTTAACCAAATTCTGACACGGACGCCAAAGCCGACGTTGGGGCGGTTAGGAAAGGTCACATATCCTTTGATTAGTCAATCTAAAATTGTATTAGTTAAGTTTGGTAATTATAGTTTGAAATGTATCAAATGTATGGGCCTTTCTACACTTAGAAATTGTACATATAAGCTATTTGGACATGTTAATTAAAGTATTTCGGTAAGCTGGTTTATCATGAATGGCTTGAGCCATTTCAATCATTTAAACACTTACGGTATTCTCTATATTAAAATGAACCCATAGGCCACTTGTGTTAACTCTAATTTGAACTGCGTAAAAATAATGGGCCTTTTTACACGTAGAAATTTTATATATTAGCTATTAGGATAAGTTAAAGATTGCGATAAGCTAGTTTCTCAGGAATGGCTCGAGGGATTGTACAGCGAGTAAAATTAACAAATGAACACATTTTAGTTATTAGAAATATGTAATGATACATAAAGATAGCTGAAAAAGGTAAATAGTAACAATCTGACATGACCTTCTATAAATTACATAAATTTTCAGAGAAAAGCCAAAATCAAATACAGGCAAAAGAAACCAACAAGAAAAGAAAATCTAGGTATCATTTAATTTGTGAAAGCAATTATATATTCTTATATGTAAATGCAATATGAAGATTACTTATTTAAATTAATAAAAAAGGATTTAATCTTTGTTAGCCAATACATTACAACATGTACACAAATTATATATGTTCAACTATGTACATGTCTTTATATCTACCGGTAACTAAGTTTTTTGTTATACAAATTTAACAATTTATGGTATGCTTAAAAATCCATATAAATACAAGTATTGTAAAGTTAAAATGCTTACAAGTTTATAATATGTCACTTAACAGTAGCCATATACTGTTAGACAACAAGTATTTTACTATAATAACTGCTGATTTAATAAGTATTCTTAAGTACATTTACATGTATATGCATTATAGAAAGATCATATCAAATAAATTATAAAATGTTGAAATTAACAATAACAATCCCTTCATGTATGTTTCTTCTAAAATGTCAACCATTCCATCACATTAAAGGGACCTGTTCTCAAATTGACAAATATTTTAACTGACTTAGATATATACTGTAAATACTGTTCCGCAAAAGAGTACTCTTAATTATAAAGCATTTGAAATTCGAAACAATTGAACAATTCAGAGTGCTAATTTTATTTTCTTTGTAATATAACTGCATTATAATTACAGATTAAGCGCACTTTGCAATTTTCATGTATTGTCCAATGTTTGTTGATTTAGAAATTGTAGAAAGAATACTTCTTGTGACATACATCCATCTAATTGTGACCATACATACAAAAATAAAATTATTCAAATTGTGCTTACTTGATGTTTGTGATTACTTATCGAAATTCGAATAGACCGTCATACATTAAAAAGAATGATGCTAATAAACTATTAAATTAATGTATCTTAACATGGAAAAAAAGGTTTTACATGAACCTCTTATTAAAAGCACACATTGAGCAACTTATTTAATTAAACAGTCAATACATACGCTAAGTATACAACTGATTTGTGCTGCAGTTTAAAAACAAATATGCAAGACTACAGGAATATTAAATTAAATATTTATATCAAAGAGGCCACTGACGCCAACAAACATAGGCCAAAAAATGCTAGCCTGTGATACAGCCAGGAATATTTACAATTTGCCAAAGTTTAATTCATACATAAGGCCAAATAAATATCAAATGTGTGTTTCGGACAACGGACTCAAAAAAGTAAGGTAGGGTCGGTATTGAGTTGTTGTTTATTTTAATCTTTTTTTAAAGACAAATTTCGGTCACACACACAAAATGAAAATTATCTTAAATCTGATGAATACGGATTTCTCGGAAAACAATCGTCGCTAAAAACTTTAGGGATAGGGTGTTTCGCTAGATAGGGTTGGGTTGCCCGAGACACAGATTTTTTTCCCCTAATAAACTTGGTGCCCCCATATTCCACTGGTTGTAACAAAACAAAAAAAAGCAATTATTATACAAGGGCCATATACACATGCTCCTAAGTAAAATTTGAACATTAGTCATATCTAAGGGAAATAGTCGAATCAATTTTCCTTGTAAAAATCAATTAAATATGTTATAATAACGTAGCACCTGTTGATTTTTATCCAGATTAAACTCGTTTTAGACACAATACATTTTTAATAAACCAGCCACAAACGTAATGAATTTTATGACATTAATACAATACATGTTCACTAAGGAGTTGTTTTGGATATGGGCCCAGGTGCACAACTTCACATGCTGGTGAATATCTACATGTATATAAAGCTTCATCACTTCAGCACAAGTTTATAGTTACATGCGACACAAGTCCTACAATTATTTCTTTTTTTGCTAAAAAAAACCCATTACCCTGCGATGTTGAAAAAAACAGCAAAATAATACCCAGACGAACAGTTTACTAAGCGATGAAAATGTTTTTGAGCAACACACAAATCCGACGGACAAACAAGGGCAATTTTAAATGCCCTCCCCCCTAAAATTTGGAGCATTAAAACTCAATAAAATTGAGTATTCAATACACTTTAAAACCTGTTAATAATCAGCTGTCTTGCTTGCTGCGCTTTCAAATCCAGTACATCAGCTACAACTTCCTCATCAATGTCATCATTAGGAGCTTCGTCTAACTGTGGAAGTGGAACAGTATGATCAACACAAAGATTATGAAGCCGCATACAGGCAACAATGACCTTGGCACATCTTTCGGGCTGGAAGGGAACGCAGCCACCTGACTTGTGAAGGCATCTGAAATGTATATAACATCAACACGATTTTTTTCAACGCAAATGAGTTTCAATCAATTGTATGTTTCTTCAAGTCATTAATATAATGATACATGTATCATGTGCATGTATATATTAAAACTAATTTGAAAACAAGATGATGTTTTCAATAAAAATATTCCCCCGGCTGAAAATGGACAACCAATTTGAATTACTCTATGTCCACATTAGATCAGTGTAAGGTTGGGTGATAATGTGTTAATGAGGAATGGCCATACGCAACAACTTTGTAAGTATCTAAATGTTGCATTTAGCATATAGAACGTATGGACGGACATGACAATCACTATATGCCTCCAACATCAAGATGCGGGGGAGGGGGGCGTAAAAATACATCACAAGTTATCATTGAATGTGTTGTCATTTTTGGTCTTTTCATAATGCAAGCAATGACTTTTCATGATTTTATATACTAACATGCAATTGTATGTGAAATTGTAATTCTTATATGAAATCAATATTATACCTAAATCTAGATTTAAAAATTCCAAATGAACGCTCGACAACAACCCTTCCTGATCTGTGAGCAGCATTGTAACGAACTTCTTGTGGGGTAGACGGATTCAATTTCGGCGTCAGCAGGTATGATTTAGCAGACATCCAACCTGATTGGTCTCCATGTACTAATGTCATTTCAAAGAATATACAGTTCAAAAACTGTGGAACTTAATACTCTTTATTAATTTATTTAGTGCTTTTAAAGTCAAATTCATATTTAAAAAAATATAAGATTAATTTAAATTGTTATTAACAATAAACTGAAACCTAAATTCTGCTGACACAATTGTGTCACAATTTTATTTAATAGCGTTTATTTGAACAATAACAAAACATTTACTTTTTGTGATTTTTTTGTTGGGTGATAGGTATTTCTCATATCAGTTCTACATTAAGTCTTGATATAATTGTGCAGACACATTATGATGCTAATTGGAAGTTGGATTTCATGTAAAAAAAAGGACTACTCTTCAAACCACAGCTATTAAAAATTGCTGCATCGTGCATAGACCCCGGCCGCTTACATCCATGAACCTACAATGTTATATATAAAATAAAATAGAGTTATGGGGGTTTCTCTTCCTGGTGGAGTCATTAATAGTTAATAAGTATTTTCAGTTTCAAGTAAATACTGTAAATTAAATGTTTACAATATTTGCACCATTTTCATTAAAATAATGTGTGTATACATGTAATGTTTATTGACATTTTTATTTGATGTAAATAAAATACAAACTGGTCGCTCACTTGGTTTTGGTGTCAACCACTGATTGCACATTCAGTGCATGGAATCCTTTCCTGTATCTATAAACTTCCTCATTTTGGTTTGGGCCAACAATCTGAATCAGGGTACCGTCGATGGTACCGATCACCCCAGGGATGTTACACTTCCTGTAGAAGTCTAACTTTATACGGGCCTGTTCATCCCGACTTGTGGGAAACCTTTATTAAAAAGAAAGTTTGTAACAAAAATGGTATTCAGTATTTCTTTTTTACTACAATTGCTGGTTTGTTGTCACTTTCATCTAACATACAGGCCCGTTACATACGAATTATAGCATCATGTCATACTGGTTAAAGGGACTATGTCATCGAAATGGGTCTACAAGGAGCTATATCTTAGAAAAAAATTAAATTTAGAAATTAATACTGGCATATAATAACGGTTAAAACAGGGTATACATAATGGGAAAAGAGTGTACGAATTCTGAGATAAAAATAAATTTATAATATGTGTTGTGTTTGTTTGGCACTTTTCCTGTTTACATTTTAAGTCATAATTGTAAGCATTTGGTATAACAATAGTTAACACATTATTCCTTGTCAAACGTGATAGCGCGGTTGGTTAAAACGATGTCTGCAGTCATTTCTTCGAATGGCTCATAAGTCGTGAATTCGTTAGCCGCTTGGAATTATAATTGTTTTCGGATCTTGTTTTTTATAAAATATCTTAGTGTATATTATATTTTATTTATTTGATGCGCATCTCTTGGTAAAGCGCATTTCTATCAAATAATATAGTTTATAGTGCTATTGGAAGCCAATTTTTCAATGACATAGTCCCTTTAACATATTTTATGACTTGTTTGGTGTGTGAGCCTTATATGCTAACACAAATTTATAGTGATAATAGAATCATATGCATTAATGTATATTTAAATTTTCAGTAAATACAAAACTGGACATAAATATGTGACAAATAGTATGATGGCCTGACAAAAATTTATTTATATTAATGGTTAATGTGTTAATGTCCGAGCTAACAACATAAATGGTGCTATTAACTGAAATAACACGACGTAAATTGCCATACTGAGTATACTCCAATATAAACTGTAAGAAAATTTAAGAAAAAGCAGTGTTGCAGAACACTTTATTCTATAGTTGTTTCATTACAAAATAATTATCAACTATGACAATGTCCATCAAGTTTTAATTATATTGTATTCAGGTTGCAAATCATACTGTCTGAAAGATTATTTAGATATTTTACAGTGTAAGTCATTTCTATAGTATAGAAAGAATTACTTGATGTTGTCAAGTTGTTCATTAAGAAAGTCTAGAAACGTTCCCAATACTCTCGACACTGTACTTTTGCTAACGCCATGCAAGTCTCCTACTTCTGAATAAGCAACGCCCTTGGCCACATTACCGCAACCCAATTAGAATCTGCAATGATATTTTTAGAATGATTATAGTAATAAATGCAATTATATATGCATATCACACTATGTTTGCGCATCAGTAAATCTCCATTTAGATGGTACATTCATAAATTATAAAATAATACTTACATGGTGTACATCTGAATCATTGTCTTTGAATTTAACTTACCAATTACCGGTATCCATTGAGCAATGAAGTCCACCGACAGTGCTAATAAGCAGATCACGATCTCATGTCCGTTGAATAATATCTCGTTTAACATTTGAACAACACATTTTGTCATTGATGTATTTCACAACGACAAAACATGACACAAAATAATTAAACGAATATGTGAATATGCTGAGTTTAATTCCATGTATCCATATAAAAAGCGTCCTTAGAATTACAAAGTTAATATTGTATTATGACATGCCACAGTTGATCGACTAATATATTCCATGATCATGTATTAAACATCAAAATTCAATCAATGTGTTCATTTCAAAATCAATGTTTCATAATGTTCATTAGCACTTCATATCGTTCTTCAACTATGGAGCTTCTGGTTTGTAACGTTTAGGTTGGTATGTTGATCTGATGAAAGTGTTCCCAAACAACCCTTAAAAATGATATCATTCCCAGTAGTATGGACATGCATACATTCTAAATATCTGCGGTAACGCATTTAGTTGGTAACAAAAAACAAAACAAATGAACTGTAACAGGGCGACACGAATTCCCCAAATCGACCCAAATATATCCTTCTTTCCTATAGATTCAGCCATTCCTATAGATTCGGCCACCCCCAGATAATGGCAATTAACAATTATTTCTTATAAAACTTGTGTTAGTTATCTGTATTTAGACAATTCTATCACATAAATATAGTTTTTTGGTTTTCAAAATTCAGTTTAGATTTTGTCTGAGAAATTAAGAATTTTAGACGTAATTCCCAAAAATTGCTACACACTTTGTGCATAAGCCAATAATTTTGTAATCATTCGTTTTCAAACAGTATGCTAGTGTGTGTCAGTTTAATAAAGAATTCTTCTAATGAATTATATCAAAATTGTAACAAAATGTTAGTGTTTGCTTATGAAGACTGAACCAAATGATAGGAAACATCTGACAAATTCATGGTTTCTAGGGTGCCTTCCTATAAATGGTCAGTAACTAAGTGAATGGCTGATCTCTACATTATCAGGCCTTTATTTAGTAGGAGAGACCTTAAAGTTATAGATAAAATTCTCACTAGTATTAAAATTGTGTTCATTTAGGGTTTAAATGCAGGTTAGCTCTTAAGTAGCCGAATATACAGGAAAAGACGCTACCCAAATATACCCAAAGCGACCCAGATCAACCAATAGTGTATGTCTTTAGGTATTTTTACGTAAAAAATATCATTATTTAAACATTTATATTGACTGTGTTTTTTTATTTATTTATAATACATGTATTTGCACACAAAAAAGTAGATTAATTTAATTGGAAGTTCAAACAACAAGATAGGTTACACATCACTAAATCATGGGTCATGGGTATTATCCAATCTTTTGCACACCAGTTACATTCCATTCACCTCTGTAGTTGACTCGGAAAGTAGTCCCATGCGATTCACGTGATTTTATTTATATGATCATAACAAATAAAGACATTTGGTGTCCCTCTATCCCGTAATAGAAATGTAGTTCCCATGCATGGTTTTGAATGGAAAAATCCTGGTCACAGGTGGTTAGCGCGTGGCTAAGATAAAAATTAGTGAACACATCAATTTTAATGACAAATAATCCAGAGAAGAAGAAACAAACTTTTCTGGAAAAAAATTCACTATCAAATATATAACAAGGTATCAAACTCCAGACGCCCGAAGCATAGGGTGCATCGGTTTGAATAGCCATAACTTTAAAAAGTGCGCATTGATATTCATTAACTCGATCTTATTCGACGCATATATGAATTTCCTTTCAGGAAGTGTACAACATTGTTTTGTAATTATTTGGTTGGAGTTTTAAGAAATAAAACTAAACATAGTTACTTTGACCTTCTTTGTTTATTCCTCGAGTTTCTCAGCCCAACGGCTTAAAAATAAGCGCTCAAATCGCGATGGTGAACAACTGGTTTTCTCAATAAGCCGCGTAAACGACGGCTTAAAAGAACTTTTACATTTGAATCATTACAATATGAACAATAACGCACACAATTACGTGTAATATCACCGTCAATAAACATAATAGGTTACACATCAGCTAATTCGCCAAATCAACCCAAATCGACCCATGTATGATCATTATATTACCTATCTTTTAAAATGTATTACCGTTAGCAAATTTAGCGTAAATGACTGTGTTGTTTTGTACAGTTTCGCTGGGTTTCCCACGACGCACCTCTATTTATTTCGCGGTGTTCTTATTTTCGCGTATTTCGCGGTTTGAACAGAGCGTGCATTTAAGACGGCGCGTAAATTATCTTTTTGCACGATAATTTAAAATGTATATACGGAAGTGAAACATTCGCAAATTTAAGACCGCGCGAATTAACCATTTTTCAAGAATGCACGAAATTTAGACACCTCGAAATAAAATTATTGCACAGTATCGTCCCTTGAAAGCCAAGAGTTGTCATCAGCTTTTGGGAAAAGAAGGTTGATAGCCCCTTCTGATTTTCAAGGACAATTTTGTTGACTTGTTAATTTTACCATTATTATCATTTCAAAAAAAAAAATGGGTGTAATTATACACAACCATAATTATTGCATTTAAATCAAGATACGCGTTTCAGCCATTTTAAGCTGATCTCCTAATAGGACAAGGCAATATTAAATACTGTTAATTTTTTGTTCGATTGTAAATAAGTATAGTCAAAATTAATCATAAAAATATGTTTAAATATAATCTCGCACATTTAACAGTACATTATTTATACCGATGACAGAACATAAAATATCATGAAGCCACTAACAGAACATATTAAATGAGTTTATAGTGTGTGTTTTTTTTATCAAAGACGTATCACAACTCATCAATTATTTGCATTATTAGTTTGTTACGTTAGATACACGTATACTTTTGCTGATTTTTATAAATCATACTCACTAACGACATAGATCTATAAATTGTTAATTGAATTTAGTAAAATGTATGGTGTTGATACATGTTTTTTATTTAGACAAATAATTAACGATCTTTGTGTGTGGCATACTAAGGGAACCTATATTACCTATATTATGCCAGTGTCGTAGACTAGTCAGCACATAAAATTGTTTTAATATTATTTTTGATAATATAATTTGTTTACAAAATATTTTATATAATCTAACTCACTGTGTTAATTGCATTGATGTTATTATATATGTTATGTATGGTACTATAATTTTATGTAAATGAAATAATTTAAAATGGTAACTATAGATCATATTGTCATGATGATTATTCTTTTACTTTTAATTACCATAACTGGGATCTATTTTATAGTTTATTCAAAATTCCACATCTATATGGACTACAATGGAAATAAGGGATTCTTAAAATCTTTTTTATGTTATGCTCAACATTCAATGTTGAATTGCACGGGCATTTTATCCATACAAACTTATATTTGTTTGCTTGCATGTTGTAATGTATTGTGCAATATAAATATGCGTCTTATATTGAAATAAATCTATCCATCTGTGTTGGTTAGAAGTCTGCTGTATACGGATCTGATACGGCTGATATGGTGTACAGAGAGGATGTACAGGAAGATGGAACTGTCAATGCGGTAATAACTTACTATGTCACAAAAACTGCTGCAATTAAATGCTCAATTCCAATTCAGGAATTTGGTAGATAGGAAAGGCGTTACTCTATAAACTGTAACGACACTCTTTCCAGTTACGAGTCTAATTTACTCTTAAACATTTTTTAGTTTGTAAACCAAGACAAAGCGATACGTTATATTATGTCTGCATACTGTTATGTCAGAAATTTTGAAAGAGTTTTAAAATCGTTAATGGTAGGACCTTGTTGGTTTTAATAGAGGTGACATAATCCACATAATGCATTACGTCCTAGTAAGCACTCGTCTATGAAGGTGATACTATGCAGTACTTGAACAATAACGGTGAGGTGCTCGAGCTTCCGATTGACCCAGATGCCGCTCGGAATGCACTGCCGCCACCCGGTTATAATGATGGTATGAAACACTTATTTTTTTATGGAAGGTTATAAATTATTTTAGTTATGTGATCACAAAAACTATTTCTTATATAATTATTTGAAGTCGAGACAGCATTATTTTCCGATTTGAATTTTATGTAGGACCAGCAAATTTCAGCCAAATGGAGAACACCCAAAACTCACACGAAGCGCGCGCGTCCTTAGCAGATCAACTTACATCGTCTGCAGTCATCAAGCTGCTAATTTTTGTGGACAAGGGTGTAATGGATTTGTATGTTGAAATATACAATACACTTTAAACATTAAACATATTTTATTTTCCAAAATAAATTACATGAAACAAATGACATAAATACATATTATATAAAATAAATTTAGAGAAATTGTAGGACCTAAAGTTCAGAAAATTGTAAATAAATGAAGACAATACTTCCTAGCGTTTGTATTGTTAAAGTATTGTTTATTTTTTGTACAATAACCCTTAATGTGTTTAAAACGTTTGTATAACAGGTTCAATCACTTAAATAATAACAATGAGGCGGCTGCAAAAACGGACATCGTTCAGTTCTTCACGTTAATGGGCAATGAGGTTCGTATTTATTTGTCTAAGACAATATTATCATTTGATTACACATTAGAAAACACGTACATTATATGCGAATGCGAATTAACTTAGAAAGTGTATTTCTGCATGGCAGCAAACCATGTCGTCCGTTGAAAGCAAAAAATGTCGTCCGTTGAAAGCAAACCATGTCGTCCGTTGAAAGCAAACCATGTCGTCCGTTGAAAGCAAACCATGTCGTCTGTTGAAAGTCAGAAGGTGCTATCAGCCTTTGTACAAAGAAGAACCTTTTGACTCTCAAGGGCAGAAGTTTACTAATTGCATTACACACTTTGCAGAGCACGAAGTTGTCTTCGTGATCTTAATTTAGCTGGCATGAGCCCTGTTGGATAATATTTTTCACAAATCATATTTTTCACACACCTGTAAAGAATAGGATCTCATTTGTCACATTTTTAAGTGCGGTTAATGCGATTGGCCTAAAAAGGGGTATACGCGAGGATCATAGAAAAATATGATTTCATTGCATATTTAAAAACTGGATGTAATCCCAAACTTCACAGAAAATGTGAATAATACGAATGTGATGTAGGGAGAATAAGATCTCAATTTTCACACCCGTGAAGAATGAGATCCTATTTTTCACAGATGTGAATAATATGATTTGTGAAAAATATGGTCCTACAGAGCCCTGTGCGCATATTCACACAGCTCTTTAGGGAAACTAAAGTTCGTGAAATTATAAAATTCCTTGTCTGTGGCCGTTTTATGTATGTTTATAATAAAGTGTTTCATACTAGTAAATATTGCTTAGATGTTTAATGTTTACCCTTCTATAAAGAGAAATAATAGGAGTTCACAGACAAACTTTGGTCTGAATGCAATGTGAATACTGGCCTAGAATGCTTTCGCCATAACCTACAGCAGACAAACGTAGAACGACAAGATCCGATTTATAAACGTGTCATTCTGACATATCATTTGTAATAATGGCTGATAATTTTATAAACTACACCCTTTATACCAACTTAATATTGCTTCATGTCAATATGATAATAAAACTAAATTTAAAGCACCTTTTACCCAAAGCTAGTAGCGCTGTTGAAATAACAACATATAAGGAGCGTCGTGAGAAAACCGGTCTTAATGCATGTGCGTAAAGTGTCATCCCGGATTAGCTTGTGCAGTCCGCACAGGCTAATCCAGGACCGCACTTTCCGCTTGTATGGTATTTTCTGTTTCAAGGAAGTTTCTTCTAAACATAAATCCACTATAGGCGGAAAATGCCGTCCTGGATTAGCCTGTGCGGACTGCACAGGCTAATCCGGGACGACACTTTACGCACATGCATTAAGACCGGTCTTATCACGACGCGCCACATATAATTATGCAGTTTTAATTGCAGCTCCATGTTTTTCGACATGATTGCAAGTATCCAATTACCCAAATACACGTTTGAATACGGAATAATGCAAAACGACTTTTAAAACTATTTTCGGTAATAAGGAAATAAAAAGCGGGCAACAGAACATGTTTGTGGGATCAAAAATATCTGATAATGTAATACAACACCTGCATTACATTTTGAAAAAAATATGCGACGGCAAAACAGTTAATTAGTCCTCTGAATGCAATGCACAGAACATCGTTATGTTTTTTAGTTTAGTTTCATGTATTACCAAAAACGGCAATACCAATGCTTTGGGTCATATACAATTAATACTAACATTATGGGCAAGAGCCAAAAAACTATACAAAAAATAATAGACAAATTTATGCAATACAATACACAACAAATCAAAATATAGTTTATACAGCGAATTAAAACATATTATTATAAATAATAAATTTAGCTATATGTCTGATTGTTTCTTTTATTTAGATGAACTAAAAATAATAAAGACATTTATAGACTAGAGACACTGTTTATGTTTTGTAGTTGACGATAAATGTACCAGTCACTAAAAAATTATGGCAACGTTTATTATCGTGGAAGCTCGACGGAGTATCCGCAGAATTTCGCGGTTCAAGTTGTTGATATGCTGGTTACTTGGGAGGAAAGAAAGACGCCTATGAATTTTGAGGTCAACTGGTCAAAGGTCAAGGTGACAGAGGCTTGTAACATGAAAACTGTTTCCTCTGTAGACCATTTCGTTTCCGCACGATATCTAGAGAACGCTTTGACCTACGATCATTTAAGTTGGTATGCTGATTACTTTGGCGGAAAGGAAGACGTCTACTAATTTTGAGGTCAACAGGTCAAAGGTAAATGTCACAGGGGCTTGTAACATGAAAACTGTTTTCTCCGTAGACCATTTTGTTTCCCCAGGATATCTAGAGAACGATCTGACCTACGATCATCCAAGTTAGTATGCTGGTTACTCGGGAGGAAAGAAAGAAGCCTATCGATTTTGAGGTCAACCAGTCAGAGGTCAAGGTCACATGGGTTTGTAACATGAAAACCGTTTCCACACACTATCTAGAGAACGCTTTAACCTAGGATCATATAAATTAGTATGCTGGTTAGTCTTGAGGGAAGGAAGACCCTTATCGATTTTGAGATCTAAGGTCAAGGTCACAGGGGCTTGTAAAAAAAAAAAAAATTCCCACTAAATAATAGATGAACCATGGGTACATGGTCCTCAAACTATATAGGTACAATGGTCAGTTTGAGTAGATGACCTATTACATAGTGACAATTACTGAATACTTCGGTCGAGTCGTCAAATTTTATAAGAAGAGTGCTCTTTCAGAGAAGACAACTCCTATCACGGTAATGGTTAACTTAGATTTTTCAGAAACAGTACGCTTCTGTGATGAACAAAGGCTGCAAATCGGAGGGGGGGGGGCATACATGTTTTACAAAAATCTCTTGTTAAATATATAGGTAATCGATTAAAATATATGAGAACCGTCGTTGTTGTGTTTTACCTTATAGTAAAATTATGTAATTATCATAAACGTAAGAAATATGAGTTTAATTGAAATCAATAAATCAAATAAAGATGTTTCTGTTGTTGCTTTTTTATAATTCAGGCGCGTCGTGGGAAAACCGGACTTAATGGATGTGTGTAAAGTGTCGTCCCGGATTAGCGTGTGCAGTCCGCACAGGCTAATCCAGGACGGCACTTTCCTCCTTCAGTGGATTTATGTTAGAAGATACTTTTTTGAAATAGAAAATACCATAAAAGCGGAAAGTGCCGTCCTGAATTAGCTTGTGCGGACTGCACAGGCTAATCCGGGACGACACTTTACGCACATGCATTAGGACCGGTTTTTCTCACGACGCGCCACAATTATATTTTGTTAATATAATCAGTATTTTTCTGTAACTTATGTATTGATATCTGTTTTAAAAGGGCGGCAATTTTGCGTTCACTTCACCACACGTTTCCAGTGGGCAGATAAAAGGGAGTCCATCCGGGGCTTTGGATGCTTTCCGGACTTACATGGCAACCTATAGCGCTTCGATAGCGAACGATCAAGCCGCGATCGTACAGGGTTTATTTGACATTATATTACATTTCAATGTTATACTTTGTTGTTTTTCACGCGTAATATGTGTGCATGTATATTCGATTTTTTACATTCATATTATTATGACCAAAATAGAAAGGTATCATACGAGTTGAAAACTATCATCGCATTATTTTGGGACCAAGTTTGTAACCAACTTCAAGACACTAAAACAATAAACTGAGGATAACTGTTAATTGTTTCCAGGTACGAATTGTATAAGTATTCTGACGGCTTATATATGTATGTATCAGGTAAACAATGTTCTTGTTTAATCTTTCATCGCTATTTTATCACATGATATAATAAGTTTACTACTTGCTCTTAGTAATAACCCTTATATTTTGGATTCATAATCCGTTTAACAGCAGTTTTAGACGCATAATTGCTTAACCTTCTGTATGTTACCAAGTTGACCAGCTGACAAACGTTGACATCTCAATGTGTTATTTTGAAAATCAGGGCTTCATCACTCATTTTATGTGTTTAGTGAACTAATAAATTAAGGCTGAGTAGCTGCGGTAACTAACGTATTCAAACGGTCTTAATGAATTTTGCAAAACATATTTTATTATATATTGTTTTGTTAAGTCACAATCACTTACTTTATTTATATCACATTCGATTAAACGTGCAATGTATAGCACATTATGAGCAAAACATCTCCCTAAAATTAAGCTAGATACTCTGGTACGTCAGTGCATTGTATTCTGAATACATGTATGTCGTTTAGCATACACAAAACTATTCTCTCATGAAGGTCTTGCCAAGACGAACACTTTGTGCTCTAATTACGGGTTCGGAAGAGGTTACCACTCATTCATTAACGAGCTGAGTGGTAAAATCACCCGTACCGTCGCACAAGAAATGGGTCATGGGTATGAGGCAATTTGTACTATAGTTGCTGTATCGAATCGTCCATGTTTATAACGTTTCTTACTGGCATTTCAACGGACTGTACCGAAGATATTCCCCAAAATAATGAGTTGCTGATCGCCAATCCTGGACTTCAATATCCATAGACATGGATTTTCATTCTTTAAATAAAACTTTATCTACAGAAATCATATTTTCTATTTAAATGAAACTTGAAAAGCCTTGCGTTTTGTATACCTACTTTCAAGCATTTTATAATACTGAATCGCAGGAACAACACTAATTGATGGTATTTTCACACTGTCTTGTTTACGTGCAAATTAATGTGCCATTATTTTAGTGTACATAATTATGTTCATTTACATATTAATCATTAAAATGCTCATTACCCCCCATATTACAGATTCGGAATGGACCATGACGATATCGTAGGTTGCTCTAACAGCTCCTACATCATGGGCACGCGCGCGACCTCGCCGTCCACAACCACTCAGTCTATGTACAGCAAGTTCTCGTCATGTTCATCAGCCTCTGTCAGGCAATACACCCAGAAGTATGTAGTTATTTTTAACATTATATTTAAAAATTGCTTAATACACTTTAGTCAAATTAAATTTAGTTGATAGCGGAGGGGAAATACATATACTGAAAACGTTACTGGGACCTTCATTCTGTTAAGAAACACGTTATATGTAATGGACTGCATTTAAATTATCGACGATTCGTTCATATATATAACGATTCTCACTTGCATTTTACCGACTATACACGTATTGACTTTGTAACAATAAACAATAACATAATTGTGGACACGGTTATAAGCTGGCCAGTTAAGCAGTAAATGTCGTCAGACTTTTCGGCCAACTTGTTTGCGTCCTACTAATAGCGATTTCTTACAATACTTTTGCCAAGGCGTCCGAGGGTCGACATTGACGATTGATGAACAGTGTAAGTTGGCATCCGGTGTAGACATTTATCATTGTGATTTAGTGGTAGGTTAATGAGGCATTTTGTTGTTTTATCTAGTAAAAACTATTAGAATGTATATAATCCATGACGGTGTGTTCCCGATGGATTATGTCTTTGGTGTATCACGGCATTGGTCATCGTGTTTACAGTCCAGTAAACCATTAATTTGTTTTGAATGTCTTGAAATAATACTCCAGTATGAGATCATCTCAATAACGACAAAATGTATGTCATAGCAACGCTTAAGCTGCCATTAAATATGGAAATTTGGAATAATTGCATTAACATTTGGGGGTTCGTTTTTTTGTCATTAATGCTGATGGATCTAATCCACTGAAACTGATACGGCTTGTTTTATAATTATTATTTATGATTAGTCACACATTGACATTCAAAACCGATTGACATTGAAAATCATATACAAAAGACAATGTCATTTTATGCATGATCACTAGGAATTTTAATTTTGTTTGTGTCTTTTGTTTGTTTAGTATTTTGTGTATTGTGTAGGGTATTGTCATTGGCCTGAATATGTTCATCTTACACATGTGTAAGATAACCATTGAGAATTTACATTGGCGAGATTCATCACTTTTTCACATACGTCATGTATTTCAATACTTTTCCGTATGGCGTCATCAACATTTCTGCAGTTGGCATTTTGGTTGTTATTTATTCGTGTTGTTTGATATGTGATTGCATATGTTTTATCCATTAATATTGTTATTATAAACATCATTTGTGAAATTAAATAATTTCACTGCTTGCATTTTTATCGATTTTATTCGGAATTATTTTTTAAGCACAACAATGACATTTCGGACGTAAATTCGGCTGTCAAAACAAATTTGAGTTTGAAACTATAACGAACACAGTAAAACTTCAATTTTACGCTGTTTGAGCATTTGATAAAACAGATCTGACACTTGTTGTCATTGTGTACAAGATTTTATTGTAAAAGGCTCGCTTACTAACAAAATTCCTGAACTCGTTTCATAAAATCTTTTATTAAATGACAACAAGTGTAAGATCCTGTGTATCAATTGTTAATAAAGCTAGAGTTTCATCTCATATTTTTCTATTAATTGCAGGAAGCGGATAAACCTTTTCTCGACAAGAACTATGTAACGAAATGTTACACGGCGTCTTCCGGCAGCTTATGACACCCGTTTTATTGCCAGACGTCAACTGATTGCTCACGCAATTCCAGTGTCGCTATGGGAACCAAGTGTGCAGTCAATGGTGAAATGAACCCCAATAATGTATGTGTTGCCTTCTTTGCAGTTAATATACGTATTTGTTTTTATATTCTCAAATCTCAAATTAATGATCCGTAGTTACATAGGTTTTGACATGTAAATAAGATGCAAGTAAACACATCCTAATGGTTTTAGTTCTTTTGTTAACAGGCCTTATTTAAATATATTTATTTTGAAATAACAACACATTATACAATGAAATAAATGTATGTAATCCGAAAGATCCCCAGTTGACAGGTACATTTTATTATGTATATAAAGTGACGTATTATTTTTCCTTCAGATTTGCTTTGATGGGACATGTCGAAGCGTGTCATTCTGTGATTCAGTCCTATCAAGCACAAATACCAACAACGACAACAACTAAAGCACCGACTACAACAACAACAACTAAGGTACCAACTACTACAACACGTTTTCCTGTTCCTGTCGATGCTATGACAGCACCTGTATTGTCCGGCAACATTGACCTGGCACATTGTGATATTCAGTGACCTTTATTATTGTACTTTCGATGAGGAAAATCTATAGGAAGTGGTCAGCGCTTAGGAATTTTATTGATAACATTCGAAATGTTATATTTAATTTATTTTCGTTCATTTTTTTATAAGTTTTAATAAAATATTTTGTAACTGAACCGGGCCAAAGAAGTTTAAATAATATCCAATCAAAAGTGCTCAGAATTAAAGAAAAATATGTGGTTATATTATTTAAATAATACAAACATGTTTTCAAAAAGAAAAACAGGAGCTTAACTGGCCGTGGGTCAAACCCACTAAAGCATTCATGTTAGTGTAAAAGTTTACCACAAGACTAACTAATCGGTGATTAGCGGAAAGCGTAAATTAGCGTTACATCAAATATCCAATATAATTATGTGTGTTTTGGTTTTATGATCGCCGTAACTATAGTTGATTTAAATTTAGTTGATAATGATGAGAAATCCATTTTCTGAAACTAGGGGAAATCGTGATTTTCTGTTTATACAAACACTGCAATCGTCCGTATGATTTTTCTGTCTCGAGTCGTCCATTTTTATAAAAAACGATTCTCCTTGGAATTTATCGGATTATACCGAAGATCTTCCCAAGAATAATGAGTGGCAGGTCAGTCTTGCAATGCAATAGGAATAATATCAGAAACGACGATGGTTCTTGTTGAAATGGACTCTGGATGTCTTTCTCGCAAACTGGCGTCAGTGTCTGGGTAAAATGGACTCTGGATGGCTTTCTCGCAAACTGGCGTCAGTGTCTGGGTAAAATGGACTCTGGATGTCTTTCTCGCAAACTGGCGTCAGTGTCTGGGTAAAATGGACTCTGGATGTCTTTCTCGCAAACTGGCGTCAGTGTCTGGGTAAAATGGACTCTGGATGTCTTTCTCGCAAACTGGCGTCAGTGTCTGGGTAAAATGGACTCTGGACGTCTTTCTCGCAAACTGGCGTTAGTGTCTGGGTAAAATGGATTCTGGACGTCTTTATCGCAAACTGGCGTCAGTGTCTGGGCCGAATACGACCTTTATTATGACGGTGTTTTCTATTAATTATAAGAGGAACGATATGGTAATCCGGGATCCCATCGGAAATATGCTTTAGGACTTCCAAGCATAATCCTAGGTTAGTACACACGTTCACTGATACTTCTATTTTACTTAATCTCACATTTAAACGTGTTTAACAAACATTACATACAATTATTATAAATACTGCCTATAATTGCGCGTGACAGTTGTATAAACTACACTTTTTATTATACCATTGGTCAATACCTCAGATTTAATTATGTTATGTGTTTTAAGGTGTGTTTTAACCTAAATAAATACATCTATTTGTGGATGGTCATCTTCATATAGAAGACATATGATCACAATTTTAATTTGTTTTTTGGTAGTACCAAACAGTGTTCAATAAAAATATTTGCCTGGAAAAAAAAAGTACAATGTCTGAGATCAGATCGGGACGTGACACGGTTCAAAATGCAAAAACATACATTCCAGTGAATCCAGTAAACAAATTGTAAACGAATAATAATGAGACTCAAGAAAACTAAATTTGATTTCTTTAAGAAATAAATTTTTATTTAGAGTTGTTTATCGGCTAATAAACAACGATTTGGAGTTCCAAAAGCGTAGGAATTACACAATGAGGGCGTTAGCTCGAGTGGCTTAATATACCGATTCAGAACGACAAATCGTGGTTTATAAACCGATAAATAACGATAAAGCGAAATTAGTTATATTCTTACATTATCAGACAACATATTCTGCAATTGAAATGCGAACTATATTTTTTTCGGGCTGTTTATTGGTAGTTTAACAACGCTAAGTTGCGTTCTTTGTCTGCGTTGTCATGCTAGAATTAGAAATAAGGGTAAACTATAGTGTAAACGCATACCATGATTCTGTTCAATGAAGCATATTTTATTACATATAGGGTAAAACGAAATATAAAGTCATTTGTCATAAAATAATGATAAGTGGTTAAAAACCAAACAAATTACAGTTAACATTATGGATAGTTAAACTTTTAAAATGTTAAGTCACAATGGTTGCTAAAAAAATTGTTATAATATGGCAGGTACTTAGTATATATGAAGCTTGTCGTGGGAACCCGGGCTTAATGCATGTGCGTAAAATGTCGTCCCGGATTATCTTGTGCAGTCTGCACAGGCTATTCTGGGACGACACTTTCCGCCTTCAGTGGATTAATGTTTAGAAGAGACTTTCTTGAAACAGAAAATACCATAAAAGCGGAAAGTGTCGTCCCGGATCAGCCCGTGCAGTCCGCACACTTTACGCACATGCATTAAGCCCGGTTTTCCCACGACACGCCTCATATGAAGCAGTTAAAAAAAATTATGAAGGCAATTTACCATTAAAACTATATAAATGTTCAAGACGCAGCTTATATAATGAACATACTTAGTTACGTCAGGTTGTAAAAATTCGAAGATAAAAGTCCGTTTAAGGATTTAATATTTGGTGAATATAATTTATAGTTATTTCATAGGTGTATCAGAAACAGTTAAAATTGTTTCCCGATGTGTCCTGGATGATTATTCAGGCCTATCGGCCAGTTACACGTATCATTTCTTACTCCGAGAGACAGCCGTTTTATCTTTACCCAAACAAATATTAATAACCTTTTATTTATATCAAATATATATAACTAACCGTTTGTGCAAACTGATGCTCCAACAAACGAATACGCACGCGTGTGATATTTATAATTCTGTCAGTTTCTTGTTTCTCGTTATATTTATTGCAATTGTACTATTTTTAACCAGTATTAGCCACTCATCTAGCTACGCGCCAGTCAACCTGAATAGATGCGTAATATTGATTGACGCCAACCAATGCAAGGGAAGTAACTGCTGCGAGTAATTTGGAATGTTACTGACAGCAGATAGTCTTTTTTTTATACGTTACCTCCCTTTTTCTTAAATTTGTCATGTTTTTCGAAATAACAATTTGGGAAACACTGTTTCTAGTGAATTTATTTGAGGTGACGATAGCCAATGAAGTATTTCTTCATTGCTGACACATATTACAACGTGTATTAAACAAAATACTTTGCATAAAGGTTTGTCCTGGACTACAATATTGTAATACATCAATGTTACTGAAATTAGTTATCTTTCTCCACTTTCAATACTAGCTTAGTTCATAATTATACAAGTATATCCTTAATATCACTGTTTCGTTCACGCTGTTTGCTATTAAATCTAAATAACAAACAATTGCTCCTGGTAGTATTTAAACATTTATCTGATTATTGCAAATATTGCTATATTAAGTATAATCCTCTCTAATGTATTCACCATTGTCGTTCTAAGTATACTATCAATTATACTTAATTCATGCATTGTAATTTTATGTGTAGTGTTCAAACACTTAACCACTGTTAAAGTACCTTCATTTACAATTTGCTTAATTTATTATGTTACGAAAGCTAATCACATATACGAAATATATAAGTTTATATGTACATTCCTCTAAGAAGGTCTTGCTATCAGTGGTCATGCAAAACAATTACAATTCACCGAACATATTTTAAACTGATTATAAAATAAATATATTTGTTAAAAGGCTTCTGTTTCGCATTCGCAAGGAAGCTCCTGAGTGTTAAGTGATAATTGTAATAGCATAAAGTTGTTTATCATATCAGGTTTTGTTATGGACTAGCAAGAAATATATAGAAGGTTTGGTGATCTTTTAGTGATATGAAATAGTGCTTGCTTCATGGACCTTTTTTAAGTGTGTAATATTTGTTTATACATATATGGATGTCTAACAAAAATTCCCATTGTATACTTGAAGACACATTTAAAAATCATTGAGTTTCTTCTCTACCTTTGGATATATAGAGCATTGTTTTTTATAGAAATAGTTAATATCTATGGATATTTCCTGTAGTTCATGTCTATACCATTAGCATGAATTAGCTATAAGTAATTTTTGCATTAAAATGAAATCCCAGTTTGTTTGTTTTTTTTGTTTGTGATAAAAATCCTCAATCTTGCAAGGTGCTTTTGCTGTTTAATATATGCTTGTAAATGTATCTTCTTCTTTAAATTGTGCTTGCTTCATGGACCTTTTTTAAGTGTGTAATATTTGTTTATACATATATGGATGTCTAAAAAAAAATTCCCATTGTATACTTGAAGACACATTTAAAAACCATTGAGTTTCTTCTCTACCTTTGGATATATAGAGCATTGTTTTTACAGAAATAGTTAATATCTATGGATATTTCCTGTAGTTCATGTCTACACCATTAGCATGAATTAGCTATAAGTATTTTTGCATTAAAATGAAATCCCAGTTTTTTTGTTGTTTTTTTTTTTTTTTTGATAAAAATCCTCA
Organism: Congeria kusceri; assembly: GCA_027627225.1. Lineage (NCBI taxonomy): Eukaryota > Metazoa > Mollusca > Bivalvia > Myida > Dreissenidae > Congeria > Congeria kusceri. The sequence continues at coordinate 92,245,989 of CM051025.1, forward strand.
ATCTTGCAAGGTGCTTTTGCTGTTTAATATATGCTTGTAAATGTATCTTCTTCTTTAAAAAAAAAAAGAAGCTTTTTGCATAAGATACTGTGTTTTTACTGTACTATGTACCTATTTGTGACTATAATGTTGCTTTCTTATTGTTCTACTTGTACAAATAATTTGTTCATGCTTTTTCAAAGTGCACTACAGATACTTGTTAAAAATACTCAAGTAATAATAACATAATGTAATTTCCCAATGCATTCTTATAAAAACTCTCAACATAATTAAAAACAATTATCAAAAAGTAATTCTGTATATAACTCATTCCTAAAATAAAACACATTCTACCATGAGGGGCTTTATTGTTAAATGAATTTCAATTATACATAATTATAAACCCTAAATTAGTGATAGTATAAAGATGATATAAATTGTGCTGAATTCAAATTGAAAACAACAACTTCTACTAACTGATCAATTCAAATTACAAGGACAACTACATAAAATTATAAAAATGAAAATAAAACTGGTATGTATGTGCTGTTTTTTTTTTAACATAAGAACCTAAAACAGTCTCAATTTATTTATTTTTTTTTCTCTTTCTTTTTTCTTCCATTACCTAACTTTTCTCTGTAACTATGAGCATCCTTAACCCTAACAATAATAGGACAGGCGTCTTGAGCATAGGAGTTGTACATGTGAAGCAAGGTTATATACTTACCTACTCTACTTTAATAAATGACAGATAAACTAAAAATTCTATCTCTAAATTGCAGAGGTCTAAATGGCGCTTTTAAACGACATAAAGTATTTAATTATTTAAAGGAATATAAGTGTAATATTTACTGTTTGCAAGACACACACTTCTCCATAGATATGTATAACGACATCCGCGCTGAGTGGGGTTGTGATTTTTTTGCAAGTTATGGCTCAACAAATTCCCGGGGCACCGTTGTACTTGTGTCTAACGATTTTGATTATAAAACGCATCAATGTATCCCTGATGATAGTGGAAATTATATAGCGCTAGATATCTCTTTTGGGGAAACTCGTTTTACACTGGTATCTATTTATGGTCCAAATACAGACACTCCATCATTTTACACAAACATTTTTAAATTAATTGATGATATTGGAAATGACTCATTAATAATATGTGGTGACTTTAATATGGTTTTAAATCCGGAAATAGACTATTGTAATTATAAGAACATAAATAACCCTAAAGCCAGGGGTAAACTTTTAGAGTTTATTGAAACTTATAATCTTGTAGACCCCTTTCGTGAAAAGTATCCATCCATTAAAAGATACACCTGGCGCAGGTCACATCCCTTACAGCAAGCAAGACTTGATTTTTTTCTACTATCTACAAATCTATTCGCCTCTTTTGATTCCACTTCTATAAAACCAAGTCTACAGTCTGACCACTCCTTGATAATGTTAGACCTGATGTTTAGTGAATTCCAACATGCGTCGGGCCTGTGGAAACACAATAATTCTCTTCTCTCCGATTTAAATTATATTAACGAAATTAACAGTAAAATTATTCAGATTAAAGAACAATACGCGCTTCCTGTCTACAATGTTGATAACTTGAATTTAATTCCAGATAGTGAAATATGTTTTACCATCAGTGACCAACTCTTTTTAGAGACACTACTGATGGAATTGAGGGGAAAAGCAATTTCATACGGATCATATAAAAAGAAAGCAAATGCAAAACATGAAAAATATATCCTAGATAAAATAAATGTTCTGGAACAAAATTTATCAGATGCTAATATGGAAGAATTAAACATTTTAAAACAAGAATTTGAAAATATAAACGAACAGAAAATAAAAGGTTATCTCACTAGAGCAAAGTCAAAGTGGATTCTTGAAGGTGAAAAACCAACGAAATATTTTTGTAATCTTGAAAAACAACGCGCAGCTGTAAAAACTATTTATAAATTAGAAGATGAAAATGGAAATGTTACAACTGATCAAAAAGAAATGTTAAATAAAGTTAAAGAATTTTATCAATGTCTTTACCAAAGCAAAGATACTTGTGAAACTAAAAGTTTTTCAAATTTTATTACAAACATAAATGGTCCAAAATTAAATGATACAGAAGCGCTTCTACTTGAAGGAAATATATCTGTATCAAAAGCATCTAATGTCTTAAAAAACATGTCTAATAATAAAAGTCCGGGCAGTTCAGGCTTTACTGTAGAATTTTATAAGGTCTTTTGGAAACAAATTGGTACTTTTGTAGTAAGATCTCTAAATGAAGCATTTCAAAGTGGGAAATTAACTGTTACTCAAACGCAAGGGATTATTACATGCATTCCAAAAGGTGACAGATCTAGATTATTTTTGAAAAATTGGAGACCAATAACACTTTTAAATACTATTTACAAAATTGGCTCAGGTGTTATTGCAAACAGGATGAAAACAAGCATGGATAAACTTATACATAGTGATCAAACAGGTTTTATCAAAGGTCGATACATAGGTGAAAACACAAGGCTTATATTTGATATTATGAACTTTACTGAAGAGAAAGATATTCCTGGTTTGTTGCTTGTAATCGATTTTGAAAAGGCTTTTGATTCTCTGTCGTGGTCATTTGTCGATGAGACACTTTCTTTCTTTAATTTTGGTCCTGACATCAAACGTTGGTTTCAAATATTTTACAAAGATGCCAAATCCGCAGTCATACAGTGTGGATATTTATCTGAATTCTTCCCTATTCAGCGTGGATGTCGCCAAGAGACCCATTATCTTGTTACATCTTTATTCTTTGCGCAGAAATATTATCTTTAAAAATAAGAAATAATAACGACATCAAAGGTGTAAACATCAATAACATAGAACACAAACTCTCACAATTCGCAGATGACACAACCATTATTTTGGATGGAGCGGACAAAAGTCTTAATGAAACAAAACTTACATTGTATAATTTCTCATGTATTTCTGGACTAAACGTTAACTTTGATAAAACAAAGGTAATATGGATTGGAAAGAAAAAATTCAGTTCCGAAAGTATTAAAACTAAATGGAAACTTCAATGGAACCAACACAGTTTTCAGATGCTAGGAATTCATTATCACGTCGATCTACAACAGATATTAGACATTAACTATAAAGAAAAAATAGCTAAAATGGAGAATGCACTTTTAAGTTGGAAAAAAAGAAACTTAACACCCATAGGCAGAATTACAGTTATAAAAACATTATTGATATCATTATTTAATCACCTATTCATATCCCTTCCTAATCCATCATCGGAATTTATTAAAAACTTAAACACAATATTTCTAAACTTTATATGGGGTGGACAAAGTAGGATTAATTATAACACTTTATGCAAAGAATATTGTGAAGGGGGGCTCAAAATGATAAATATCAAAGCTTTTATTCATGCAATGAAACTAACATGGCTAAAAAGAGTATATGTCTCAAATGGAAATTGGTTACACATTGCAAATTCATACGTAGATTTTAAGAAGCTTGTACGATGTGGAAAACATTATTCACAAAAGTTAGCAACTACAATAACCAATCCTTTTTGGAAAGACGTCCTACAATCATTTGTCGTCTTCCAAGAAAAAATAATATTTAATGCAACGGACATATTTTACTATCCAATTTTCTATAACGAAGGAATATGTATAGGAAATAAAAGCATCTTTTTTAATTCCTGGTATATGGCAGGGTTACAATATATAGGTGACCTGTTAGATAGTGATGGTAAATTTCTAACATTAAATGAAATAAATATAAAATATAATCTGAAAATTGACTTTCTTTTATACCAAGGTATTAAAAAGGCCATATTTACAAAATTCAAATCACACAATATACACGAAACTGACAGAAACAATTATAAAACGGAAAGACCTTTTATACCACCATCATTTAAAGTAATTTTAAGCAAAGAATCGGGGGCAAAACGAATGTACAACATCCTAAAAAGAACAGAAATCGAAATGCCAATAAAACAAAAATGGCCTAGTAAATTAAACACTATAATAAGCAATGATGAATGGAAGGCGATATTCCTTTTACCTTTCACAATCAATTCTGATTCACAATTTCAATGGTTCCAGTACAGAATAATTCACCGAATAATCGGAACGAATTACTTACTTTTTAAAATGAAATTGTCGGAATCCCCTACATGTTCCTTTTGCAAAAATAGCGAAGAGACCATAGAACACATATTCTGGGAGTGCCCCACCTCAAAGTTTCTTTTAAATAATCTGTTTCCGACTACAATTTTTCCTTACTGTAACATGAAAAATTTCATACTAGGTTATGCAGAAACAAAAAGTGATGCAGTAAATAATATTTTCATTTACACAAAACTTTACATATACAAATGCAAAATGTCATTATTGATTCCTTCTGTTGAAGGTGCACAAAATTACTTAGCATATAAATACGAGCATCAATGGAATGCCGCACTTTTAGCAGACAGAATCAATGATTTCGAATCAAAATGGAAATATGTGTTGGATAAAATACCATATCTTGCTCGTAGATCGGGGCACTAATTTACGTAAGACACTTTAACTAATGACAGATGTTTGTTGGTGTCTTTATTTTTGTTATAGTTCCTCCAAAAGTTAAACATTAGCCTTACTCCCATTATTAATACATTGAAAACTATCTATCTCTCCTTAACAATAATCTTTTATTTTTAATACAATATCTTTCTGAAATATACTTCTGTGAAAGTTGGCGTAAATTTCGTAAGGTTTTAAAGAATTACCTAAATAGCTAACTGTCCAACCTTACATGCTATTGACGTTATGCACCACCAGCTCTCTGAAAGAAAATACATCCTATGCTCAAATGCCAATGTCCTAGTTGCACGTTTGTCATGTATTCTTGTATATGTAAGTGATGCTCGTATGTGATTATATAAGTCCTGAAATACCGTGTTTTTTTTTTGTATTTTTTTTTTTGTTGTTTTTTTTTTGTTGTTTTTTGTTGTTTTTTTTTAAATGTTTAAAAATCTGTATATTTCAAAGATTTATATTCATAATAATTTTCCCTATCCTCTGTTAACCTTCTTCAATCTACATTTTTCTAATTTTTTTTTCAATTGTCGATCTGTACCTGTAGTAAAATCGTTTCCGAATATTTGAATGTTTATGACGATTTGCTGAATTACGTGTGATATGTCACATAACATGTTACTGTAAAATATTACACGTCTTGTTGAATGTACATCATCATATGAAAATGACCTATGTTTTGTATAATGTATTGTATATATGGAAATAAAATCATTCGACATTGAAAAAATAAAAAAATAAAAATATATATAACTAACGTTGAAAACATCGCATTATGCGTTTTTACTCCAAACAAATGCTTTGTTTCATGAATATCGGGTATAAAAACTAACTTGATTATTATAATGATACAAATAGATGCCGCAAATACTACATATTAAGTACCCTTTTTGTCTGGCTGTTTTATAAACATAATCTCATTTAAATAGTATTATATCATACTATAAAAACACATACAACATTTATTAAACCATTTTAAAAGTAGTCTAAATGCGTTTACAAACTGTTGTTGTTAACAATTGCTCACAAATACACATTTATGCATGTTAGGTGCAGTGCCTTTTTCCTTATATGACCATATTGAAAACTTTTTGTCAGAAACCACGATTTGGATTTGGATTTGAAAATACGGAAATGTTCCTTCGGTGACCCTCTAATAAACAACACAAACATGGCCGCCAGGGCGCGGAATAGTTTATTTTACATGGCTTTATGGCAAACTGAAAACATTCTATAAACGCATGATGAATTTTAAAAGAATTCCACATTAGTGTGCCATTATGCTTCATTAAACTCTGGTGAGCGACCCAGTGGCATTTTGGCCCCCTTGTTGTAAATATAAATTGGTTACTCAGTATTCACTATTCCAAAATGGCATGGATTGCATCGAGTAGCACAAATTATGTATTTGTTATTGCGTCTATCTTGAATACGGAATGCGCTATTTTTTCATTGAAATGTTGTAATGTAATTTATTTTATATTTATGTTTGTTATGTGCTACGAAAAAGGTCAACGTATTTGTTCATCATTTCTCGTACAACTGTTTCGACCCTTAAGCTATTGCTTAAGTAATAAATGTAATAACGAGCCATAAACGGTAACGATTCAATAGGTTTATTTCATTGTAATACTAACAGCACATACATTTCTTGATCAAGATGTAAAAGGTAGCAATCATCGTTAATATAATGGCAAATAGTAATGATGATTTGGGTTATAAACAAAAATTTATTAATATAATTTAACAAGTAAAGTGGATGGAAAATACTTATCCATCCATAATTTTTTGGCACGATTCAAGTTTACAAAATTATTAAACAGGATTCTTATCTCATCTACATTTTAACTCAAATGTTTAGTACTCAAATATTAAGCTGCCTTTGATCATAGGTTTAACTGTTTAAACGATTTTCAAAGCAATTTATTTTAATAATGTGTACTTGTTAACAAAAACACGACTAAACTGTGGGTAAAAAGAGGATCACATAATAAACTCCACGTGCCTCATTTAAGCCAGCACATACGTAAAGCAGCTCTTTAGTGTGTGTATATAGAATTATTTATGTCAAATATTTATTTAAACAGACAGATGAACATGACAAACTAAAACTCGATGCCAAATAGGAGAACATGAACATGACAGAACCACGTAACTATCGAATAAATAAACAAATAAGTTTGTCGACGTTTCCCACATTGTTTTCTAATTTGGGGTTTATATTGGACTCGCGCGTGTTGGTCAGTATATCTGATAGTACGCCCGTCCATTTTTCGTTTCCGCTCCATAACGTCTTAATGCCGGGAAGGATTTTCGTATATCTTCAGATTATTATTCCCCATGACCAGATGATAAGTTGCATTCATGACCCATGCTTTTCTCTAAAAATTCAAGTTAACAGTTCAAGGTCATAGGTCAAAACCAAATAATGTTAATTTCTTAATGCGTGGGAGGATTTTCATAATACTTCGGACTATTATGTTCCATGACCAGACGATGTATAGAATACAATACACATTCTTGATTGTCAAGAATTAATTCCTGAAAGGATTTTAATACAACTTCAGATAATTATTCCCCATTTATATACCTCCAAGTAATCGCGTATATGACCTATGGTTTTCTGTCAAAGGTCAAGGTCACAGATCAAGTTCGATGGTCAAATATTTGTATTTCGTTTCCGCTCCATATCATCTTAATGCCTGGAAGATTTTTAATTTGACTTCAGATTATTATTTCCTATGACCAGATGATATATCGCGTACATGACACATGCTTGTCTGTCAAAGGTCACAATTTAAGGTAAATGGTCTAATAATTGTATTTTTTTTCCGCTCCATAACTTCTAAATGCCTAAAAGAATTTTCATATAGCTTCAGATAAATCTATTATAATTTATAAGCGAGGACACAGCCCTGTTTGACGCCACTGCGGATGTCGAAGGCATCTGACGTCAAGCCGTCATATTGAACTGTGCCTTTCATGTCGTCATGGAACGACTTGATCATGCTCAGGAGTCTCGGTGGGCAGCCAATCTTTGCTAGGACTGTGAAGAGCCCATCCCTGCTGACAAGGTCGAACGTCTTGGTCAGGTCTATGAAGGCCAGAAAGAGGGGCTTGTGCTGCTCTCTGCACTTCTCTTGCAGTTGCCTGATGGTGAAGACCATGTCAATGGTTGATCTTTCCGAGCGGAACCCGCACTGTTACTCTGGGTATACTCTGTCAGCAAGCTTCTGCAGTCTGTTCAGGACGACACGTGCGAAGACTTTGCCTACGATGCTCAGGAGAGATATTCCTCTGTAGTTGTTACAGTCGCTTCTATCACCCTTGTTCTTGTACAAGGTAACGATGTTGGCGTCTCTCATGTCCTGAGGTACTGCTCCTTCCTCCCAGCACTGACAGAGGAGGTCGTACAGATGTTCCCTCAGTATACTGTCGCCGCACTTGATGACTTCTGGTGGTATGCCATCCTTCCCAGGCGCTTTCCCTGAGGACAGGCTCTCAATGGCCTTCTTCAGTTCTGCCACAGTGGGTTTCTCGTCCAGTTCAGCCATGAGAGGGAGGCTTTCAAAGGCAGCAAGGGCATCGTCTGTGACTTGGTTCTGTCTGGAGTATAGTTCGGAATAGTGTTCCACCCATCTCTCCATCTGCTTGCCCTTGTCCTGGATGGTCTCACCCGTGGCAGACTTCAGTGGCGCTGTAACCTTCTTGGTGGGGCCCATGGCTTTCTTGATGCCTTCGTACATGCCCCTGATGTTTCCAGTATCAGCCGCTGACTGGATGCTCTGGCAGAGCTGGAGCCAGTAGTCGTTAGCACATTGCCTTGCTAGTCTCTGTACTTTGCTCTTGGCAGATCTGTACACTTGCAGAGTCCTCTGGCTGGGGGATCGCTTGTATTCCAGGTGAGCTCTGCCGCGTTCTTCTACGGCTGGAGTGAGTATGGAGGAGTTGGCCTCAAACCAGTCGTCGTTCTTTGTCTGCTTTTTTCCAAGGACCCTCATGGCAGTGCTGTGTACTGACTCTCTGATGCGGTCCCATCTCTCTGTGGCTGAGCCACCAGGAGGATCTCAGTCAAGCACCTCGGAGAGAGCTTGGGTGAATTCCGCTACCTTGTCAGGATGTGCGGTCTTGCTCACATCTATACGGGGTTTGCCCTGGGGCCTGGAGCGATGGATCTTCTTTGGCAAAAGTCTCATCTTGCAGTACACCAGCGAGTGATCAGTATCGCAGTCAGCGCTGTGAAAGGTGCGGGTAAGGAGGACGCACTTCAACGCAGACCGCCTGGTGATGATCAGGTCTAGCTGGTGCCAGTGTTTGGAGCGAGGGTGTCTCCAAGACACTTTGTGCTGATGCTTTGTCTGGAAGAAGGAGTTGGTGATGCTGAGGTCATTGTATGAGCACAACTCCAGGAGTCGTTGCCCATTTTCATTCATCTTTCCAACACCAAACTTTCGAAGACAGGAGGGCCAAGAGTCGTGGTCAGCGCCCACTCTGGCGTTGAAGTCACCTAGCAATATCAGGTTCTCTTCTTTGGGGATCTTGTCGATAAGAGAGTCTAGCTGGCTGTAGAACTCATCCTTGGTATCCCTGGTGGCGCCGAGTGTTGGTGCATAGACACTGATCAGGTTGACGGGCCCAGTGGTGGTGTGGAGGCGGAGTGATAGCAGTCTTTCTGTTCCTTGTTGACAGGGTTCTATCATTCCCAGTAGAGAGTTCCGGACAGCAAATCCAACACCATACTCTCTGGTTTCCTCCGCACTCTTCCCTTGCCAGAAGAACGTAAAGTTCTTTTCTCTGAGAGTTCCAGAGTCGGCAAGCCGCGTCTCCTGCAGTGCGGCGATGTCAACCTGCAGTCTCAGAAGTTCATCGTTGATGACTGAGGTCTTTCGGGCATCGCTGATGGCCTGGAGGTCGTCAGACAGTCCTGGTGTCATTGTTCTGACATTCCATGTGCCCAGCTTGAGGGGAGAAGTTTTCATTGTTGTCATTGTTGAATTTCTTGTGTTGTTGCCTGGTGCAGCAATCGCAGTCCACTTGTTGGATACTTCCGTACCCTAAGCCCTACGCACCCAGTAAGGCAGGCGGACTGTGGCGGGACAACACCTATTTGTCTGGGGGCTGCCCAGCTTGATGCGGGCGGTAGTTGTCCAATGAGACGTGGTGATCTCTCCCACCGACGAAAGCAACCCCTGGCGCCAGCTCTACGCCAATCAAGCGGATGGCTTATAACCGGTAACTGTTGCTTCCCGTGTTGTTTCGACGCTTTGCAGCGACGCTGGAGTGTCCTCTCCAGGGCGCTAGCCTGGGCAAGGTGGTATGGAGAATCAGCTGTTGCCCATGCAGCAGATCCCCCCTCTCCACGCAGCTGATGGATCCAAGGGAAAGGTAAAACCGATACATCTTGGCACCAACGGCGTCGCAGGAGTTGCCGGCATGACTATGAAGACAAGGTCAGACCGCCTTTGGGACTCCGGCTCCGGATTTGATGTCAGGGTTGACTCCCTTAGCCTTTGGTTATCCAAAACCTGCCCGCAAGGCAGCGGGAGACTCGTAGCAAATAAAGGCATACATTTTGGACGGTAACACTGTTAACATTTTATGATGGTTTCTAATAGCATTATTATTACATTCCAAGTTCTAACTATTTGTAAAATTATCCTTTGCAAAAAAACATAAATGCTCAAATATAAGTTAAACGACACGAGTTTCATAATGAAGGCACTTGCGTTAGGTTATAAATAAAGATAAATATCGATTCAATGACTTTTTCTTCGTTCAACTTTAAGTATAGTTACATATGGATGTAAATGATTCTGTCAGTTGTATATCGTAATATATCTTTCGAAATATAGTATAGCCATGTTAATACGAAAAATTATGAAAATAAAATAAAGATTTAAAAAAAAAACATAGTCTGTCGTAACCTATTTCATCTAGAGTTTATGATTACTGTTTAAAAAGTAATATTTTCAATTAAAAAGCAACGATTACTGAAATAATTATCTGTATCTTTAAGTCGTCGAAAAGATTACGTTTACGAAAGTCAATCACACGTTTAGCAATGTCTTGGCTAGCACTGTTTTCTATATGAACTTACATTATTTCACATTTAAATTGTATTTAAATGATATTTAGAACTAAGTCTTTATTATACCATTTTACTAACTTACTATGTACTTAATGAGTTTAAGAAAGGTTTATTGTTAAAAACAAAATAAATGATATTAATCCAACCAGTCCCTCTAACATGTCATTGTATGTTGCATGATCAGCAACTCTTTTAAATACATTCCTTTTTGTAAATTGTGTTATACGTAAGCTTTTTGTTGCGGTTGACAATTAACGAAGCAAATAAATGAAATTAAAGCAACCTGATCACAGATTGGCAAATTGACAATTTGTATTATTATGGTCATTGATCCCCAACGGAATGACATATTTCATATAAACAACCGAAATGACACTCCTGAAAAAGCAATAATGATAGTATAAAACGTATGTTTATGGGTAATCATAAATTGAAATGGATAAAATTATACAGCGTTTGTTTGTAACGCTTTTCGTCAGTAGTTTGGAAAACACGTATATCACTTACATTGCGTAAAAATACACAACTTTTTTGATAGTCTCAATGACCGATTAGTACAAAAGTACGTGCGACAGATATTTCATTCCGAATACCGTAGGTTCGAGTCCCGGCGAAGACAAATATTTTAATTTCTTTGTATTTTGTTATATAAAATGTGTTTTTGGTTCGTCCAGATTCTTAAGTGTTAAAGACATTTAGACATTTTTTCAAAAATACGAAACTCTGTCAAGTCTTTTTAACAAATGGCATATGGGTACAATCTTGTTTATATACCAATTGTGTTTTGTTTTTGTTTTTTTTTTCGTGTTGTTTTTGTTTTTAAGGCTCTAAATATTTGATATTAAAATGGAAGTACAATTCTAAAACTCCTTGACACGTCAATTTTGCAGAGCTAGAAACAAACAAGGAACGTGCTGCTTTGACTGCACAATAATTATATGTCTACAATCGCTGAAGAATTATATGTCTACAGTCGCAGAATAAGTATACGTCTACAATCGCAGAAAATGTATATGTCTACGGTGAATATGCCTAGGATTTTGAATACTATCATTTTACCTGCTATTTAAAAATCTGTGTTTGTAATCATTGTCTTGTACAACAGAACGAAACAAATTATTACAGACTTTTGCGGTCTCTTTCGTTGAAGTATAATTTGTTTTATTTCATTAACGGAACATATACGTAACGAGCAGGACATGTGACAGAAATAGTTTGCTTGCAAGCATATTGCGCTAGCATTTGTTGTTGTTTACCAACACATCATAGCTTACATCGTTCTGCCAATCGCAGTCCCATATGATTGTGGTTATGTACAGTCTTAAATAAAAAAAAATAATTGCAAATGACTAAATGTCAAATACTGTAACATTTCAGTCAACATATTACTGTTTTTGATGGGAAAACGTATCTTGAATATTCTACATAATGTTCACAGTTCAGTTTGTATATATTTTTTCAAACCTTAGTACATGCAACGATCACCGACGTACAGATCAGCAACTTCCGTTTTCGCGCACTGTGATATGGATCATTCATGTTGTACATTGGTCTGGTTTGAAAAGCTATATATTGCAGTTATATTATAATTAGAATTGTATTACCTGTGCAATTATTACAGGCATTGCCACATTAATGTGTAAGGCTTTGCAATAGGTTGCACATTTAAGTATATAAATATGGCTATTTAAACACCTCAGTATAGAAGAAAATCCATATCTTTATTATCCATCATTGCATGCAATCGCATAAACTTCTCAGTACTGTCAAATAAATCCTCTATATAGTGTATACATGCTTTGAACAAGGAATTCCATTGAAGTTTCTGTTTAGCTTTTATACTTTCTGAGATTTACTTTTTCTTTCCAATTTATACTACTCTGTTTTGTCAAAAGTATTGTTCAAAAAGGATATAATTGAAAATTTATTCGCAAGTAATGTTTCATTCAGAAAGTTTTCTGAACCATCAAATATTAGAGATCAGTCATCAGCAGACTGGGGATTTTTATGTTCTATATCATTCGTACAACTTAAAACCTTTAATAACGCTACTATTTCTGAATTTAAAGGATAGCATTTCTGTAGAAAATTTAATAAAAAAATAACAACATAAAAAAAAGGATCAAACTTGAAAGAGGAAGAAGTCTTATTAACGATCATATTGTATAATGGCGGACTTGTATGCATGTAATGGCAAACTATCGTTTTATATGTGAAACAAGGCACCATGCTAAGGAATTGAAACCCTTACGGATGTCAATAAAACAGTAAAGCAGAAATATGACAATATTTTTTGCGGAGTTGAAAAAGTGACTAAATCGAGTAGTTTTGCCTACATATCACCCTATTCTTTTACCATTTTTACTAGTTATGACGCTCGCCTATTTCGGAAAAAATTACTGTTAATATTATTATACATCAAGATGTAGGTAAAACGTACTGTTTAACATATTTTCGAGTCATTGCTCCACATCGGAAGTACCAACAGGCCACTTTCTTAACACTTCCAAATGAGCTGGTCCCGTGAGTTCCCTAGCCGTGTGCTTGACATTTCTGAGGATGACCTTGACATTTCTGAGGATGAGATGCATTGATTGAAGATTTTGACATCTATGTTTCAATATGACTTATATAAGGTTATATATATTTAGTATTTGTGTATGAATGGTATTTAAAAATGTTTAAACAAAGATATGATTTGACCACCTTTAGAAAACAATTACTAAATAATGTTTTGTAAATATGCGACCAAGTCAAGAGTAAAGTTTGGTATTTATGCTAAGTTTAACCTACATGGTAAAAAATAATATAATTATGTTGTATGGTCTATTGTACGCGGAAACATAAATTATCAGATCTATATATATATATATATAAACAAAAATAATCATTTTTGTAGTGACCTTAGTCCATGAACATTAGTTTAAACCGCACACAGCAGACCAGCCACTATTCATATTTGCATTAGTGCATTTCGTATTATTAGGTACTACATTGTTAAATAGTATATGCAAGTGATTGTAAATTCGGGCGAATACTAAAACATTTCGAAATATCTGTAATATCTATTAAAAATAATATGCATTGTGCAACGATATCTTATTTTGAATTTGGTTCATTATTGATTCAACTTTTGTTAAAAGTTTAAATTTAGGATAATAAGTTAGCAATACAATTGCTTTAAATATATTATTGTATTATTTTTACTCGCTAACGTGAGAACTTGAATGTTGTCTGGTTAATAAAACGTATTTTATTGCATATAATTTCAAACAATAAGCAAAATTATAATACTTTCGTCACTAAACGCGATTAGTTAAATTAACCAACCAAATAACGAATCCAATTAGGGGTGATTAAGATATTTTAATAGTCGATAAAATGGTCTACACATGGCATAAAATATAGCAGTTAAACTATTTTATTACATTTACCTATAACGAACTGCTCAAAACTTTAACGGCAATTAACCTAACAGCCTGTTAACTTTAGATGTAAATACAATTACTAGTACAAGCAATTTGTTTACTAAACATTTTATAATATTTCAGCATAAACAGTTTGTATTGAATAAACTTAAAGGTTAAAGTTGGAATGTTGAATTTACGTTAAAATTTACGTTAAAATTTACATTAATAATTTTAATAATTTCATCCAAATATTAACGGCTGCCTAATATATATATGGGTTTGTTTACACAATAACCATGCTTAATGACTCAATGGTGTAATTCTTTACACAATAACCATGCTTAATGACTCAATGGTGTAATTTTTTACACAATAGCCATGCTTAATGACTCAATGGTGTAATTTAAAATAATGTTATTAAGGTTTGTGTAAATATATCAGACATCACTGATCATTTTTAAGGTCGAAATGTATGTTATTATATTTATATAAACCATTAACTATTGATATTGTTCAGGTTAAAAAAACACGCAACATCATTGCATTGATAACTTTACTATAACAAATAACAAAGTAAATGTATCAATTCAATAACAATACGTCATTTGGCTTAAACGCAATATGTAAGAGAAACAGAATGTAAGCGATTTTATAAAATAAGGATGGGTTGTTTGTTTTGTTAATCTCTTGTTTTATGCATTAGTTTTTTTTCATATAAAAATCTCTTTTGTGATTCACTTACTATGGTTTCTAATTTTCTCGTACATGTAACATGTGTAGATATATGTGTGCTCAGCGAGTAATTTTGAAGTGAAAATATTTCTAAAATTGAAAAATAAATTCTTAATAAATAGCATTCCAAGCATAAATTTATTTATTATTTATGGATGTATTTATTTATAATTTATTTTATACATTCATTAATGTATTCATTCAGTCATTCGTTGTTTGAACGAGTTTAAATTAATCTTACTTTTTTTTTTATAAACGTGGTTGATACTCAATTTGAATAAATACAATACTCAATAATGGTCAAAATGCAAGTATACTATACCAAAATAAGTTTTGTATTTTATAAAACATGTTACTATAGATATACCGTCATAGGTCTTGCATGGCGCAATACAAGTAAGAAAATTGTGTTGGTAATCTTAATATCTAAGTGTATACTTACTGGTAAACCAATTTTGGCAAACATAAAAATGCTTTGTTCAGTGTACCATGCGTATGTGGTAGGTGCGTTTTAGACATAAAAACATATTTGTTTACGTCAGAGAAAGGGCACGTGATGAGAACGTGAAAATTGACCCCCGAATTGGGGTGATTTCATATAAAAGCGTGTAACACAGTAAGAATAGCATTCGTCTTGCGAAGCCACTGACTGATAGCAGACGCCATGAATTTGAAGTTCGTCATTCTGGTTGTGTTTTTGGTGTGCCTTATGCATGGCTATGAAACTAAAAAGGGAAATAAGGGTATGAACATTGTTATCAATTGTAGTTTTGTTTTTATTTTACTTCGTTTATGGCTATTGTTTTGTAAAAATCTGTTTGGTAATAAAATCCGTTCTGCATTAGTGTTTATGAATCAAACATGTTTAGGTATTACCTACAGTGTCAAATTAGGTTTACATGTGTTGAAACAAACCGGTAATCTGAAAATGAAATCGTGACGAAAGTTGTATACAGTTGCTAGCCAACCAGTTTTGCAGTAGAATCGAGAATGTTATAAATATTTTGGAATGACTTGTGTCATTGCCGGTTTATGTGTCACAGTTTTAAATCGTTGTTTTGTGTTTTACATCGTTTGCGATTAAATAAAAGACAATTTTTACATACATATCTCGCAGTTGCGATTTTGGGTTCGGTAGTTGACTTTGTCGGCATTTTGGTGATGTTAATAAAATTGACATGTGTCTTCCTGTTGTAGGGTCTTACAATGTATTCAAGTTGCTACAACTGAATTATTGTATTCTAGTACGCGCTCCTCTATGAAGGTGACAACGTGGAATACATCAACAGCAAGGGCGAAGTGCTGGAGCTTCAAAATGACCCAGATGCTGTTCCGTCTGCACTGCCGCCGCCCGGTATGACTACTACAATCTACATAAAATTTCGTAAACTTTGTTTTCCGGGAATATAATTATTGCCTTTGCGAAATGTGGTCAAATTTGTTCAAATTTCGTTTTTATCATTATTATCTCTATTATTATTATTATTAATGTTGAGGCGCAACATTGATTTAAATTGCATTATATGAAATTAGCTTTTTCGCATTGAGACTGTATATCAAGTGGCAATATGCGGTAAAATGGTTTTATCTGAGTTTAATTATTAATGCTGATTAAGCATGTTGGCTGACTGCAGGAGGAGTAAATTCACGTGCTGCCCCCAAAAACTACCATGCCGTCCGCGCGTCTTTGTCAGACGAGCTTCTGTCGTCTGCTGTCATTAAGCTGGTCATTTTTGCTGATAGTGGTGTCGTGAACTTGTAAGTCTAGAGATTAAATTTATATATAACACATGTGAACATTAAAATCTTATATAATTGATTTGCATCCAGTAAATTTTGCTTTACAATTTGTCAAT
The DNA here is from genome assembly GCA_027627225.1 of Congeria kusceri. Classification (NCBI taxonomy): domain Eukaryota; kingdom Metazoa; phylum Mollusca; class Bivalvia; order Myida; family Dreissenidae; genus Congeria; species Congeria kusceri. The sequence goes on from CM051025.1 coordinate 92,262,628, forward strand.
GCCTGGAGTGTTAAATCAGTCGGTGGTATATTATTTAATTTTCTTCGGAATTTGTGGCAAACAAAAATCAATACCGTCTATTTACCAATTTGTGAATATGTCCCGTCAACATGTTGCTACGAGTGTGGTGAAACACATCAACCACATAAAAAGCAATATCGTTGTAAGCATATTCGTAAGGCGAGTACAACAAAACTGAGTGCATTATTCATTTAAGTGACAAAACCTCCAACCTTATTCTTGAAACAAGAATAAACTGCCTTTAGGTTGTTTTAACAATATGTAAATAGAATGCTCACTGACATGATGTGTATTATTTTAAACCGGATAGTGTTTTTTAGTACAACAGAACTATTTAGTATAACATATGCAGATAAGGCTTTGTTTTATTACAGATGCAGTGTTTTAGATAGATAAATAAAGTTTCAAGTACAAGTGTGCTTAAGACATTGAGTAAAACAGGAATTCAGTTTCTTATAACTCTATTTAGAGTGGCTATATATGTCAAAATGAGTTTACTTCGTATTTATGTTGTGTGGCTTATATGGATGAGACGTTAATAAACTATTATTATTATTATTATTATTATTTATTATTAAAACTTTTATAATTATTATATATATATATATATATATATATATATATATATATCAGATTTACTCTGTATAACTACTACTAATTTCTACAGGTTCAAAGATATCAATAGCAACAACGAAGCAGCAGCGAAAACGGACATTGTTCAGTTCTTCACATTGGTCGTTAACGAGGTTCGTATATACACAATATGTTTTTGTCTATTTTGTATCCGTCTGTTTTTGCTGCTGCTGTTTTATTATTCTTTTCGTTTCTTGTTTGTTTGACTTCCTGTTGTTTATTTTGCTTTTTAAGCAATCGATGCTCTTTTCAATATCGTTATACCTTATTTCAGCACAGTAATACCTTATTACAGAATGCCAATACTTTATTTCAGCGTGTTTATACATTATTTCAGCATATCAATACTTTATTTCAGCATATTAATACTTTATTACAGCATCTGTTTATATTGTTGTTATTGCTTTTGTTCTTGTTTATGTCATTGTTGTGCAAAATATTGAGGGAGAAGTAAGTACATGTATTCGAAATATACGCTATCGAATACGACAATAAACATTTTTACAAAAAGGTATAAATATTATAAATAAAAGAGAATTTCATCATACTAAATTGATAGACATACTTTCTCAACCATTATTGAAGTATTTAGATTATATATTGCATTTAATGTGTTTAACGACTAGAAGCAAGACAAAAAACTTAACAAATGTTAAATAGCCAGCCACAAAACGTCTCAATAGCTCAGTTTACCGCAGAGTTTACTTAAATCAATCTAATTACTTGATTTATATAATAGCTTTTAAATGAAATAATGGTTAACAATCATGTCAATGTTTGTTTACATATATTATCAAATGCGTCATAAAAGCTATGATTGCATGTCCTTAATATAACTTGATAGCAACATACTCGTCCATTCGAATTTTATGCGTTGGATAAATATATTACATATATGGATACAGAAACGATATTTTTTATGGCAACCATATCTTTATTACCCAATTTAAAGTAACAAAATATTTACATGCATTTGAATATAAAGGTAATTCTGTGATCTTTTGAAGTAATTGGTCAATGGCTGTGTATGGTTCAGAGCTCATTTTGGGTCTCTGCTAGTACGCAAAATACTCTTAGAAAAATAGATTGTAGTTCATATAAAATATTGTAATGAATTATAGGGGTCGAGATTGTGTATTTTGACACATGAATAAATTAATGACACCCCAACAATATAAATTAGGACTAAACAGATATAAAATTAATTATGGTAAATGCGAATAGAACTTCCATGTGTATTTAAATTAATATTTCGTAGATGACGATCATATACCAGACATTAAGGCAATACGGCAACATTTACTGTCGGGGAAGCTCGACGGGATATCCACAGAATTTCGCAGTGCAACTCATGGACATCGTGTTCCCAACTTCGGTTAGTATAAAAACAATTATACATTACCAGATACATTTACAAGTTGAGTACGCATAATCGTACATATCATAGAAATCACAATTTGCTGGAAATTGTTTAGAATATAATACAAATGCTTAGCATAAGTTCGAATATACATATCCTGATTCTACATGCAACAGTGACCTAATAAAGGGGTGCCGGATCAATTTTCCTACCTCCAGTCAACAGGAAGTGGCAAGGTTTATCCAGTTATTGGTGTATTCCTACGCGCCGAATAACAACATTGTCCAGAATGATAATATGGCATGAACATGAAATACATATGTACTCACCGAGGCTTTTCATCGAAAAAAAACGTCGTGTTGTATAGCTTAACAGAGATCCTAGCTTCCATAATGAGTTGTTAAACCACACATTTATGACATAATCGATAAAGGTGTAAACAACATCTTCCTTCCATTCCATTTCAAAACATTTGATGTAAGCGGGCTATTCATTGTGAATAGACTTTCTTCAATCAAAAACAAAGATACAGTTTATTTATCAAAATAATAACCTGTTATATAACTTTTCGTTGAACGTGTTTACTGTTCGTTGAAGAGTGTTTAAAAACTTAACAAAGACTAGATCAAGATATACATCTATAAATTACTAAAACCTAAATATTTTGGCTAAGATGTTCTCCACCCACAATCCGACTACATTCTATAAAATTGAAATTTAAAAGGAATTAATCTCACCAGTTCAATTCGAGGCATATATTCCATACAGGTTTTTATTTAAATGTTATCAACACAATCCATCCAAAACAGAAACACTAGTTATTATATTCCGATTTATTTTATTTTAAATTAAATTTTAACGCACTCGCGTCCTAGCTTGTACACTGTGTTAACTTCAATTTTCTAAATTATACGTCACAGGGACAAACACATTCACAGTTTAATTTATTTTATTAAGTATGCCAAGCTCTCACACATTCATTCCCAAGTATAAACCACATCCAATTTTACATAACCATACATACATATAAACGAGCTAATGAACAAGATGAGAACGAAATGTGACGTCATATCCTTAGTGACGTCACACAAATGAAGCACATGTTTGTCCCGTGACTACTAACTCAACCGAATGACAAAGGCATGATGCAACGCAACTTTTCATAAATCTACATCTGGTTTAAAGCGGCTACTGTATACTAATTCCTGTTCTTGAATATTATTGGCGTCAGCAAATCAGATTATTTTTAAAATTGTAGAATGATTACCCCTTAAGAAACAGAGAACTATTTTTTCGGAAAGTACGCATAAATGCTAGCGAGTTATAAGGTTCGAGGCACGTCATAAAGCATATAGTTATAAGGTGACCCTTTAATTAAAGTACTTTTAAAATGCAATTGAGTAGAAAACAGGATAAAAAGCTCGCCCTATTTTCAAAGCCTCACCGGATAAACTTTCTCTATCCAGGCACCAACCATGTAATCTCTATATATCTTGCTACATACTTTGTATGAGTACTGGACAATTTAAACCTAACAATTAAACTCAATGAACACATGCATGCGTCGTTTAAGGACAATTTATATTTACACTACAAAATGTTTGTTGCAACATGCAGACAAAAGACATATAGACCGTCATTGTACTTGCAAAGGGGTTATACCTTTATCTTTAAGGGAGGCGACTTTGCCTTCTCTGCTCCCCATGTCTCCAGCGGCAAAATTAAGGCCTACCCTTCAGGGGCGTTAAATGACTTCACCTCCTTCATTGCGTCCTACAGTTCTTCGGTAGAATATGACCACGCTGCATTTATAACCGGGTTTGTTTTAAATCTGTCTGTATGTCTGTCTTTATTTATTTATTTATTATTTGCAATATGTGCTAAAGAATCGAATGTTGTATTTCTTATATTAAAAGTGATGTAAACAAAAAAATTAAACATGATATTGTCTTTTATAAATGATACAATATATGCCATCTATGTCATTGTATGATTTACAAATGTGTATACGTTCCTATATGTTTCACAACTAGGCACGTAACACATTTTTCTAGGTACGATATGTACGGCGTGACTTCCTCTGGTGGAACTTCAAATATTCTTGGTAACATTCTACTGTTTTATCGATTAATGTATAAAACCAGGTCGCCAATTATTTAAAACAGACCATAATTATGCTTGTTTCCGTCGATCAGTTTCAATTAACATGTGTGCAGTATTCGGTGTGTTCACATTGTTTGGTTCATATATTATAGACAGAATTGTGTAATTATTTCTTATTTGAATGCCTTTTGCGTAAAGGTGAACTTCGGAAGTTTTGCAAATATACCTGCAAAACACGTTTTAACTATGATAAAATGATAACTTTTGGTTATGGCTTTTGGTTTACCCCTTGAAGGTGTTGCTTGGATGAACACTTTGTGTTCTAAATACCGGTTCGGCACGGGTTACCACTCATCCGCAAGTGAATTAAGTGCAACGGTCGCTAGGACATTTGCCCACGAACTGGGACATGGGTATGTAAAATTATTATAAGAGGTGTGTTATGTGTTACTACCACCAGGACATAAGGTACCAACACAGAATCTTAAAAAACGTGTTTACTAATTTATCATTTTAAACATTATTTGTTTTGATAAAATTACGCGTTCAAGACTGAATTTTGCTTCGAGACGTCACACATAAATATTATCGTTTTCAAACCACCTATTGAAGGCGTGTACTTCATGTCCGCCTTATCGGAAATGATTTTCAAAATGGTAGAATGTACCGAGGGTATGTCAAAAAAACATAACTCGATGAATTGTGTTGCTTTTGCATGTTTCTGTATTTATAAGTGATGCACGAAAAACACATTGACTGATAGAGATAGCAAGACAATATAATTGCATTGTTTTTGTTTGTAAATTGATGGTCATGTTAGCCTTCACATGAGCAGTTGAGAAAATAAAATCAGCAACCAGGACATATGCATGTTTGTATTGCTGCGCGGTTTATTTCACTTTACTATAATACAATACTACATATACAATAATATTGCATTAAATATGTTGTATATGTCGTTATATCACAGTAATCTACAATCATTTTCCAGCATGTGCTTACACCCGTATAATTATAGATTCGGAATTAACCACGATGTTGACCTCGGATGCCCCGACAGCACGTACATCATGGGCCAAGCCATAGTATCTCCTTCTGCAGCCACTCAGTCAACTTATTTCAAGTTCTCGTCGTGTTCGTCTTCAGCTGTCATGTCGTTCACCAATTCGTATGTATCCATATACAATACCTTTTCAACAATTCATTGGAAAATACGGAATTTGTACTATCTAAACAACGTTATTATGGACATTACCTTGTTGATGTCACATTGACTTAATTGTGTGATTTCAGACTCTCGACAGATTTTCGGCCGACTTGTTTGCTTCCAACTGACAGTGATTTCTTTGCCGATTTCTGTAAAGGTGTCCGCGGCATGACCATGACGTTAGATAAACAGTGCCAGAGAACATACGGTGTCAACAGTTATCGTTGTGATTTAGGGGTAGGTGCATGACTTTTGTTTTGTGTCCTTATGTCTTGGTTCTGTCCTAACTGACTTTGATTTCACGCAATGCGTCCAATTTGCACAATACATGTACCATACCAATTACGGTCTCTGTCGAAATACGTGCTTACATATGCAGACATAATACAAACTAAGTCGTCACGAACGGACCCAGCAGTGTATGTTATCTAATAATTGTGTAAATCGACATGTATTTTAATTTGGTTCCGAGATGAGTTTCTCTTAACGGATACTGCTGTTCTACAATCTTACGCGGACAAGGAATACATACATATGTGTATTACAATAATCCAAAAAAAGTTATATATGATATACCGAATGTTGAGATCTCATTAATTATACGTACTTTCTTCAATGCAGGGTGCAGATGAAACTTTCCTTGACAACAACTTTGTAACAAGGTGCGTGAAGGCGACCTCTGGCACGAACCCACATCCTTTCTACTGTCGTACGTCTTCCGGTTGCTGGAGCATTCCCGAGGTCCTTATCGGAACCAAATGTTCCATCAATGGAGAACAAAATAAAGATAATGTATGTCAAGTTAAATGGCGTGATGACATATAACAGGCTTGTTATCAGCGTAAAGTGTTAACAGATGTGTTTTTGTATTAGCAGCGTAAAGTGAAATTATGTTTAACTATACACATATATATGTTCTGTATTTGCAGCATACAATGAAATTATTGTTTGTTTACAATATTAAATAAATACATGTATTAATTTATTTAGCGATGTCTCAACAGACTAACTAAATGGAAGCTTTAAAAGGTATTGAATTTATAAGGGTCTTTCGATTGACAAGCATGTATTGCCTCTTACTAGTGTGTTAAATTATTTTAGGTTTGCTTTAATGGACAGTGTCAGAGCGTTTCATTTTGTGATAATGCCCCACCAGCTCCTGAACCAACAACTACAACACCGAAAGCACCAACTACAACACCGAAAGCACCAACTACAACACAGAAAGCACCAACTACAACACCGAAAGCACCAACTACAACACCGAAAGCACCAACTACAACACCGAAAGCACCAACTACAACACCGAAAGCAACAACTACAACACCGAAAGCACCAACTACAACACCGAAAGCACCAACTACAACACCGAAAGCACCAACTACAACACCGAAAGCACCAACTACATCACCGCAAGCAACAACTACAACACCGAAAGCACCAACTACAACACCGAAAGCACCAACTACAACACCGAAAGCACCAACTACAACGCAACAAATCAACGCATGCAGTTGCTACGACGGACCGTGTTGCCGTTCAAAGTACAACAACGAAGGAACATGTTGCGAAGGCTGTGGCCTGAAGGAAACCATTGACGGTGACTTTGTTTGTCGCCTTACCAGGTGCCCGGACAAATGCACGACTAGTACGTGTTGCGTTGTCAGGAACGACAACGGGGCTTGCTGCAATGGTTGAGTCTCACGCAAACTTCGAGAAGGCTGCAAACTGGCTTCAGTGGCACAGAAAGATTATATCTATGGCGAATATGTCTACAAAGAGGAAAATGATCTTTATTAGCTTCTAAATTGGATGTATTGCCGAATAAATTAGCAATACAAGAGAATATTAATTCAATTGAATTACAATTTAATTAATCAATGGTTTAATGTTCACCAGAGTAACAGAATTGCAACTTTCTGAGGCATGATGAAATGTTGTAAATACAATTATCAGCTTAATCCCTTCTTAGTGACAAGATTTCAAGACCTAGCATCATATAGTACATGTCACATATCATTTAGTACGAGGACGACTAAAACAATGACATTTCACTTCGCTTAATTCATAATAGTTTTCCTTTTAATCTATATTCCTTGTGTTATTAAGTTGTCATAAACCAGTAATATCAAAATATCAATTTAGCATAAATATACCTTGACAATTATGTACATGTAATTTCCTAAAGGTGTGTGGTCATAGGTACGGGATATTAAGCGATATTTGTATGCTACTATGGTCTCTACAGCGGAGTGAATATTAACATCATACAATAATGCAAGAATTATTCAAATATAAATGACCTTATAATGCTTAACCGAAATAGGATGTCTTAAATTTTAACGGTCACGGCGTATTAATAACAACTGTTCTTAGTTTACCTTAACAACGTACCAATAAATATCTATATGCTTCTTCAATGTTCAATAACGACAAAGTTCGAGTAGGCCTGTGTAAGTATATCACTAAACTAACAGGTTTTCCTTACTGCTTAAACAAAAAACCTTTCATCGAATAGAAATAGCAACATCATCTTAAACTCTTTTGCTGCGTATATGCATTATGTACGTACATTAACATGATTACGTTCGCTAGCTGATTTCTGAAAAATGGATAAAATAAGTAAAATAACTTAAAGCCTTATTCGACATGCTTTAAATACCACATAATGCAATAAATCGGTGGTTGGCATTTTGCCTGACAATTATTTCTAAGCTACTTGGTTAGGTATTTCATCATTAAAATTAATTAGTCATTGCTTCTCTATTCTACTAAAGACCGTTGGGGATTCCTTTGTTCACATTTCCTAATATTTAATTGTGAATTGTGAAGTGCAAACATTAATTTATTCAAACTCTACTTTTTCACGATTTTGTTGAAAATCGTGAAGTGTGAAGTGTGAATAAATTAATTGTTGTACTTCCCGGTTCACAATGTATTGTTACGAAATGAGAATAATGAAAATACCAGCGGTCTTTCGTACTATTCCAATGATGGGTATTTCTATACATCGACTCTGCTGTTGTAAGAAAGATTCTATAATGGGACACATTCGGAGACAAAACATGAACCAATATACTAAACGGTGGTCTGTGATTACGTTCCCTTTTTATTAAGACTAAATCATAAAAATCTTGTTCCACGGATTGACTCCTATTACTGAAGTCGATTTCTTCATTTTAGATCTCCAACATTTTATTTATGGGCTTTTCTACATTTAGGCGAAGTATGGACTCATAGGTGTTAGTCAAGTTAGCGCAGCACTTATAGAACGTGTTTCCATTACTGAGTCACATTTAATAAGTAAATTTACAATTACATTAAGAAACAAAAATTGGGAACCTTGTCCTTAGCAACAGGATGGTGAATATTCTGTAATGCAGCATACAAGAGTAATATTGCTGAATCGCTTAATTGGGAACCCCTATAATTTACGAAACGGCTTACAAAATTACTCGGAACATTTGTGCACATATGCCGTACACTCGTGTAAAAAAGTTTTCCTCGCGGTTATTTTAGTTTGATTAAAGTTAATTTAATTTATATCCAAAATAGTGATGCTTCTTTATATTTAGTCTCACTATTTTGGATTTTATCAGATAGTCCAAAACTGACAAATGTTTTCGGAACAATATGTATTATTGCTGGTTTGCCTTGTTATTTCAATAACTTAATCATACATTATAATTGTATTTATTTGCTTATTAGCCATATTGTATTACATTTGCTCATTAGCCATAAAATTAGCCATTAAAACATCAAACGCATTAGTAGCGTTTCTCATTTAACTAAACGGTGCAAGTGTACAAATATTCATAAAAAAAGTCATTCTTACAATTTCTGCTGATGTAATTTTCCTTTGTAGTTCATTCGTACAATTTCAGTTGGATTAATTCCCGTTTAACTTTGAAGTTCATTATATACAATTTCAGTTGGAGTAATTTCAATTTGACTTTGTAGTATTGCTACAAATACACAAAAGTAAACATTAAAGCTCCCTGAACATTGTGGGCTTATTATAGGTACATGTAGTTAGGCAAAACACGTTAAATATACACTGCACATAGACTTATAAAGTGTACTTACATATTCATGATGCGATTCGATAAACGATAATTATATTCGACATTTATAATTTGAGAGTTTTTTAAGTGGTATGTCACTGGTTCTCATTAATGAATGCAAATTGGAACTTACAATCAACACACTCAATTAAGCCAATAAGGAATGTATCATCGCAACATACAACAGACTACACATTCACAACATAACAACATGTATCGAAACTATAATGCTTGACAATAATTGCATTACATGGCTGTTCGTTTCCGTAATTGCTATCAATTGAATTGGGATTGAATGATTAATACATTATAAAACAATGTTTACTGTTAGCTGTGTTTAGTTCCTCGAAACAAAGAATGCTACATTTTGTATATTTTACAATCACATTCCCACGCTTATGCAAAAAAAGTCTTTTTATTATCACGCAATATCATTCCTTGAAATAATTTGGTGTAAATAAAGAATTGAAGTTTTCATGACAATTGTGCATTTCGTGAACAAGTAACGAAATATTTCTGACATTCATATATACACATACATACATGTACATATACCATTACATACAGACATGCAAGTTATGCTTTTTCTCCCAAACTTGGTATTATTACATTAAACTTCAACTTACGTGAAGGACAACACTTCTCGTAAAGTTGTCCAACTCAAAACTTCTAAATAGTGTTCATTCAGGTTCAGTGAAATCCAATGCAACGCATTTACAGGTTTCATCATAGTTTTTGTTGAAATGCGTCAGTACAAACAAGCATGCGCTGACTAACGTAGTCTGTTTAAAACATGAATTGTCAGTTGAATTAGTAATAAACACATCTCATTACGCACTGATTTCTGTTTTAAGTAATGATAAAAAACACACCCACAAAACCGTGACAACAACCAATTAGAAACATATAAACTTGTTTTTCAAAGCGCTTGGCAATATAATGATCGATGCAAGTATCTGTATAGAAACGGTAACCCACATCATTTTGTCTTATTTGTAGTTTAGCTACATGTACACCAACATCTTCGATTCCAAACCGAACAAAAATGAATGTGTTCACAAAATCTAAACTTGGCAAAGTGTCATATGCATGCGTTCGTGCATTTTCATCAAAAAAAAAAAATTTGTTGTGCTCACTAATTCATCGGTCGTGCTTACTGATTCATTGGGAGTAATTTAAGGTCAATAATGAATGCATTGTGCGAGTAAAGACGCATAATAACGTGTCGATAGGATTACCCCCACGCAGACTAGTGGTTACATTTGAATGTACGTCATGTCTTCCCATTGACGAAATTTAAATTAGTTTCCAGCACCTTAGCTATTAAATCAACCAATCATTTGTTGAGAAAGGTGCACTTTGGGCAGAGAACGAACAAATCGTGGCGGCGACAAATGTGTCATTCTGGTAAACATAACAGCACCAAACGTTGCGGAATCATGCGTATATCATTGTCAGCGTTTGCTGTATCATTGCGTTACTTATGATGAAAATTATTTTTAATGTATATGTTTTCTTTAAAAATGTATTGAATCGTGTATCGATAGCAATTATCATTGTTTAACGTTCTTGAGAATGAATTGTTTACGTTTAGGAAATACTTAAACAAATATTGTCTTTGAATTGTTACGAGCAACCTCGATTCTGTCTCTGCGCCTGAAGTGAAGAATTTGATTGTCACATTATATACACGTATTTGCAACAATTCTTTTGCTAACATAATGCTATAGCAATACTAAGTTTTCAATTATACAAATTGATTCTTTTCCAATCCAAATCAGTAGTTTAACCTGTGTAGATGTACAAGTTATGATTGCCTAGCGTGGAGAAACAAAGACGTGAATGACAACACCTGAAATCGTTGGAAACAGTAGCTGAATGATATTGCAATTATAACTGCAAAATGCTTTAATATAACTCAAATGATATCTTAGCATTAACGGAACCTTAACTGGTCGAATTTGCAAAGTACAATGATTTTACAATAACCACACGTATTTGTGTGTGACAATTTGGCAGGTACAAAAGTTTCTTTTTGGTTAAGTACATAAAATAACACTCCTGACACATAAATATATTGGAATAATGTGTCGGCCATGAAAAAATATCAACTGATGATAAAATGTATAAAGAGTTTGTAACGCTTTTCGTCTATTTTTTTTAAAACACGCGTTTCACTTACATAGTGTTACTGATGCACAATAATATATATAAATTATAAGCTGACCTGGTTCGCGTGTCAGAAAGTTGATGCGATTGTTGTGTATTCGAGCAACGGCGGAGGCGTAGTTTAAGTAGTGAAGGAATATTGATGTTGGATAGTTACGATGCTTCGATTTTTGCAGATAATATATAATGACCTTCTTTTTTGTTGTTTTTGTTTTGTTTTTCAAAACGTAAAATACGAAAATATGTGAATAAGTCCATTCATCATTCAACTGATTTTATAGTTTCAAAACAATATAAACAGGTTGTTAAACTATAGGAGAATGTTGAATGATATAAGTGCGTGACAACTTTTTTTTTAAATTATGTATATACTTGTTACACTGTGTATCAGAAAGAATTTAACTATGGTACTCCGTTTCCAGCCTCGTGCCCTGCTCGTGACTCATGTGTTTTGACAAATGTTGTTAAATTAAATCATTGTGCGTATTTTGATGCGAAGTACATCACAAGCAACTCAAACACAAGGCACACAGTTAAATTTTGTCTTGAAAACCCGTTCGTGGAAAAATGGCAAAAACTTAGTCGGTTTGATGTGTTGACGTCGACTGAAGAAAAGATGAACTGGTGTCTCTCACAATTAGCATATGCATTTTTTTAAATACAAGATTTCTTATAGGCGGATTTTGAGAGAATTTCGTGTTCGTGTTTTCGCGATCTTTTATACAGCGAACTTTAATTAACAGAATCAGGATTCCGTAGTTCTGTGCGTTAACATTTTCGTAAAAATGCCCTTGCTACAAGAACGTTTCATTCCAGTGTGAACCATGTTGAATAGAGATCCTTTTAGAAAGCCGCATACCTGTTAAAAACAAGACACGAAACTGAATCGCAAATACGTGATCACACTTTTTCTTGTACACGTACAACTAAACCTGTTTGCGAAATCACCATTGTCGAGAACAACATTGTAATTGTTAAGATGTTGCAAAACGGGACAAAAAAGCGACGTTTACTCATATCATGAGCATGTTTCTCGCCGAAAACCAGAAACGGTGTTTTCCCTTTTTTGTTTATTCACGGCAGCAAGGCTTAAGACATATAAATTATAAAATTATGAACATAAACATTCTGCAATGGTTCTTCTGAGCGTACCTTAATCGGAAATATGTCCATTCGCTGTTGTTGTTGTTTTTTTTTCAGTATAATTATGTGATATAATATCTTATTAAAACACAAATTAATACATGTTTTTACTTTCAATATTAACTTTGGTACAACTATATGTTGCTTTACAGGCAACTACGCAAAAGAAGGAGAGGATTGCGAACAAACTATCAAAAGCTTCATTAAAAGCGAACTGGGATTCGAACTTCACATATCAATTGATCGGGCCCACAGATTAGGACGGTTCAGGAAAGATCACATCAGCAGGCCAGCAAAACCTCCCCAAATCTGACTGCTGGGCCAAAGACCATGTACCCTAAAAAAATGGAGGACAAACGGCGCTCATTATATGAAATTGCCGACGAACTTAGAAAAAACAAAGACAACAAGGTTATTTTTGTGAGAGACAGGCTCTTCGTAAACGAACAACAGTATACACCAAATCCACCCGACAGCACAGTGCAGCCAGCCACACAGAACCACTATATCAAATACAAACAACCAAGCTACACGAGATAGAAATCAAACAAACACCAGTAAGCAGAGAACCAATACCCATGCACACGATGAAACTCACTGGAGCATGACGTTCTGCCGCCGCCCCACAAAAGAAACCAGTGGGATGAGCACGGAAGTCGCAACACAAAATAAATTCTAAGCCCTTAGCACACCCATGGCCGGAGTGATGCCATCGCGCTACTCTACAGACGCAGGGAAAAAGAAGGCAACATCTCCACTTGATATTGACAATCAATCTAAAAAACAACACTACTATGACTCAAATGATTATACAAGTGATGATCACAGTACAGAAACCACAAGAGTAAACCCATCGCAAGAACCTAACTCCAGAGAAACGATGCAACTTTCAAATCAGACTTGTGATAAACCACCGGCAATGCCCAACGACAGCGTCATTGTCATTGACAACCCACACCAGACTAACTGTAGTGCAGAACTGAAATCAAAGCGACAATCAGCAAAGTAGTAAATGTGACCGTCAACAATAGGGACACACAGGAAACAACGACAATGTGGTTTCAGTCAATAGTAGTAACAACACGCAGCGATTAAATGTACAAAAATCGTTCTGCTGCAATAATATCACTTTACATGTTTTGTCTTTAAATGCTTGTGGAATAACATCAATACTTTTATGCCCAGAGTTTGTCTCATTAATTTACAAGTACGATATAATTGCCCTTCAAGAAACAAAAGCTGATGTTAGTATAACATAAATTTACCAGGCTTCAAAGTACATATAAGCGCTCTCTAATTTGACTCGCTTAGTACAAAATACCTCAATTAACCGACGGAAATCCATAAACTCAATAAAAAACCGCTACACACGTGTGAACCACGTAAATTGTTCGTGGGTGATATCTGATAAACCAAATCGATTAAAATGGTTACAATATACTAATTTTACTTGAGCGTTAAAGCTACTAGTGCGCAAAAAAATCTGATGAAAAACAAGTAACTATTACACCTAGGCATTGATTTATCCATTTAATTATTGTGGGGCGTTACTATTACCTATGTATTTTTAATTATTGTATTACTATTGTTGTTTCCTGTAAATACCTCACCACGTGACTATGTAAATATGTTTATATATATATATATATATATATATATATTTATATATATATATATATATATATATATATATATACACACTTTGTTTGCTCATTCTATTCACTTGTTGTGAAAATGTGCATATTATAGAAATAAACAGTTTAAACAGTTTAAACTTTGTATTCACCCTAGCCCATAACCATAAATAATGCCCAGCAGCGGTGTAATTCATTGTCCTTAATTTATTATCTATCCGCAGGTAATTATTGAAAAGGTATATGCATCGGACTGTCTGGCTGTAGATAAGCATGTGTTATTTCGCAAACATTCGTTCCGTTTTATTTCACACAAACGAACAATTGGTCGTATGGTTAAACGCTTACGAACGTTTTTGTGTCGTGCGATACGTTGGCACGTTTAATATCACTATATGTATTTTGTGAATGAAATGTTGACATAATTCAAGAAATGCTGGAGATTTGTTTGCTGTTAATTGAAGGAAAGGGATATGCTGACAATAAAATCAGAAATAGTTTATTAAATAATTTTCGACTGATACTTTTCATACTGATCACTATATAATTACACGTATGAAACTGTATTTTAATTATTAATGTACTTTCATGTACTGACATAGCACAGTGTTGACTTTTGTCTTAAATAAAACATTACTATTATAAGTGTCTTCAAAGCTGTGAGTGACGTGAAATAAAAGTAAGGACCAAACACTGAATGTTAACATCCTTAAATAATTTTTAATAAAGGTTGATATTATTGATTTTTTTTTTGCGGTATGGTAATTAACTAATAAATAGAAAACTGTGTAATTTATGTCGAATGTTTTACAACAAAAAAAAAAATTATTTAATTATTGCAAAAGAGCAAGTGAAAATACCGTGTCGACTTCAGCTGGAACGTCTAAAGCAAATTCATTGCCAATTAGAATTGTACGAGTATCATTTAAATGGTTAAATAACAATTCATCATCAACGAAGTTTATATATAACGCGTGTGTCTCAATTAATATTAGAGGTCTCCGTTGTCGGGAAGAGGCTACGTCAGTTTGTGGACAGATCTTTTCTACGGAGCATTTTATCTACATGTGTATTATGGAATTGAATTAACGAACTATTAAGTAAGTTACTTTGTTGTTCTGTTGTATGTGTGTTCATGTATCATAAATAATTATTGTTTTGTATTACTCAATATTGTTTTGATATTTTATAATATTTTAAATGAAAAGAAATTGTTTACACGAGGAAGTGTCAGAGTGCATTTGAAATTGTGTATACCGAACCAAACACCTCATCATTTTCGAGTTTATTTTGGAGATAGTATTTTTAAATAATGCCTGCGAACACAAAATCATGACGCATAAGGCAAATAAACGTATTTATTTATTATTTAACAATTCACATAAACGTCTAAATTTTAGCAATATGAATATTTCATTGCATCTTCCGCTGTACAGCTTCATTATTAACAATACACTGGAGCAGCTTTTACTTGTTCCACTTTTTGTACGCTCTTTTCGACGGAGGTTTCGAATGTAGAAAGTAATAGCGAAGGAGCATACAACTACAATAGATGTATTCGTTCAATGTGTTATCACTTCATTCATATTTAGATTGGAAAGAAATTGAACTAAGACTTTATTGTTTTCCTTTTTTTACAGTTCCATTTTTCAGGTATGAATCACTTTCCTTTCATTAATATAGAAGTTTCTATGTATATACAATACAAAGAGATAAAATTGTCTTATTCTGAGCCATGGTTTCCATGGCATCAAATATGTTTTGGACTTATACACGTACTATGCATAGCGCTACTTATGTTAATAAAATACGGCGTAGTATGCTGTTTATGTATATGTAAAAGAAATCAAAGCAAAAACTGTATTGATAAACATGCCGCGTTAAATGCAAGAGACAATGAACTTACAGTAGAAATATGCATTCTTTAAAGTGACTTTGCCTACGACAAGGGCTTCAAAAGAGAAATATCACTAACACATCGTCGACCGAAAGTCAGAAGGGGCTATCAGCATTCGTTCACATATGCTGATGACACCTCCTGGATTTCAAGGGACGAAAATTGCAATTAAGATATTAATTTTATCTCATCATCAGGCGTGCATTGACGAAATAACATAATAAAGTAAAACAAGCACTATGTAACATCAATCATTGTTTTTATTTATTGTTTGATGTCCCTTTTAAATGATATAATGGTAAATACCTGTCTTATATTAATCGGAATAAAGTTCACAGATCGCTTGTTTGATGGAGTTGAAAATGGCTTATTCACTATTATTTTGTGCGGCCCGTTTCTGTATGGAAGATAATTTCCGCAAGTTTGGTCGTGTTGCTAAACAATTTAAAGCACAACAATAGTCCGTAGATGTTAATATGTATGAGTTATAAAATAATTCTCTTGTTTCAGAATAAATGAAGCGGTTAATTATTTTTTTAAAGGCTAGTTTAGAATTTGCTTCTGACAGACGTTATTTGTATGCGATTGTCAAGTGAGATGTTTGTCGACAGTTATTCTGAGTACATTTAGATCATTTATTTGATCGAAAAAAGTGTTATTGATATTAGGTGTAAGATTGTTCGTAGAATAATTGGCTTTTGTTTAAACCATGCATTTACGTTTTGCAATGAACATTGTATATTTTGAATGGTAAAGTATGATGCGTGTACAGTGGGGTCAGCGATTGTGTTCCGCAAATGAGCGATTAATTGCGATTGCGTTTTAAACTGTTTTAATCCGTTTAAATCCGATTGTTAGCGTGTGTTAGCGGTGCTACCGTAGTGCGCATGCGTAGTGGTGAAAAGCGCTGAAAAGGCGTGGCTTACTCTTAAGCCAATCAAAATGCCGATAGTAGGAAGATAACACCGCCCCCTGGTCACATGGTCCTAATTGAATAATTATCGGCGGAATATTAACTCCGCCCTCTGAACACTTTATCTCAATATTCAATGTAGCTCAAAATAAAAATAAAACTATTATTTAAAGTTAATGTCATATATATTTAAAATGCATATGGTTATGGACAAAATCCATATTATGGCAGTCATTATGAAAAATAATTACAACAATAACAACAACACCCAATTATTATTATTATTACTAGTATTATTATTATTATTATATAGTGGTAATATTTTAGAAATAATAATAATAATAATAATAATAATAATAATAATATAATGAACCATCATCATCATCATTTATAAACGTTCTATAATAACGTTTTCTGTGTTTAGATTGGTATCATTTAATATGTGTGCTTCTTTTTTCAGGAATATTATTTTATATGCAACAGATTATCATTAGTGTCGGTGCAGCTTTTTAATCGCTTTCATCAAACATTCTTAGCACAACGCAGGTACTTCGCACGACGTAGACAGTTATAAAGATCATAATTGCAAATCGATAACATGTTACTCGTAAAAATAGCGGGTTTTTAAAATATAGCTAAACTCCGACGGTTTATACACAACAACTTCACCGCGTAATAAATAATACAATAATTGAATAACGAATGTATTCAAAGGAACAACATCAGAAGTATTTATTTGTGGAAGCAGCAGCAGCGGTTGTGGCAGTAGTAGTTAGTAGTAATAGTACAGTTAGTGGTAGAAGTACCAATATTGTGGTAGTAACGACATCATAAATGGTACTATCTGATTTCCGAAATACTTTTAAGTCAGTTTGGAGTAGCTATGACAATTCAATTAGATAGTGTCTATTTGATTTTTATTGCAAATGCTCACTAAGTATAATTGTGTAAACATTACTAAACGTAACAATTTACTTCGGATGTATTTGGGATCGTTGGTACACTACGTTAATTGAAAGTAACATTGAAGAAAAAATGTGCTCTGGAATTCTAAGATATAAATTTATATTCAAGTTAAAACAATTGCAAGATCATGAATAATCAGCATGTTATAGCGAATACTATTTTGTTCCAGTGTGTTCACATTCAATAATGTAATGTATGTTTAGTTCACATCTAAATAACGGTAACTTAACTGTGCATTAATTGGCATTCAGTTATTTTAAAATATAGGACAGTTCGAGTAAATCGAGTAAATTTTGCGATGTAAATAGAAATATAGCAAATAGTTGCTATTACTTTTGTGGTTATATTCCCGTAAAGACTGCACTAACATTGTGAAAGTTCAATGTAACACAAAAACCTTGCTTTTGTTTAGAATGTAAAAATATAATTAGTGATTTTGTAAATTATTACTCACAGGGGTGAGCAAATTTGATAGCATTTCAATAATTTGCCTCTGTATGTGTAATATAAACTAAAGTAGAAAAAAAAACACGATAAAATAATTGAAACAAAAACATTACGCACGCAAACACGCTCTCACGCACACACCGACATAATTCAATTAAATGTGACTACTCGTACTATGTTATGATTTATTATTCATTTGTATCCAGTTGCGTATTTTGATAAGATATTGTTTGTAGATAATGCTCGTAAACGATGAGCTGTAATATACTGTCGTAAATACACATGTTATTCTGTTGTGTGTTTGTTTATTTTTTATTCTTTTTTTTGTAGTCATCACGTAAAGACTCTTTGCAACACGATAAGTTGCTTTCAATTATTATACCAGAAGGTTACGCATGCGCAAATAAATTCCTTCTTTGTTACATATAAAATATTCAAAGTTTGATCTCAATTTTCACCATGACCAAGCTACTTTCCAATATGTCACTATATATTGATGGAAAGGTGAAGACATAACCTTTTGAAAACACAGCATGTCAAAAAAATGTATGCGTTGTAACTCAAAATATTTACCTTAGAAAAAACACACCGGTTATGACGGGCATGGAGGCTGCCATTTTACGCATGAATACATGGTCCAAAAGTTATGAAGCTGGGAACCACTAGACAAAGTAGTGCACAAAAACAGCCTTTTTCTTATTGCTTACATATATACCTTTAAAATATACCAAAACATATCATTTAAACTGTATTTTACAAATTATATGCATCCTGCACTCAATAATATGTGCTCAGTATCTAACCCTGAGGATGTGTGACTTCCGTTTTTGGGATAATTAGACCTAAAGATAGCGTTTGCGCTGAAAAGCGGGGAA
Organism: Congeria kusceri; assembly: GCA_027627225.1. Classification (NCBI taxonomy): domain Eukaryota; kingdom Metazoa; phylum Mollusca; class Bivalvia; order Myida; family Dreissenidae; genus Congeria; species Congeria kusceri. The sequence continues at coordinate 92,282,060 of CM051025.1, forward strand.
TTACATAATTTAGCGGTTGAAAACGGATGAGAAACGCTGAAAACCGTTTAAACTGATGAAAACGGTTTAAAACGTATTTTATTTGCGATCCTTTACCGATTAATCGCGGAACACAATCGCTGACCCTACTGTATTTTCTTATCATCTGCATAAAGATCAATTGTTGAGTTTTGAAGAAAGTATGTGATGTCGTATATAAGAAATAGAAGAGGACCAAGAATAAATCATAATGTATCACATACAATGACATGTCATAATATGTTTGTTTATGTAACAAAAAATACGTTTAAACTAAGAATAGATCATTGTGGTACCCCATCCTTGATATTTTGAAATCTGATTTTCTGGAACCCACTTTTGCGCACTGTCTTCTTGTAGACAGCAAAGATTTCTTCAAGGTTAGAGCATTTTCAGAGAAATGGTACACACAAAGTTTATCAAGTTAAAAGTGATCTACTAAATCAAATTATTTCTGGATATCAAGGATATCGTGACCCCACGATCTGCTCAGGGTGAAAACCACGAATCTACTAGGCGAATGAATGATTTCTGACAAGAATGACTTGGGCGGAAACCAGAGTGGAATCTGTGCAGTTGATGATGTATCTCAAAAAATGATTTAATTTGATTTGTAATATGTCTCCCAATAATCTTTGAAATGGTTTGGAGTATGGAAATAGGTCTATAGTTGTGAAGATCAGTTTTATCTGAAGCTTCATGTAATGGCAAAAAGATATGCATCCTTTTACAAGTTGGTCAGGAAACATTCAAGTTTGTATACTGTTATTAATAATGAAAGTACTCGGACCGACGACAGTATCACCTCAATATTTGAGTATTTCAAGTTTGTATACTGTTATTAATAATGAAAGTACTCGGATCGACGATAGTATCACCTCAATATTTGAGTATTTCAAGTTTGTATACTGTTATTAATAATGAAAGTACTCGGATCGACGATAGTATCACCTCAATATTTGAGTATTTTAGGGCCAATATTATCTAGTCCTGATACTTTCGATATGTTCAGAGAGTCTGTTATTTTCCGGACATAAACTATCGTAATTGAAGCAATTTCAAAAAATATGTGTGTTAAGTTTATTATTAGATATGTTTTAAACGTGTAACATGGGAAACGGATTTAAGCATTTTCATTAGGCCCTTTCTTTGTTAAAATTATAACGTCAGAATTGTTTTTAATCATTGTGTTGATTTTTTTTATAGAAGATCTCATTGTGTAGGATAATAGTTTCATTTAGATACATACACCTGTGTTGTGTGCATTTGGGAATGTCTTAGGTATATAATAAATATTTATATTACTTAAGGAGATAAATTTCTCGTAGACATGGCCCATTTATCAATCTTGGTCCTGTTTAGACAAGTCACCAATATGTCCGCTTGGCACTAAAATTACCGTAATTGACATTTGTTATATTTTTACAGGAGAAGCACAAACTTGTTGCTATGTTTAATGTAAAGTTATTACATACAATTTACTCAATTTACAATGCATTACAATACTCTCAAAAAGATTGCAGTTGTTATTTGTCTACAGTACCGTAAGTGAACAAAACATAGTTCTATTTACAATATAACTTTTCAGTAACATAACATTTTGCGCTGATATTTTGTACATGCAAAAAGTCTTATGAATTCCCAGACTATCGATTTTGCTTCGACAAGTATAACGTTTACAACTTTTAACACGGTATATCTATGTTTTATGATAATGATTATATTATTATAACTATTATAACTATAATTTACTGATATCAATCAATTTTATTTTCTTCAATTAATTATGTCACGAGTTTTATGTAAGCGTATAATTCTTAGTACAAAAGCAGCGTAACTACGTGCAGTTACCATACTTTTGCGCCAACAACTTTGGCAATAGATGTTGTTGTTGTTGTTGTTTTTGTAATACAATCCTGACACTAAACACGTAATGCGAATTAATATACAGGATCCAAATTTGCAAGAAAGTGAATTTCCTAAAAAGAAATTATTGTACATTTCTTTTTTGCGTCAAAGTGACGAATTACATATAAAACGCAGTACATAGTACTAAAACGTACAACAAACCCGCAAATATGTTATTGGTAACCAATAGCGTCTCATGGCAACAATCCCTTGTGATGCGTTGGGGGTTTATACGGGTTTAATGTCTCGCCAATATTTACATTTAAAACCTGTTTACATAGAACTGTCATGTCAACATCTTAACTGTCACGTTTCGGCACTACACAATGCGGAAAATACTTAATTGTATACACTTTGTCAAAGGAAATGCAAGATTTACATTCCTTAAAAACAGTATTGTTTGCGTATTCAATCATAAGTTGTACATTTACGTCATTGTCCGTTCTCAAAAGTGCAAAATTATTGATATATCTGCGTGTTTCTATCATTTATTCTGCAATCGTCCTCAACGTCATTATTATTATTATTAGTAGTAGTAGTAGTAGAAGTAGTAGTAGTAGTAGTAGTAGTAGTAGTAGTAGTAGTAGTAGTAGTAGTAGTAGTAGTAGTAGTAGTAGCAGCAGTAGTAGTAGTAGTAGTAGTAGTAGTAGTAGTAGTAGTAGTAGCAGCAGCAACAGCAGCAGTAGTAGTAGAACGAGTATTGTGATTGTGATGTGTCAACAAAACAGTTATTGTTTTCCGTAGTTCAATGTTTCAATAAAAACAATAAATCACTTTGATTGTACGATAGTTATGCATAAGGGCGTATAATACGTTCATAACATTTACATAATGTATTTTTTTGCATTCTGTATAACAAGGAAATACGCATCGTTTAACATTTCAAATATTTGCCAATAAAGGCTGATTGACACATAACTACGATTGAAGTCACATCTGTGTTAAATAGTTTCTGCTGTTGTGAGGTATCTTTGAAATAAATGCGCTGTTTGAAAACGAACATTAGTAAGGCGCCCCGAAGCACGAGCATCGTTAATGAATTGATGACATCTTCTGTGTCATATCGATCTTCTCAGATCTTTGAGGCGCCTGCAAAGAAAACTGATAGAAGAAATGTCACATGCATTGGATAGCAAATTAAAGCAAACATTTAGACAATGGCGGTTTTGACAGTTCACAATTGTTTCAGCATTATAACTTTCCACAGGTTCTCTTACGTTATATTTGTTGAAATCGACATAACGGCTGCATGTGCATGATAAATGCGTTTCACATGGTGTAGTCTAACAGGGCCAGGCTAATTATATTCTTGACCTTTAATAATTGGCCAATCGGTCACCTAGTAACACTGATCTAATATATTGAAACGTACTTGTACGAACTGTTGACATTTGTTAATAAGTTTCAAATGAAATGATTTATGTTTTAATATATCAAGTCAGCAGTTGTTTTTCCCGTCAATGCAAACATTAGTGTGTTAGAAACTCCAATGCCAGTTTGTTTCGAATCAACATTCGGAAGATGAAAAACTATTAAATATTTTCTTTTATCCAGGATACATGATTCTTCAAATTTATTTTATCGACATCTGATCGAATGAATTCGACCTTCGTTGCTCTTACAGTATTTCTTTTCTCATTTCAGTTGCAAAATGCCGTGGATTAAGAGTGTATTGCCGTTATTGATGGTCATTGCCCGTGTGACAGCGGACTCCATGGACCTTTCTTCGTTGCATTTAGACAATGGCGGTTTTGATAGTTCACAGTTGTTTCAGCATTATAACTTTCCACAGGTCCAGACAATCGCCGACCTAATTCAAAACCAATCTGTTTTATCCCATCAATATAAGGTGCCTCTTCTAGCGCCACCCCTGTCTTCAAGTAAACTTTTAACAATGCCGCAGTTGCCAATAAGCATGGTGGGGTTTCCAGGCAACCACACGTATGCAGGACCAAGTGTTTTGCCAGTGCCCCACGGCTTCCCTCAGAAAGGACAGCCACCTCATGTCGGTCCTAATTTCAACTCGTACATATCTTTACCACCCGGATCACCTGCCCAGCTCATCGCAGCGCCGAAGTGGATGAGCACAGCCCCATCTGCTCCTAGCGCACTTGGCATAGCATTACAAGGGGTAGTACCACCCAAACACGCACTGGTCCCCGTAGCAGATCCTGTACATCATCTGCCTATTAACCATCTGTTTGTTCCAGTAAGTGTTGGAGACATAAAAAGTGTTGATGAAAAGGGAATCGTTAAACATGGTTAGTGGATCTATTTTATATGGTTTGAATATTTGCTTTTTACCAGACTACATTTAATTGAACGCTGCTTTTTTCTTATTATTTCCCCAAGAAGAAACGTATCTTGTACATTGTGGTGACATTGTAATTTTGAGCTGTTACTACCTGAATACCAGAAACGTAGGCGTTCAATGTACAGATCTTAGTTTGTGAACGTAATACTACCGTTCATATAAGGCATTCGGTCTATATTAATTATTGACAGTTTCCTCTTTATCCTTCATTTATATCAGTAGATACCGTTTGAGTAGTTGTTTTACATGGTGCCTATGTCCAATGCACAATAATTAAGTAAGTGTAATATATGTTAGACTTTGCAAAAGGTTTGTTATTAAATACATTTACAACAAAACTTCTGTATCGCAGCATTTAGCCAATGGTGATTGAAACCATATTGTGTAAAACGTACATCGACCCTTGTGAATTAGAAAGTGCATATTATTCATTTTATTAAAATCATGCAGTTTTATAGATAAAAGTAATGCGAAATCGCAAATTTGCATTAATTTATACTTTTTTCATCCGTCAATATTATATATAGCGTCGACATACCAACAAACGTTCACGAATCACTTCTAATTATAATTTTAGATATGTTATATATTTAGAATCATATGTGAACTGCAAAATTGCATTAACGGCATTTCATCATAACTTCTATATCCTTATATATGTCATTTTACGGTAACCATAGGCATCAATCATATACTTATAATATTATTTGATCAACATTTTCAGTCGATTACATTTTTTGCAAAATTAAAAGTTTCAAAATGAATGAAGCCAGTTCTAAAAAGGACTGATATACATACAGGTCGATTTGAGCGTTTGCACATTCTGTAATAGTCGGTACAATATTAAAGACGCATGTCGAAATTATTTTGATATACTTCAGCGATTATTATTCAGTGCTAACACCCACAACAACTGACAAATCATTAGCTAATGCTCATCTTTTTGACAAGCTCTACATAAGAACAGGGCCTTGCAGTTGAATTCCATTTTGTCTATTTCTCTTTTATGGGGGTAATTTACTAGTTCATGTATCCAGAAAATTCATAAGCAAATAAAACAAGTAAGAAACAAATTAAGATCGAATGTTGTTAAGTACATTTCAATATTCTACAATAACTTTTGTACGTATGTATACATGTATAAGGTCGCCTATAGAACAAAACTGAAAACAGCACAGATTTAATGGAATAAAAGAATGCTTAAGATTTAACGTGAATGAATTCTGGTCCAGTTATTATTGTCAGATTTGTGCTACTTCCAGTTGGACCACCCGTGGCAGATATATTGATAGTCATCGATGCCTCAGCAAATATGGGTCACATAGACGCCCAGGGAATGGTCGTCTGGAACCCACACATCGTCGACTTCATTCGCAAGTTAATTGACTCTACACCCATGGGCACAAAGGACCATCGGATAGGCGTGGTCGTGGTGAGCTATGGCATTGATGACATGATTCCATTGACGCATGACAAGGCCTTCCTGATAGACTCACTGCATCATTTGAGACCATTGTTCCGTGGCGGTTGTACCGAAAAGGGTATCAGCACAGCGAGTAGCTTGTTTTATCAGTACGGAAGGCCTTTTGCTGTGAAGAGAATCGTCTTGCTGACTGATGGTACACATAAGTGCTCATATCGCAACATGCCTGAAGTGCTGTATGCCCAGAAATGCGGGATAGACATCATCCATATTGGCTTTGGTGCCAGTCCGGATAGTCTGACGGTCATTGGTAATGTGCCCGATCCGCAGCGTTCAGATTGGTTCGTGGCTGAACCTGTCATGTTACCTAAACTTGTGGATCCCGTGGCGAAGAGAGCCTTTATAGGTAAGAACTTTTAGTATGTGTTGTTGCTATGCTGAATGTTTCAATTTGATATAATGGTAATTGACTTTTTGTCATCTGCTGGCCAGGAACATGCTATATACAACAATTGTAGTGATGACAATTTTGTGACAACTTGACAAATATCACTCGTTCATTAATAAAAAATATAAGTTAGTGATTTTAACGTGAAACATAAACGTTGAGGTCTATCCGCGGCCTGATATCAAAATGAATCGACGAAACGTTCACACTTTGTGATTGAAACATAAGAATGAACAAGACTTTGGTCTGTATTTAAATACACTTTACTTATTTCGCAGGTGTATTTAACAATATAAGACACAATGAATAGACATTCATTCACATTGTGTCAATGTGACAAAAACATGATAATAAAATTAATCGTTAGTGAAGTTATAAACCGTGATTAATAAGGTTGACATTTTTGCCATCCTCAGTTATAAACGGCTTGTCACAATGAAGTTGCAAAATGCTAACGTTTTGACAGCATGATGTGCGCTTCAAACAAGATGTAGATATGCAGAGTCCCTGCAATCCATATGTCACAGAGCTGCTTTTGCGGAACTTATTTATCTTAACTGCAAAAATAATTCACCTGGTTTAATCAACCTAGTATTTGTTAAACTAAAAAGAAAAGGTGTCCTTTTGGGAATCTTGAGCCTCAGCTTCCGGATCAAAAGTCTGATGCGCTAAGCGATAGGACAGAACTATTTGTGAAATTAAAGTTGTTATTCTTAACGCTAGGTGATGGGCACGCTTGTTTACAAAACTGACAACGAAGAGAACAGCAGTATTCCTATTATTTATTCATTTCGCATTACAAACGCTATATATACGTTCTGTTCTTTTTTAAATATGTTACACATTTTTTTTAAATTTCCAAACAACAAATAGATAATACCCATACCAAGTGCATTAACATTTCTGATAAGTAAAAGTGGATATTATTGAATGCTTAAATACAAAATATTAAAATAAGACCGACACTTTCGCTTTAACGTGTACAATGTACGGAAAACTGTTATAATTGTATGTCATCTACACCAATTCGCTATTCTAAGTTGATATCGTACTAATCATTTTGTATAGAATGTGTCTGCATGCTCGGGCATGCTCGGGCAAATCTATACATCTACAAAGAATGTGTATGAGTTTTAGTTCAACTCGTCGAAGGCCATCGAGCTTATTCCATGGCGGTTCGTCCGTCGTGCGTGCGTGCGTGCGTTAGTGTGTGCACGTGTAAACGTTTTCTTTATATGACATCTCATCTAAAACCGTTCCGCCGACTTCGCTGAAACTTCACAGAAATGTTCCTTAAGTGGTTCTCTGTAAAAATAATCAAATGGATCCGCTCCACTGCATAGTAAAAATCTTTAAACGGCATCTCATCCTAAACCCCTGGGTAGATTTTCAAATAATTTCATTTTTTAATTGCAAAAGCAAATGCATCTGGTTTATTCAGCATATTATTTGAATAGGGTGGTTCTCTACTAAGGTTGCTTGAATGGTTCCGGTCAGTTGAAAAAAAAAACATGGCTGTCAGGGGGCGGGATCATTTTTCCTGATATATTGCTATATTTCAACATTTTGAAAATCTTCTTTTCAGAAAACACTGGCTGGATTTCGAAATGATATCACAGAGATGTTTCTTATCTGGTTCTTTACCAGAGTTGCTTAAATGGTTCCGGACTGTTGAAAAACATGGCCACCAGGGGGGGGGGGCCGTTTTTCCATAAATGACTATATTGAAAACTTTGAAAATCTTATTGTTAGAAACCACTTGTTGGATTGCGAAATAATTTCACGGAAATGTTCCTTGGCGGTTCTCTACCAAAATACGTTATATTTGTTTGATTCGTTAAAAAACATGGTCGCAATCAGGTTGGGAAGTTTTTCATTAGACGTAAAAAAAATGTTTGTTACAGGTTACCAGACCTTTCCTACAACAATGCCCCGACCCTAGAACATTTTATTGAGTTTGTCAGATATTTTTTGTTCTTTTTCCAATAATTAAATGTTTTTTGGATAAATAAATGTTTTGTGTTGATAGCATCCACTTCAAAACACCAATTTAAGGCCATTGTAAGGCCATTACCGATATGTTTTGAATATTCATTTAGTTTTAGAATCTTAAAGTTAACCATTTACCAAATACAAAAAAAAAATAAAATAAATAAATCCCTACCTACCAACCCTAATGTTTTGGGCATGTTACCTTTTTTACGCCTGATATGGCTGATGAGGGTCCTTTCCCTTCGGACACTCCTTACTTAGAAGCCCTTGGAGCAATACCGGTACTCGTGTACCTCTTGTGTGGATTTCCTTGACGTCGCACATATTTTCAGTTGATGTATGCAATTAATTAGCTTGTTTGTGCAATTGCGTGTGACTCATCTAGACGACGTAAAACATTGAAAAAAATGACAAATTGAACAATATTTAAATAGAACAAGTACATCATTCAATCAATTGATCGTTAGAGGTAATAATTACAAAATCTGGGTTCATTATAATATTGAACTATATTCTTTAATAATATATAAACCACGACAATAATAATTGTTATGAAGCGTTAGTTGTACTAGTAATTTTCATTTATTTAGAACTCTATCATGTAAACACAAGTTTGGTTATTGTTATGAAACTGTGTTGTACATGTTATTTATAACTCTTTAATTCATTTTAACACTGTTTACTTAATTGCTGTGAAACATTTGTTGTGATGTTGTACTGCCAAAAAAGAAAGCAGCGCTTACAGGTGTGATAAAATATGTGGTTGTGTTTGTATTTTATAGTGTTGTTTATTTAAATGTTGCAACAGCATAATACTCTGGACATCACCTCATAAAGTGTTTACTAACATATTTACCATTTACATTTCGATCCATAAGCACTGCGTACAAAAAGTGCGGCTCCGTACACATATGTTAGCCAAAATTAAATCATCGCACAGTAATGTATTACTGTGGCCCAAGCAATTCGTTTTGGATGTCTTGCAACTGTGTTAAACAAAGATCGGCATGAGCTATATAGCTCCTAAGATTTTTAAAGCTGCTTAGTCACAGATGGGGAAAATGACAAAAGATGAATGTTTCAAATCTAGTTAATTACTATAGTATTTGATACAACTGACTGAAATAACATTGTTGACAAATTAACACAAGTTTGACACATATTGTTTTATTCATTACAGCGCACCGTTTCAACCCGATTTCAATAGCGTCTCGAGACGCTTTTCAAGTATTTATAACTCCTAGGTTGTTGTTGTACAATTACCACGTGGTCCATACAACCAATCGATTTCGCTTCCGGAGTTCCGTAGTTTACAAACACAAGTAGCGCTTGAAACTTTCCAAACATGTGAAAGTATTTAGCGGCGCGGTTAAAGCGTCTGCCTGTCACGCAGAGGATCTTGGTACAATCCCCCGAAGGAACTCGGGACTTTTTTGCTTAACAATTAGTTTGTACGACTTTTTCCAATATATTTCATGTAATAATTTAAAAAAAGCTATATCGATAAACAAAACCAGTTAAAATATTATATAATCTTTCGTTTTAATAGTATTGGACATGCAGAATTAACATCACATCTCAATATTACACACCGAACAGTCGTAGTCTGTTTTTAGAAGGGCTTTCACACACGAGTCGTGAAGTCCGCTATTATTTGTATTGTCATTATACTATAAAGTGGTGCTTAATCGATTGCATTTGATGAGTTTCGTTACTTTTATATTATAAACAAGATTTTTGACCTCAGTTATATTTCTCTCATCATCTGTGACGTAGCATCTTTAAAGTTTTCTTTAAGACACGTGTGTTCTAACGTAACTGTACTACACAATTGGCTATTAATCATTGGAATACATGTATAAATCAGTTACTGTGTTTGATATATTTTCACCGACACTACATCATACAAAAAGGCATATATCACTGAAATAAATGTGATACCATATCCATCAATTAAATAGCTTTGTATAGGTCACATTAAACTAAAGTTTACTTAACAGTACATAAAATTCAATCACTATGTGATGTTAATTTATAAAAAAAAAACATTAAAACAAATCGACACCTCTTGACAGCTGTATTGAATTACGTATACTAAAGTAAAATATTACTCAAGCAAATATAAAATGCATCTTAAAGTGAAAACACAACATTATTTATTGGTCGAATGTATCGTAACATTGTTACATTTAAACCAAGCATGATGTTTATATTTACAAGTTAACTGTATTTAAAGATAAGGACCAGTACAATGCAAAACTTATTTTAGTTTGTATAGAGCGAGCTATATGCAATGTGCCCAATGTATAAAACGTATAAATGTGTATGCATGGTTATTGGGAAGTATGGTATACATAATTGACATAAACACTGCTTGGGTAAGAGTACTCTATAATAGACATATTTTCATACATTCACCCTTTTTCACATGCCATTTCGATTAGTTATTTTATTGATTTGAATAAGGCGTAAAAAAGTTGTTGGTTTCCGCTTAACCTAATTTTTTCCGCCGACCCTAAAAGTTATTTGCCTATTTTTCATTATTGCGAAAAAAATAGATGTTTTTGCTTATATAGACGCTTCCATAAATGTCAATCGTAATCTAATTAATCTGCAATATTATCCAATCATCGCACTTGGATATTACGTGTTTAGCGATTAAACTATTTAAAACAAAACAGCACGTGCATAATGTTTGTGATATTCAGAAGAGCACGTGGTAATGTTTGTGATTTTCGATTAATGGAAATTAATCCTTTAACAATAGCTGGGGAGGAGTTTAAACTATTCGTGGCAAAACCCGGATCGGTCTATTATAAGTTTCTTGCCAGCAGCTCTTTTTTCGATGAACTTATTTATAGTTAAGGTACAGTTTCTTTGTTGGGAGGCTTTTAAACATTTTATATGCAGTCCAATATACTTTTTTCGATGAACTTATTTATAGTTAAGGTACAGTTTCTTTGTTGGGAGGCTTTTAAACATTTTATATGCAGTCCAATATACTTAAACGATGTGGTGAATACGTGGCTAAGAAGAGATTTGGAGATGTAAGCGGAAACCAACCACTAATGTTTGACATTAAGACATTGATTGAAATAGCAAAAATGAGCGTTTGACTTTTTGTCGATATTTTTCAAAACATGTGTATTACTGGCATAGTGTTATAATTACGAATTCAATTCTACCAGCCGCTTTAGCCTAGTGCTTAGCGTGTCCGACTATTGATCCAGCGGTTGTGAGTTCGAGCCCCTTTCAGAGGATTTTCATTCCTTTTTTAAATGTTTTCGTTGACATATTATATACGGGGTTGTTAATCCAGTTCCTTAAGTTTCTTAAAATCTGAAAATATTAAATTCGGTGACTAAGTCCCTACACAGACTAAATTCTCGACACACATGTATGTAAATGCAGTTTGGTAACGTCCTATCCTAAACAATTAAGTATTTAATTCGTCATTGTCAGTTTAATTTCAGTAAGGAACGATATCGGATCGTCTTGCAAGCCTAGATGAAGAAGTTCGTCCCATATGTGCATTGCAAATACTTTCATTTGACTAGAACTTAAAGGGGCATATCGACGGTATTTCCCATAAATATAGACACGTATTAAAACAACACGCATTCCCATTTTTCACGAAAATATTTTTTATAGTAGTAATAATATATTGATGGAATTTTATTTAGGAAAAAATATATAAAACGCCAACAAAAAAATTTCGATACATGGTTCTAGCGGGATTCAAACTCACGCATACAAAATCGCGCACTTAAAGGGAAACCTTCCTACGCTAGACTTCATTTATCATTATCATTCGCATAGCGGTACTTACGGTGGCATAGATGTGACATGTGCATGTTTTTATTTATGTCGTTCCCACGACACATTAAGTCGTGGGAACGAGATCTTATCTCGTGGGAACGAGATCATATCTCGTGGGAACGAGATCTTATCTCGTGGGAACGACATAATTATGTCGTTCCAACGACATATTAAGTCGTGGGAACGAGATCTTACCTCGTGGGAACGACATAAATAATTCGTGGGAACGACATATTAAGTCGTGGGAACGAGATAATTAACTCGTGGTAACGACATAATTAACCAATCAGAATACACGTTGTTTAAAAGCATGTTTCAAAATGGCTGATACAAGAGACGCTTACATAAATATCGTATTTCAATGCTGGATTAAGATATAAAGAAATTGTTTTTCTTCTGCGAGAGCAAGATGGAATTTCATTGGTTCATTAAGTCGTTCCCTCGACAAAAATATCTCGTTCCCACGACATAATTATGTCGTTCCCAAGATATAAGATCTCGTTCCCACGAGATAAGATCTCGTTCCCACGACTTAATATGTCGTTCCCACGACATAATTATGTCGTTCCCACGAGATACGATCTCGTTCCCACAAGATGAGATCTCGTTCCCACGACTTAATATGTCGTGGGAGCGACATAAATAAAAACATGCACATGTCACATCTATGCCACCGTAGGTACTTCATGAACATTTCATTCATATCGATTTTTCTGCTACTACTTATTTTCCCGCGCCCGCAAAAAGTGTGACGGTGACAACTTTTTTATAATAATGCAAAAAATATGTTAATTTTTGATAATAAAAACGAGACCTATTTGTGAAGTAATCATTTAATGAATACTTCATAAAATATAATTTTACAGTGATATATTATAAGCCGTCGATACGACCCTTTAAACATTAAGGTTAAAGAGGGGCTGTCTGATTTTCAAATGTTTATGTCGGGTCTCTTTCGTTTGAAACTAACTAAAAACGTTTTATATAACATAAAAAAACGTCAAGATTGACGAAAACTATTTTATTTATCTGAAAAAAAAAAGCAAATATATATTTCCTGTCGATACAGACCAGTTTATTCTACTGCAACGGCTACATTCGGTTTTGAATTAGAAAATAAGACCCGCGTATGCGCCAACAATTTATCTGACTCATCGAGACGCTGTATATACATGTATAAAATAGCTGAGCAGCAAAGTATTATTTTATATTTAAATTTCTCTCTTAATACGCATTTCTGAACGTAAGTTAGTATCAACATTTATTACAATATTATTTTAAACATATACTGATATCATTAGAATAAATGGATGGTTTAACGGTATATTTTGTAAACTCGTAAATTGTATTCGTTATTCAAATCGGGGTCGATCGATCAAACTTCTCCGCGACAAAATATAGCATGATACTTTGCGTGAATCATGATCTATGGAGCTATTAATTTCTAAAGCTATCATTTGTTTAATAACGCTGTGCTTAAACGTTGCTTGAACATGATATCTATTATTTTGTCTGCGGTCTTTGTCTTTTATCTTGATTCATGGCTCTTGTTCTGTTGCCGATGTTGTTGGTTATTATTATATTCATAAGTCCGGTTATGACAAGTGTTTTAATTGCTTAACTTAAATCCAGTCTTGTAAATATTCGTGAATATAGAAAAATATATTAAAGGGACTTGTTCACAGATGTTTGTACTGTTCACTAGATCTATGCCATTAAGCGTCTTTGTTTGACATATTTTGTATTGTTCACTTGATCTATGCCATTAAGCGTCTTTGTTTGATATATTTTGTACTGTTCACTAGATCTATGCCATTAAGCGTCTTTGTTTGACAGATGTTTGTATTGTTCACTAGATCTATGCCATTAAGCGTCTTTGTTTGACAGATGTTTGTATTGTTCACTAGATCTATGCCATTAAGCGTCTTTGTTTGACAGATGTTTGTATTGTTAACTAGATCTATGCCATTAGGCGTCTTTGTTTGACAGATGTTTGTATTGTTCACCAGATCTATGCCATTAAGCGTCTTTGTTTGACAGATGTTTGTATTGTTCACTAGATCTATGCCATTAAGCGTCTTTGTTTGACAGACGTTTGTACTGTTCACTAGATCTATGCCATTAAGCGTCTTTGTTTGACAGATGTTTGTATTGTTCACTAGATCTATGCCATTAAGCGTCTTTGTTTGACATATTTTGTACTGTTCACTAGATCTATGCCATTAAGCGTCTTTATTTGACATATTTTGTATTGTTCACTAGATCTATGCCATTAAGCGTCTTTGTTTGACATATTTTGTAGTGTTCACTAGATCTATGCCATTAAGCGTCTTTGTTTGATATATTTTGTATTGTTCATTAGATCTATGCCATTAAGCGTCTTTGTTTGACATATTTTGTATTGTTCACTAGATCTATGCCATTAAGCGTCTTTGTTTGACATATTTTGTATTGTTCACTAGATCTATGCCATTAAGCATCTTTGTTTGACATATTTTGTATTGTTCACTAGATCTATGCCATTACGCGTCTTTTTTGACATACTCGTATTAAAGCATCTGAAATAAAGAGCTCAAGTACTTTAACAAGAAAAGCATAAAGAAGGAAAACGTGTTGCTCCCGCCGGGGTTGGATCCTCAGAATGTTAAAGGACGCACAATATTTTGAATAAAAAGTAACCTCTATTTACTCGTACAACATTTAGTGTATGACATTAACCAGAAAGTAAAAATGTCTTTACTTATATCAACGATGTTAAAATATTCGGGAAATAACATATTTCCATCATCATTTCATCCAACAGTGTTCGCCGTAACGTCGACTGAAAAAGGGTGTATAATTTATGGAAGAACATTTTTGAGCATTTTACAATAGAATATAAGTACACATATTTGTCATTTAAACCGCAACACATATGCATTCATTATTTTTATTTTATAGGCATATACATCATTTGTATCTGCATTTAAAGACGCAGTCTATAAGATTCAAAGGCGTGTTAAACACAACATATATGTCGAGATGTCAACTGTCTAATTGATTAACTGAATAATTTGAACTTCGAGTTATAGTAAATATCTATTTTAGTGTCTCGCAGTTTAGAACAATGACAACGGATTTTATCAGGTAATATAATTATCATTTTTGCTGTAAATGTCAATTCTAGTAACGAAACAATAAAAAAGTATTAAAGTCGCCAAAATTAACATGTTTATGTGATAATTAACAAACAAATAATCAAAGCTCCTTCCGTCGATATGCTCCTTCATTTAGTGTCACACGTACTGTGTGTGTCCTATTAAAAAAGGTACATTTGACATTGAAAACAAAATCAAAGTACCTGTGGCGTTAATTAAATCAAAACGCTGACAGGGCAGAAAGACTCTTCGCGAGCAACAGCAAGTGAATTATGAGAGCATTGTTACTAGAAAGAATAAAATTGTTTGAATAAAGTTGAATTTCTGTAAGGTCATTTTTTAGGGAAAACTCGATTTCATTGTATCCAGCATACTTATATGTATATGTATATGTATATGTATATGTATATGTATATCATACTACACTTAACAAAAGTTACAACCCACCGAATCCGGTTGTATTTTCTTTATTTATAAGACTTTCAACACGAAATTCGTTCGTATTTTTTATACACATATGCATGTGTAACTCAAATATTCATAGCTGACATTTCAAGCTGAAATTCTTATCAATCTTATAAATAAAGAAACTACAACAATTTCCATTTGGTGCGTTATAACTTTTGTTGAGTGTATATTGGTATTACCCAGTATTTGCCCACGTTGAAGATGCAGATCCATGCCACAAAAGAGACCAGTGTATGCGATACGCGACCATTATCTTTTGCAATTTGAAAAAAAAATTATGTGGCGCGCGGTCGGTGCGGTATGACTTAACACCGAAAACCCACGGAAACCAGCGAAAACCCATGAAAACCTACTTAAAATAAAAAGAAAACCGCACGAAAAACTAAACTAATGCGTGGAAACCTACAAGTAGCAATGTAAACCTACTTCAAATAACGAAAACCCGCGAAAACCACAATTTATCAGCGAAAACCCGTGAATTGTGCACAATTCCAAACTTTCATTGGTTTTCGTGTGTTTCCTCTAGTTTTCGCGATTTTTCGTTAGTTTAAGTAGGTTTCCTTGGGTTTTCGTGGATTTTCACAAGTTTAAGTAGGTTTTTGTATGTTCTCGTTGGTTTTCGCTGATAAGTTTCATGTGTTCCATTGGGGTTTTGCAGGTTTCTGTTAATCAGTAGGTTTCCGTGGGTTTTTTTTTTTTTTCGGTGTTTAGTCATACCCTGTGGCGCACTAGTAATTGATGCTGTATGTAATTTTGTATGTTGTATGTGTGTCTGTCTGCGTCCGTCGGTCCGTCCGTCCTGTCTGCCTGTGTCTATTTAAAAAGTTAACTTTTCTGTTCCCAATATATCCGGTTGAGTCCATGTGTTCTGTTGTTTCAGCCCCTTTGCACGGTGGCTGGTCGCCCTGGTCCGACTGGAACATGTGCTCAGCCGACGGCACGTGCAGCATCGGCTACCAGATGCGCTTCCGGTTGTGCGACAGTCCCCGGCCGGCGTTTGGCGGTCGCAATTGCGAGGGGTTCCCGGTCGAGACCCGGATGTGCCATCTCACGCCGTGCATAGGTACGAGAACTCGGTGATATCCATACTCCTCGCAGAGGTTACTTCCCTTTTGGTGATGAAAGAACCACTGTCCGCACACACAAAATCCGTTTAGGACTGGAAGGATTTATTATAAGTTTTAACAAAAAGTCATTGTTTTTATTTTTATTTTATTAAACATCCGCAGAAATATCGCATTATTGGTCCAGACAGATATATTGATAGTTAAAATAAAAAAGATAACAAGAGATAACTATTAAAGGTGAACAGAGATAATTATTAAAGTTATACATAACAACGCACTGGCGTTATGTTGCCCACGTTGTTTTCTCAAGCCTTGTTACTGTTATAAGTCGCAGAACAGCTTTATGTAACCCACGCATATGTTGTTAAAATCGGCAACGTAGCTTACTCTTAGTTTTAAATTTATTAAACAACATACTCAAATGAATACGGAAGCTTAAAGTTATAGACTTGACGATGTATTTTATGTAATTAAGACTGAAACAGCGAATTTCACATATACATAATCGGGATTTGTTGTTTGGACGACATGCTTTGATATAACTTATCGAGGCGACTTAGAAGTATAAAAGTTGGACTACATTATGTGAGCATTAGGTGCCCGCTTTAAGCTTTCGTAAATTAAGAAACAAATAATTGACTTTCTACTTTGTGGTATTTAGTATCCTTACTAATTATTAGATTCACTATACATATTTTGAATCATCTAAAAAAAAACGTCAATTTTATATGGATCTAGAATGTCGAAACAGCAAGAATGCAAATGAATAATTTATAAAGGTTATCCATCAACTTATATTTAATTATTCAATTTTATTTTCAATCCATAGGATTCAAATAAACAAAACATGTTTATCGTCGTTCCAAGCCTTGATCTTGTCAACCGTTCTACATCAAACTGCGTGATGACCTTTCAGTATGAATAAACTTCGAGACAATTAATACTTGGTTAACGCCAATTGCGATGTGCAATAAATCTTAATTATTTAAATGCTACCAAATAAACATGTTAACAATAACTGTGGCGGGACGCCGAGGAAGCGTTATGCGTCAGTTATCTTTTGAACGTTTTCGGTCAGATTTTCATTGCTGTTTTGTTTATGTCTTTGGCTCATTTATCAATCATTGATGTGAATAGAATAACGGACCATAAATACTTGTGACTCAGTGTTTAAAATGATGTGTTAGATTCTAAGACAGATATTTTTGCGATTATCGATCTTTTTAATGAGTATTATGTATTATTTCCTTAATGCTCTAGAAAATATGGAAATATCATGATGATAATATTTGGCTTTTCTTCTATTACTTGATGTTAAGGTTTGCTAATATTATAATAATTATGACTATTAACAGTAGTATAAGTAGTAGAGGTGGTAGTTGTAGCGGCAGTAGTAGTAGTAGTAGTAGTAGTAGTATTATCAGTAGTAGTAGTAGTAGTAGTAGTAGTAGTAGTATTAGTAATAGTAGTAGTAGTAGCAGTAGAAGAAGTTGTAGTAGTAGTGTAGTAGGAGTAGTAGTAGTAGTAGTAGTAGTAGTTGTTGTTGTTGTTGTTGTAGTTGTAGTAGTAGTAGTAGTAGTAGTAGTAGTACTAGTAGTAGTAGTAGTAGTAGTAGTAGTAGTAGTAGTAGTAGTAGTAGTAGTATAGTAGTAGTAGTTGTGGTAGTAAAAGTATTAGTAGTAGAAGAATAGTAGTAGTAGTAGAAGAATAGTAGTAGTAGTAGTAGTAGTAGTAGTAGTAGTAGTAGTAGTAGTAGTAGTAGTAGTAGTAGTAGTAGTAGTAGTAGTAGTAGTAGTAGTAGTAGTAGTAGTAGTAGTAGTAGTAGTAGTAGTGTAGTAGTAGTAGTAGTAGTAGCAGTAGTAGAAGTAGTAGTAGTAGTAGTAGTAGTAGTAGTAGTAGTAGTAATAGTAGTAGTAGTAGTAGTAATAGTAGTAGTAGTAGTAGTAGTAGAAGTAATAGTAGTAGTAGTAGTAGTAGTAATAGTAGTAGTAGTAGTAGTAGTAGTAGTAGTAGTAGTAATAGTAGTAGTAGTAGTAGTAGTAATAGTAGTAGTAGTAGAAGTAATAGTAGTAGTAGTAGAAGTAATAGTAGTAGTAGTAGTAGTAATAGTAGTAGTAGTAGTAGTAATAATAGTAGTAGTAGTAGTTGTAGAAGTAATAAAAATATAAATAATAAGAAGAAGAATAAAAGTAGTAGTAGCAGTAGTAGTAGTAGTAGTAGTAGTAGTAGTAGTAGTAGTAGAAGTAGTAGTAGTAGTAGTAGTAGTAGTAGTAGTATTAGTAGTAGTAGTAGTAGTAGTAGTAGTAGTAGTAAAAATAATAAGAAGAAGAATAGAAGTAGTAATAGTAGTAGTAGTAGAAGTAGTTGTATCATAATGATGATGGTAATAAAGAAGAAGAAGAAGAAGAAGATGATGATGATGATAACGACGATGATGATGATGATGATGATGATTTTACTTCTCTAGACGTGTATGCCGGCTACTGGACGCGGTGGACAGAGTACACACCCTGTTCATCGGTTTG
The DNA here is from genome assembly GCA_027627225.1 of Congeria kusceri. Taxonomy (NCBI): domain Eukaryota; kingdom Metazoa; phylum Mollusca; class Bivalvia; order Myida; family Dreissenidae; genus Congeria; species Congeria kusceri. The sequence continues at coordinate 92,301,179 of CM051025.1, forward strand.
TGGGCCAGGAATCAGAACGAGGCAGCGCACGTGCATCACACTGAACGGACATCCGAGTGGCGCGTGCAGAGGCCCGTATGTGGAGAGAGTCGACTGCGTGGAGCAAGCCTGTCCTAGTAAGCTACTGACCACATACTCATTAGCCAATTAACTGTGGAGCGCCACTGGATTTGGGCATAAAGCATCCCAACGGAGTTCATAATAGTTCTTCAACATAAACCATCTGTACATATTCCCATTGGGGAGTTAAACAAATAAACGAACCAGAAAAATTAACCATGAACGCACATTTTATTTATGGACCTTTTATTTTAAATATGAAGACAAATACTCCGTTACACGAATATATTTATTCATTATAAAAGAAGTAATATAAAAATTAACATCTAGGATAAAAAAGCTGATGAGGCAAAATAAATATTGAATTTAAAGACATTTTAAACATGTCTGTGTTAACCGGAGGGGCTGAGGGGGAGGTGGAGCCAAGAAAGAACGGGATGTAGCACCCTGCTACTTTGATCCGGATCTTCTCTTAGTTGAGACATATTAAGTGTGCAGTACAATTAAACTTTTGTTCACGTTATATTGTTCGCAAAATGTTATATAAAGACGACTACAAAGTTACGTTCTTTAAATTAGTAATAAAATTAAATACCTTACTTACCTCTGTTCTACCCATTGCACAGCCGACGGCGGCTGGTCGGGCTGGTCCACGTGGAGTCACTGCTCACACACCTGCGGGGCGGGGCTCAAGATGAGGGCCAGGCAGTGTGACAGCCCCCCGCCCGCCAACGGAGGGAAATTCTGTCTAGGTACCAGTGCCATAGGTTTTCTTACGAATTTTTTCTTTTATGCAAGCTGGCATTATGATTATTGTGGCTTATATTCGTTCGAATGTTATTATACACTAAATATACGAACAAAAAACTCAACAGTATGGCTTTGGTTTTCATCTTTGGCAATTATGTTTATTAACCTTTCACAACATAAAACCGAAATCATGTGTTTGGTTTATTTATTAGACTACAGTTGCCGAGTTGTCTGAGTTTGTAACTAACTACATGTATATACATAACTCGATATTATATAATCTGGCCACGTTTACTGTACCAGTTAATCTTTCAACAGGTGCTGCAGTTGAGGAAAGGGTATGCGACACTACGCGCCCCTGTCCTATTCACGGCGGATTCACCATTTGGTCGGACTGGAGCATCTGTGACGGTCTGTGTGGCATAGGCCGGCATCGCCGTGTTCGCAAGTGTGAAAACCCCGTTCCTCAGTACGGCGGCGATATGTGCATTGGGGACACGGAGGTAGTGGAACCGTGCGATACGGGCATTCCTTGCGCCGTACCTGGAAACTGGGGGAACTGGAGTCCCTTCACGACGTGCTCGGCGGTCTGCGGAACCGGAACCAAACTTCGTTCCAGAGACTGCGATAATCCGCCCCCGCAATACGGCGGGCAGCTATGCATTGGCCTAGATTTCGATGAAGTACCCTGTGATTCCGTAGTGCCTTGTCCAATCCACGGCGGTTGGTCAATCTGGACTGAGTTTATGCCTTGTTCCGTAGTCTGCGGCATTGGTCTCACGCAAAGGACACGTGTATGTGATAGTCCAATACCAATGCATGGCGGGTTGGACTGCATAGGCGCACCAATCGAGACCATGGAATGCGATACTAAAGTCCCGTGCCCCATTGACGGTCAGTGGGGTCCTTGGTCCCCATTCACCTCATGTTCAGTACAGTGCGGTATAGGCATCCAAGGACGCAAGAGGCTTTGTGACAGCCCACCTCCGAAGAATGGCGGTGCACTGTGTGTTGGTTTAAGCATTGAAGAACGCGAGTGTGATACGGCCAAACCATGCGCAGTTAATGGGTTTTGGTCACATTGGAATCCTTGGGGAGACTGTTCTGCGGCGTGCAATGTTGGCTTTCGTCAGAGAAATAGGCAATGTAACAATCCTGCGCCACTGCATGGAGGTATGTCTTGCGAGGGAAGTCCTATAGAGGAAGTGCTCTGCGATACAGGAGTCCCGTGCCCTCAAGATGGCGGCTGGTCCGAATGGTCTCTGCCTTCAACGTGCTCCGCCCATTGTGGAGTGGGTACATCGAAACTAGTACGTACTTGCGACACTCCTAAACCGATGCACGGTGGAAAGGTGTGCTTTGGTCCAGAGGTCCAAATATTGGAGTGCGATACAGAAATACCGTGCCAAATTAATGGAGGATGGTCCCTCTGGATGGAATGGTCGTTGTGTGACGGAAAGTGTGGGATGTCAGTACAAGTAAGAAAACGGCTGTGCAATAACCCAGAACCAGCTTTCGGCGGAATCCCTTGTGAAGGGGAAATTATTCAAGAACGGAAATGTGACACCGGCATACCTTGTCCAGTAGACGGTAATTGGTCGCCGTGGATGGAGTGGTCTACGTGCTCAGAAAGGTGTGGATACGGCGTCTCTTTTAGGAAACGGTTTTGTGACTCGCCAACTCCGAAGTTTGGTGGCGTTCCGTGTGTAGGTTTGGATTATGAAGAAATGAAATGTGACACAGGGGTTCCGTGTCCAGTTGATGGCAACTGGTCGTCATGGAGCGACTTATCGTCGTGTTCCGTGATATGTGGGGTAGGAGTAATGCACAGGTCAAGGATGTGTAACAATCCTCCGCCACAATACGGCGGCCTTCATTGTTCGGGGATGGAATATGAGGAGTTGCCGTGTGATACCCAGGTACCGTGTCCAGTCGATGGCATGTGGTCTACATGGGGCCCATATGCTGATTGTTCTGTTCAATGTGGAATCGGTGAGATGATACGGAATCGAGTCTGCAATTCTCCAGCACCAATATATGGTGGAAAACCATGTATAGGGTTCGACATTGAAAAGACGCCATGTGCCACCGGTATTGTTTGTCCACAACACGGCAGATGGAGCTCATGGAGTGAGTTCTCACCATGTCCGGTGGCCTGTGGAATCGGGGTTATTCAGCGTACGCGCGAATGCAATAACCCTCCGCCTATCTATGGAGGATTGCTTTGTGAAGGAATAAGTGTTGAAGAAAACATGTGCGACTCCGGTTTCCATTGTCCAGTGGATGGAAACTGGGGACCTTGGTCCCTCTTTACTGACTGTTCTGTATCCTGTGGCGTCGGTACGACACGCCGCGCGCGACAGTGTGACAACCCACCTCCAAACTACGGAGGAGGTTTTTGTCCTGGTAACCCTATGGAAGAAAAACCGTGTGACAACGGTGTACCGTGCCCAGTGGATGGCCAGTGGTCCCCGTGGTCCGATTTCCGAGGATGTGATGTCGCATGTGGGGTAGGGGTAAATGTTCGTACACGCATGTGTAATAATCCGGAACCAATGTTTGGTGGATTGGACTGTTTGGGACTTCCTGTAGAAGAAGTACCGTGTGACACAGGTGTTCCGTGCCCGGTGAACGGTGACTGGACCTTATGGACCCCCTGGTCGACATGTTCGGTAGACTGTGGAATAGGAATATCCCAGCGGCGTAGGGAATGTGCAAATCCACCACCAATGCATGGCGGACTGGTTTGTATTGGACAAGGATTTGACCAAAAGAAATGTGACACAGGGATTCATTGTCGGATACACGGTGGCTGGAGCCAATGGTCGGACTTCGGCTTTTGTTCGGTACCTTGCGGTATTGGAATATCACAGAGAGTTCGAATTTGCAACACACCTGTACCTCAATATGGTGGTGACCCGTGCCCAGGTAAAGACACAGAGGGAATTGCATGTGATACAAAAATACCGTGTCCAATTGATGGAGGATTTTCTCATTGGTCTGACTGGACTAAATGTAATGCCGGATGTGGCAACGGGATGCAGTTAAGGGAGCGCCTGTGCAATTCGCCGATACCAATGTATGGAGGGAAGCCATGTAAAGGCATTATAAAAGAAGAGCAAGCGTGTGACACTGGTGTTTTCTGCCCTGTAGATGGTGGTTGGGGACACTGGACACCTTTCACCTCATGTTCTGTTGGTTGCGGTGTAGGCGTTATGAAAAGAGAAAGGCTTTGCGACGCACCCGTGCCGATGTATGGTGGACAGCCGTGCTTTGGAGATTCCGTTTTCACACAGCCTTGCGACACTGGAATTAACTGTCCGGTGCATGGGGAATGGACACTGTGGTCACCTTGGTCCAGTTGCTCAGTTGGATGTGCAGTTGGTAAGCAGTTTCGAGAGAGGCAGTGTTCAAATCCTCAACCTATGTGGGGTGGTCTACCGTGCAATGGAGATTCCATTCAAGAGCAAGTGTGCAACAGTGGAATACCTTGTCCCATTAATGGAGACTGGAGTTTCTGGTCCGATTGGCTGCCATGTGACGCCGTTTGCGGTAAAGGTTACCATTCACGAAAACGGGTATGTAACAATCCAATTCCACAGTATGGCGGTTTGCATTGCGTTGGACACGATATGGAGGAGACTATATGTGATACTGGAATCCCTTGCCCGGTGGACGGAGCGTGGACACCCTGGCTTCCATGGAGCAACTGTGATGTAAACTGTGGTCTGGGTATGCATAAACGAGTTCGTTTATGCACAAATCCTGCCCCTATGTTTGGAGGAAACCCATGTCAAGGCCAACCTACCGAAATGAAGGAGTGTGACAGCGGTGTGCCGTGTGCAGTGCCTGGAAACTGGTCTCCGTGGTCAGTCTGGACACCATGTTCGGCAATATGCGGAATGGGTGTTCGTGGCCGGTCAAGAACCTGCACAAACCCTGAACCCCAGTATGGTGGCCCGTTCTGCGATGGTCCTGCACATGAAAAAGGTGACTGCGATACTGGAATCGCTTGTCCTGTTCCCGGCAACTGGTCACCGTGGTCAGACTTTGGACGGTGCGACATTGGCTGTGGAGTGGGTTACCAATTTCGAACGCGGTCATGCACAAATCCCCCTCCACAGTTTGGCGGCTCAGAGTGTTTAGGAGAAAACACGGATAGCCTGCCATGCGATACTGGCATCCTCTGTCCAATACCAGGTGGATGGTCGCCTTGGACACCGTTTACTGCTTGCGACGCTAGTTGTGGTATTGGCATGAAAATTCGCACAAGAAGCTGTACAAATCCAGCCCCGGAGTACGGCGGTCCAATGTGTACTGGGCCAGATTCAGAAGCCATTAAATGCGATTCTGGTGTGCATTGCCCTCAGAATGGCGGCTGGTCTCTATGGTACGAATGGACGCCGTGCGAGGCAGAATGTGGTCTTGGACTGCGAAAAAGACACAGGGAATGCAGTAATCCTAAACCGAAGTATGGAGGATTGCAATGCAAAGGTCCCATTCTTGAGATTTCAGAATGTGATACTGGAATTCATTGCCCGATACACGGCGGTTGGACGAGCTGGTACCCGCCGACACCGTGTTCAGCTTCTTGTGGTATGGGAACTCAAACACGGGTCCGTGAATGCACAAATCCTGCACCCCAGTATGGCGGATCGTTTTGCGTTGGTCCAGATAAAGATACCTTAGAGTGCGACACCGGTGTGCCTTGTCCTATACACGGGAACTGGTCTCCGTGGGGTGAGTTTGGGCAATGCAATGTTCAATGCGGCGTAGGACTCCATATCAGGGAGCGTGTTTGCAACAACCCCTCCCCACAATTCGGAGGCCTGAACTGTGTGGGTCCTAACATACAAGAAGCAAAATGTGACACTGAGATCTTGTGTCCTTTACACGTCGCCTGGTCAATGTGGTCGCCTTGGAGCACGTGTAAGACGCCCTGTGGTATTGGGCAGCAGCTGAGAGTTCGCAGTTGTAACACTCCAAATTCTCTGTTCGAAAGTTTTGCGTGTAAGGAACCAGACTCCGAGGTCAAGGATTGTGATTCGGGTACGTTTTGTTTCGCTCTTGATTCACATTGTTCCACATTTATTATCTGGTGTGAGGAGTTTTGTTATAATATCATCGTTATGTATGGCTATTTTCTTTTGCTATTTCTTCGTGTGTTATTGTATTCAACGTATTGGTTAATATATTATTAATTATATTTATTACAGGAATACCTTGTCCGATACCCGGAGGATGGACCGAGTGGTCCCCGTGGGACAACTGTGCCGCTGCCTGTGGTACGGGAATGCACAACCGTTTCCGAGAGTGTACCGCCCCACCACCTCAGTACGGGGGCCCGGAATGTTCGGGACCGCCAATGGAAAGCCGCGATTGTGTTACTGGTAAAGAATCCTAGAGAGTTAATGGAGCATGTTGTGGTATATTACATTAAAAACTTATAATTTGCCTTTATAACGCGGCATAGTTTATGTGTATATGTAAACATGTAGTTTGTATTTACCGTTTACTTTACAGTTTATTAACTATCCGAACTACCGTCAGAACGACTTACTTACGCACACGAAATTCCTCAGTGCACAACACTAACCTGTGTATTTTGTAATTGTCAGGTATTCCTTGTCCAGTCGACGGTTCCTGGTCTCTATGGTCGGTATGGACAACCTGTTCTGTGCAATGCGGTATGGGCGTCCGAGCTAGGGAGCGTTTTTGTGACTCACCCTCCCCGCAGTTCGGTGGTCGTTCGTGTGACGGAGTTTCTATGGAGAGTGAGCCGTGTGATACTGGAATTCACTGTCCTGTACCTGGTGCGTGGTCACCTTGGACGCCATGGTCGGATTGTTCGGCGGCTTGCGATGTAGGCAGCCAGATCCGGAAGCGCTTCTGTAACAACCCAGCGCCGATGAACGGGGGACCAGAATGCGCTGGCCCCTCTGAGGATACGCGAATGTGCGACACTGGAGTGCCGTGTCCGCAACAAGGAAACTGGGGACCTTGGACAGTATGGACAGAGTGTTCTGTCAACTGTGGCCAGGGTGTCAAGAGCAGAGTTCGTGTATGTGACAGCCCACCACCTAAGTTTGGAGGAATGCCGTGTAAAGGATTCGCAGAGGAGAGTATTCCTTGTGAAACCAGCATTCCATGCCCAGTCCACGGTAACTGGTCTCCATGGTCAGAATACAACGAATGCTCCGTTTCGTGCGGCATGGGATTCCATATCCGGCGAAGGACTTGCAGTAATCCGCCACCAATGTTTAGAGGCTTGCCATGTGAGGGTCCTGCTGAAGAGAAAACAGGATGCGACACGGGGGTTTTCTGTGCCGTGAATGGAAACTGGGGACCATGGTATGGGTCAACTGAATGCCTTGGTCAGTGTGGCTTCGGGGAAATGGAACGCAGACGAGAATGCAACAATCCTTTACCTCAGTTTGGCGGATTTCCTTGCAAAGGTCCCGACTTTGAGATTCTTAAATGTGATACTAAAATACCATGTCCGGTAGACGGAAACTGGGGACCTTGGTCGGCATATACACATATGTGTAATGTCGTTTGTGGAATAGGTGTACAAGAACGGGTTCGACAGTGCAATGATCCATCGCCCCAGTTTGGAGGCAAACCATGTATCGGTGAAGACCATGAAACATTGAAATGTGATGCAGGAATACCTTGCCAGATAAATGGAAACTGGGCTCAGTGGAGTGCGTGGGGCGAGTGTGATGCTGGCTGCGGGTATGGTATTCAGTCACGGACCCGCCTGTGCAATTCCCCTTCACCGCAGTATGGTGGATTTGATTGTGAAGGGCCTTCTGTGGAGGATAGAAAGTGCGAATCAGGCAAACGATGCCCTCAGCCAGGAGGTTGGACTCCCTGGTCTTCTTGGACAGTTTGTTCGGAGATATGTGGTCTTGGAAGTATGGCCAGATATCGGAAGTGCGAGAATCCACCACCTCTATACGGAGGGCTTGTCTGCATAGGTTTAGCCACCGAAAAAAAGGCATGTGCTAGCGGTGTGCCGTGTCCGGTGCCTGGTAACTGGGGTGACTGGTATGGGTGGAGCGAATGTTCGGCCCAGTGTGGAATAGGTTTCCGCGAAAGGAAACGAACATGTGAAAATCCACCTCCGCAATTTGGAGGTCTACCGTGTAAAGGGAAAATTACGGAGGTGGTGGACTGCGACACTATGGTGCCTTGCCCTGTTGACGGAGAATGGACCCCGTGGTCGTCATGGACTGGCTGCTCCGCAGCGTGTGGTATTGGAATGAAAGGCAGGACACGCATGTGTGATAATCCTAAACCTGCCTTTGGTGGGCTACCATGTAAGGGACCAGCCGATGAACTTGTTGATTGCGACACCAACATTCATTGTCCAATAAATGGAGATTGGAGTCCTTGGTCGACATTTTCAAGATGTTCTGTAAATTGCGGAATTGGTGACCAGAAACGTGTCCGTTTGTGCAACTCGCCACCGCCACAATATGGCGGTGAGGATTGTTATGGACCAGACATAGAAATTGTGGCCTGCGACTCAGGTTATCACTGTCCGGTGGACGGAGGTTGGAAATTTTGGTCAGAATGGACGCGATGCGATGCAAAGTGTGGTAAAGGAATATCTGAAAGATGGCGGCGGTGCACAAATCCTTCCCCGATGTACGGAGGAAAACAGTGCGTTGGAGCACACCTAGAAATTATAGACTGCGATTCTGGTATTCCTTGTTCGATGGACGGGAATTGGTCCCCCTGGTCAGAGTGGAACAGCTGTTCAGCCACTTGTGGCAATGGCAAACAACTCCGATTCCGAACGTGCAGCAATCCGCGACCTTCACTGGGTGGGATGATATGCATTGGAATGCCAGAGGAAACAAGAGTCTGCAACAGCGGTAAACCTTGTTCTCAGAACGGTAACTGGGCTCACTGGTCAGAGTGGTCTATTTGTGATGCACAGTGCGGCAAGGGACAACAGTTACGATACAGAACGTGCACGAATCCAAAGCCAATGTACGGTGGACACGTATGTTTCGGGCACCCTGAGGAAACGCGTACATGTGATTCCGGCGTCACATGCGCTATTTCTGGTGGGTGGAGCGTCTGGTCCGATTGGGGCATGTGTAGTGTAAAATGCGGGCGAGGCGTTCAGATCAGGGTTCGAACCTGCACTAATCCTGTCCCGCAGTTCGGCGGGCCGCCGTGCGAAGGGTGGCCCGAGGAGAGCCGGCCGTGTGACGGAAGCCAATACTGCGTCATCGAAGGGGTGTGGGGACTCTGGATGCCGTGGGAGAACTGCAACGTCAAGTGTGGCGTCGGGATCAGACGGAGGTAGCGATTATGTTAAGCCTATTTATTTTAGCGCGATTGTGTCGAACACCTGAGGCATATTGAGACACTTTCGAGTCTGAGTCCGTTTCTTGGGTAGAACCAGTACTTTGTGTCTTTTGAGAAAGATCATTCGAACGCTCCCCGAGAAGGGATCGAACTAACGATCTCCCGATCGCAAGACGGACAACATATTCATTACACAAATGCGACACCAAGGTAGTGGTTATATTAAGCATTTTCAATTTAACAGCGTTAAAAGAAAATAATATTTTACGAAACATATATAGCTAGGAAAGAAACTAAATGACACATGTGAACTTTATTAGAACAATTTCACAATAAAATTATTTCCTATTATTGAACTTGGGTTTTGCTCGTGCACGTGATTTACGTGTTTATTGCCATCATTACTGTATTTTCAATGAAACAATCATTTCAATGTATGACGATTTTAAAAAGGAAAATAATATATGGATTGCTGTCGATTTGTAATTAAATTTGTCTATAAAGGTCGGTGTCGGGTTAACTTGTCCGAGCTATATAACATATAGTGTAGTTATGAGATACACATAACAGCTGATGTGATAAGAATATTAGTTTCTTATTAATTAACAATCTGCGCTGGATTGCAAGGTACTGTGAACATATTGTTGCTGCATCATTCAAAGATTATGTAAAATGACAATCAAATCGTTCACAAGGACCGTCGGTAATTCGATGTTTATATTTCAGTAGATTTTAGAGATGGTCGTTGAAAGCCGCGAGCTCATCGTAAAACATTGAGTTGTATTATTGTCCGTAGACATACAATGTGCGAAAACAGTACTTATTTCTCGCTTAAAATAACTTTGTAATTAATTTTGTGTTCACATATTTACCACCTGCCTACACGTTTTTGCTTTGCACTGAACTTTCTAAAGTAAACAGTTGTTTTGGCGTTTAAAATACGTTATAACTGTCTAGTCTGTAGCGGATAACTCTAGCTGCACCCATATCAATTAATGTTGTTTTGAGTAATATCAAGTTGTTCATGTTTATGAACTAAGCATATATTATTATAATGTCAGTAAAACAACAGAAGCAAAATGAATAATGATTTATTCGCATTGAGTGAAAAAAGCTCTCAGAAATTACGTTCATCATTCTGAAATATGTCCTCACAGAGCAGCTATATATTTCGGTTATGTAATTATATGGTCAGTCACTTAATGTTTGTTTGTGTATGATATATTGAAGATATTTGTTGATTTTTGTGTAATATCGTATTTATTTCACGAGTATCCATAGAAAATCATATTTTCTCGACTAGCGCAGTATGAAACTAAAACGATATACAATTTTATCTGGACCAAAATTGAAGTTTATAAAATAAAAATCATTGAGAATCCCGTGTTTTGTTAGCATGAAAATGTAAATTTATGTGTTTAGGTTTTTGTCTAAAATACCACAATTTCCTTTCACATGCCTATGCATAGCAATGAATGTTATATCAAAAAAGACATTTTGTGTTTTCTTAACTATCTGAGCCAAACGCAAACATGTAAACATAAAAGTCACACACAGTAATATATTTTCATCTTACGAATTTTCGACAGACATTGTGTTTTTATTCTATTTTACTATAAATTACACAAGTGCGTTACAAAACCGCCATTGTCTTTCGTCTTATAAGTTGGAATTTATTAACAGATTGATTGATTGATTGATCGATTGATTGATTGATCGAGTGATTGATTTACTGATTTACTGATTGATTCATTTATTGATTCATTAATTTCATTCCTTGATTGACTCTCCCCTTATAGGTTCCGCCAGTGCGACAACCCGAAACCCCAGAATGGCGGCAAGCCGTGCTACGGGTACGAGGCGGAAGAGGACGACTGTGACACGGGCGTCTCGTGTGAGGACATCGGCATGTGGTCCCTGTGGGGTCGCTGGGGGCGCTGCTCCGTCACCTGTGGTAACGGCGTCCAGGTAGCATTGCGGGAGTAATATCATATCGAAAGTATTGGCAATCGCGGTCTATAGTAATTACAAGTAACATTGTACATTGATAATCATGATGATGATGATGATGATGATAATGATTATGATGATGATGATAATGATAAGAACATTAAAACAAAGCATGAACAAACACAGGTCCGACAACGATCCTGCAACATGCCGAAGGCGGGCATACCCAGTCTGGACTGTATAGGAGTAGGCGAGCAGACGCAGGAGTGCAGCACGTACATTTCGTGCCCCGTGCACGGCGGCTGGACCGTGTGGTCGCCATACACAAACTGCATCGCCGACTGCTCGAAAGGTAATTCGCATTGAATGCTACATGAAGCAATAGTATATCGCCACCTTAGTATTACTAGGACCTATCTGCTTCTTCTTCATATGTTAGATAGGCCCTTCTAATCCTTAAGTTATATATTTTTGAATGCTTTGGCGCCTTATAATTCCTTTTATCCTGCTACTAACCCAAACAGTGACCTAATAAAGCGGTGACCGTATAAACTTGTTGATATCCGGCAGTAGATCACGTGACTGATATACCGTCAATAGGTATTCCTACGCGCCGAATAACAACATTGTCGAGAATGACACAGCATAGTCTACTTACCCGAGTTTATCATCGATGCAAACTTTGTGGTGTCTAGTTTAACAGAGTTAAACAACAAATGAGTTGTTTGCCCTTACATTCCATTTAACTTGTTAACAACAACTTCCATCCAGTTCCATTCCATTTCAACACACTTGAATCTGATGCAAGCGGGTTATTCTTTGTGGATATACTTTCTTTGTTCAACCAACAGAGCATATTCATCAAAGAAATAACCCTTTATATAAATTTCCGATGAAAAGAAATGAAAAAAAGTTATCAAAATTTTAACGTAGAACGAAACATTTTATGATTTATTTCACTTTCAGTTACACTGTCCTCCACCCACAACTATCCGAGTAAATCGTAAAAAATTGAAAAGAGATCAATCTCACCGCTTCCATTCACTTGTTGTCTGAATGCTATTGCATAATATAATCCATCCAAAACACAGAAACACTAAATATTTATTCCGATTTCATGTATTTTAAACTGCAAAACACTCGCGTTCTGGTTTGACTACATTGTGTAAACTTACAACTCAAAATGAATGACGTAGTTGGTGTGACGTAATTAAACTCTTTAAAAACCAATATAATCTGGTTTAAAACAAAAGCAAATTGACTTCGTCATTTTCGTGTCGTACTGACATCAGCAAATAAGATTTATTAATATTTTACTTTTGCTTTTTGAAAAAGGTGATTAAGAAATAGAGAACTATTTTTTCCGGGTAGTACGCATTCATGCAAACGAGTTATTATGTCAGGCCCGTGTAGATTTATTTTTTTAATTTAAAACTGTAATTAGTGTTTGGTGTTTCTAAATTTAATTGAATAGAAATCAGGATAAATAGAATACACGGTAGGTGCCATGAATGAGAAAGTTTATCCGGTTCGGCCCGAAAACAAAAATAGGGCTCGCTAAAGCACGCCCTATTTTCATTTTCTAAGCCTCATCGGATAAACTTTCTCCATCACGGCACCAACCATGTATTCTCTATTTAAATGAACATCACTTTAAAGATATTCAACATACTAACTAACGCTCGATAAATTATACACAATGAACTTTGTTCGTGCTTCGATTATGGTTAATACACAATGTATAATCAACGCTGTGTGTTGTAGGTCCCGGAAATGCGGTCGGGTTTAAGACTCGAAACCGGAAGTGTGAGAACCCGGTGCCCTCTAACGGCGGTCTCCCGTGCATCGGGGAGGCTGTGCAGACTATCGGGTGTGGCGACTTCCAGCCGTGTACCACTGCTTTGGCAGGTATGGCCTTTTCTTTATCGTTAAGTATTGTTTTAATATATAATGTTGACATAGACGACTGCGATAGCGGTTTCCGTTCATTGCCTGTTTAATGGTAATAATTATTATTAAGGGTTGCTTACGTTTGACAATGATTACAATACCGTCTTAGGAAATAATACTGTATGTGATGACAATGATGCTGGTGGTGAGGTTGAGGAAGATTGAGGGGAGGGGAGATTATGGGGGTTATGGTGATGGTGATGGTGGTGATGCTGATGGTGAGGTTGAGGAAGAGATGGAGGGGGGAGATTATGGGGGTTATGTTTATGGTGATGGTGATGGTGGTAATAATTGTGGTTGTGGTGCTGGTGGTGGTGGTGATGTTTATGATGGTGGTGGCGGTGGCATTGATTAGTATAATAACGATGCTGAAAAGGATCTGTATTATTATTATTATCATTGATTATTACAATATACAATAGCATTATATCATGACAGTGAATCATATAAGTATCCAATGTTTCTATCTGGCATATATTTGCAGAGTGGTCCCAGTGGACGAAGTGGACGCTGTGCTCGGTCCAGTGTGGCCCGGGGGAGCAGGAGAGAACACGTGTCTGTGCCGATGGAGCCGTCGGGCGGCCGACTACCGGATGTGTCGGCGATTCGCGAAACATTGTTCCTTGCAAGACCCTCAGTTGTCCAAGTAAGAGCGATGAATCTCATGGGATATAAAAATGCCCTTTAAGCATATAAGTGTTCACATGTTAAGTAACGGATATTACGTTATTCGGACAAACATTCACTTAGGTTACGTCAAATATATAAAGAAACTGTTATTGATTGTTGGCATTATAAACGTAAATCGATTTGGTGAGGTTAAAATCAACGTTCAATACGCTTAGCTTGGGACGAATGAACTTATTCAATGAGAAACTACTGACAAAACGCACATGCCGTAAATATCGTTTAAGAGCTGAACATCAATTCAGAATATTGACACTAATTACGTCTGGAACATGCCGAAAGGTTTTCATGACTTCCGAGCGATGCCGTCTTAGATTTTGTGTGTGACGCACATTTCGTGTCACAATCCGAATCATTTCAACTAGCATTATAGCTTTGATGTGAAAGATATTGTAATTTATTGGTGCATGTTAATAAGAAATGTACATTCCCTGCGAATTACTTAGTGATAAGTGTGTTCCTCTTGATATAGAACGCCCTGTGGTTGTTGCGGTGCTAGCGGATTCGTGGTCTAGTGGTAACGCACTGGCTTCACAACCCAGGGGTTCGCAGGTCAGTGTCAGGCTAATGTTTTCGATCTATACTTACCTTGAAAAAAACGACACCGCTTAGTCAGTATTGGACGTTGTAGCCAGGACTGGTATTCACCAAGCTCCGTAGTGAAAACTTAAGCAATTTTCATAGTCATAAAATTCTTTAAGTCTGTGGCTTCTTCATGTATAGGTCGTTTTACATTAAAATGTTTTTAACAAGTAAATAGTGTTTAGATGTTTACAGGATTTTACTCTTTAGAAAACAAACTTAATCATGAGTATTTTCAATAGAAAAGTTGATCTAGCCCCATGACTACGAACGTTCTCAATCTCAAACCTAGTCTCAACTTATAATAGTGACCAATGCGAATGCTTGTAACATTTGAGCTTTGATTTCTATTGGTTTCCCTTAGGTCTCAACTTATAATAGTGTCCAATGAGAATGCTTGTAAAATTTGAGCTTTGATTTGCATTGGTTTACTATTTAATATTAACACTAAGAAAAAGCTTAAGAATGTTCATAGTCGTTGGGCCCGGGGCCATATTCAAGAAACATCTTAAGTTTATCTTAAAATATGTTCACTTAAGTTCCAATTTTTGTAAGGTAATACTTCAGATAAATTAATGTATCCAATTACAGTTATGTAAATAGTAGTAGATAATGAGTTGATAATTAGTGAAAATTTTGCAGAATTTCATGTATACATGGAATAAAATGTTTAAGAAAAACGACGATTTTCAGGCTAAGAATAAGATTTCACTTAAGATGTTTCTGGAATACGATCCCAGGGGCCATATTCCAGAAACATCTTAAGTTTATCTTACAATATTTTCACTTAAGCTCCAATTTTTGTAAGGTAATATATTTAAAACTAGATATAAATTAATGATTCCAATTATAGTTAAGAAAATAGTAATAGATGATAAGTTGATAATTAGTGAACATTTAGCAGTATTTCATGCATAACATGGAATAAAATGCTTAAGAGAAATGCTGATTTTAAGGCTAAGGATAAGATTTTACTTAAGATGTTTCTGGAATACGACCACAGGACCCGTATTCACCAAATTATTCTTAGACTTAAGACTAAGAATCAAGAATATTTTTGAAACTGCTAGTTTTTTGAACGCTGCAAATGTGAGTCTTACTTAGCATCCATCCACTCTAATTACAACATTCCTCATTTAGAACGATGTCTTAATGATGTAAAGAACATTGGAACCCAGCATATTTGCAAACGCAGACGTTTTTATCTTAAGTCTAAGCCTGTTCTTCATTCTAAGAACGGGTTGGTGAATACGGCCCCTGAATAAAAATTCACCAACCCATTCTTAGAAAGCCCTTAGGTACAAGTTAAGGAGCTTTGTTAATTCCTGCCCAGGAATGTAAAATCGTCCAACGCCTATGTTTGCGGTAATGCGCATGCGCAAAATATATGAAACCAAAATGATGACGATGATGTTGATGACGTCAAAACTAAATATGATTAGCACAGGCTAATCCGGGACGACACTTTCCGCTTTTATGGTATTTTCTGTTTCAAGGAAGTCTCTTCTAAACATAAATCCACTGTAGGCGGAAGTGCCGTCCCCATGACACGCCTGTTATAATGTATGAGGTCACGATGATGTAATTAGCTTCACATTTAGTTTGACATCATTTTGGACGTTCTCTGGGGATGCAATTAGCTACCAAAGCCTCCGTTTTGATATTCAATCAACCGCCCATGGATGCTGTCATCAGAGATCCACATCACACGGCGATTCGGAAAATAAATTACTCGCTAATGATAAACGGATGACTTTAAACTTTAATAAACAAATGAGCTTAAACTTTAGGCATTGAATGATCGTATTTTCCCCAAAATCACGTGACGTTAAAGATTCGTTTAACGTTAAAAAGAAGACGAATTGTAGTTTTGCGTACATATTGGTTGTTACGCTGCGTTCAAGTCAGTTGCACTTTTTTCGTGCGTCCAAGTTCACGGTAAATGTTATACGCCCAAACGCTTGAAGTTGAAGTATATGTACTCGACCTGTTCAATCTTAATGCATTATAATTATTATTCCTATAAGTATTAAAATTCATATTGTGGGAGTTGTCAAGGGATTGTCTCGAAAACTACATGTAAACAAATATTGTGCCTGTTCGATGCAAACAATTTTACAAATAAAACGGTAATTGCGTTTAAACAGTTAATTTGCAATAAGTACATTTACGTCCAGAATGCAGTCCATTTTATTCAGAGAAATCGTAAGCTCTCTAATGAACTATTCTGATACATGTATTGTAGTCGTATTATAGCACGCATCTCGACATATAGGTTACGCATGCGCAAATTCCTTCTTTGTTACATATAAAACATTCAACGTTTGATCTCAATTTTCACCATGACCAAGCTACTTTCCAATTTATCACCATACATTGTTGGAAAGATGAGGACATAACCTTTTGGAAAAAAAACAGCATGTCAAAAAAGTCTATGTGTTGTAACTCAAAATATTTACCTTAGAAAAAACACACCGGTTTTGACAGTCATGTAGGCTGCCATTTTGCGCATGAATACATTCGCCAAAGGTTATGAAGCTGGGAACCACAAGACAGAAGTAGTGCACAAAAACAGCCTTTTTCTTATTCCTTACATATATACATTTAAAATGATACCAAAATATAGCATTTAAACTGTATTTTACAAATTATATGCATCCTGCACTCAACCATATGTGCTTATTATCTAACAAATTGGGGTAATTAGACCTATATGACAACGTCTTTAACCTACATGTGTAACCTTAAATATACTCTTGCAATTGTTCGCCGTTTCGTATCTATCTACGTGGACTTTCGAACAACGTCTTGTAAACCTACAATTTAACAAAAAGAAAAGTAAATACTAAGAAAAATGACGTTAACTGTATATTGTCCACGGCTCTTATTCTGCAACCCATGCTTAGACTAAAGACATAAGAATAAAAAATATTATTATATGCTTTTCAGTGAAATATAGAATTTTATAGGTAAAATTATATTTATGTTTTCACTGTTGGAGCAGTGAAAATATAAGATTTATATTTTCACTGCAGTCAAATATAACATGAAATGGACTATTTTTCCGTCTACAAGTAGTGGTTTACAACCCTTGGCAAATGTATATACATGTACAGTATGTACATGTAAGTGTTTACATAAAACACATTATAAAATTCAACAAAGTTATAATTTAGCGACAACAACTCACAAAATATGACACTTTTTTCCCATAATACTAACGAGTGACAGTTTTGAAATCATTTATGTCGTCATTTTATGACATCAGAATACACGAACTTGTGACGTATAAGCTTACCTCGCGCAATTTTATTTAGTTATTGTCCAAACGCATAAAATGAAAAGAAAATTTGTTGATTTCGGTGTAAGATCGTATTGTATTTCACTCGTGATCATAGAAAATAGATATTTTCGCTCGTGGCTGCGCCAGTCGTGAAAATATCATTTTCTATGAACACTCGTGAAATAAAATACGATCTCACACCGAAATCAACAAATATCCTCTTTTTATTGAAACTGTTCTGTTATATGAATGCTGTTAATTTGAGACTTACTTGGTATTCTCAAACGCTATTATTACTTTTTAGCATTCTTTATTTAGATTGATTTATTAACGACATAAGCAACGTTTGTATCCGGCATATTTGCTAGCGCACTATTTATTTTCTTGCGCCTAAGTATATTCTTTATTTCTAAGTATGGGTTCCTGAATACGGGCCATACACGTCATGTAAACCGTCTCGTCCGCAGCTCGGCCGCTCAACTGCTCGACGGAGTGCGAGTGGGACAACGGTATCGGCTACGCGGAGTACCCGGGCGACTGCACCATGTTCGTGCAGTGTGACAGCCTGAACGGCATGCCGCAGATCCACGACTGCTCTTGGGGACTCCTCTGGTCCATGGACCTCCTGCAGTGCTCGTATCCGGCGCAGTCCGAGTGCGGTCAGTGAATACCTACGTCTCTTCCTCATTTTGTTTTACGTTGCTACAGTTTTTTAATTGTTATGGTAGTTTTAAGGTATTTCCGCCGAAATTATTCATTTATTTTTCGTATATTAACAATAACAGTTGATCATGAATCCGCTGATGTTAGTTGACATACTCATTACGTCATACGCGTATAGTAAAGGCGCAACTTTAGATAAGTGAATATAATATGTTCAGTAATGAAAACGCGGCGTAAACAGTATTGACTGATTGTCTGTCTTAATATAAAATAAATAAATAAAATTAAAAAAAACTGCAAGTCTGTCTTAAAATAAAGAGTTTAGTTATTAAATAATCGTTTTTATGTAACCGCGTTTTTTTCCAGATGTATGCGCGGGCTACAAGGGCCACTTCCGGCCGTACCACATCTCGTGCCGCGCCTACTGGGACTGCACCCACGTGGTCCCCGTCCCCATGTGCTGCGGCCCCGACGAGCGCTTCAACCCCTTCACCAACCTCTGCGAGGCGGGCGCGACGGGCCTCTGCAACGACCCCTGCAACCCCCAACCCACAGTGTTAGCACCCACAGGTGAGCCCGCTTGACGTAGACTACTTGAACTCTTAAAGGGACTTGTTCACCGATTGACGAGGTGACAACTTTTTGTCACAGATTCAAAAAATAAAAATAATAGTATATATAAGGAGCGAAATAACCCTACGGACATAGAAATATGCAGTAAATTCCGTTCCGTTAATGAGTAATCATCAGTTGAAAATGATAAAATTATAAAGCGTTTGTAACGCTAAACGACGGGATACTTTGGAGTGTTTATATTGATTTCATAAAAATGTTTTACAACACGTGGATCACTTACATAAAGTAAAAAAATGCAGGGTTAAATATATCAATCGAAATGGCTGAGTGGTTAAGGCGTCAGCCGGAGGTCTTCAGTAGGAAACCCGGTGTGAGCAACTTTTTTCGTTTCTTTTCTTTTTATCCCATTTTTATGTTATTATACGTGAGTATTTATTTAAGATGCTTAAATCTGTCAAGTTATGACATTTAATGGCAAACTTAAAAAAATACAAAAATCTGTGAACAAGTCCCTTATCCACCCTAAGCCAAGATATCACGGGTTTTAATATCCTATATGCAGATCCATAGCCGGGGAATCTCTATTTAGACTGTTTCCCATTACGCAAGAGCAATCCCCATTTCGGCATGTCTAATCTGATAACAGCTAATCACCTAGAAATATGTCTAGATTTTATGTTTATGTTTGTATGACGTCAGGTGAAAATTATTAGAAAAACGAATTGCCTAAATGTTGATGTTGTTTCATTTATTTCTATTGACTGAAGTTAGATGATCCGTGGCAGAAATGATAAGCTTCAACATGTTTTACATCAATTATTATGGTCTATTAATCTCACAGCAATTCATTTTCATTTTATGAGTACAAACTGATGTAAAAATCTTTGAATGATTTCATAAAATAGTTATCAGTAGAAATGTAATGCTTTTATCAATTCATTGTGGTTTTCAATTTAATTCCAGTATTTGAGAAGAAAATAATCAATAATAAAAAATATATATATGTGTATACCGTGTTAAAGATTGTTTAATTTATTTTCCAGAAAAGTATGTGGGTTTAAATACATAATTACTATGCATTAGTTACAATGGTTTACATCTCCTGACCTATAGCTCATATGAGAGAACCTCCGATTTATCTGGCTCGACAGCTGCTGATAGGCCAACGTGTATTAGGCGGTCAGGGATTTCATTGAAGTTATAACATAAAAATATAATACTTAAAGCAGCAGTCTAGAAATATGCTAATACAAATAAAACTTTGCATAAATCGTTTCTAATGGACATCTTACCGATCAAAGTACAAAAAAGTCGAACTGAAATCGGTAAAATAATAACGTTTTGCTAACCTTTTATCGTATAATACATGTATCGTTATTTATGCGATTGCTTGTGATGCCTCCGGAATAAATCAGCATGTACATTAGTGTATATTACGTTCTTACCAAGCGTTTTCGAACACAGACATTATAAAATGCCTTTTGTAAATAAGAAACAGTTTTCAGTCGAATAAACGTTATTAACGTTCATTAGAACTAACGCCATTTCAGTTCTATGGACTGCGGCTTTAATTCCAATTTGTCTATGGTAGTGTGCGAGTTCAGGGAATCCTCGCTCGGCCAGAACTTCTACGAGCAGCAGATTTCCGGTGTGTGGATACCGCGGCCGTGTGGGGACGGAACGATCTTCTCGCAGAAAGACTGCGGCTGTATCTACTTCTATGACGGCATCCACATCCCCCGTCAAGGTACTTTGATAAACATTCGTATGAAAGTTAAGAAATATTCTTCGATTCATCGTTGTTTACCGGCTAATAAACAACAGTTTGGAGTTCTGATACGTATGAATTACCCAAGTATACAAACGACAAACCTTTGTTTATATACAGATAAACTACAATAATGTGAAAATTATTGCGGTTCTAATATGACCTGTTAAAAAATTGTGCAGTTACAATGCGAACTTAATTTTACAGTTAGGGATTATTTTGGGGTTATTGCGGGTTTAACAACGGTAAATTAATTTAGGAAGTAGTAGTTTTAGACGCAGTAGAAGTAGTAGTAGTAGTGGTGGTAGTAGTAGTAGTAGTAGTAGTAGTAGTAGTAGTAGTAGTAGTAGTAGTAGTAGTAGTAGTAGTAGTAGTAGTAGTAGGTAGTAGTAGTAGTAGTAGTAGTAGTAGTAGTAGTAGCAGTAACAGTAGCATTAGTAGTAATGGTAGTAGTGTAGTAGTAGTATCAGTAGTGTTAGTGGTTATGGTAATAGTAGCAGTAGTTGTAGTCGGTGTTGATGGTGATGGTTGTATTGGTAGTTTAGTTGTTATTGCCGTGGTTGATGTTGTTGATATTGTTTTGTTGTTTTTGTAAATCGACGGTGTTCCTGATTTCAGAGTGCGTCCCGGATCTGCATCTAAACTTCGACTCCCTTCAGGCCGACGCAGCCCGCAATATTGGCCTGCACGTGGAGAACGTAACGTATCTTGGTGACGGCACGGCGTACTTTGACGGCAACGCCGCCATCAACGACAATATATTCGCCAACTCCGAATGGGGCAAAGACGTGTATATCTATATCCGGTTCATGCCCAAAGGCAAGGGACGTAATCAGGGCCTGATACACAATTCCGGTTGCGGCCCTTCGGACATCGGACCCTCGGTGTTTGTCGGAATGGACCGAGAACCGAGCGCTCACGGACCAGACAACATCAACATGAAGTTTGCCTCTGTTCCGAGAAAGGGGTCTCTTGAATACGATTTTGTGAATGTGTCCTCGCCGGTAAGAATTCCAATTAAGATCGATCAATTTTTCTCCACTTTAATGACACAATAATTTGTCAAATCATGAATGGAATTGTGTTTACAAGGACACTAATTAAAACAAAATTCAATTGCAAGTACATTAACCATAGTTACATTTAAAATTAAATAATGGTTAGCTTAACTGTTCTGTCAGATAAACTTATGCATTTCCGTGTATGAGTTTGCATTTTTATAAGAAAAGATCTTTGATATCAAGAGTTTTTGGCGTAGCTGAATGTGACAACTTTCGAACTACATGTACTTAGTTGAATATTTCTAAATCTGTAATTGCCAAAAAACTGCTAAACTGTTCACCAACGATATGTGGCAAAGTGCGGTAGTGGAGATGCACAATTGTTTACTCATAACGTTTCTGTTTCTATTTATTACATATTAATTATAATTTATACAATTACCTTACATAATATAGCAGATAAGTAAGGCCATTCTGAGAAAAAAATTGTTTGTTTGCGATAACGCGACCGACTCACGAAATTAGGCTCGACTCACAAGTTTATATAGTCTTCCGTGAAGCAAACTTTTTTTTCTATTCGAAAATTTAAGTTATTTATTCATCATATTTTGCTCGCATTTAATTCATTTAGTTTTTTTTATCAACTAAACACTGCGTTCCAATTAATACTCGTATTAAGCTAAATTTTGAGAAGCGTTAGTATCCTGATTCCCTGATGCCACTGGCATAAACGGCATAAACTTAGCAATGTGATTTGCTCTTGAATTTTGCGTTACGGTAATTTGGTCCGTGTCTAAGAGTCGTCTACATTTCTCCCCCCCCCCCCCATCCCCACCCCTGAACATCGCATGAGCACTGCGGGGCATTTAAATACCCGTTTGGTGTTAGTTATTTATATTTATAAAAAAAATGTAATCTGTACAGTCTTTACATCTGCAACTATCGTGTTTCTGGTATGTACACACATACCATAATGTAATATTTCCATATTGCAAGAAAACCACATTAGAACGCACAATATCGTTGTTTGAAGATATTCCGTTACACCTTTTAGCCAAATGGTTTTCTGTTTGGCTTGGTCATTTCGAAGCTAACGGTTAGATACCAGTAATTCCAATGCCCATAGGGTCCCATTGTAAACCGGCGAAATTTCTAAGCATTTATCTAGCCTTTCCTTTATTTCAGATTGTGCATGCATGGTTTCATTTTAAAGATGAAGCTTTCTTCTTCCAAAAATTGCAATAAAAATATATATTACGTTACTTTTAAGAAAATGCATCTCGCCTGAATGCAGACACCGGTAGAAAACACGGTTTCGGAAGTCATATTTCGACAAAAGCCCCATACCACAGTAAACACACCCCAAAAGTTCGCCTTTCAAGTTAGCCTCCAATGAAATACACCAACATGTTCCAGACACACATGGGATATAAGAAATAACCACAGAAGGCATGTCTGAGATTGCTAAATGGCTTTTATACCAGAAGTTAAAAGAAACAGGCACTACTTTCAAATGTACCACGGAGGGATACATAATGATTTACTGGTATCTAGCCGAAACTTAAATATGTTATAGTACCTTCATTCTATACACAGAGGATGACGTCATACGCCAAACCTCTGTATTTAACCGCATTAATTCGCCCCAAACGGGGAAATTTGCTTACGCATGAAGTAATCCCGCGTATGAAAGTTGTTTCATGAAATGACTTTATTGATAACATTAATCAGCCTAATATTAAGTTAATACTGATAGTAGAATATATTTCTGTTAAATAAAATACCAGTAGTTCGTGTTTAACGCTGTTTAGCATGTTTATTATAAAAAGCTACTTTCACTTTCTTTTTTTGTGAAAATTCAAGCTTAGATACCAGTAAATCCAATTCCCATAGGGTCCCATTATGGTCACAATACACTAAATAAATAAGTGATGCAGGGCTGTACTCTCTAAATAAATCAACAAGTTTAACTCGAAGACATGTTTTTAGGTTAAGACACTTGCTTTTATATTCTTTTTTGGAGATGTTGGTAGGGTAAGCATTAGTATGCACAAATAAATCACTGATATGTTTTAAGATTGGAGACTACAGTATGACACTTGCGCTGAGGCGGGTTACATTCAACTAGAAAGTAGCCGCTAAAAAGATGGTGATAAAACAGTCAATATTGTTTAGTGTCGAGTTCTTTCTTACATAATACATGACATACCCTTTGTATTGCTTAAATCAATTCAGCTTAAAATGCTCTTTAAGAAAAGGTATGGTTATAAGGGTCCCTATGCCCAAAAATGTTGCATTTATTTTTGGTTAAAGTTATTGCTTTTACATAAGGATTGGAATTAGTATATTGTAACCTTATAAAACGGCGAACTTTCAGATTTCAGTTTGAATGCAGACACCGGTAGATACTAGGGATTCGGCAGTCATATTTCGACATAACCCATGCCACAGTAAACCCCCCCCCCCCCAAAAGCTCATCTTTCAAGTTAGCGTCCAAAGAAATGCACCAAAATGTTCTAAACACACAGAGGATATTATAAATAACCACAAAAGTCATGTCTGACATTGCTAAATGCTTTTCATAGCAGAAGAAAAAAGGAACTCTAGTAAAAGGCAATATTTCGAATGTTACACGGAGGGAAACACATTGATTTACTGGTATCTAACTTCAATGCGATGTTAAATCAACCATAGCGAGCTACGCTGGAAAGTAGCGCATATCCATAACGCTTAGAGCGTCAGTACACAGGTCTGTAAGACCGGTGTAGACACAACGATAGTACCTTTAAAGACAACTAAATTATTTCTGCTTGGTTCAAATTCGACAAAGGTCATTTTGAGGAAAATCCGATATATATATATTGTTATTCTACCTTTCAGGACAGTCAAAAGATTTTTGCCTGGTTCAAGTTCGGCAGAGGTCATTTCAAGGCAAATCTGAAATATTTTGATATTCTACCTTTCAGGACAACCAAATGATTTCTGCTTGGTTCAAATTCGGCAAGGGTCATTTCGAGGCGGAGGTTAACGGTGTGACTGTTCGACTTGACATCACAGGTGGTAAGGGCCCATAATATATGGTTTATACGAAATTACCTCGTACCTTAAATATTGGTGGGTTTCGTTTCCTTTTAAAGCGACAATGCATTTCAAAATCATAATTCAGTTTGAAACAAATAAACTTATATTAACTAGCAAATATAATTTCAAATAGTATAAATGACCATATTAAGTAAAAAAAATAAATAATGCAAAGATATTAGATCTACTTTGCTATAATATATATAGAATAAACAAATATACTTTATTGAAATAAGAAATTATATTGTCGCTTAATATTTTTTCTGACATTACTTGTAAAAATAATTATTATTTAAGAAATAATTGACGGGTAACTGGTGGTTATTGCGGTAATAACCAACGGTTTGGAGTTCCGATGCGTAGGAATTAAACCACGAGGGCGGTAGCCCGAGTGGTTTGATAACAAGCATCGGAACGACAAACCGTTGGTTATTACCGCAATAACCAACTGTTACCCGTTAATTATTTCGATTCTAACACGATCTTATATAAAATTCGTATTTTTAAAGGTTATGAATGAGAACTATATTTATCTATACTCCGCCAATTTTCCGAGAAGTGCATTCACACGTGCTATTCTGTGACGTCAATAAATCATAACAATTCACAATGACGTCAGCTTTATTGATAAACATTGAGCGAATTTCGTCATACTTATCGATATAATACAGTGAAAATATCATGCCAAAAAGCGCAAATTAAAAACATATTAACAAAACGTAAACGTTTTTGTGAACTGAAGTATAAAGATGTAGTAAAAATGTGGTTTAATTGCGCTACATAATGCAAAAATGATTTGTTTGTCACAAATTGCTATCGCGCGTTTAAGCACGTGCATCTTACGGAACAATTTCTTCGAATTTCCGGAACTATTTTCAAAACATTAAGCTCCGCCCATAATTTGTTGCATAATAACCCACAGTTATTTTCCTTCTTTATCTATGGACCATTAGCCGCGTGCCGTGGTAGAATATTAAATAAACGTACAAAAGTTAGCAAAATTTTAATATAGTTTAAATACTGTGACTGAGCATATATATTCAAAATTAAAGAGATATAACTTCAATATAATAAAAATATCTCGATTTATTGTATGTAAACTAAACAAAAAAAATGTAAATTGCTATTCAAAGATTGTTCACTGTTTGCATATACTTTATACGAGATGATTTCACTGTGTGATCTACTTGATAATAATTGTAACTATATTAACTATTTACTTATTAAAATATGTTTAATTCTTATTTTTATTGAGATTTTGAACTTTAATGTCTTTTGAATGTTTGGGAAAATTATGAAAAAGTCTTGTGAAGTTAACAATTTAACTGCAAGGAACACACAATGTTAAGATAACTATATACATGTAGCACACTTGTGTTTGTTTGTTTGTTTGTTTGTTTGTTTGTTTGGATTTTTCGCCGTTTTTACCAGTATTTCAGTCATATCACGGGGGTCATTTAACCTACTCACACTTTACCTGGGCAATCTTTAGCCGATCTAAGCGGTTTACCAGTATTAAGTGCACATACTTATGCCAGAAACGGACAACTGCCCTACTTAAATCAGAGGTAGGGGGATAATGGCCGTAGAAATAATTTCATGGCCAATCCCCACACAAGTTGTGTATGTAGAACACACACAACGCATACATGTAATATACGTTTAAAAAAAAATATATATAATAATAATAATATAATTTCAGCCAATGAAATCGCTAGACGTCACGGCGCTATAAATATCGGAGGCAACGTATGTAACATTGGAAACGAGGCTTTCGGCGGTTTCGTCGGTATTATAGACGAGGTGAGTGAAATTGCAAACATGACGGTGATTTCAAGCAAATTGTATTTTTGCTTCCAGGTTTCACACTTGTAATATGGGCTTTCTGTTTATTGTTGTTGTTGTTTGCCTTTTTTACCAACCATCCAACATCTAATAAAAATACATAATGACGTTTGATCGATAAATTAGTTCACATGTGCATTTATTTATGTTCCATACGTATATTCACTATAATAGACCGATCCGGGATTTGCTACGAATAGTTTAAACTCCTCCGCAGATATTGTTTAAAAACGATTTCGGTAGTTTTTTCTGCGCATCTTTTCGCGCATCAGTTGAGTTGATTTAAATCTTCATAATGGGAAGTGTTTTGACAGATAATAATATTTATTAAATAGTGTGTACACTGTAATTACCAACTAGAATCAGATATATTCTAAATAATTGCCATGATCTTAGTAGGAGTGTCTTGTGATTCGATTTTATTTGCGAAAGTTTGATAATACACCGAAAACGAAAGTAGGAACACGCTGACTGAACATTGGACTCGCACATGCTTGCGATTATTGTGAAAGTGTTTTGGCTGTAATAACGTTTTGTACTTAGTCATAGTCAACTGCTGTTACTAAAATAAGTATATATATAATGTATATCTATTTACTTTAATAAGTGTATTGTTATAAATTATGACTGTCATTCCATCGTGGTTTTTTACAGAAAAATGTCCAATACGTACATGTACTCTACATATTTTTTCTCGAGCACGGTGAGCCCCTATTTTATTTTTTGCAGTTTGTTACGAATATAATTATATAATAAATATCGAAAATTCATTAATTTTCACGGAACCGATTTTTTTCTATAGTCAAAACCAAACTTTTATATAATTACAAAATGTATAATTTTTTCGTTAAAAAAGGATGAAAAAGCATTTTTTGGGCAAATATAACATTATTTGTTCACTATGTAACGGATTGCTTTCTTACAATTACCCATTTCATCCAATAGATTGTTACTTTTTACCAATCAATGGTCAATATTATGTTTTTTGCTAAAACAAAAACAGCATCAAAATTTCCTAAAATGCATTCACGGGTAGGTCATTTACATGCATTTTCAAAAAAATCTAATGCTGTCACCCCCATTTTGTATGGTTTCATTGTATTAGGCATTGAACGATCTGCAAAATATGTAAAAATGAAGAATTTTCACGGAAGGGAAACAACTGTAGAAATCGTCTTTAAAGGATTAATTTCCATTCATCGAAAATCGCAAATATTACCGCGTGCTCTTTGGAATATATCACAAACAAATTCCGCGTGCTCTATTGTATGATATAGTTGAACCGCTAAACACGTGGTATCCAAGTGCCGTGATTGGATAATATTGCAGATTAATTTGAATATGATTGACATTTGTGGAAACGTCTATACGAGAAACGTAAACAACGCCCATTTCAGAGTCACATTAAAATGTCTTGATATATACAGTTGAACACCGCTATTTTGAAGTCGTAGGGACCGGCGAAAATAGTTCGAAATAGGAAAGTTCGAAATAGCGATGTTCTATTTTGTCTTTTGTACTAATAAATTGTATAGTTGTGATAATTGTGCAGGCGGTAAAATTACACACGTGTATATATGATATGTACGTGTATATATTGATTCGTAAATATTGTTATAATTAAAAAAATATATACTAATTGCATTTATTTGGTTATTTTTAACAAATTATAGAAGATCAAAGAAAACTGTGATATCAGACAGAGCACTTTAAGGATGAGCACTTCGAAATGCCAATACCGTGCATAATCTCATTATAATGCCAATACCGTGCATAATCTCATTATAATGCCAATACCGTGCATAATCTCATTATAATAACTCAAACGTATATCCAATTAATGTAGATTATCTACCCACTCGTCAATCATCACTTGGTAAACCCGAACAATAAAGGTGCGACGACAGCGTCGGCTTTCGTGCGACTTCGAAATAAACACTGAATATTAGGTGTGAAAAACTTAGTTGGGACCGGAATTTTAGTTCGAAATAGAGATGAATTCGAAATAGGCAAATTCGAATTAATTATTACTATTTTAGTAAAATAAAGAAGGAAAAAATCTGGACCCAAAAAATTAGTTCGAAATAGCGATTAATTCGAATTAATGATGTTCGGAATAGCGGTGTTCAACTGTAGTTCAATCAAACCACAAATACCCACATTTTTCTTTTGCTGTCCGTCTCAGTATGGAACGTAAATAAACATTTTTACATGCACCTGTGGATCATATACAATATCATACAATATGTAACGCGTCAAGTTAAATAAATAAATAAATAATAAAATATGGTTCAAAACATGCAGCTAATATAATATATTTTCAGTAATACAAATTTAGTCAAACTAATATAACATGTAATGGCGTATGCGATATGTTACACATTTTGTCAGACACCCATATTTTTTCCAGATTGTCGGAAGATGTGTTGTTTTATCTGTAACGCGGCCACTTTAAAGTCCTTGCAAAAAAGATCATCTATTTAAAACAAACAAAAAAGACGCGTGCTTAATAAGTGCACGGTAATTTTAGATGTTTTTAACAAAACGATTCATAATTTATACAATAACTGTCGATTAAATGTAAAGAATTTGTTGTGGGATTTTAAGATTGAAACATTTTAATTACCTTTTTTTTGGCCTTTAACTTTGTGTTTTGTTTCTTTCTAACGCTGATCTATCACTTGAATAAAATTTGACAGTGCTGTGAACGACGAATGGGCACGTTCGATATACCATACTTAATCACATCGTTTAAGGAAATGTAATCTTAGCGTATGTTTAGAAACCGTACTTTAATAGCCAACATTTGGCCTATTGTGCAGTAAGCATTCTCCTGACATACCTCTCTCAGTTTCTGTCTGTCTGTCAAATTACCAACAACAACATGTATCAATGTAAGACATTTATTACATTGGAATGTAGCGCTTGGACATGCCTTTTGTTGTTAATCCGTTATCGGTTTCCATTCAGTGTAATGAGAAAAGGCGTCTGATACTCGATGTACGAGCTGTAAATAAACATTTATGGAAACAGTCGATTAAATGCGAAGATTTGAGAACAGCGCTTGATTATTTTAGTCCTAATTGTTTTATTTTTAAATTGCCGAATTAAACTACGATGTTGACACAGCAATTGCCCAACGCTGAATGACAATTATGCACCTATCAATATTTTCCCCCAGGGGAGGGGGGAGCGGCGGGCAATCGCAGAGGAATTTGACTAATTGTATTTTTGTGGATTTAATTCCCCACCCTAGAGCCAAGCCTTTTTGTCTAAATCCCCTCAATAGGGGATGCTTAATTGGTGTATCGAATGGTCCGGGGGCCAATATTACCGGGACCTAAAATCCGAACAAAGTCTATTTCCCGGGACCCGGAATCATTCGGCATGTCAAATTCCCGCCTGTCGGAAATTGCTTTCAGTCTAAAGTCCCGTATATGCCCGCCGCTCCCCCCCCCCCCCCCCCGCCGGGGGGGGGAAATATTGATTACACAACTGTCCCGCCTTTACTGGCTACTGGTTACATGACCATATTATCAACTTCGATTCGGCCAATCAGGGTAAATTATTTTACCACTAATTCACTCTGTTCAACATTTGGAAAATACATGTATTAGTAATTATCGAAGGAAGCTTTAGAAAATTGTGCATCCAGTCCGGGGCTAAAAGTCACCAACCCATTGTTAGTCTTTAGACGAAAGAATAGATAATATTCTTAACACTGTTCTGCCCTAAGAACGCTGTTACTTTGAACTTAACTTGGCATTTACCAGCTCTAATTACATCAGTCTTTTTTTATTTAGGCGACATCGGTACCCAGCATATCTTGAAATGCATTGTTTGTCTAAGTCTGATTTTTAATCTTAAGTCTATGTGTTGGCGAATACGGGCCCGGGACTTGTAGCTGGGATCCCTTTGCTTACAGGGCTAGTGCTCTCCCGACCGAGATAATAGGTCCGCTACATAACTTCTCTCCTTTGAAACCTATTCCATACCGTGTCCGTGATAACTCGATTTCCTGATGTGAACGTTCTGACAAACCATACAATGAAACTTCCAGTTATGCTATTCAGTTTCGGTCATAATCTAAATTGGAACTTCCAGTTATGCTGTTCAGTTTCGGCCATAATCTAAAATGAAACTTCCAGTTATGCTATTCAGTTTCGGTCATAATCTATAATGGATTTTCCAGTTATGCTATTCACTTTCGGTCATAATCTAAAATGAAACGTCCATTTATGCTATTCATTTTCTGTCGTATTCAAAAACAAAATTCCAGTTATGCTGTTCAGTGTTGGTCATAATCTTACATGAAACTTCCAGTTATGCTATTCAGTTTCGTAAATAATCTAAGATGGAACTTCCAGTTATGCTATTCAGTTTCGGTCATAATGAAAAATAGAACTTCCAGTTATGCTTTTCAGTTTCGGTCATAATCAAAAATGGGATTCTATATATGCTATTCAGTTTCGGTCATAATCTAAAATGGAGCTTCCAGTTATGCTAATTAGTTTTGGTCATCATCTTAAATGGGACTTCCAGTCATGCTATTTAGTTTCGGTCATAATCTTCGAGGGAACTTCCAGTTATGCTATTCAGTTTCGGTCATATTCTAAAATTCAACTTCCAATTTATACTATTCAGCGTCGGTCATAATCAAACATGGGACTTCTATGTTATTCAGTTTTGGTCATAATCTAAAATGTCACTTCCTGTTGTGTTATTTAGTTTCGGTCATAATGTTAATTTATACCGTGTTTTGCGTATTTCAGGTTCGAATATATAAATGCAAACCTCCTGAATTCGTCGAGCCGCACCAGAAGCAACTATTACGCAGTAACCCATCACCGATAGGGTAAATTGAGACAATTGCATCGTCATCACCAGGCACCTGTGTGTCATTGTCGTCATCGACCATGGCAGTTTTGTACTATAATCTATGTGATACCATTTCGTATTTATGGATACACTGTATGTCATGCAGTATCAATGTTTACTTATTCTAGATATTATTATTAGTATTCATTAATATATTAAAACATGAAGCTGTAGACCAGGGGCCGTATTCCAGAAGCATCTCTAGTAGATTCTTATTCTTAACATTAAAATCATCATTTTTCTCATAATGTTTTCACATATATACTAACTGCATTATGTTCAGTGTTTATTAATTGTTAACCTATTATTTACTATTGTTTACTTTATTGTAAAGGGATTCGCAAATTTATAATTATGTACTTTTAGAAATATTACACCACGAAAATTTGACCTTAAGTAAAACTAGTTTAAGATCAACTCAAAATGGTTCTGTAATAAGAGGCAAAGATGTGTTTGTAATATATTTTCATAAATATGTATTCAATAATCGACACGAAATGCGATTGGTATGTGTTGAACTTATTCGTAAGAATATTTTTTGCGTGTGTGTTATTCTAGTTAATTTGTCTTAAAATTATAGTGTTGTGTTTGTGTGGTATCTCATTTTTTTGTCGGCTGACTCTAAATGCATTCGTTGTGTATGATAAGGTAATCAAGTAGTATATATAAGGTTACTTGTTCTAGTATATGACTAGTATAATTTATATAATTATGAAATTATAAATGACCTAAACGTTTGGAGTTTCGATGGTTGCAATGAGATGTACTATGATTTTAGACTGTAATATAATTTCGAAATACAAATGTATTTCTAAGAACATTTAAATGCTAGTTGCGTTGCAGTTTCTGCATGTTAGCATTAATAAGCAAAATGTATTAAGACTATTTTTCTGATTGCAAAGTGTATGTTTAATTTCTCGGAATGTCAAAGCGAATTTTACAAATGTTTCCTCTTTGAAGCCTTGATATCAATGATCTGTTAAATGCCCGGAAAGTGTTGTTAGTTGAAAGAGTTGACATGAAGGCTTTTATAATTATGATGAAAACGTTTGCACGTGAAGGCCATAGCACGTGTTGTTGTATTGACATTCCCCAATGACGCGTAGCACGTGTTGTTGTATTGACATTCCCCAATGACGTGTAGCACGTGTTGTTGTATTGACATTCCCCAGTGACGTGTAGCACGTGTTGTTGTATTGACATTCCCCAATGACGTGTAGCACGTGTTGTTGTATTGACATTCCCCAATGACGTGTAGCAGTGAATGTTGTATTGACATTCCCCAATGACGTGTAGAACGTGTTGTTGTATTGACATTCCCCAATGACGTGTAGCACGTGTTGTTGTATTGACATTCCCCAATGACGTGTAGCAGTGAATGTTGTATTGACATTCCCCAATGACGTGTAGCACGTGTTGTTATATTGACATTCCCCAATGACGTGTAGCACGTGTTGTTGTATTGACATTCCACAATGACGTGTAGCAGTGAATTCATAATTTCATAATTATGAACCCCATATTAAATTCATCAAACATATTTTAATCAGCTGGTACTGAGCAGTTTGATAGTCCTAAGCGTGACTAGATTTTTACTTTACGTTGCAATTTTTCAACATGTGCTTAAATCAATGCGTTTAGACGTACGTCGCAATCATTTTGATCGCTTTACGATGGCAGCTTCGTCAGCT
Source organism: Congeria kusceri (assembly GCA_027627225.1). Classification (NCBI taxonomy): domain Eukaryota; kingdom Metazoa; phylum Mollusca; class Bivalvia; order Myida; family Dreissenidae; genus Congeria; species Congeria kusceri. Next base: position 92,334,269 of record CM051025.1, read on the forward strand.
TAATTGCAGGAAATGTAAAAAAAACAACATACAAATTATGTTGAATGGGATATAATTCATTAAAATGGTCCTTGAATTGTCACTGTATGTTTATTTCATGTCTTCTGCATGCAGTTAGTGTGCTGTAATCAATAATTGTTTTGAAATAAAATTGAATAATCAATTAGAATTTGTTTTTGTTTTAAATTGATTAAATTGACAAAGCAAGCTGGTGGAATGTTAATGTGCTTGGCTTCATCAAATGTGTATATAATAATCATCAAATAATACATTTTCTATGGAAAGAATACGTAATCGATGTTTAATGTTTAAATGCATACCCGTCTTAGCCAATCACATGGCTTTTTATTGTGTAATATGTCATCTACTATACATGATAAAGGACAAAAATGACATTTTATTATTTGTGGTCAAGGTCTAACAGATGCATCAAGGTTACATTTATCATTTAAAATTAAGGCCCGTATTCACTAACCCAGTTTCAGATTTAAGAATAAACAACAGACTTAGCCTCATGAAAAAATAGTCGTGCGTTCCCAAATATGCTGAGCACCATTGTAGCTTATGTAATTATTACATTATTCTAAACAAGGAATGATAAAATTTACGTCGGTGAATACCAAGCGAGATTGAAATTAACAGCGTTCTTAGTAAAGTTTCAGAATATGCTTTATTTATAAGAGAAAGATCTAGGATCAAAAAAGGTACATGGTGCTGCTAAAAAGGAGCAGGGTGGAAAACCGACAATTTTGTTGACATTTTCTAGCAATGTGCTTAATTCAGGGTTTTCATGAGTCTAATGCTTTTGATTATGGTTTTTAAATTGAAAATTTGCAAAAATATGTTAAACTTCAAACGCTATTTATCATTTCTGTGTTGACCAGCCAAGAGGGGTAGCAGGGGGGAACCAAAAAGGAGCAGGGTGCAGCATCCTGCTATATCGCTCTAGATCTTTCCCTATTTATTCTTACATCTTAAAGGGGCGTATTGACGGCTAATACGTTGTAACATTTTCATAAATAGCATTATATTTTGAAACAAACATACTATTTAAATACAATTATAAAAAGTTTCCACCGTGACACTTCGCAGGCGCGGAAAATTAGTAGTAGTAGTAAAATCGAGATGAATGAAATGTACATGATGTACCGCTATGCGCATGGGCACTATTGATAACTGTAGTGGAGCAAAGGCACGTTTTCATTGAAGTGCGCGATTTTGTACGCGTGAGTTCGAATCCTGCATCGATAAAGCATGTTTAGGTACTGTATATAAAGTCCAGTTTACTTAACAACAACATCAATATATTATTGCTACAATAAAAATATATTCGTGAAAAAAAAGGAATTTGTCTTGTTTTAATACGAGTCTATATATATGGAAACCGTCCATACGCCCCTTTAAGTCTACGAATGGGTTGGTGAATAAAGGCAGAGATTATTAACATTAATGAAGTTTGGACTAATTATACGTACATCATCGTTTACATGCCTTTATTGGTATTTGAACTTAACATTCGCACCACATAATTTACTTGACAGAAGTGTATATATCGAATGCCGAGCTAAATTACATAACTGTCATTGATTCAAACTGTCAATCTACTAGTACATAACATAACTGCAACCTCAAGCTAAATAGCATGAACATAATAAAGTACATTTAACTAATATGTTTGTACTAGGCGCCTAAAAACCCATATCGTCTAGGTTTCTGAATTGTCACCACATTGTCTTCCTCCTTTGGCAATTAATAACTGCAAAAAAAATCTTCTGAATTTATACACGTGTTTCCAAAATACCGACGAAAAGCGTTACAAACGCTTTATAATTTCATTCATTTCAATTGATGAGTTTTCATCAACGACACTATATTTCCAAAATATTTCTTTGTTAGTAATGTTATTTTTACATATAATGTATTTTTCTCTTAGGGATCTATTACAAGAACTTGCCTTTAAACAATACAATTACGATCGTTTTCAGTTTTTCCACCTTTGTTACAAACGGCTAAGAACTTTTTTTTTTACATACTTCATCGTTACCAGTAATTTGTCAAACAACAATGTCATTTTTAATGTTCTTCGTTATTGATTACTGTTTGTTGTGGTTTAAAAACATGTGTAACTACACTTAATTACAAGATTAGGTCCTGAAAACCTGTCAAGGTAATTCTCATCTTTGCCTTCAGACAATCAATCTAAAACGCATAAACAAACTATAAAACTACAAATCAAACTTGAATTATTAACATGTGTCGTAAATAATACTGTACGTTAATTGATGATATTGAGAGCTCGTTTATTCATTTAAATAAATCATGCATTTTTATACCTCCTTTTGCTAACTGAACGACGCAATTTAAATTTGAATGACCCAGAAAGGTTGTCAGTCCTACATTTAGTTCTATACAAGGATAGATTTGCAGTTTACTAGAATGTCACAGTTCTGCAGTTCACTAGATTGTCACAGATCTGCAGTTCACTGGAATGCCACAGATCTGCAGTTCATTAGAATGTCAAAGACCTGCAGTTCACTAGAATGCCACAGATCTGCAGTTCACTAGATCTGCAGTTCACTAGAATGCCACAGATCTGCAGTTCACTAGAATGCCACAGATCTGCAGTTCACTAGAATTGCACAGATTTGCAGTTCACTGGAATGTCACAGATGTGCAGTTCACTGGAATGCCACAGATGTGCAGTTCACTAGAATGTCACAGATGTGTAGTTCACTGGAATGCCACAGATCTGCAGTTTCACTAGAAGGTTGTCAGTCCTACATTTAGATCTATACAAGGATAGATTTGCAGTTTACTAGAATGTCACAGTTCTGCAGTTCACTAGAATCTCACAGATGTGTAGTTCACCGGAATGCCACAGATCTGCAGTTCACTAGAATGTCACAGATGTGCATTTCACTGGAGTGCCACAGATCTGTTGTTCACTAGAATGTCACAGATGTGTAGTGCACTGGAATGCCACAGATATGCAGTTCACTAGAATGTCACAGATGTATAGTTCACTGGAATGCCACAGATCTGCAGTTCATTGGAATGCACATATCTGCAGTTCACTAGAATGCCACAGATCTGCACTTCACTAGAATGCCACAGATCTGCAGTTCACTGAAATGCCACAGATCTGCAGTTCACTAGAATGCCACAGATCTGCAGTTCACTAGATTGTCACAGATCTGCAGTTCACTGGAATGCCACAGATCTGCAGTTCACTAGATCTTCAGTTCACTAGAATGCCACAGATCTGCAGTTCACTAGAATGCCACAGATCTGCAGTTCACTAGAATTGCACAGATTTGCAGTTCACTGGAATGTCACAGATGTGCAGTTCACTGGAATGCCACAGATGTGCAGTTCACTAGAATGTCACAGATGTGTAGTTCACTGGAATGCCACAGATCTGCAGTTTCACTAGAAGGTTGTCAGTCCTACATTTAGATCTATACAAGGATATATTTGCAGTTTACTAGAATGTCACAGTTCTGCAGTTCACTAGAATCTCACAGATGTGTAGTTCACCGGAATGCCACAGATCTGCAGTTCACTAGAATGTCACAGATGTGCATTTCACTGGAATGTCACGGATCTGTCGTTCACTAGAATGTCACAGATGTGTAGTGCACTGGAATGCCACAGATATGCAGTTCACTAGAATGTCACATATGTATAGTTCACTGGAATGCCACAGATCTGCAGTTCATTGGAATGCCACATATCTGCAGTTCATTAGAATGCCACAGATCTGCAGTTCACTAGAATGCCACAGATCTGCAGTTCACTGAAATGCCACAGATCTGCAGTTCACTAGAATGCCACAGATCTGCAGTTCACTCGATTGTCACAGATCTGAAGTTCACTGGAATGCCACAGATCTGCAGTTCACTAGATCTGCAGTTCACTAGAATGCCACAGATCTGCAGTTCACTAGAATGCCACAGATCTGCAGTTTACTAGAATGTCACAGATGTGCAGTTCACTGGAATGTCACAGATGTGCAGTTCACTGGAATGCCACAGATTTGCAGTTCACTAGAATGTCACAGATGTGCAGATCACTAGAATATCACAGTTCTGCAGTTCACTAGAATCTTACACATCTGCAGTTCACTACAATGTCACAGATATGCAGCTCAATAAATTGTCACAGATCTGCAGTTCACGAAAATGTCACATACCTGAAGTTCACTATAATGTCACATATCTGCAGTTGACATTTATGTCACAGATCTGCAGTTCTTTAGAATGCCACAGAACCACAGTTCACTGTAACGTCACAGACCTGCAGTTGACATTAGTGTCACAGATCTGAGTTCACTATGTCACAGATCTGAAGTTCACTATGTCATAGATCTGCAGTTGACATTAATGTCACTGATCTGTAGTTAACTTATGTACACTATAATGTCACATATCTGTAGTTGACTAGAATATCACAGATCTGCAATTCACTATAATGTCATCGATCTGCAATTGACACAAATGTCACAGATCTGAAGTTCATTACAATGTCACAGATCTGAAGTTCATTACCATGTCACAGATCTGCAGTTGACATTAATAACACAGATCTACAGTCACTATGACACACATAAAGTTTGACATTAATCTCAAGGATCAGTAGTTCACTAGAATGTCATATTTCTGCAGTTCACTATAACTTATCAGATCTGACGTTCAATTTAATGTCACAGATCTGCAATTCGCTATAATGTCAAAGATCTCAAGTTCACAATAATGTCACAGATCTGTAGTTGACTGTAATATCACATACCTGAAATTCACTGGAATGCCACAGATCTGTTCACTATAATGTCACAGATCTGTAGTTCACTATGTCACAGATTTGAAGTTCACTGCAATGTCACAGATCTCAAGTTCACTATAATGGCAACGATTTTTTATGCAGTTCACTAGAATGTCAGAGACCTGCATCTCACTAGAATGTAACAGTTCTACCATTCACTATGTCATGGATCTGTAGTTCACTATGTCATAGATCTGTAGTTCACTATTATGTCACCGATCTGCAGTTCACTATGTCACAGATATGCAGTTTACTATAATGTTACAGATCTGCAGGCCATTGAATGCCACCGATCCGCAGTTAACTATTTCACCTATCTGCAGTTCACTATGTCACAAATCTGTAGTTCACTAAAATATCACAGTTCTGCAGAAAACTATAATGACACAGACCTGCAGTTCACTATAATGTCACAGATCCGCAGTTTAATATAATGTCACAGATTTGCAATTCACTGCAATGTCACAGATCTCAAGTTCACTATAATGTCACAGATCTTAGCTCTATTGTTATGGGAACAAATATAACTCAAGCAAACATGGAATTATAAAGAAGATTTATTTATAAAGAATCATAAGAGTAGAAAATGTATGCGCTATCACCCGTGACCAATAACACAGAAAACCACCTTAACACAAGAAACACAGTTTTAAGAAAAACAAAAAACAATGTACAGTCGTATGGCAGTGACCATTAATGCCTTGGTCTAACGCGGAAAGGCTATGGAGCCGAAAATTTGATAATGTATTAATATTCTGTATCAAAATCATTAGAGTTCCTGTAAAATTTTAAGTCGCAGTGACGTTTATTTATATTATACACAGCCTGATGTGTATGATTGTCGGGAGCAATACACCAGGATTAGGGAAGCGTCACATGCCTATAATGTACTTGGTACATAACATAAATGTAAATATGGTTTTTATGATACTGAGTGATAATAACATAATATGGTCTTTCAAAATACTCTTATATAGCAAGTTTTTTTTCAATAGAGGTCTGTAATATGCAATGTTTATTCCATATGTCAATGCTTACATAGAATACACGTCTTGCAATAAAATATGATGATTCGTTCACCGCACGTTGACGTTCAGCTTTCATATTACATACATGTTTGCACAACAAATTTGCAAAAATATTTCTGTCCAATAAGAGTAAAAAATCTTGTGCATCACGCATAATGACTATAGTCTATTCTAACAATCTGTTTAAATCACCACCTTAGAATGAAAAGGGCCTATCTGCTTCTTTAACACATGTATGATGGCTTTAGATAGGCCCTTTTCATTCCAAGGTGGCGACATGTAGCGAACATACCAAGCAATGAAAACATACTTTGTCTCCTTAACAAGAAAGTGTTGTATACATGAAGGGCTACAACATATAACTTATAAGAATCAAATGTTCATAAATAAATATAAAACTCACACGGGTAAGAGGCTTAATATGTAAAATCAACTGTGTGCCGTGCAATAATAATCCAATTCTAATTATTTAATGGCCACAATTGTTATACATTAATAGTATTCTGCAACAATTGTGTAAGCTGTGTATTTTTGTATAAAACTGATAAAATGCTTGAAATAATGATACAACAATTTACCAAGATTAACAATTACAAATTTCTAATGAATTGTCCATAAATATTAAAAAATAAGAAAACAATCATTCAAAAATTGGGTAGGACAAGGGAGAGTACTCTGACTAGTCATGGCATGATAAATATAAGAATAAATAAGAGCTGTTTGTAATACAGTTATGCCCCCTCTAGGTTAAAAGGAATATTTAAAATATCAAGTTTGGTGATTATTGGATGTGAACGATAGGGAGCTGAAACTGTTAAAAAGTTCACTAGATTGTCACAGATCAAACTCTGCAGTTACAGGGGTGTTTTGGTTGATCATCGAACTTTGCTAAGATAATATAATATTAAAACTATTGGAAAGCGGAAACAAAAGCGGTTTACTGACACAATCGCAGACCGACATTAGCAAAAAAATATACCCTGCCATATTCGATGGGTTCATAATAAAAGGTTCTTAATACTTGTACACAGAAATATATATTTTCACACTCCACTGGGAATATTCTTTTTTCAAAATGCTACAGAAAGTTTGTTCACGAGTATTATGCAAGGGAAAAACAACATCACGGTATAATAAAATATGTTCTTCTAACTACAGATACTCTCAAAGATACAGTAAGAGATGCAAATCTGCCCAAAGGAGCTTATATTTAACGAGCAGCAATTTCTAAGTACAAAGAGCGCTTTCTAAAATAACATGCATAACCATAGCAACAAGAACATTGTAAATATGTATACAAGGTATTCATACTTAATGTATTGTAGTAAATACTAAATAACGCATTACATAATGTTCTCAATACCAAATTACACACCCACAACAAACTGATCACACTTGACATGGGCTTGAATGAGACAACTGTGTGCTGTTAAATTCCAGTATTGGTAAATTCAACACTACCAGTCAAAGTTAAAGGTAACTTCAAAATCTTCTCATACATCTCTTGTAAATGAAATAAATTGACTGCATTGTATTTGTCAGGAGTTAAAACCTGGTAACACACATTCAAGTAACACTTTGTTAAGTTTGTACAAGAAGTTCTAACATTCTGCCATTTCCAATTGCGTAACAAAATAGTTCACCATTCTCTTCACTTTGCAAAGATCATGCTGAATATTACCCTGTTTCACAATTGTTTGATACTTGATTTTGATTTAATATAAGATATACATACCAGATAAATGTAATAAAATTAATTATGTTAAAAGCTCTGTGTTTTGTTGGAGACATATACATGTACATGTACATTTAAAAAACCCACAAAACTGTGTGCAACAAAACTAACCATTACTGACTTCATAGCATTATTAAATTTATTTCCTTACCATTATGTGTTGAGAAGCTTCATAAAACCTAATAACACAATACTTTAAAAAAGATAAATACCCGGAAATATACGGTATTTAAAAAATTGTCAAAACAACAATGGCATATCTTTTTTCCTAACTAATCGATGCCCTAACAACATATAAAATGTAGATGTAATTCTGTATTTGTTTAAAAGGGCTTAGATTCGAAAAAATCTACACAATAAATTTGCCAATAAGAGTGAATAATTTGCAAGTAATTTCCTGTACAAATGAGTGACACACGAGTATATTTAATGAAAACTAGAGTTAGTTTGTGGAAAAAACAAAAGTCTCCCCCCATGCACCGCCATAGCTCCGCCCAAAATCCACCTACCGTGACATTCCGAAGAAATTATATGCTTATAAAATTGATCCAATAGTGACCCATGACTTCTGGAAGGAAGTCTATGATATGTATATGAAAGAGATAGTCATCATTAGTGCATTAACTCAGTTGTGAACATAACATATTATATGTAAAGTAAAAGTAAAGTGTTTGTTTATTATAGTGTCAACCCTCGCGATTAAGGGCCAGCCAGCTTTGACTTATGAGACACCTTTACTGATGAACACCTTTACTCCCAATTCCTATCCTAGGGCGCTTGGCTGGAAGGCAATCGGTACCCCTCGATTTAACTAGCTGCTGGGTAGGCAACCGGCCATATCAGAGCTCGCCCTGTGTAGGACTCGAACCTTCAACATCCCGCTCCGTATATGTGTAGATCTACGAACATGTATGTATATATGGCTCATGCAAAAAAAACATATTTGTAATTCACAGAGTTTGGGTGATCCAGTCAGATGCAAGACAGACCCTGAATAGACCTGACAAATGTCACAAAACATTGCAACTAAATCACTTCATTTCATTTGGCATCAATCATCGAACTGAAATATTGGCTTCCCCTAAGTGGTACTGTATATATGTGTACATCTGTGCTTATATATAAGGTAATGTTGCTAAGCATTTACATATTACCAGGGTTTGCTTGGCACCAGCATTTCTTGCAAAGCCTAGTATTTCTACTCTATCCACATAAATAGAGCCTGTGCAGTATACAATGGCATATCCAGGACAACTCTTTCTGCCCACAGTGGATTTATGTTTAGAAGAGAATTTATTGAAACAGAAAACGTCATAAAAGCAGAAAGAGTCTGCACAGGCTAATCTGGGACGACACTTTACGCACATGCATTAAGCCCGGTTCTCCCACGACTCATTTTGTTTTTGATTGTTCATGATCAATTCATAGAGTGTGATACCCAGATATTACAAATATGTGATAAAAAAATAAACAATAAATATGTAACAACCTGAATAAAAATAACCATAGGTTTGGACCCTAAATATGTAAAACATATTGTCAGATGGTAGCTAAACTATGGATTTGCTGTTATAAATATATTAATATGTATCCAAACAATTGATAAAAACAATTAAATATGGTGATTCTTGGACTAGAAAGTTCTAACACTTGTAATGAAGCGTGCAGAATCAAAATAAAATTGTGCATAATACTGACCACCAAAAAAATATGTAGCTGGTGATTTATCAACATAATAAAAACATTTATGTTTCCATTCATCTTAAACAAGTCTACGTATGTGACACTTTTATTTGATAGGACATAATAAATTACAACTTCTTTTAGAGATTAAATATAAACGCAGATACATTAAAACTTTAAATTTGATTTTTTGAACTACACTTACACGTATCATGCACATTTCACATAGATATACCAACAAAGTGGTTCACGTCTTGTTTAAGTGGTGACCATATTTCAACATGGTATACAAATTGAAATTCAAATCCAAACAGTTTATTAAACAGTCCTTTTACAGTAAAATCTTTCAAAGAAAGGTAAAATTTTCAATCAAAAATTTCGTTCAATAATAAAAAAGTGTGGTAAAAACTGTTTAATCTGTATTTAATTACACATACATCAATAGTGTTTATAGTTTCAAAAAATAAATGCATTGAAATACTAATGGAACTGGCATAACTTTTAACTCGAATGAGAAATACTATTATTATATTTATGAAATTTATGAAATACTGGAAGAGGTATTGTAAATACTATATCTAAAGTCACCAAATTCATAATAAGAACATTTTAATTGTGCAAAGTCATGGCAAATATGTGTACAATTATAATGCCTGATTGCAAATACAACAACCAAGAAAAAGAATTAAAAAACTTTCAAAGAGGATAAAAACAAATATGTCAATAAAACATATCATTAAATTTTTTGATACAAAAAAAAAATGCAATGAAGAAATTATTTTTGAAAATTTTGAAAATTTAATAACAATATTGCAAATAATTCAGAATGCCATTTTAACCATTCCATTGCATATCCAAATAATTTCGCCATCCCTGGTATACAAGGTATTCATACTTTATCAAGTATATACAGAATACTAGGTGAGTGTTGAATAAAGATAAAATTGCCAATCTGTAAACTGGCCCTTTTAATAATAAATTGTGCATTCATACTCAACTTAACAACAGTTGATAATCAGGCTAACCATTGAAGATGATGACAACAGCACCTAATTGGTCAAAGCCACTTGACGTATGACGTTAGGACGTGACAATCTCTTTCCGATGGTCTCCACATGGAATCCTATGTCAATGAGCGACTGATGATCCAGTATCAGACGGCCGTCAAACAAGAATGCGGGTTTCAGCATGCCCTCATAGATCTGCTTGTAGTCATAGCTCTGGAAGGAAAGTCAACACAGTCATAGTGGGGTAATGGAAATGGTGTCCATTCATACTGGGGTAATGGAAATGGTGTCCAGTCATAGTGTGGTAATGGAAATGCTGTCCAGTCATAGTGGGGTAATGGAAATGGTGTCCAGTCATACTGGGGTAATGGAAATGGTGTCCAGTCATAGTGGGGTAATGGAAATGGTGTCCAGTCATAGTGGGGTAATGGAAATGGTGTCCAGTCATAGTGGGGTAATGGAAATGGTGTCCAGTCATAGTGGGGTAATGGAAATGGTGTCCAGTCATAGTGGGGTAATGGAAATGGTGTCCACTCATAGTGGGGTAATGGAAATGGTGTCCACTCATAGTGGGGTAATGGAAATGGTGTCCAGTCATAGTGGGGTAATGGAAATGGTGTCCACTCATAGTGGGGTAATGGAAATGGTGTCCACTCATAGTGGGGTAATGGAAATGGTGTCCAGTCATAGTGTGGTAATGGAAATGGTGTCCACTCATAGTGTGGTAATGGAAATGGTGTCCACTCATAGTGGGGTAATGGAAATGGTGTCCAGTCATAGTGGGGTAATGGAAATGGTGTCCAGTCATAGTGGGGTAATGGAAATGGTGTCCAGTCATAGTGGGGTAATGGAAATGGTGTCCAGTCATAGTGGGGTAATGGAAATGGTGTCCAGTCATAGTGGGGTAATGGAAATGGTGTCCAGTCAAAGTGGGGTAATGGAAATGGTGTCCAGTAATAGTGGAGTAATGGAAATGGTGTCCAGCTTTCAATCAGGAGTTCTATACTTACTATAAAATGTAACGTTCACATGATCTCACTAACAGATATGCAGTATTGGTTCTATCCAGGAAACCAGACTCGAAAATATCTCTCCAAGCATCAGACTTTCAGCACAAGCAATAAATACATAGGTTTAATCGGTTTGTTTGTTTGTTAGGATTTTTCGTCGTTTTTAACAGTATTTCAGTCATATCATGGCGGTCAGTTAACCTACTCACACTTTTCCTGGGCATGCTTAGCCGATCTAAGCTGGTTACCAGTACTATGTGCACATACCTGTGCCAGTAACTGACAACTGCCCTACTTGAATCAGAGGTAGGGGGAGAATGGCCATATAATTTTTTTCATGACCACTTCCCACACAAGTTATGTGGCCGGGCTGAGGCTCGAACTAACGAACCCCCAATTGACAGTCCAACGCTCTACCGACTGAGCTAGCTTGGCCCGGCTAGGTTTAATCTAATGTGAGGTGAGTATGACTAGTGATCAATCAGACTAGTGTTCAATCAGACTAGTGATCAATCAGACTAGTGATCAATCAGACTAGTGTTCAATCAGACTAGTGATCAATCAGACTAGTGATCAATCAGACTAGTGATCAATCAGACTAGTGATCAATCAGACTAGTGATCAATCAGACTAGTGATCAATCACCTAGTGATCAATCACCTAGTGATCAATCAGACTAGTGATCAATCACCTAGTGATCAATCAGACTAGTGTTCAATCACCTAGTGATCAATCAGACTAGTGATCAATCAGACTAGTGATCAATCAGACTAGTGATCAATCACCTAGTGATCAATCAGACTAGTGATCAATCACCTAGTGATCAATCAGACTAGTGATGAATCAGACTAGTGATGAATCAGACTAGTGATGAATCAGACTAGTGATCAATCACCTAGTGATCAATCAGACTAGTGATCAATCAGACTAGTGATCAATCACCTAGTGATCAATCAGACTAGTGATCAATCAGACTAGTGATCAATCACCTAGTGATCAATCAGACTAGTGATCAATCACCTAGTGATCAATCAGACTAGTGATCAATCACCTAGTGATCAATCAGACTAGTGATCAATCAGACTAGTGATCAATCAGACTAGTGATCAATCACCTAGTGATCAATCAGACTAGTGATCAATCAGACTAGTGATCAATCACCTAGTGATCAATCACCTAGTGATCAATCAGACTAGTGATCAATCAGACTAGTGATCAATCAATATATGAAAGTAAAAAAAAATTGCACACTATGATTGATTAAAGGCTATCTAAAACAATTACAGTTTTTTGAGAGGATGAAATCAGAAATACCCAGCAACAATTCCAAGAATATTGTTTGTCTTTTTTTTCTGAACATTATAATTTCATTTTCTGCAGAAAACTACCGCAATATAGGTAATAATAATAAAACGATACATATATCCAGTTTAAAATCAATTACCTGTAAGTAGCAACTTCAAAAAAATCACTCAAGAAATGTTATTCTGCAAAAATATATATACTGGAATGTCATCTGTTTCTAGTTATTACTACCAAAACTCATTATGTTCACAAGTTTGGCCACAATTAGACATGTATATTACCACAAACTCGTCCCACTCAGTACATATGACCACAGCAGAGGTCCCTTCAGCGGCCATGTATGGATCACGACATACAGTCACCAGCTCACGAACTGTCGGGGATACCAAGAGGAAATTAATTTTTTATACAGTTAAAAGCTGTCAATGTTAAACTTTACATCAGGTTACTCAACATAATCAGTTTACTAATTCATTTATATAGTATATCACGACAATAAATAAAGAAAGGGAGAAACACTGAAGAAGATTATTATTCATATAAATTAAACTTATGTAATTTGGGTGTCACATATATGACAATCTGATATGAAACACTTAATGGCAACCAACCTGCATAAAATATACAAATTTCTAACAATATCAACATAATACAGGAACATAAATATAGTGTCCATGTTTGTAGGTAACTACCTTGCTCTGGGCTATCACAGATGGTTGGATTTGTCAATTCACTGAAATTACAAAGGTACAAATGTAACATTTAAAAAAACATTAATAATGTTTCATTTTTTAAATTGATACCTCCATACTGTAAAACACCATGTATAACAAGCACCCATCTATGACATGCACTGGATGTTTTAAAGCAAAATTTTATGTAAAAAATTTATAGGCACAATTTGCAGCTGTTTTTGTCAAGGTCAGAAGATGTCATGTTGCCGTTTGTTTTGTTGTAGTGTACCGTGTTCATCGTTTTTGTCAAGGTCAGAAGATGTCATGTTGCCGTTTGTTTTGTTGTAGTGTACCGTGTTCATCGTTTTTGTCAAGGTCTGAAGATGTCATGTTGCCGTTTGTTTTGTTGTAGTGTACCATGTTCATCGTTTTTGTCAAGGTCTGAAGATGTCATGTTGCCGTTTGTTTTGTTGTAGTGTACCGTGTTCATCGTTTTTGTCAAGGTCTGAAGATGTCATGTTGCCGTTTGTTTTGTTGTAGTGTACCGTGTTCATCTGTATTCTTGCGGTAGTTAACATTTAAATAAATAATTTGAGCAACAGCAACTTACCAAACATTTTCTTTCAATATTATTCAATAAATTGAACCTTTTCACAAAAATAAGAAATACACTTTTGTTAGAAAACACATTATTCGTTCTTAAATTATTGTCTTTTGCAATGCACCATGTGGCCATCTTGAAAAATCATGACATCGGTAATCTCGCAGTAAAACTTTTGTTTTGAAATAAGTTTGCACTTAGTCTATAAACAAACACAAATAAACTAAAAAATGTTGGATTGTTACCTTTTATAAATATTACAAAACAAAATTTTGAGTTCTCCTACATATTAACCTAAGCAGAGAAATGTGTATACATTGACTGTCTAATATCTACTGATGGCTGCAAGATGATACGAAAGTTATTAAGATTTATTATTTAAAGTCATATAACTTGATTGTTTCCAAATAAAATCATGTGTAACTTATTATTTTCTTAAAGAAAACCAAAAATAGGTTTGATTTTGACAAGTAAGCATGACAATCAAAAGATAAACAATTACAGCCGAAATACAGATACTGCGAGAATACAGATGCCGACTATATGTTGTTTCTGTGCTATATTACTTTCGTCGTAATAAAAATGTAAATAAACTATTTAAAATATGCACACATAATATACCTTCTGCATGGAACAGATATTGATCCAATGTAAACCATGATATTTAAAACACTTTCCGTCGTAACACACCGTCCATTACCTGTGACAATATAAAAAATATGTATATTTCGCCAGCCAAAATAAAATCTCCCCAATCTGTTGACATCCTAGACGTTTCACCTTTAACACTAAATGTACTCAACGCCATTTCATCATTCTGATTCATGTACCTGAAGATCTGCTCGGTCTCCACTTTGGGGTCATAGATCCTGATGTGGGCCCCTTCCTCCAACAGGTACTTGGTCATGTAGATGGCCGCAGACTCCCTGAAGGCAGTTTGGTGTATAACACATAAATAGGGTGAGCCATAGTAGGGAAAGATCCAGAACAAAAATACAGGGCGCTGCAGTGCACCTGTTTGGTCCCCCCCCCCCTGCTCTGGGCATATATCCAATGACAAACAAATACACTATGTTTCAAATATTAATAAATTGCATTGAACTGATACAATCTTGGAGTAATCAAATTATTTGAAAATGTCAAACAACAGATCCTTCTTTCCCTCATACTCCTTATGAGCAGCACTCTGTACCGCCGTTGATCCTAGATCTTTCTGTGTATAGTCACAAGTCAGATTGTAATGAAACAAATAATTGTAGAAGAGAGAGGTCAATGCAATTTATAGCAGAACCCCAGTTAGCAAGTATTTATTAATTGCAGTTTAACAATGACAAAATATTTCAAACATTCGACCTTATACCAGTAGTTTTATAAATATTGTAAATTAGCAGAAACGTTAGAAAAATTGCAAGACCTAAAACTGAAGTTACATGAAGTAAGCTCTGAACGTTTCATGAGTTTAAAAGAGCAGAAAACAAGATTCTCTGTTTGATAAACACACATGCCCCCGGTTGGTGCTGAATAGCCCATTTCTTAGTCCAAATTAGGTCAAGATCAAGGTCAAAGTGAGGATGGGTGATATGGGTGGATTGGAAATGGTCATAAGTAACAACTGTGTAAATATCCAAGTGTTTTAGTAAGCGGTCTTGGTGCAAGACGAAACAGTAAAATCTAGTCAACCAAGAAATGTCAGTTTTGAATAATTAAAGTCCAAATCAGGTCACAGTCAAGGTCAAAGTGGGGATGGGTGATATGGGTGGATTGGGGATGGTCATAAGCAACAACTGTGCAAGTATCCAAGTGTTGTAGCCAGCGGTGTTGGTGCTACATGAAATGGTAAAATCCAGCTAACCAAGAAACAGCCCATTTGAATTATTCTAAGTGCAAATTAGGTCAAGGTCAAGGTCAAAGTGAAGTTGGGTGATATGGGTGGATAGGGAATTGTCATAAGCAACAACTGTGTAAGTATCCAAGTGTTGTCGTAAGCGGTGTTGGTGCTAGACGGAACAGTAAAATCTACTTAACTACTTAACCTTGTCACTGACGGACAGAATGACGGATGGACCGGACAATCACTATATGCCTCCCACATCAAGATGCCGGGGGCATAAGAAATACATGTTCCATTTATTTCCATTATTTTTGACATGACGTCACATGAAAATTCATTATTTCAAAGCCTTTCTTATCGTATACAGAATTATAACAAACAAAAATATTAAATTTCATACTAAAGTTTTACAAACCATTTTTTATTTAAAAACAACAACAACATTAAGATGGTGCATATGTATGTACATTTACATAATAACAAAGTAACAATTTGTACGACTTTTGTTTACCTAGTATCCCCAGTGTCCTTCTTAAATGCAAAGCCAAATATTGCTATCTTCTTATTAGTTACAGTGTTAAACAGGCTCTCTATGACCCGGTTTGCGAACCTTCGACGTTGAAAATCATTGATGTTGATCACCTGAAATAATTTTCAAGAATTTTCAAGATGTCACTACTTCTAGATTAGTCTTACTCTTAATCATATTGAGCTTTTTATAGGTAAAACTTGCAATAGACCGATCCGGGTTTTGCCACGAATAGTTTAACTCCTCCCCAGGTATTGTAAATGGATTCATTATCATTCATCAAATATCACAAACAATGCCACATGCTAATTTGAATATCACAAACATTATGCATGTGCTCTTTTGTATTAAATAGTTTAAAAGCTAAACACGTGATATCCAATTGCGATGATTGGATAACATTGCAGATAAATTTGAATATGATTGAATATTGTGGAAGCGTCTATGAATGGGATAAAAAGAATTTATGTGGTATTCAAGTCTGTCTTGCAGAATATTAATACACACAGGCATTATAACCATGTAAATTCGTTTTATCCCTTTCTCAGGCGTGCATAGATGAAGTAAACAAAGTCATAATAAACATAGTTTTATTTAAACACTGTGGGACAAAGCTAACAATCAATGATGTCATTTTGTTAATTTTTTCACACTTTATTTCTTCAATGTCATTTTTATTAATTTTTTTATACAATTATTAGATAATTGTTGCATTAAGATAAATGTATCTGCTCCCCCAAAAAACCATATAAGGAAAATTGCCCCGCTCCATGGCAGCCGTGTTTTTTAACAAATCAAAATGATTTCAAGGAATTTGGAAGAGGTTAAGTTTGGTTAAAATCGTTGGATGACGAAGACGGATGACTGACAATGACCGACCAGAATAGCTCACCCGTGAGCACTATGTGCTCAGGTGAGCTGAAAACATAGCTCACCCTTGCGCACTATGTGCTCAGGTGAGCAAAAAACTACTAAAAGCATCTATTTACCTGTTGCCAGTATGTGGCCACCTCTGGAAGGTTGAGACACTCACAAAGATACACGAGGTTCAGGACATCCTTCTGAAAGCAGCTGCCCCCAAACCCTGGTGGGAAACACACATTAAACTGCTATATTAACAAGAGCTGTCTCAGAACAGCGCGTTTAACTATTCAACCGCTTTGTCAGAGTTATGGGCCTTTATCACTACAAACAAGAAAAATATTGAGTGGAAACCATATTCTATTTGTAGTAACAGTGACCTTGACCCCACCCACCCCATATGCAATCCAAAGCAAGATCTTGATATAAGGTATCTACGTGTTAACTTTCATTAAAATATCTCCATGCATTCTCAAGTTATAGAGGGGAAACCGTTTTTCTATATTTAGTAACAGTGACCTTTACCATACCCACCCGATACGTAATCCCAAGCGAGGTTTCAATATAAGGTATCTATGAATGAAGTATCATTAAAATATCTCAATGCTTTCTTAAGTTAATGAGCGGAAACCTTATTTCTATTTATAGTAACACTGACCTTGACCTTGAGCCCACCCACCCCATATGTACTTCCAAGCGAGGTCTCGATATAAGGTATCTATATATGAAGTATCATTAAAATATCTCAATGCGTTCTCCACTTATTGAGCGGAAACCATTTTTCTATTTTTAGTAACAGTGACCTTGACCCCACCCACCCCATGTGAAATCCCAAGCAAGGTCTCGATATAAGGTATTTATGTATTAACTTTCAATAAAATATCTCAATGCCTTCTAAAGTTATTGAGCGGAAACCATTTTTCTATTTTTAGTAACAGTGACCTTGACCTTGACCCCACCCACCCCATGTGCAATCTAAAGCGAGGTCTCGATATAAGGTATCTATGTATGAAGTATCATTAAAATATCTCAATGCGTTCTCCACTTATTGAGCGGAAACCATTTTTCTATTTTTAGTAACAGTGACCTTGACCCCACCCACCCCATGTGAAATCCCAAGCAAGGTCTCGATATAAGGTATTTATGTATTAACTTTCATTAAAATATCTCAATGCCTTCTAAAGTTACTGAGCGGAAACCATTTTTCTATTTTTAGTAACAGTGACCTTGACCTCACCCACCCCATGTGCAATCTAAAGCGAGGTCTCGATATAAGGTATCTATGTATGAAGTTTCATTACAATACCTCAATTCGTTCTCGAGTTATAGAGATACAGAGTTGTTGCAAGCAAACTTTAACCTGAATTTTTAAGTGCAAAAAGGGCATTATTCTGCTAAAATGCTGGTCATTGTTATGGGTATTGGCCAGTTACTTATATAATGACACTGAAGGCATGTGTGAAGTATCAATTGAATATCTGTAGGAGATACAGAGATATGGAGTTGTTGCACGAGAACTTTAACCTGATTTTCTAAGTGCAACAAGGAGCATAATTCTGTTAAATTGCAGGTCAGAATTATGGGCTTTGGTCAGTGACCTCACATAATGACCCCGAACACATGTGTTAAGTTTTATTTGAATATCTGTAGTAAATACAGAGATATGTACTTGTTGCACGCAACCTTAACCTGAATTTTCTTTTTTGCACGCAAACCTTAACCTGAGTTTCTAAGTATAAAAAGGGGCATAATTCTGCTATATTGCAGGTCAGAGTTATGGGTCTTGGTCAGTGACCTCACATAATGACCCCGAACACGTGTGAAGTTTCAAATGAATATCTGTAGTAGTTACAGAGATATGGACATATTGCACGTAAACCTTAACAAGAGCATAACACTGACTCCAACGAAAGGTGAGTAGTATAGCTCAAACTATTCTGTGACGAGTCGAGCTAAAAACGACAATTCTCAAAACACTATAACCAGGTTTCTTAAATCATGACTGTTTTATTCATATTTAATATTAGAAATTAAACAAACACTACTGCCCGCTTTAGCATCATTTATTAATGATCTGTCTGCTAACTTATATACTTCTACTGTACTTTTCGAACGTACAATAGAACAAGAGCTGTCGGATGACTGCAGACTCAATTTTTCTTGTGCTTGTCAGAGTTTCTGGCCTTTTTCTAAAACAAACTGTATAGTAGGGGCCAATTAAAGAAAATTAATTTCTTTCTCGAGTTAATGATCTGTCCGCTAACTTATATACTTCTACTGTACTTTTCGAACGTACAATAGAACAAGAGCTGTCGGAGGACTGCAGACTCAATTTTTCTTGTGCTTGTCAGAGTTTCTGGCCTTTTTCTAAAACAAACTGTATAGTAGGGGCCAATTAAAGAAAATTAATTTCTTTCTCGAGTTAATGAGTGAAAGCATTTTTCTAAATTTCAAAACAGTGACCTTGACCTTGACCAAACTAACCAATATACCTTCATGCAATGTACAGTTATACAGTGTCTTTAAATTGAATTGTATTAAAATATTTCAATTTGTTCTCGAGTAATAAAGCATTTTTTATTTTTAGTAACAGCGACCTTGACCTTCACCCCACCCAACCCACCACAACTGCAATCCCGAGTAAAGTGTTGCTTTAGGGTAGTTATGTATGAAGATTGATTCTCAAGTTTTTTTTAGAGAGGAGAAATCAAAAGTTGATGCCGTCATTCCACCAACTTAAAAAATGTTAAGTGTAAAATTGCCCATATTTTTGACAAATTCATGAGAAACCAGCTTACTGAAAGACTTCAACCTGTTCATACAGCTTATATGTAAAATTTCAACGTGCAAAAAAGCCCATAATTTTGAAAAATTTCAAACTAGAGTTATCAAAATTGATCTATGAGTTCATTTTAATATAGGGAATAAGTGTTCTAAGTTTGAATAAAATCCCTCAAGCCATTCCTGAGAAACCAGTTTACTGAAAAACTTTAACCTGTCCATATAGCTTATATGTAAAATTTATAAGTGTAAAAATGCCCATAATTTTCAAAAAAATTCAAACTAGAGTTATCAAAATTGGCCTATGAAATCATTTTAATATAGGGAATAAGTGTTCTAAGTTTGAATGAAATCCCTCAAACTAATCCTGAGAAAACAGATAAATGAAATTTTTTAACCTGTCCATATAGCTTATATGTAAAATGTCTAAGTGTAAAACAGCTCATAATTTTGACAAATTTCAAACTAGAGTTACAAAACTTGGCCTATAGGTTCATTTTAATGTTGGGAATACATTTTTTGAAGTTTGAATGAAATCCCTCAAGACATTCCTGAGAAACTAGCTTACAGAAAAACTTTAACCTGGCTCGGACGCAGACACCGATGCGGACGCAGGGGTGAGTAGAATAGCTTTGCCTTTTTACTGTGAAAAGTCGAGCTAAAAATAATAGGGGAATAAAAAACTTTTTTAGCCAGGATTATTCTGAGTTTATTCTTAAATGTTCAATCGAAACATGATGACTTTTCTTTTATTGCATTTTTTAATGATATCACTATTTCCGTTGTTAGATCGTATGTACTACCTTTAAGGCAGCTACTGTTGTTTACCTACCCACACTGGCCTTGAGGAACTTGTTGCCGATGCGGGAGTCAGTCCCGATGGCATGTGCAACCTCTGATACATCAGCCCCTGTGGCCTCGCACACAGCTGACATGGCGTTTATACTGGAAATACGCTGTGCTAGGAACGCATTTGCTGCCTAGGAAATCAACAAAAAAGTTTCCAAGCCTTTTTATTACCAGTAAGTTTCAATAAAAAATATATAAATAATATCAGAAGTCGGCAGACTGTCCAAGACTATCATGTCTGTTATTTGCCTAATTTCTTTGCTTTAAATAAGATTCATACTATTCTATTTCTAGATTACATGTATGTATGAAAAAACTATTTTATTCTTAAATCTTTTTTGGTAAAATATGATAAAGATATTTTGCTAATACAGTCATAATCAACATATTTGTATAATCAATTACCGTAAATATCCTTGAAGACGCCCATGTACAAATAGATGTGCATGGGGTAATTTTTTGTCAATAAATATTTTGTGTTAATGTTTTTCGAACATTAATGAAAAACAAATTTTATTTCCATATTGACTGCCATATTTGTTTATCGGATTTGTCCGTATCTACATACATAAACAAATTCATTACCAGTTTAGAGAGTTCTGATGACCAAGTGTTCATAGTGATGATGTTTTCTTTTGGCACCCAGTTTTTGTACACCTCTGCAAGGGCCTCAATGGCCGCCAGCCCCTCCTGCGTCTGCTCTCCACCAATCAGAACACGGTCGGGGTTAAGTAGGTCCTTCACCGCAGTCCCTTCTGCAAGGAACTCTGGGTTTGACAGCACCTGAAGCCCACATTACACAAAGATGATCAGTGTTACCAAAAACCCTCATTTGTGACAAAACACCCCAATTGTTATGAAGAAACACGTAAAATTCAAATTTGACTTACTATTACCTTCTTTCCTTTTTTTTCCCAATCACAAAGAAACTATAATTTCCCCAGTTGGACTGCACAAAAATCTGAGGTGTGTAATGACACAATCCCAATTACATAGGAACAATAATTTGAATTTTGACTGTAAATCATTACATGACCTGCCTATTTAATAATAAAAATCACTGTACCACCAGTTTAATTACCGGTAAGCTGTGCTTAGACATCGCATTCAGGTAGGACTGCCACAACTCACCTGATATCGGACCCCTGCTTTCTGGTTGGCTCTGAGAATGTTGCTGATGCTCTCTGCAGCGTTCACCGGCACTGTGCTCTTCTCCACCACAATTTTAGACTTTGTTGCAACATTTGCGATCATCCTAGCGGCTGATTCTATGTACTTCAAATCTGCAGCTCTTCCCTAATAAGAGGATTAGATATGAGGCACATCGTGGGAATACCGGTCTTAATGCATGTGCGTAAAGTGTCGTCCCGGAGTAGCCTGTGCAGACTGCACAGGCTAATCGGTGATGACACTGTACGCACATGCATTAAGCCCGATTTTCCCATGACACGTGTCATATGTACAAAATACTTATTAATGTAAAAGCACAACCCACTAAAGTATTTTGTGTAGAATCGAAGATGAATAAAAACTTTAGTTTTGTAGGAGTTTATTTTGCCAATAAACGTTATTTTTTGTTGTTATTATAATTCTTTGCTGGTGTTCTTTTATATTGTTGTTTTTTTTGTTTTGTTTTTTTCCTTTTAAACATTTCCTTCACGAAAGCATAAATTTATCCAAAATAACTCAAAACAATGGCTTGAAACAAATTCTTGGATACAAATATACACATGAATAAAAAAAATAATATTATTATGTAAACAACAAAGCAAAACCATAGAATTAAAACTGCTAATGCTGTTTACTTAATCTCCACTAAAGAAAGCCCAGCCTACCTTGCCCAGACCATAGCTCTTGGTAGGTGTATTAACGGATATGAATATAAGATCTGCCTCAAGAATGCCCTTGTTGATATCCATTGAAAAAAACAGGTTTTTGTTTCGGACAGTTTTCACAATTTCATCTAGCCCTGGCTGGAAACAAAAAAAAACATGGATTAATAGTTAATTGTATGGAAATACAATTAATACTACCAATATTCACAAACATCTTCAATTTCAGATGAAAATTTGACAAAATATTGTACACATGTATGATGTAACAATAAACTCTACAGTATGACATAAAGTTTAACGTTATACATTACAGATCAATCATACAAAAAGCATTTTACTAGCATTCCAAGATTCAGAATTTCCGATTTGAATAATAACCGTTGGAATATTAACAAAGTTGGAAGGAAATTTCTTTTACAAACTAAAATTAAATCAAGCAATAATAATTATATTAATTGCAAACCTCAAATATTGGGAGACAGTTAGAATTCCACTGGTCTATCCTCTCCTGACTCAGATCTACTACGGTCACCGTGATGTGCGAACATTTGTAAGCCAGTATGCTGCATGTCGGGCCACCCACGTACCCGGCACCAATACAGCAAATCTTGTGAACAGTCATGGTGATGGTGATGTCCTTAAGTCTTGTACTGTAATATAAACAGATCACCTTACAAGTTATATATTAATAATTATAAACTGCAAGGTGAAACTGGTAAAGTAATAGACTAGAATATACTTCCAATGTAACTGCTGTGTCTTTTTACTATACACTTTGCCACAACAAATATTTTATAAACAGTGTCAGAACAAGGCTTGTCACAGGATGTGACATTTGCCCCCGAAGCATATGCTTGTCAGAGGAAGGCAAAACAAAGTCAGAGTACAATATTATGCCCTGGACAAATATCTTGAGATTTCAGCAACACAGCTGTTTGTTGTTGTGACACACTTCCTCATAATGATCTTCATTCCCACCAAATTATTACATTCCTTACATGTTGACAAAAATGATGCTTCCTACAAATAGTTCATTCTAATATTTGAACTTTTAAGTGTAACGTTGGACCCACATACCTTGACCGAGGAGCATGTAAATGGTATGTGACACATCATCTGGTCATGGGAAAAAATAATCTGAAGTAATGTTAAAATCCTTCAAGGCTTTTGGAAGCTATAGAGCAGAAAGAAAATTCCTTGACATTTGACATTGAATTGTGACGTTGACCCTCGACTGAGGACCATGGGATTTGTACACGACACATCGCCTGGTCATGGGAAATAATAATCTGAAGTAATATTAAAATCCTTCCAAACGTTTAAAAGTTATGGTGGAGAAACAGAAATCATTGACCTTTGACCTTGAATTGTGACCTTAACCTTTGAAAGATGAGCATGGGAGTTGTACATGTATGTGACACGTTGTCTGGTCATAGAGAATAATAATCTCAAGTAACATTTAAATCCCTCCCAACATTTAGAAGTTATGAAGTGGAAACAAAAATAATTGACCTTTGACATTGAATTGTGACCTTGACCTTTGACCGACCATCATGGGAGTTGTACACGACAAATGTTCTGGTCATGGGAAATAATAATCTTAAGTAATATCAAAATCCTTCCAGACGTTAAGAAGTTACAGAGCGGAAACAAAAATTCATGACAATTGACCTTAAATTGTGACCTTGACCTTTGACCGACGAGCATGGGAGTTGTACACCACACATCGTCTGGTCATGGGGAATAAAAATCTGAAGTTATATTAAAATCCATCTAGGCATTTAGAAGTTATGGAACGAAAACGAAAATTCATGACCTTTGACCTTGAATTGTGACCTTGACCTTTGATTGACAAGTATGAGAGTTGCACGCGACATATTGTCTGGTCATGTGGAATACCCCGGTAATAATCTGAAGTTATATTAAAATCCATCCAGGTGTTAAGAAGTTATGGCACAGAAACAAAAATTCATGACCTTTGACCTTGAATTGTGACCTTGACTTTTGACAAACGAGCATGAAAGTTGTATGAGACACCTCGTCTAGTTATGGGGAATAATAATCTGAAGTTATATTAAAAGACATCCAGGCATTAAAAAGTTACAGAGCGGAAACGAAGTCTGGATAGACAGGACCATAATACGCACGCACCCACCCACAGACAGACGGTGCGACTACTATATGCCCTCTTTCGGGGGGCAGGAAAAGATATACAGTTTCACTTTAAGTCAAATATTGCAATACAAAATACTGCAGATTTTTTACAAGAATTGGGTCAAGTTACTTCAGTCTCCATTAGATTGGAAATTTCCAAGTCATGAAATCTTAGCAATTGGAAAAAATAATTAAGCACATTCAGTTTATTCATTACTGAAAACAATAGGGCCAAATGGCTCTGGGTCGCTCACCTGAGTTTCATTAGTCAAACAATTTTACATGTGTAAGATTTTCCTATTTTTATTATGGATATACGGACTGGTGGAAATGCGGCCTTAATCATCAAGGTTTGAAAAACTTAAGTGACAACAGACATTCAAATTTTTTTAGTATATATTGAAATTGAAGATTTTTCTTCAATTTGACCTAGTGACCTAGTTTTTTACCCCACATGACCCAGATTCAAACTCGACAGAGATATCATTGGGACAAATGTTCTTACCAACTTTCATGACGATTGGGCAAATAATGTAACTTCTAGAGCGTTAACAATCTTTTTCTTCAATTTGACCTAGTGACCTAGTTTTTGTCCCCACATGACCCAGATTCAAACTCGGCCGAAATATCATTAAGACAAATGTTCTGACTAAGTTTCATAAAGATTGGGCAAAAAAATGTGACTTCTAGTGTTAACAAGCTTTTTCTTCAATTTGACCTAGTGACCTAGTTTTTGACCCCACATGAACCAGATTCGAATTCAGGCGAGATATCATTGGGACAAATGTTCTGATCAAGTTTCATGAAGATTGGGCAAAAAATGTGACTTCTAGAGTGTTAACAAGCTTTTACTTCAATTTGACCAAGTGACCTAGTTTTTCATCCCACATGACTTAGATTCGAACTCGGCCGATATATCATTAAGACAAATGTTCTGACCAAGTTTCATGAAGATTGGGCAAAAAATGTGACTTCTAGAGTGTTAACATGCTTTTTCTTCAATTTGACCTAGTGACCTAGTTTTTGAACCCCACATGATCCAGATTCAAACTCGGCCAAGATATTATTTGGACAAATGTTCTGACCAAGTTTCACGAAGATTGGGCAAAAAATGTGACTTCTAGAGTGTTAACAAGCTTTTACTTCAATTTGACCTAGTGACCTAGTTTTTGACACAGTGACCTAGTTTTTGACCCCACATGACCCAGATTCAAACTTGGTCGAGATATGATATTTTTACCTAGTGACCTAGTTTCCTTCTTTCATATAGGTTCAGCCATTTCTATAGATTCAGCCAACCCCACATAATGGAAATTAACTATTATTTCTTACAAAACTTGTGTTAGCTATCTGTATTGAGACAATTCTATCACTTAAGTATTGTTTTTGGTTTTTTAAATTGTGGATTTTAGATTTTGTCTCAGAAAATTAAGATTTTTACAAGTAATTCCCAAAAATTGCTACACACTTAGTGCATAAGCCAAGAGTTTTGTAAACATTCATTTTCAAACAGTATGCTTGTGTGTGTTAGTCTAATAAAGAATGCTTCTAATGATGATATCAAAATTGTAGCAAATTTTAGTGTTTTCTTATCAAAACGAAGAATGAACCAAATGATAGGAAACATCTGACAAATTCATGGTTGCTAGGGTGCCTTCCTACTAGAATTGGTCAGTAACTAAGTGAATGGCTGATCTCTAAATTATCAGGCCTTTATGTAGTAGAAGAGACCTTAAATTTATAGATACAAGTCTCACTAGTGTTGAAATTGTGCTCATTTAGGGTATACAAGCAGTTTAGTTCTTAAGTGGCCGAATATACAGGAAAAGAGGCTAAAGTATTTGTCTGAGATTATGTAAACGTAATTTACCCTAAGTATGCGGACATTTAAAAATAATTGACAATCTTCTTGCCCATTTGAATATTTGGGGACATACCGGTAATTCATTCCCAAAAGTGTGTCTTTATTTAGGGAAATACTCGTATTATGATTTTAATTTAATGATTAAATGTATGATTATTTAAATTTTCAATAATTAAAATGAACGTTTGTTTGCAAACTAATGTTTGTAAGATCAATTATTTTGTTGCTGGGGACATAATAGTTATTGATTGAGAAGCTTAATAAGAAAAGCATGCTCCAGTAGAGTACACTGTAGTGTTATATCCAGGATTAAAAAAAACATTGGTGCTGGCTAAAAGGGTAGACATTTTGTCAACAAAGGGCATTCATTAATCCGCGTTACCTTCGGATTGTAAGGGCAAATTATCGTTCGAGATTTGATAAAGCAGCAATGGAAAAAATACAGAAGTACATATAACAAAGTTTTATTCAGTATAAATATAATGCATCACACCAAAATACTGACAACATAGAGAAACCAGCTGCATTTATACCATGTGGGTGTGATAAAACGTGTTATATTGAGATAAGTGGAATAGGGTGGAGGGCATTTTTTATCAAGGCATTAAGGTACATGCTATCTTAGCAGGGGCACATTTGAAGCAATTAAGGGCAGATTGGCTTTAATAGTACATGCTATCTTAGCAGGGGCACATCAGAAGTAATTAAGGGCAGATTGGCTTTAATAAAGGGCAGATTGGTGCCAATTAAGGGCAGCTTGGGGGAGTACCAAGCTATTCAGCTTTAGAATTAACACTACACCGTTTGCACCATGTCAATTAAACAGGCCACTGAAAGTGTTAGTTATGGTGTATAGTTAAGCCATCGCAATATACAGTGTCACAAGTCACTATGCAACTGGCGAGTGTGGTATAAAAGCCCCTTGCCCAAAAGCCTCTTGGTCTAAAAATGCACACATGGACATAAGCCCCTGTTATATCTGACACAGTGGACATAAGCCCCTTTTATATCTGACACAGTGGACATAAGCCCCTTTTATATCTGACACAGTGGACATAGGCCCCTTTTATATCTGACACAGTGGACATAAGCCCATTGTATAATTAACAGAGTGGACAAAAGCCCCTTGATGATTATCAAAAAGTGGACAAAAGCCCCTTTCTGATATTGTATATTATCTATGCAGTTCAATAGAAAATTCCATGTCGTCAAAGTGAACTTTTTCATTAATTGCAATCCATTGTTCACAAATTGATAAATTTTATTAACTGCATTTAAGTACAGCTATACTTCAGACTACCGTGAACATTTTATTCCATCTGTTTATTGGCAGATGGCCTGAATATAAGTAAATACCAAACGTAATATTTCAACGAATACGAAAGAAAATAGTCAAGGGGCTTTTGTCCACTCAGTCATATCTACCAAGGGGCTTTAGTCCACCCTGTTAAATCTACCAGGGGGCCTATGTCCACTCTGTCAAATATACCGAGGGGCTTATGTCCATGTGTTCATTGTTAGACCAAGGGGCTTTTGGGCAAGGGGCTTTTGTCCGGATACTGCAACCGGCATATGAGTGCCATGGCCGGATACTGCAACCGGCATATGAATGCCATGGCCGGATACTGCAACCGGCATATGAGTGCCATGTCTGGATACTGCAACCGGCATATGAGTGCCATGGCCGGATACTGCAACCGGCATATGAGTGCCATGGCCGGATACTGCAACCGGCATATGAGTGCCATGGCCGGATACTGCAACCGGCATATGAGTGCCATGTCCAGATACTGCAACCGGCATATGAGTGCCATGGCCAGATACCGCAACCGGCATATGAGTGCCACGGTAATGAAGGTTTATACTGCGGTGATATATATTTTGGTGTCTTAATATTCAATTTAACCCAATATTAATTAAGGGACACGAAAAATAATAGTTTTTTCGAATAAATAGTGGTGTCTCAATAGTTATGATATCCCAAGACAGTGATTTTTTTCACCCTTTTGGGAACAGGCCCGGTACCTTTCAAATTGGGAATTTTCGCGCGTGAAATCATCAAACTGGGAAAAAATCTAGTCGTGTAATCACCAAATTTGAAATTTTGTTAAAAAAGCATAAACATTCATTTTTTAATAAGTAAATACTACTTAAATGATGGCCGCATATTGGGGTCTCATTTAGCAAATCCTGATTGGGTTGGTCATAATATGTTACTTACTTCAGCATCAGGTTTGGCAAAGAACGTTCATATTCAGCTGTACCAATGCTGCTGCATTTTAGGGCCTGTATCAATGTGTCTTTCTTTTCATTATAAACATGATTAATATCATGTTTAATTATTATTTTTAATTATATTATTATTTATATTATTATCATTAATGGTTGTTAATTATGTAATAATTACTTTTAAATCCACTTCAGCATATTAATTGTTTATATACATGACTGTACTAAAACACCATTACATTCTTTAGGCAATAGCAAGTCATGCAGAACAAAAGGTTTTTCCTTTGTTTCTCAAATCCTAAATATAGGTTTGGGTAGTTTTAGTCAGACAAAAATATTGTTCTGTTACGATTTATAATGCTCCAATAAAAATATTTCTTTAAATGCAACAGATTGCAGTTTTTTTGCACTATGAAAGTTTCATTCAAAAAGAAAATATGTCTCAGTTCTTTTCACTACGAAGTTTTCATACCTAGTTTTAGTCTGTCGTCTATATTTAAAAATATATGGTCAATACACACACGCTTTCCATGCGTCGAACGTGACGGCGTGCATGTCCACAGAATTTTCGTGCTCTTGTCTAGCAAAGCACGTGTTTTACATGGTATATACAGACTATCAGAAACTTGTGTTCACAGCATTTAAACATGACTGCAGAGCAACAGATAAGGCGCGTATTTGCGTAAATACGCAATTCTGATACCCAGTTACGCAATTAACTTTATGTTTGATGAGTAACAAAACTCAATTAAAATACCCAATACGCAAAAAAATGGCAAACTCGGTGCGTAAAGTGACTGACTGACAGGGGTACGAAATGACCGACCAATGTCTACAAAATGACCGAAAGTGAATGGTTACGAAATTGTTATGTTAAGAAGTGACCGACACCCGTATAATACGAAGAAGTTTGATTGGATGTTCTTTTCAACGCAACCCACAGCTGTCCAATTAAGATTTATCGAGTATCTCCGTAATAGTCTGTGTTTTATGACGTCATTATGCAACTTTCTTATTGTTTCTGTTTAATGATTTCGGAATGCTTTGGTCACGTTTGTTACATTATTCCGGGAAAAATGTAGCACATAGGCAGGCAAAACGAATTGAAATTGTAAAAAAAGTTTAAACAAAGGTTACCGACTTGTTTTGCCTTGCACTCATCTTTGATTTCCATTGTCGAGCCTATTTTCATACCACTATTAGCGAGGTTATTTAGATGCCTTTGACCCAGAATTATCAACTAGACTTTGATGTACCCTAAATCCAAAGATAATATTTTTATTGTAGTATGGGAAATTATGTGAGATTTACAAATAAAAAGAGTCGAAAAACCATTGAAATATTCAGTAATATTTTTTTTCACATTGGCATTAGATATTCAAAATAATATAAAACCATCGCTGAATTGAAGTTACATCAAATTGGGGACACATTAGAATAATCACATAATGGATTGTTTCTGACGTCATTTAGGCCACAAAAACACAGAGGCAAAAATTAACAATGATAATACTATTTACCGATGTAAATGTGTTGTGGCAATGTTTTATATTGTGTCCAAATCGGGTCTACTTATCAGACATCACATTGAAAACTGTTAGCATTATTTAGCAAACAACGTTTAAAATATTTTCAGAATTTATCCATGTTTAGTTACTCATGTGTTGAGAACAATATGCATATTTAGTGTTGTGAAAAAGAAATGGTTATGTTTGTGTTAAAAAAAAATTGGAGATCAGCTGTGTTTAACACTCAATTAATTTTATTCTAATGGGGTAACATAATTTAAAGTACTCAAATAATTTGTTCAGTACTCATTTATTTAAAATAGGATGGGGTAATACCCAATTCTTACAGAATCCTTATCTGTTTCTCTGTTGAACGGCCATTTTGGATTATGAAATTTAATGAGCGAATTCAAAGTTAGTATGATGCTGTTCTGATCTGGAGATAATTACAAATTTTACACAAAATTTAAATTTTAATAAAATGAATTAAATAAATGGTGGATATTATAGACAACGAAAAATAGTAAGTCACTTTATTTTTTATGATCGGTAGAAGACATATTCTTTTGTGTCCACAGACGTGCGTATTCACTGTTCTCATGTGTGCATGCATGTATATCATGCCGATTGGTCGATCATTCACTTCATTGCAAAGTGTTAATGACGCTGCGTTTTAATTGGTGAATATCAATTTTTCTCGCAGATAAAACTCCGCAAAAAAGGCGGAGCTACAGGTGACTGATTTGCAGCTTAGGAAAGCATGTAACATGTCATTTTGGTAGGGATCTCACTAGGATTTTAAAATAGGAGTCCTGGGGACTCCTTCCCCCTAAAAAGTAGGTGTCCCAAATAGAAAAGAAATAAAAATGTAAGTCCAGCATGTGACTCATGACATTAAATGATTTTTTAAATATTAAACAAAACATGACAGTTCTAATAATAATAAATATTATTCATAATTTATTATTATTAGGTTATGTAATTATAAGAATTATATATAATTCTTTAATGATCGTTTCTAATACAACAATATTATTACCAATGTTTAATTTTAAGCAGGTAATTGATGGTCTAGCCTTGTGAGCTGCTTTGAATGGCCTGGTTATTAAAAATGTATGATGTGGTTGATTACAGAACAGAACAGCAGGCATGCACAAAATCATAAGTTACTGTCAAACTTGTAATTGGAAACATGTGAAAAACACAAAAAGCCAGACAAGGAGTAGTTATTTTAGGGATATGAAACACAAAAGTGTGTGTTTGCATGTGTTTTACAAATGTTTGTGAAGTAGAATCGGCGACGATAATTTTTGAGAGGTCGCGACATTGCAAAAATTTTGAACTTACATTATCACCAATATTGTTACTTTATGTCTTGTTATATATATTATACACTAGACTAAGAGCGTTCCTTAATGTATGTTTATTGATAGATGCATTTATAATTTCCTGTGAAAATTCGGCCCTAGATTTTCGTATAAAATTTCTGTCAAAGACAAAAACTGCTATTATCGAATTATTGACATTTAAGTGATATTCATGAAATTCGATTAGCAATTTCAGTTAATGAAATGTGCTGAAGCTGTTTTTCACTCATTTTCACAATTCTGTTTGATTTAGGTTGTCAACCATGTGCTAATTGTTCTTAATTGAGGATGCCTGTTTTCACATTGTCGCCCATTCTAACTGACTTGTGGATTAAAGCTAACCGATGAGTGACAGGAATTAACCAATGAAAGTTAACAGTAACTGTCTTGAATAGTGTTGGCGGAGCTTAGAGACTTCTTTGGGCGGAGCCAAGTGAATTGACTGTGACAACTGCAGGGTGTACTCGGGGCCAATAATTGATTTTATCGCCACTACTGCCGAGTTTATTGCAGGCATTTATGTAGCCTCAGGGTACCAATTCTTGAACAGTACCAACGTTTTATGTAACAGGGTATATGCATTAGGCAGAAATGCATGTGTCCCAGGACTCTGTCTAGTTTTGGCAAGCGTTCTTTTGAAAAAGTATGTGTCCAAAAATGCTTGGTTTTGCGTTTCCGAGATCCCTGATTTTGGTGAAGTGATAATTGCTTTGATCTTTATTAATAAATGTTTCGGAACGATTCTGATCATATTGCGAGCAATAAACAAGAAATGTTACGTTTTTTATTAGTCTTTTTTTAATTATTTTTCTGAAAATGGGAAGGGTCCGGAACATTTTGGGAATGGGTCAGTGTCATGTGGAAAGGACCCGTGGTAAAAAGGACAAAAATCGCTGCATGATTTAGCAGGGATTTCAGTTTGTTTTGTTTTTAAACCAGGAATTAAATGACCCCTTGCTAGAAATTTTGAGGTGTCTGAATACTATCACATATGTGGAAATGATTTGGGCACGAAACGGCCAGGAGAGGAAACTACTTTGGCGAGAAACGACTGAGGATCCTTAAAGCAGACATTATGATGAGGTGCTGAATTTAAACCATTTCAACCATTTTTTTCAAATTTGGGGATGATCCTATTACAGGATCATGGCAAAGAAAGAAAAAAATCCCTGATACAGTCTCGAACAAGAATGTTAAATGATTATGTGCCAATTGTATTGTTAATCATTACATCATGTTTATCGTTAGCTATCATGGCATCAATCAATCAATTTCAACATAGAAACAAATCACATTAACAGTAAAGGCAACATGTAAATGGTCATAACTGCAAGAAGATGTTTGATCGAATCAATAAGTACAAATTTACCGCTTTTCTCTTTTGACGATGAAATGATGCTAATATAAATAATAAACCGTGGATAAAAACCAATTTACGTTTGCTGCTGTTGTTTGCAATATTTATAGGGGTTACCGTTCATTGTTGTTATTGTAAAACTACACCCTATTGATTATTGGGTTAATTTGCACTAAAACTTAGAGTGGCGAACAAACAAAGTGGGTCCTGAGTGAACATTTGGTATCGCAGTCGAGGTCTAGTGGTTACGCGTCACGACAGCGAAACCACTTGTAAAACGGGAAGTCTTTTGTGTTCCCTCACCAGCGGGAATACTTGTGTCAGCATTTGATAAATTTAACTAGAATAACGAGTTAATGTATACTCACAGCAGCGGCGTAGTCGGGTTTTTAATATTGGGGCGGCGGAAATATTATTATAAAATTAAAGTAATCATATATTGTTTGTAATTAGAAGATCTAACCAAAGATACATTTCGTAGTCATTGACACTTTGTGTTAAGACTCGTCAAGCGCATACCAATCAACTATAACAGCTAAAGTTTATTTTTATTTGTGATCCGGTATACATAATACAAAGTTTTTAAAGAAAAACTAAATATCTTAAGTTTTAAGAAAATGTGAAAGTGAAGAAATATAGCAGACATGCAAAAAGTATGGCATATGCCTGATCTGAGCAGTCAGTCCTTAACATTATCGCACGGTCAGAGAACATTCTTTTAAATTGTCAAAAATTGCCTTCCTCGACTCATTCAGTAAAACAAATTCGTTGGCAATGTCATTTATGTCAATCCTATCAACCGCGGCCCAATGAACGTACAGCGTCATCAAATGTGTGAGTCGCTCCTGTGACATCGTCGTCCGGAGACATACGTCTCCAGGCGCCTCAAAGCAAAGAACGTCCTATCGCTGGAAGCGTTCGTGGCAGGCATAACAGAAGATCAATTGTACGATCGTCGCAACTTTTGCGAACAGTGTTTGTACGTCACACGACTTTAAATGTTTGTAACGGTTTACCCTCAACGAATGATTTGGAGGTTTCGACCTGGGACGACAAATCATCAACCTTGAGACCCCATATGTAGAGATCCGTGCATTGCTAGAGATGTCCATCGTAGTTCTCCCCGGTGGCGCATTTCACGAGAAGATCTTGAAGATGTCGCAATGTGCGATATCTCGGTTGGTCAAACCTGTCCTTGATGTATGATATGTTATGTGCCCCTTAGGCGATACCGGTCTTTGGCCGTATCCGGATACTCGTGAGCTGCGCTGCCGACCTCAAAGCGTTTCGGATCCTTGCTTCCCCTTGGAAGAACAGGCTCACTCACGTCGACGTTGTCCAACTCGGCGTTGACTTTGTCCCGGAACGCGTAATATTCGTCCTCACTACGTAAGGCGTAAAAAAATACGTTTGTTTTAGGTAACATGCCCAAAATAATTAGGGTAGGTAGGTCGGGATTTATTTTTTTTTTTTTTTTTTTTTTTTTGGTAAATGGTCAACTTGTAGATTCTAAAACTGAATAAATATTCAAAACGTATCAGTATTAATATCCTTAAACATTGTATATAAGTCGATGCTATCAAAACAAACATTTATTCATCCAAAAACACATTTAATTATTTAAAAAGTTAAATAAACCAAAAATCTATCGGACAAACCCAATAAAATGTTCTAGGGTCGGGGCATTTTTTTAGGGTAGGTCGGGTTACCTGAAACAAATATATTTTTTTTACGCCTAAGCCGGTCAGAGTCTGAATGCATGTATGGTCAGTAGTGCGTTAAGCTGACCCTCTGTTGCAGGCATGACTTCATGCTGAAGCGTCCGGCTCAGATTATCTGTATGACGCAGAACGATATTGCCGAGATGGTGCAATTAACACCCGGCTTTTGACCCTAGTCGTTAATCCCGTTGACTGCCAGAGTGCGGCGGATTCGTGGTCTAGTGGTAACGCACTGGCTTCACATCCCAGGGGTCGCAGGTTCGAGCCTCCGCTACACCCTAACCTACTAATTCGTCGTTCGCATGAGACGTTAAACCGAAGTGCAGTGTACTAGGTGCTTCACACTGGGCACTAAAAGACCCAGGGTCGTCTCTGGAACGGGGCGTCTCCTGTATCTTGCACTATCCCCCGTAACCCAATTAACAAGTCTTCTGGGGGCGATGGCCATATGGGAGAGAATCCCGTGCACTCGATATAAATGTACTACACAAACACACTGCCAGAGTGTGCTAGTATGTTTGCACCTGTTATTTCAGTAGACTTAACAGTGTCTTAACATACCGGTACTATCCGCAGTCCTTAATCCCCTAGACTGCCAGCGTGTTTGTCACGCAGTCAATTTAGCACATCTGAGTGTTAATTTAGCACCTCGATATCTGTCCTCAGGGTGGCCTTTTGTTCAGGCGACGTTGGAATATTTGAGCGGCGAGTATATAATGTGACGGCGATTTGACTACGCCTATGTCACAGGCTGAAATTCATGCAACCCGGTGACAAAATTCATTCAAAACTTTAAAGCAATAATATACGTCTATGCAAGCACTGTGGGTAAACATAAATAATAGATAAACATATATATCTGAATATACAATGTACCGCATATATTTCAAACGTAAAATAATCCACTTACATACACAAAATGAATACATATCAAAATTGCAGCTTAAGGAAACAAATGATCTTACAAATACTAAACATACTTATATACATGAACGGAAATCGTAAAACTTCGAAATTTTCATGCACACAACTGAAAATACATCAACAGCAAAACAAATAATACTTCGAAACTCGCATAAACAAAAAATTGAAAACACATCAATTGCAAAAAAATCGTCGATCGGACATTATACAAAATGAATATGCATCAACAGAAAAAGGGCAAACACCACACCATTCATGCATAAAAAAAAATGCAAACACAATGACAACACTAGTAAACGTCCCATCTTATATACAGTATATACAGTATGCGTACACATACAAAACAACTAAAGTACAACTAAGAAACGTAGGTTAAATACTTACAATTAGGTAACATATAGTCAGTTTGTAAATTTTGACAATTATATGGAATATTTGCAAACCTTTCCAGTTTATACAAAGCTAAATGAGCTAGAGACAACATATAATTTTATGAGGCGTGTCCCTTTCCGCTTTCAGTATTTTCTGTTTCAAGGACGTCTTTTCTAAACATAAAACCACTGTAGGCGGAAAGTGCCGTCCTGCATGCATTAAGCCCGGGTTTCCCACTACACGCCACATATATGCACTATATATGAACAGTTTTCATAAAGATGCATGGAGTGAATGAAGGTAAACTGTTTAAAGTTTGATTTTGATACATTCTCTTTCACACATGATATGCACATTATTACATTGTCTATTATCAAACCAGGGCAAAATACACGAGTTATTACTTGTACGTTATTTACAAACCTAAAACAACACCAAGCAGAAACTTAGCATAACACTATGATCGGGTATCTGCATTTGCAAATCAAAATCATGAACAGCATACCTAGCATGTGTAAATGGATATGTATACCTCACGGAGATAGTTGGAATTCTGCGGGCCATTCGCTACGAAAGTTATCGATCTCAAACTCGATCTCAACACAATATTTTGTATTGAAGTATGGCATAACATAAGAAGCGTCCTCTGATTCTTTTCCAGAGAAAAAACATTTAAGACAAAATAAACAGACTCAGAATTAAGGAGTTGATGATTTTAAGAAGTTTACTTAAAGGGACTTGCTAAAAAATGTCATTTAACTACAGCATCTGGAATAATCTAAAACAAATATTATATAAAGAAAAAAAATTAAATTAAAAAATTTGCCTTCGCCGGAACTCGAACCCGGAACCGTCGAGATAAACAAAACTTATCCGATAACCACTCGACCATTCGGAGTTATTCATTTAATGTGTATTTTTACCGCTACGTAAGTAATACACGCATTTACCAAAATACCGACGTGTGAACTGGTCGCTTTAAGTTGTCACTAAGAAGGTTGGTGGATACGAGCCCTGGTCTATACTTTCCTGAATCAAATCTACTAGCAGCATGACAGAATTAATGCATTCACTTCTTTTATGGCATATCCTGTAGTGACTGGATATCGTTGTTTTGTTGTTACTTTTTTCACTGCAAAAGATACGATGGACATTACCAGACCAAAGGAACAGCAGATAACATGATTAGTAATATCTGTGTTGTTTTCACCGAACAGCTCATCTCTTAATAACAAGCGTTTTAGAAGTACCTCTTAAACAATAACTAAACATCAAGAGTGTTTCAACTGATTGCCACATTAAAATATCATACAACAAGGAAACTTAATTCGATTGCACTATCATCAAAACTACTACTCGCTATATCTTTCCTAACGCCTGTTGATTGTTTCATGAACTCGTATTAGGTTTTTCTAACTCATATCGAAACCATTTTAATGTACTTCATTTTATCAATATGTACAGCTTTTCCTTCCTGAACAAAAATCAAAATTTCCTTTTTTCTTCAGACATGTATTTTAATACAAGTCATTGCGCATTAAACCAGTTTGGTTGTGCTATTCTGATATTATATCTGTAAAAACAACAATAGCATTGATCTGATTGGATACGATTTTAAACAGCTTTTGTAGACCTTTTTGAATACCTACACGGAACGAATGTGGTGAACACCAGTGACCTTAACGACGCTGCTTCTGTGTTTATGAGCTCCCAGGGCGTATCAGTCTCTGATCAGTACAGTACCATTGTTTTAAAATAAATCTTAAACAACGTTACACAAAGTCACAAACTACTGGCCACCTTTGTATACACAACGATACACAAAGTCACAAACTACTGACCACCTTTGTGTACACAGCGTTACACAAAATCACTAACTACTGGCTAGCTTTGTATACACAAAGTTACGCAAAGTCACAGTCTACTGGTCAGTTACTGTATACACAACGTTACACAAAGTCACAAACTACTGGCCACCTTTGTATACACAGTGTTACACTAAGCCACAATCTACTGGCCACTAATGTGTAGACATCGTTAAACAAAGTCACACATTACTGGCCACCTTTGTGTACACAGCGTTATACAAAATCGCAAACTACTGGCCACCGTTGTATACAAAACGTTACACAAAGTCAAGGCCACTTATTGTATACACAACGTTACGTACACAGTCACAATCTACTGGCCACTTATTCTATGCACAACGTTACACACGGTTACAATCTACTGGCCACTACTTACTGTATGCATAACGTTACACAAAGTCACAATCCATACGCCACTTATTGTATACACAACGTTACACATCGTCACAAACTACTGGCCACTACTTACTGTATGCACAACGTTACACAAAGTCACAATCTACTATAGCCACTTATTCTATGCACACCGTTCAAAAAGTCACAATCTACTAGCCACTTTAAATTACTGTATGCACAACGTTACACACAGTCACAATATACTACCCACTTACTTTATGCATTACGTTATACACAGTCACAATCTACTGGCCACTTACTGAATACACAACGTTATACACAGTCACAATCTACTACCCACTTACTGGATGCACAACGTTATACACAGTTACAATCTACTACCCGCTTACTGTATACACAACGTTATACACAGTCACAATCTACTGGCCACTTACTGTATGCACACCGTTATACACAGTCACAATCTACTGGCCACTTACAGTATACACAACGTTATACACAGTCACAATCTACTGGCCACTTACAGTATAAACAACGTTATACAGAGTCACAATCTACTGGCCACTTACTGCATACACAACATTAAACAAAGTCACAATAGTGGCTACTTATTTTATGGACAACAATACGTGACAACATTACACAAAGACGCTAAATAGTGGCCACTTATTTAATGCAAATCGTTATGTACACAAAGTCACAATCTACTAGCCACATATTTAAGGCACCACGGTACACAAAGACGCATAATAGTGGCCACTTATTTAATGCAAATCTTTATGTACACAAAGTTACAATCTACTAGCCACATATTTAATGCACCACGTTACACAAAGACGCATGATAGTGGCCACTTATTTTATGTAAATCTTTATGTTCGCAAAGTCACAATCTACTGGCCTGTTATTCTATACACAGCGTTACACAAAGCCACCATCTACTGGCCACTTATTGTCTTTTTATATGCACGTCGTTATACAAAGGCAATGTCTTCTGACCACGTATACTTGGCTTTACGGTCCAATAAGTCGCAAGTTACTTAATCGTGATAGGACCAATATGGGCTTACTAGTTGGGAACCCATATGGGCTTTCTTGCTGGGACCTATATGGACTTGCTTACCTGCGACCCAAGTGGGTTGAATATGGGCAAGACGATGTATATTAGTCCCACATGTTGAAGATCAGCCCAGATACAGCCCTTATCAGGCCCACATCTGATAGCTTACCGGGACCCTATGGGCATACTTGCAAGTAACCCATGTGGGCTTGCCTGCTTGGTCCAATATGGGCCCGATATAGGCAGAAAAACATATATGGGTCCCACATGGGGCCATATGGTATATTTGCTCAGGTATTTCCCATATTGGGCCCATATAGGCCTACTTGCTGGGACCCATATGGGGCTGCTTGTTGAAAACACACATGGGCTTTCTCGATGGGGACCCATATGGGCTTGCCCTTTGTGATCAATATGGGTCTGTTTATTTGGGCCCCATAGAGGCCTTCTCGCTGGGACCCATATGGGCTTTCTTGTTGAGAACCATTATGGGCTCTCTTTCTGGGACCCATGTGGGCTTGATATATGGACTTGCATGTTTGGGACCCATATGGGCTTCTTGCCGGGACCCATTTGGGTTTGGTTGTTGGTACCTATATAAGCTTTCTTGTTGGGACCCATATGGGTTTACTAGTTGGGAACCCATATGGGCTTTTTTGTTGGTACCTTTATGGGCTTGCTTGTATAGGCGATGTATATTGGTCTCATATGGGGCCCGTGTGGAAGATCAGCCCAGTTATAGCCCTTATCAGGCCCACATGTTATGACTTACCGGGACCCATATGGGCATACTTGCAAGAAACCCATGTGGGCTTGCCTGCTTGGTCCGATATGGGCCCGATATAGTCAGAAAAAATAATATGTGGGTCCCACATGGGGCCCATATGTTATATTTGCCCACCTGTAGCCCATATATATGGGCTTGCTTGCTGGGTTATCACTTAATCATTGCTCAAAGGATATAAACTTATATCTTACTGATAATTTATATGAATAACGTTAAAAAGCGCAATTGTCTGGTTATGCCTATTTCTATGTCGAACATTAAAAATATCGTAATCGGTCAGTCACTATGCGGGACACTAAATGAAGTTCCGATATACAGGAAAACCTATAAAACTACAATATATGATTAAAAACATATTGCATGCTTTTAGGTACAAAAGCATAGCTTACAAACTTCACTTGGTTAATATGACCACGTGGTTTCTGTTGTCAGGATAGTATAAAAGCCAGCGTTGTTATATCATTTCTAACACTGCGGTAAAATCGAACACTTGGTTTGTTGTAACACACATTTGCATGATGGATAAAGCGGGTAATTTTTCGTAATTTAACTTACAGCTGCAAAGCGAATCGTTTTTTAGGTTTTAAACTGTTTTTATGTGTTTTATACATGTTTGGTTTTCATTTTGATTTAATTGTTTAATTACTTTCTTATCGCATGCTCATCGTTTTGCCACTTTTAACAATGATGCAGCAGAACGTATTTTCTAAATTTAAATATATATTTTAATTAATTTTAAAATACGTGATTATATCAATATAACAAAGTATTTCAAAACCTTTTTTCTATTGCACCTATCATACGCTAAGTTTCTGCACCTATCAATATTTTCGTCTAGAGGGGAGCGGCTGGCATATAAGGACTTAAGACGTAAAGCAATTCCCGACAGGAGGGAATTTGAAAAGTCGAATGATTCTGGGTTTCGGGCAATAGGCTTTGGTCCAATCTAATTAAAATCAAATCCTAACGTTGTTAGGATCTGAAGACATTGCATAACAGGTCACGTTCAAATGACCTTCCGAATAATAAAACATCAGCCCTTTTGCACAGCAATGTTTGGCCACGGTTTTTAAAAAGTGATGCATTTCCAGCTAATCCTCGGGAATAAATCATTTACAGTTAATTTTCACGGGGATAACAATGGATATAGTTGTAACTTAGGTGAGTAAACATCCTAAGTTCACGTTAATTTCGTGCATAGTATTTGTGGTTTATATATAAAGTTATACCGCAATATTTTACGATAGTCTGAGTAGGACCAAATGATTTTTGTCAGAATTACCAAACAAAATATGACACACGTTCTACATGAACGTTAATGATTAATGTGTACATGTTTTTTAATATTGAACTGGTGAAATTCTTCTAAGTGTATTTTCCTTTTTTCAAAATATAATATGTAGTAGGCTTCGTGCCAAGTATAACATATACTGGCGATGCACGTAAATCCGGAGGGTACTTAAATCCAGGCACTTGAAACAAATGCGTTTGTCTGACCAAGACCGATAATTCTATGTTATCGATTGACACACATGCTTGTCTCAACAACGCATGTCAAGTTTTAAAGGAAGCGATATAATATTTACTTATTTACTTACTATTGTTTTTTCGTCCTGCCAGTTATAAACATTTGCGCGCGGGGGATTAAAATCAAAACAGTATCTCCGATAAATTAAGCTTTAGAGATACAATTTTGCAATTAAACACCAGAACAAAGTAAACAAAAGAAGAAACGCAAGAAATCTCACAAACAAGTTGTATTTTAACGTTGAGTGTTATTTTTTGTATTTTAAATTATACGTTGTTTTTTACGTGTCTGGATTTAGGTACTCTTCATTCGTATTTCGATACGTGTTATGGGCCTTTTTAAAACACACCATTCAGTTTCTTTAAGAAAGCAGTTTCTGCTCAGATTTTGACCGAAGCTTTAGATTAAACCCTACTTGTTATGTTTAACTTTTTTTTTAATGTGATGCAATTATCCAGAGAAATCGTCCAAAAACCAGCAAAAGTGTCCGGATTTACGTACTTTGCCAGTATAAGTAACTTTTATGCAGTTGTAAAATAATTATGAGATGTAATTAAAGCATATGTATTAATGAAACACTAAAATAAATAATACAATAGTAGGCAGTGAAGCAATCTTATTTCATATTTCTACATAGGCTATGACCAACCACCGAGCGAGCAGCCACAGCCGCCACAGCAGCAACAGTTTCAACAACAGCAGCAGCAGTTTCAACCTCAGCAGCAACTACAACCGCCGGTCTACAGTCAGCAGGCAGTTGGTTACGTACAGCCTCAAGGCTACATGCAGCAAGGGGGCTACATACAGCCAGGGGGCTACATACAGCAAGGCTTTGTCGGCGCTGCACCTGGGCAAGTCGTGGTAATTATAGTTCTTGAGACACAATTTACACAAACTCCTCGCAGCGGTTACCTCCCTTATCGGTTAACGGTAACATGATTAAAGCTATGCTCGGAACCAGTCAAATCTCTGCGCGGAGGTTGAAAATTACGTGTCTGTTTTATACGAAGCTAGTTCACAAAAAATCTGTGTTATTTTTACGATGTTTCGAAATGGTTAAAACTGAAGAGTTAGTCTTCACTTCCATTTTGTACCTGCAAATCGTGCGTAAGCTAGACGTTTTGGAATGTCTTAAAGACGTTCGCAACAATTTTCTTCAATTTCTTTCCAACGACAGATTTTCTTAAAAATTGGCACAAACAGTCTTAAAAAATAGGGGTCACCGGCCTTTTTCCGGAAATATTGAATTTTGAATACGGTACCTGTCGAAGCCTTTTTTCAGTTTGTGTTACTTAGAATGTTGAATAATATAAAGCGTTTATATTCAAACAAAGATGAAGATTTTTAAATGCATCGTTTTTTTCATGTTTCGTTTGGCAATATACAAGTGCAGTTTTATGATAAAACGCGCTTTATCTACAGTTATCATGTAACAAATGACTTGTAATGGAAACTTAACGAAGTTAATTATGCATTAAATATGCCTGTGCAAACATAAAAAAATTATCAAATATACGAATATCTTTTGTTCCAAACGACAGATTTTGTTAAAAGATCCCACATATATGCGTCATTTGATACTGAAACTAAAACAGTCTTAAAAAATAGGGGTCACCGGCCTTGTTCCGGAAATATTGGGTTTTGAATACGGTACCTGTCGAAGCCCCTTTTTCAGTTTGGGTTGTTATCAATGTTTAAGTAGATAGGAGTTTTTCAAACAAGGTTATGTTTTTTTTTCAACTGATATGTTTGTACGTGCTTTGTTTGGCAATATTAAAGTGTATGTTGGTAATAAAAACGCCTCACCAACATTTACTGCTAAAATAATGATTTCGACTGGACATTTAAGAGTGTCAAATGGGAACTAATAATGATTTCTGACACTTCATTTTTATCAAATGCATATTTTGTTCCAAACGACAGATTTTCTTAAAATTTCGCACATACATGCATTAATGTATACTTACACCAAAACATTTTTAAAAAGTATGGCTCCCCGAACATTTTTGGGAAATATTGGATTTCATATAGGGTACCTGTGTAGCCGTTTTCCTGTTTCGTTTTAACATACATAAACAACGTATCAATAGAATGGAGATATTTATTGGATCATTTCTGAACTAATTTGTTTGGAAATACAATGCATAAGTGTGTTTTTGATTATTATATATGCTTTATGAACTTTCACTATTATAAATACTTATTTTGAATGGACATTAGAGATGAAATTACTATATTGTAACCTATAGACAATAAAGAAAAGATAAAGCAAAAGGAAAAATTAACCCAATGATTTTCTTTTTGTTGCGTCTTCAATTTATTTTCGATGATTTCATAAAATACGCAAAATGTAGATGCAGATTGATTTTCTACCTTATTTGTCAAATGTCATTGACGCATTAAACAAGTGGCTATATAATAACATACCTGAACTTTAGCAATTTATTTCATTGAATCCACCGTGCAGAATAATTTTGATAAACCAGTTTTGTTAATCACGTTTTAATGTCAACCATATTTGGTGCATTATATGATGTCATTTGATTGTAATGATAAGCAATAACTGTTTATATTATATAACGCATACACATTTGTCCAGAGGACATATCGACATAGCTACAGATGTCAGATTAAAAAGGAATATACAATTATACATGTGTTAAATCGTAAATGAAAGTGCTCATAATTTTGAATTTAGTTTCCAGTGTCATTCTTTGGTAGGTTTTATCCCAGCCCCAGCCGACAGCGGTGTGCATGCCGGTAGTGTCACGACCTCCGGACTACATGGTGTCCTCAGTGTTGGCGTGTTTGTTTTGCTTCTGGCCCACGGCGGTCATCGCCATTTATTTCGCCAATGCGGTATTTGTGCACTTCTTTAACTCATATGTATGATATTGTAATGCTGCTGTTGCTGCTTTTGCCCCATTACTACTACTACTACTACTTCTACTACTACTACTGCTGCTGCTGCTGCGGCTTCTGCTACTACTACTACTACTACTACTACTACTACTACTACTACTACTACTACTACTACTGATACTACTACAATTACTACTACTGCTGCTACTACTACTACTGCTGCTACTACTACTACTACTACTACTACTACTACTACTACTACTACTACTACTACTACTACTACTACTACTACTATACTTATTCTACTACAGAAATAGAGGATATTTGTTGGTTTCGGTAGAATGTCGATTTCCATTCAAGAGTTATCATAGAAAAATATATTTTTAA
This sequence comes from Congeria kusceri, assembly GCA_027627225.1. Lineage (NCBI taxonomy): Eukaryota > Metazoa > Mollusca > Bivalvia > Myida > Dreissenidae > Congeria > Congeria kusceri. The sequence goes on from CM051025.1 coordinate 92,379,163, forward strand.
TGATCACGAATGAATCAAAACTCGATATTCTACCTGAACCTGCACATTTTCTTTTTATTTTATGATTTTTTTCGTTACATTTTACGTGCTATCTAAATGCCTTAAATTAAAAAAAGGTTGAACCCGGCATCCTTAACCGTCCGTTTCATTTACTGTATTAAAACGGAAACCAGGTAATTTACTGTATTAAATCGGAAACCCGGTAATTTTCACTCTTTCAAACAGTGAAGTACCAATTTTGTTTCACTGATAACTCCCTATAAATTACTTGAAAACATAAAACAAAATCAAGCGTACGTTCCTTACCTTTAGATCTACCAGTATTATGGTCACCGACGAATATATACGTATGTCAATGATGTTTTTTGTTCCTTATACATTGATTTTCATAACTGGGACACAGGAACTGCAGTCAATGCATACGCGTGTATACATGCCTTTGATTGCTTGTTACAGTCAAAAACTGCGTTCGCTAACGGTGACACGACGAACGCCAACCGGTACTCGCAGTACGCCCGGAACCTTATGATCACCAGTGTGCTGATAGGCCTGGTATGGATCATCACTGTCATCGCGGTGGTCGCAACCAATATAGCAAACGCATCCAAATATTGTGCCTATGGTTACTGCAACTAACGTGGAGAACAAAGGGGATTTGAGAACAAAGAGAACATCCGAGATTCGATGGAGTAAAGGATATCACATGTGCTGTCGTCAATCGAATTCTAACTTTATTAGTTGTATAGACATATTTTATAACGGATGGGGTTTGGATTGTAAATAATGAAACCATGTAATTTTCAGATTAACGTTTCTTAGCTTTATAATTTTATTGGTGAATAAAGAACGACAATGCCAGTTCTAAGCAATTCTGTTATTTTGTTTTACACTTTTTAGTGTTCTCTATCGTAATGACAAACAATACGTCAATAAACAATACTAGTATATATCATACGTATCGTACGTGATGGGTTCTGTTTTACAATGCTATTTCTTACACTCTATCCAGCAACAAGAGCTGTTGTCAGAAGTTCACTATTGTACGTTGTAAAACCTGTAATATAATCATTCATTGGCTTGAATAAAATGCAACTCATATTTTTCAAGTCCTCGGTCGCTCGGGGATAATATTGCTTCACGCTAACATTGGACGCCGCTGGGGTGGGTGCGATACTTATGTATATGAACACATACATTGATATATGCTAATCATAGGCCTATAACACAACTAACGACCGATTTTGGAACCATAAAAAATATCGTTTAAAGTAAGATTCCAAATATATATGTATATGAACACATACATTAATAAATGTATATGATAATCATATGGAACAATTAACGACCAATTTTGGAACCATACAATTATAGTAAAAGGTAAGATTCCAAACAGTTACCGGGTAAGTAGAGTGCATAGAAATACCCAGCCAACAGAGCAGAGGTGTTGTATTGTAATGTTTTAGTTGTGTTTGTAAAACTTGTATTTACCGTAAAGTCATTTGAATTAAAAGAGGAAGCAACAACTAACGTTATAGTCGATACAATGATACACACTCGCACTTATATCAAAGACACATTTTTTAAGAAGTTCAAATGGTTTCGTCAACTGTTGGTGACATTCGCTCACGGTCATAGACACGCGATGAGTACTATAGACATCAAACTATTGCCCCATTTGCCTGCGAGTCAGAATTTTCCGAACTACAATGTCACAGGCAGTCGCATTCACAATCTACTAGCCACTTACTGTGAAACGATACACAAAGTCAAAGTCTACTGGGAACTTCGTGCATGCACAACGATACACAAAGTCACAAACTACTGGCCACTTACTGTATGCACAACGATACACAAAGTCACAATCTACTGGCCACTAACTGTATGCACAACGATCCACAAAGTCACAATCTACTGGCCACTTACTTTATGCACAACGATACACAAAGTCACAATCTACTGGCCACTTACTGTATACACAACTATACACAAAGACACAATCTACTGGCCACTTACTGTATGCACAACGATACACAAAAGTCACAATCTACTGGCCACTTACTGTATGCACAACGATACACAAAGACACAATCTACTGGCCACTTACTGTGTGCACAACGATACACAAAGTCACAATCTACTGGCCACTTACAGTATCCACAACTTTACACAAGTCACAATCTACTGGCCACTTACTTTATGCACAACGATACACAAAGCCACAATCTACTGGCCACTTACTGTATGCACAACGATACACAATGTCAACATCTACTGGCCATTGACTGTATGCACAACAATACACATAGTCACAATCTACTGGCCATTAACTGTATGCACAACAATACACAAAGTCAAAATCTTCTGGCCACTTACTGTATGCACAACGATAGAAAAAGTCACAATCTACTGGCCACTAACTGTATGTACAACGATCCGCAAGCCACAATCTATTGGCCACTTACTGTATGCACAACGATACACAAAGTCACAATCTACTGGCCACTTCCTGTATGCACAACGATACACAAAGTCACAATCTACTGGCCACTTACTGTATGCACAACGATATACAAAAGTCACAATCTACTGGCCATTTACTGTATGCACAACGATACACAAAGTCACAATCTACTAGACACTTACTGTATGCACAACGATACACAAACTCACAATCTACTGGCCACTTACTGTATGCACAACGATCCACAAAGTCACAAACTACTGGCCACTTACTTTACGCACAACGATACACAAAGTCACAAACTACTGGCCACTTCCCGTATGCACAAAGATACACAAATTCACAATCTACTTGACAATTACTGTATGCACACCGATACACAAAAGGCACAATCTACTGACCACTTACTGTATGCAAAACCATACACAAAGTCACAATCTACTGGCCACTTACTTCATGCACAACGATACACAAAGTCACAATCTACTGCCCACTTACTGCATGCACAACGTTACACAAGTCACAATCTACTGGCCACTTACTGTATGCACAACGTTACACAAAGTCACAATCTACTGGCCACTAACTGTATGCACAACGATACACAAAGTCACAATCTACTGGCCACTTATTTTATGCACAACGATACACAAAGTCACAATCTACTGGCCACTTACTGTATGCACAACGTTACACAAAGTCACAATCTACTGCCCACTTACTGTATTCACAACGATAAACAAAGTAAAAATCTACTAACCACGTACAGTATGCACAACGATACACAAAGTCAACATCAACTGGCCACTTACAGTATGCACAACGATACACATAGTCACAATCCACTAGCATCTTACTGTATACACAACGTTACACAAAGTCACAATCTACTGGCCACTTACAGTATACAAAACGTTACACAAAGTCACAATTCACTAGCATCTTACTGTATACACAACGTTACACAAAGTCACAATCTACTGGCCACTTACAGTATACACAACGTTACACATAGTCACAATCTACTGGCCACTTACAGTATACACAATGTTACACAAAGTCACAATCCACTAGCATCTTACTGTATACACAACGTTACACAAAATCACAATCTACTGGTCACTTACAATATACACAACGTTACACAAAATCACAATCTACTAACCACTTACAGTACACACAACGTTACACAAAGGCACAATCTACTGGCCACTTACTTTATGCACAACGATACACAAAGTCACAATCTACTGGCCACTTACTGTATGCACAACTTTACACAAGTCACAATCAACTGGCCACTTACTTTATGCACAACGATACACAAAGTCACAATCTACTGGCCACTTACGGTATGCACAAAGATACACAAAGTCACAATCTACTGCCCACTTACTCTATCCACAACGAAACACAAAGTCACAATCTACTAACCACGTACAGTATACACAACGATACACAAAGTCAACATCTACTGGCCAATTACTGTATGCACTATACACATAGTCATAATCTACTGGCCACTTACTGTATGCACAACGATACACGAAGTCACAATCTTCTGGCAACTTACTGTAAGCACAACGATACACAAAGTCACAATCAACTGGCCACTTCCTGTATGCACAACGATACACAAAGTCACAATTTTCTGGTCACTTACAGTATACTACAGTTACACAAAGTCACAATCTACTAACCACGTACAGTATATACAACGATACACAAAGTCAACATCTACTGGCCACTTACTGTACACACAACGTTACACAAAGTGAAAATCTACTGGCCACTTACAGTATACACAACGTTACACACAGTCACAGTCTACGAGCCTATTACTCTATGCACAACTTTACACAAAGTCACAATCTACTGCCACTTACATTATACACAACGTTACTCAAAGTCACAATCTGCTGGTCACTTACAGTATACACAACGTAACATAAAGTCACAATATACTGGCCACTTACAGTATACACAACGTTACACAAAGTCACAATCCACTAGCATCTTACTGTATGCACAACGATACACAAAATTCACAATCTACGGGCCACTTACTGTATGCACAACGATACACAAAGTCACAATCTACTGGCCACTTACTGTATGAAAAACGAAACACAAAGTCACAATCTACTGGCCACTTACTATATGCACAACGATACACAAAAGTCACAATCTACTGGCCACATACTGTATGCAAAACGATACACAAAGTCACAATCTACTGGCCACTTACTTTATGCACAACGATACACAAAGTCACAATCTACTGGCCACTAACTGTACGCACAACGATACACAAAGTAACAATCGACTGGCCACTTACGTTATGCACAACGATACACAAATTCACAATCTACTGGCCACTTCCTGTATGCACAACGATACACAAAGTCACAATCTACTGCCCACTTACTGTATGCATAACGATACACAAAGTCACAATCTACTAACCACGTACAGTACACACAACGACACAAAGTCAACATCTACTGGCCACTAACTGTATGCACAACGATACACATAGTCACAAACTACTGTCCACTTACTGTATGCACAGCGATACACAAAGTCACAATCTTCTGGCCACTTACTGTATGCACAACGATACACAAAGTCACAATCTACTGGCCACTTCCTGTATGCACAACTATACACAAAGACACAATCTTCTGGCCACTTACAGTATACAACAGTTACACAAAGTCACAATCTACTAACCACGTACAGTATACACAACGATACACAAAGTCAACATCTACTGGCCGCTTACTATATGCACAACGTTACACAAAGTCACAATCTATTGGCCACTGTCAGTATACACAACGTTACACACAGTCACAGTCTACTAGCCACTAACTGTGTGCACAACTTTACACAAAGTCACAGTTTACTGGCCACTTACAGTATACACAACGTTACACAAAGTCTCAATCCACTAGCATCTTACTGTTTACACAACGTTACACAAACTCACAATCTACTGGCCACTTTCAGTATACACAACGTTACACAAACTCACAATCTACTGGTCACTTACAGCATACACAACGTTACACAAAGCCACAATCCACTAGCGTCTTACAGTATACACAACGTTACACAAAGTCTCAATCTACTGGCCACTTACAGTATACACAAAGTTACACAATGTCACAATCCACTTGCATCTTACTGAATACACAACGATACACAAAGTCACAATCTACTGGCCACTTACTGTATGCACAACGATACACAAAAGTCACAATCTACTGGCCACTTACTGTATGCACAACGATACACAAAGACACAATCAACTGGCCACTTACTGTGTGCACAAAGATATAAAAAGTCACAATATACTGGCCACTTACTGTATCCACAACTTTACTCAAGTCACAATCTACTGGCCACAGTCACTATCTACTGGCCACTTACTGTATGCACAACGTTACACAAAGTCACAATCTACTGGCCCCTAACTGTATGCACAACGATACACAAAGACACAATATACTGGCCACTTACTTTATGCACAACGATACACAAAGCCACAATCTACTGGCCACTTCCTGTATGCACAACGATACACAATGTCAACATCTACTGGCAACATACTGTATGCACAACAATACACATAGTCACAATCTACTGGCCACTAACTGTATGCATCACGATACACAAAGTCACAATCTACTGGCCACTATCTGTATATACAAAGATACGCAAGCCACAATCTAATGGCCACATACTGTATGCACAACGATACACAAAGTCACAATCTACTGGCCACTTACTGTATGCACAACGTTACACAAAGTCACAATCTACTGCCCACTTACAGTAGACACAACGTTACACACAATCACAGACTACTAGCCACTTATTGTACGCACAACTTTACACAAAGTCACAGTCTACAGGCCACTTACAGTATACACAACGTTACACAAAGTCACAATCCACTAGCATCTTACTGTTTACACAAGGTTACACAAAGTCACAATCTACTGGCCACTTACCGTATTCACAACGTTGCACAAGTCACAATCTACTGGCCACTTACAGTATACACAACGTTACACAAAGTCACAAACCACTAGCATCTCACTGTATACACAACGTTACACAAAGTCACAAAATACCGGCCACTTACAGTATACACAACGTTACACAAAGTCACAATCTACTGGTCACTTGCAGTATACACAAAGTTACGCAAAGTCACAATCTACTGGTCACTTACAGTATACACAACGTTACACAATGTCATAATCTTTCGGCCACTTACAGTATACACAACGTTACACAAAGTCACAATCTGATGGTCACTTACAGTATACACAACGTCACACAAAGTCACAATCTACTGGCCACTTACAGTAAACACAACGTTACACAAAGTCACAATCCACTAGCATCTTACTGTAGACACAACGTTACACAAAGTCACAATCTACTGGTCACTTACAGTATACACAACGTTACACAAAGTCACAATCTACTGGCCACTTAGAGTATACACAACGTTACACAAAGTCACAATCCACTAGCATCTTACTGTATACACAACTATACACAAGTCACAATCTACTGGCCACTTCCAGTACACACAACGTCACACAAAGTCACAATCCACTAGCATCTCACTGTATACACAACGTTACACAAAGTCACAATCTAATGGCCATTAACTGTATGCACAACAATACACAAAGTCAAAATCTTCTGGCCACTTACTGTATGCACAACGATACAAAAAGTCACAATCTACTGGCCACTAACTGTATGTACAACGATCCGCAAGCCACAATCTATTGGCCACTTACTGTATGCACAACGATACACAAAGTCACAATCTACTGGCCACTTCCTGTATGCACAACGATACACAAAGTCACAATCTACTGGCCACTTACTGTATGCCTTACTGTATGCACAACGATATACAAAAGTCACAATCTACTGGCCATTTACTGTATGCACAACGATACACAAAGTCACAATCTACTAGACACTTACTGTATGCACAACGATAAACAAACTCACAATCTACTGGCCACTTACTGTATGCACAACGATCCACAAAGTCACAAACTACTGGCCACTTACTTTACGCACAACGATACACAAAGTCACAAACTACTGGCCACTTCCCGTATGCACAAAGAAACACAAATTCACAATCTACTTGACACTTACTGTATGCACACCGATACACAAAAGGCACAATCTACTGACCACTTACTGTATGCAAAACCTTACACAAAGTCACAATCTACTGGCCACTTACTTCATGCACAACGATACACAAAGTCACAATCTACTGCCCACTTACTGCATGCACAACGTTACACAAATCACAATCTACTGGCCACTTACTGTATGCACAACGTTACACAAAGTCACAATCTACTGGCCACTAACTGTATGCACAACGATACACAAAGTCACAATCTACTGGCCACTTATTTTATGCACAACGATACACAAAGTCACAATCTACTGGCCACTTACTGTATGCACAACGTTACACAAAGTCACAATCTACTGCCCACTTACTGTATTCACAACGATAAACAAAGTAAAAATCTACTAACCACGTACAGTATGCACAACGATACACAAAGTCAACATCAACTGGCCACTTACAGTATGCACAACGATACACATAGTCACAATCCACTAGCATCTTACTGTATACACAACGTTACACAAAGTCACAATCTACTGGCCACTTACAGTATACACAACGTTACACAAAGTCACAATCCACTAGCATCTTACTGTATACACAACGTTACACAAAGTCACAATCTACTGGCCACTTACAGTATACACAACGTTACACATAGACACAATCTACTGGCCACTTACAGTATACACAATGTTACACAAAGTCACAATCCACTAGCATCTTACTGTATACACAACGTTACACAAAATCACAATCTACTGGTCACTTACAATATACACAACGTTACACAAAATCACAATCTACTAACCACTTACAGTACACACAACGTTACACAAAGGCACAATCTACTGGCCACTTACTTTATGCACAACGATACACAAAGTCACAATCTACTGGCTACTTACTGTATGCACAACTTTACACAAGTCACAATCAACTGGCCACTTACTTTATGCACAACGATACACAAAGTCACAATCTACTGGCCACTTACGGTATGCACAAAGATACACAAAGTCACAATCTACTGCCCACTTACTCTATCCACAACGAAACACAAAGTCACAATCTACTAACCACGTACAGTATACACAACGATACACAAAGTCAACATCTACTGGCCAATTACTGTATGCACTATACACATAGTCATAATCTACTGGCCACTTACTGTATGCACAACGATACACGAAGTCACAATCTTCTGGCAACTTACTGTAAGCACAACGATACACAAAGTCACAATCAACTGGCCACTTCCTGTATGCACAACGATACACAAAGTCACAATTTTCTGGTCACTTACAGTATACTACAGTTACACAAAGTCACAATCTACTAACCACGTACAGTATATACAACGATACACAAAGTCAACATCTACTGGCCACTTACTGTACACACAACGTTACACAAAGTGAAAATCTACTGGCCACTTACAGTATACACAACGTTACACACAGTCACAGTCTACGAGCCTATTACTCTATGCACAACTTTACACAAAGTCACAATCTACTGCCACTTACATTATACACAACGTTACTCAAAGTCACAATCTGCTGGTCACTTACAGTATACACAACGTAACATAAAGTCACAATATACTGGCCACTTACAGTATACACAACGTTACACAAAGTCACAATCCACTAGCATCTTACTGTATGCACAACGATACACAAAATTCACAATCTACGGGCCACTTACTGTATGCACAACGATACACAAAGTCACAATCTACTGGCCACTTACTGTATGAAAAACGAAACACAAAGTCACAATCTACTGGCCACTTACTATATGCACAACGATACACAAAAGTCACAATCTTCTGGCCACATACTGTATGCAAAACGATACACAAAGTCACAATCTACTGGCCACTTACTTTATGCACAACGATACACAAAGTCACAATCTACTGGCCACTAACTGTACGCACAACGATACACAAAGTAACAATCGACTGGCCACTTACGTTATGCACAACGATACACAAATTCACAATCTACTGGCCACTTCCTGTATGCACAACGATACACAAAGTCACAATCTACTGCCCACTTACTGTATGCATAACGATACACAAAGTCACAATCTACTAACCACGTACAGTACACACAACGACACAAAGTCAACATCTACTGGCCACTAACTGTATGCACAACGATACACATAGTCACAAACTACTGTCCACTTACTGTATGCACAGCGATACACAAAGTCACAATCTTCTGGCCACTTACTGTATGCACAACGATACACAAAGTCACAATCTACTGGCCACTTCCTGTATGCACAACTATACACAAAGACACAATCTTCTGGCCACTTACAGTATACAACAGTTACACAAAGTCACAATCTACTAACCACGTACAGTATACACAACGATACACAAAGTCAACATCTACTGGCCGCTTACTATATGCACAACGTTACACAAAGTCACAATCTATTGGCCACTGTCAGTATACACAACGTTACACACAGTCACAGTCTACTAGCCACTAACTGTGTGCACAACTTTACACAAAGTCACAGTTTACTGGCCACTTACAGTATACACAACGTTACACAAAGTCTCAATCCACTAGCATCTTACTGTTTACACAACGTTACACAAACTCACAATCTACTGGCCACTTTCAGTATACACAACGTTACACAAACTCACAATCTACTGGTCACTTACAGCATACACAACGTTACACAAAGCCACAATCCACTAGCGTCTTACAGTATACACAACGTTACACAAAGTCTCAATCTACTGGCCACTTACAGTATACACAAAGTTACACAATGTCACAATCCACTTGCATCTTACTGAATACACAACGATACACAAAGTCACAATCTACTGGCCACTTACTGTATGCACAACGATACACAAAAGTCACAATCTACTGGCCACTTACTGTATGCACAACGATACACAAAGACACAATCAACTGGCAACTTACTGTGTGCACAAAGATATAAAAAGTCACAATATACTGGCCACTTACTGTATCCACAACTTTACTCAAGTCACAATCTACTGGCCACAGTCACTATCTACTGGCCACTTACTGTATGCACAACGTTACACAAAGTCACAATCTACTGGCCCCTAACTGTATGCACAACGATACACAAAGACACAATATACTGGCCACTTACTTTATGCACAACGATACACAAAGCCACAATCTACTGGCCACTTCCTGTATGCACAACGATACACAATGTCAACATCTACTGGCAACATACTGTATGCACAACAATACACATAGTCACAATCTACTGGCCATTAACTGTATGCAGAACAATACACAATATTAAAATCTTCTGGCCACTAACTGTATGCATCACGATACACAAAGTCACAATCTACTGGCCACTATCTGTATATACAAAGATACGCAAGCCACAATCTAATGGCCACATACTGTATGCACAACGATACACAAAGTCACAATCTACTGGCCACTTACTGTATGCACAACGTTACACAAAGTCACAATCTACTGCCCACTTACTGTATTCACAACGATAAACAAAGTCACAATCTACTAACCACGTACAGAATGCACAACGATACACAAAGTCAACATCAACTGGCCACTTACAGTATGCACAACGATACACATAGTCACAATCTACAGTCCATTTAATGTATGAACAACGATGCACAAAGTCACAATCTTCTGGCCACTTACTGTATGCACAACGATACACAAAGTCACAATCAACTGGCCACTTCCTGAATGCACAACGATACACAAAGTCACAATCTTCTGGTCACTTACAGTATACCACAGTTACACAAAGTTACAATCTACTAACCACGTACAGTACACACAACGATACACAAAGTCAACATCTACTGGCCACTTACTGTATGCACAACGTTACACAAAGTCACAATCTACTGGCCACTTACAGTAGACACAACGTTACACACAATCACAGACTACTAGCCACTTATTGTACGCACAACTTTACACAAAGTCACAGTCTACAGGCCACTTACAGTATACACAACGTTACACAAAGTCACAATCCACTAGCATCTTACTGTTTACACAAGGTTACACAAAGTCACAATCTACTGGCCACTTACCGTATTCACAACGTTGCACAAGTCACAATCTACTGGCCACTTACAGTATACACAACGTTACACAAAGTCACAAACCACTAGCATCTCACTGTATACACAACGTTACACAAAGTCACAAAATACCGGCCACTTACAGTATACACAACGTTACACAAAGTCACAATCTACTGGTCACTTGCAGTATACACAAAGTTACGCAAAGTCACAATCTACTGGTCACTTACAGTATACACAACGTTACACAATGTCATAATCTTTCGGCCACTTACAGTATACACAACGTTACACAAAGTCACAATCTGATGGTCACTTACAGTATACACAACGTCACACAAAGTCACAATCTACTGGCCACTTACAGTAAACACAACGTTACACAAAGTCACAATCCACTAGCATCTTACTGTAGACACAACGTTACACAAAGTCACAATCTACTGGTCACTTACAGTATACACAACGTTACACAAAGTCACAATCTACTGGCCACTTAGAGTATACACAACGTTACACAAAGTCACAATCCACTAGCATCTTACTGTATACACAACTATACACAAGTCACAATCTACTGGCCACTTCCAGTACACACAACGTCACACAAAGTCACAATCCACTAGCATCTCACTGTATACACAACGTTACACAAAGTCACAATCTAATGGCCATTAACTGTATGCACAACAATACACAAAGTCAAAATCTTCTGGCCACTTACTGTATGCACAACGATACAAAAAGTCACAATCTACTGGCCACTAACTGTATGTACAACGATCCGCAAGCCACAATCTATTGGCCACTTACTGTATGCACAACGATACACAAAGTCACAATCTACTGGCCACTTCCTGTATGCACAACGATACACAAAGTCACAATCTACTGGCCACTTACTGTATGCCTTACTGTATGCACAACGATATACAAAAGTCACAATCTACTGGCCATTTACTGTATGCACAACGATACACAAAGTCACAATCTACTAGACACTTACTGTATGCACAACGATAAACAAACTCACAATCTACTGGCCACTTACTGTATGCACAACGATCCACAAAGTCACAAACTACTGGCCACTTACTTTACGCACAACGATACACAAAGTCACAAACTACTGGCCACTTCCCGTATGCACAAAGAAACACAAATTCACAATCTACTTGACACTTACTGTATGCACACCGATACACAAAAGGCACAATCTACTGACCACTTACTGTATGCAAAACCTTACACAAAGTCACAATCTACTGGCCACTTACTTCATGCACAACGATACACAAAGTCACAATCTACTGCCCACTTACTGCATGCACAACGTTACACAAATCACAATCTACTGGCCACTTACTGTATGCACAACGTTACACAAAGTCACAATCTACTGGCCACTAACTGTATGCACAACGATACACAAAGTCACAATCTACTGGCCACTTATTTTATGCACAACGATACACAAAGTCACAATCTACTGGCCACTTACTGTATGCACAACGTTACACAAAGTCACAATCTACTGCCCACTTACTGTATTCACAACGATAAACAAAGTAAAAATCTACTAACCACGTACAGTATGCACAACGATACACAAAGTCAACATCAACTGGCCACTTACAGTATGCACAACGATACACATAGTCACAATCCACTAGCATCTTACTGTATACACAACGTTACACAAAGTCACAATCTACTGGCCACTTACAGTATACACAACGTTACACAAAGTCACAATCCACTAGCATCTTACTGTATACACAACGTTACACAAAGTCACAATCTACTGGCCACTTACAGTATACACAACGTTACACATAGACACAATCTACTGGCCACTTTCAGTATACACAATGTTACACAAAGTCACAATCCACTAGCATCTTACTGTATACACAACGTTACACAAAATCACAATCTACTGGTCACTTACAATATACACAACGTTACACAAAATCACAATCTACTAACCACTTACAGTACACACAACGTTACACAAAGGCACAATCTACTGGCCACTTACTTTATGCACAACGATACACAAAGTCACAATCTACTGGCTACTTACTGTATGCACAACTTTACACAAGTCACAATCAACTGGCCACTTACTTTATGCACAACGATACACAAAGTCACAATCTACTGGCCACTTACGGTATGCACAAAGATACACAAAGTCACAATCTACTGCCCACTTACTCTATCCACAACGAAACACAAAGTCACAATCTACTAACCACGTACAGTATACACAACGATACACAAAGTCAACATCTACTGGCCAATTACTGTATGCACTATACACATAGTCATAATCTACTGGCCACTTACTGTATGCACAACGATACACGAAGTCACAATCTTCTGGCAACTTACTGTAAGCACAACGATACACAAAGTCACAATCAACTGGCCACTTCCTGTATGCACAACGATACACAAAGTCACAATTTTCTGGTCACTTACAGTATACTACAGTTACACAAAGTCACAATCTACTAACCACGTACAGTATATACAACGATACACAAAGTCAACATCTACTGGCCACTTACTGTACACACAACGTTACACAAAGTGAAAATCTACTGGCCACTTACAGTATACACAACGTTACACACAGTCACAGTCTACGAGCCTATTACTCTATGCACAACTTTACACAAAGTCACAATCTACTGCCACTTACATTATACACAACGTTACTCAAAGTCACAATCTGCTGGTCACTTACAGTATACACAACGTAACATAAAGTCACAATATACTGGCCACTTACAGTATACACAACGTTACACAAAGTCACAATCCACTAGCATCTTACTGTATGCACAACGATACACAAAATTCACAATCTACGGGCCACTTACTGTATGCACAACGATACACAAAGTCACAATCTACTGGCCACTTACTGTATGAAAAACGAAACACAAAGTCACAATCTACTGGCCACTTACTATATGCACAACGATACACAAAAGTCACAATCTTCTGGCCACATACTGTATGCAAAACGATACACAAAGTCACAATCTACTGGCCACTTACTTTATGCACAACGATACACAAAGTCACAATCTACTGGCCACTAACTGTACGCACAACGATACACAAAGTAACAATCGACTGGCCACTTACGTTATGCACAACGATACACAAATTCACAATCTACTGGCCACTTCCTGTATGCACAACGATACACAAAGTCACAATCTACTGCCCACTTACTGTATGCATAACGATACACAAAGTCACAATCTACTAACCACGTACAGTACACACAACGACACAAAGTCAACATCTACTGGCCACTAACTGTATGCACAACGATACACATAGTCACAAACTACTGTCCACTTACTGTATGCACAGCGATACACAAAGTCACAATCTTCTGGCCACTTACTGTATGCACAACGATACACAAAGTCACAATCTACTGGCCACTTCCTGTATGCACAACTATACACAAAGACACAATCTTCTGGCCACTTACAGTATACAACAGTTACACAAAGTCACAATCTACTAACCACGTACAGTATACACAACGATACACAAAGTCAACATCTACTGGCCGCTTACTATATGCACAACGTTACACAAAGTCACAATCTATTGGCCACTGTCAGTATACACAACGTTACACACAGTCACAGTCTACTAGCCACTAACTGTGTGCACAACTTTACACAAAGTCACAGTTTACTGGCCACTTACAGTATACACAACGTTACACAAAGTCTCAATCCACTAGCATCTTACTGTTTACACAACGTTACACAAACTCACAATCTACTGGCCACTTTCAGTATACACAACGTTACACAAACTCACAATCTACTGGTCACTTACAGCATACACAACGTTACACAAAGCCACAATCCACTAGCGTCTTACAGTATACACAACGTTACACAAAGTCTCAATCTACTGGCCACTTACAGTATACACAAAGTTACACAATGTCACAATCCACTTGCATCTTACTGAATACACAACGATACACAAAGTCACAATCTACTGGCCACTTACTGTATGCACAACGATACACAAAAGTCACAATCTACTGGCCACTTACTGTATGCACAACGATACACAAAGACACAATCAACTGGCAACTTACTGTGTGCACAAAGATATAAAAAGTCACAATATACTGGCCACTTACTGTATCCACAACTTTACTCAAGTCACAATCTACTGGCCACAGTCACTATCTACTGGCCACTTACTGTATGCACAACGTTACACAAAGTCACAATCTACTGGCCCCTAACTGTATGCACAACGATACACAAAGACACAATATACTGGCCACTTACTTTATGCACAACGATACACAAAGCCACAATCTACTGGCCACTTCCTGTATGCACAACGATACACAATGTCAACATCTACTGGCAACATACTGTATGCACAACAATACACATAGTCACAATCTACTGGCCATTAACTGTATGCAGAACAATACACAATATTAAAATCTTCTGGCCACTAACTGTATGCATCACGATACACAAAGTCACAATCTACTGGCCACTATCTGTATATACAAAGATACGCAAGCCACAATCTAATGGCCACATACTGTATGCACAACGATACACAAAGTCACAATCTACTGGCCACTTACTGTATGCACAACGTTACACAAAGTCACAATCTACTGCCCACTTACTGTATTCACAACGATAAACAAAGTCACAATCTACTAACCACGTACAGAATGCACAACGATACACAAAGTCAACATCAACTGGCCACTTACAGTATGCACAACGATACACATAGTCACAATCTACAGTCCATTTAATGTATGAACAACGATGCACAAAGTCACAATCTTCTGGCCACTTACTGTATGCACAACGATACACAAAGTCACAATCAACTGGCCACTTCCTGAATGCACAACGATACACAAAGTCACAATCTTCTGGTCACTTACAGTATACCACAGTTACACAAAGTTACAATCTACTAACCACGTACAGTACACACAACGATACACAAAGTCAACATCTACTGGCCACTTACTGTATGCACAACGTTACACAAAGTCACAATCTACTGGCCACTTACAGTAGACACAACGTTACACACAATCACAGACTACTAGCCACTTATTGTACGCACAACTTTACACAAAGTCACAGTCTACAGGCCACTTACAGTATACACAACGTTACACAAAGTCACAATCCACTAGCATCTTACTGTTTACACAAGGTTACACAAAGTCACAATCTACTGGCCACTTACCGTATTCACAACGTTGCACAAGTCACAATCTACTGGCCACTTACAGTATACACAACGTTACACAAAGTCACAAACCACTAGCATCTCACTGTATACACAACGTTACACAAAGTCACAAAATACCGGCCACTTACAGTATACACAACGTTACACAAAGTCACAATCTACTGGTCACTTGCAGTATACACAAAGTTACGCAAAGTCACAATCTACTGGTCACTTACAGTATACACAACGTTACACAATGTCATAATCTTTCGGCCACTTACAGTATACACAACGTTACACAAAGTCACAATCTGATGGTCACTTACAGTATACACAACGTCACACAAAGTCACAATCTACTGGCCACTTACAGTAAACACAACGTTACACAAAGTCACAATCCACTAGCATCTTACTGTAGACACAACGTTACACAAAGTCACAATCTACTGGTCACTTACAGTATACACAACGTTACACAAAGTCACAATCTACTGGCCACTTAGAGTATACACAACGTTACACAAAGTCACAATCCACTAGCATCTTACTGTATACACAACTATACACAAGTCACAATCTACTGGCCACTTACAGTACACACAACGTCACACAAAGTCACAATCCACTAGCATCTCACTGTATACACAACGTTACACAAAGTCACAATCTAATGGCCATTAACTGTATGCACAACAATACACAAAGTCAAAATCTTCTGGCCACTTACTGTATGCACAACGATACAAAAAGTCACAATCTACTGGCCACTAACTGTATGTACAACGATCCGCAAGCCACAATCTATTGGCCACTTACTGTATGCACAACGATACACAAAGTCACAATCTACTGGCCACTTCCTGTATGCACAACGATACACAAAGTCACAATCTACTGGCCACTTACTGTATGCCTTACTGTATGCACAACGATATACAAAAGTCACAATCTACTGGCCATTTACTGTATGCACAACGATACACAAAGTCACAATCTACTAGACACTTACTGTATGCACAACGATACACAAACTCACAATCTACTGGCCACTTACTGTATGCACAACGATCCACAAAGTCACAAACTACTGGCCACTTCCCGTATGCACAAAGATACACAAATTCACAATCTACTTGACACTTACTGTATGCACACCGATACACAAAAGGCACAATCTACTAACCACTTACTGTATGCAAAACCATACACAAAGTCACAATCTACTGGCCACTTACTTCATGCACAACGATACACAAAGTCACAATCTACTGCCCACTTACTGCATGCACAACGTTACACAAGTCACAATCTACTGGCCACTTACTGTATGCACAACGTTACACAAAGTCACAATCTACTGGCCACTAACTGTATGCACAACGATACACAAAGTCACAATCTACTGGCCACTTATTTTATGCACAACGATACACAAAGTCACAATCTACTGGCCACTTACTGTATGCACAACGTTACACAAAGTCACAATCTACTGCCCACTTACTGTATTCACAACGATAAACAAAGTAAAAATCTACTAACCACGTACAGTATGCACAACGATACACAAAGTCAACATCAACTGGCCACTTACAGTATGCACAACGATACACATAGTCACAATCCACTAGCATCTTACTGTATACACAACGTTACACAAAGTCACAATCTACTGGCCACTTACAGTATACACAACGTTACACAAAGTCACAATCCACTAGCATCTTACTGTATACACAACGTTACACAAAGTCACAATCTACTGGCCACTTACAGTATACACAACGTTACACATAGACACAATCTACTGGCCACTTACAGTATACACAATGTTACACAAAGTCACAATCCACTAGCATCTTACTGTATACACAACGTTACACAAAATCACAATCTACTGGTCACTTACAATATACACAACGTTACACAAAATCACAATCTACTAACCACTTACGGTACACACAACGTTACACAAAGGCACAATCTACTGGCCACTTACTTTATGCACAACGATACACAAAGTCACAATCTACTGGCCACTTACTGTATGCACAACTTTACACAAGTCACAATCAACTGGCCACTTACTTTATGCACAACGATACACAAAGTCACAATCTACTGGCCACTTACGGTATGCACAAAGATACACAAAGTCACAATCTACTGCCCACTTACTCTATCCACAACGAAACACAAAGTCACAATCTACTAACCACGTACAGTATACACAACGATACACAAAGTCAACATCTACTGGCCAATTACTGTATGCACTATACACATAGTCATAATCTACTGGCCACTTACTGTATGCACAACGATACACGAAGTCACAATCTTCTGGCAACTTACTGTAAGCACAACGATACACAAAGTCACAATTTTCTGGTCACTTACAGTATACTACAGTTACACAAAGTCACAATCTACTAACCACGTACAGTATATACAACGATACACAAAGTCAACATCTACTGGCCACTTACTGTACACACAACGTTACACAAAGTGAAAATCTACTGGCCACTTACAGTATACACAACGTTACACACAGTCACAGTCTACGAGCCTATTACTCTATGCACAACTTTACACAAAGTCACAATCTACTGCCACTTACATTATACACAACGTTACTCAAAGTCACAATCTGCTGGTCACTTACAGTATACACAACGTAACATAAAGTCACAATATACTGGCCACTTACTGTATGCACAACGATACACAAAATTCACAATCTACGGGCCACTTACTGTATGCACAACGATACACAAAGTCACAATCTACTGGCCACTTACTGTATGAAAAACGAATCACAAAGTCACAATCTACTGGCCACTTACTATATGCACAACGATACACAAAAGTCACAATCTACTGGCCACATACTGTATGCAAAACGATACACAAAGTCACAATCTACTGGCCACTTACTTTATGCACAACGATACACAAAGTCACAATCTACTGGCCACTAACTGTACGCACAACGATACACAAAGTAACAATCGACTGGCCACTTACGTTATGCACAACGATACACAAATTCATAATCTACTGGCCACTTCCTGTATGCACAACGATACACAAAGTCACAATCTACTGCCCACTTACTGTATGCATAACGATACACAAAGTCACAATCTACTAACCACGTACAGTACACACAACGACACAAAGTCAACATCTACTGGCCACTAACTGTATGCACAACGATACACATAGTCACAATCTTCTGGCCACTTACTGTATGCACAACGATACACAAAGTCACAATCTACTGGCCACTTCCTGTATGCACAGCTATACACAAAGACACAATCTTCTGGCCACTTACAGTATACAACAGTTACACAAAGTCACAATCTACTAACCACGTACAGTATACACAACGATACACAAAGTCAACATCTACTGGCCGCTTACTATATTTACAACGTTACACAAAGTCACAATCTATTGGCCACTGTCAGTATACACAACGTTACACACAGTCACAGTCTACTAGCCACTAACTGTGTGCACAACTTTACACAAAGTCACAGTTTACTGGCCACTTACAGTATACACAACGTTACACAAAGTCACAATCCACTAGCATCTTACTGTTTACACAACGTTACACAAACTCACAATCTACTGGCCACTTTCAGTATACACAACGTTACACAAACTCACAATCTACTGGTCACTTACAGCATACACAACGTTACACAAAGCCACAATCCACTAGCGTCTTACAGTATACACAACGTTACACAAAGTCTCAATCTACTGGCCACTTACAGTATACACAAAGTTACACAATGTCACAATCCACTTGCATCTTACTGAATACACAACGATACACAAAGTCACAATCTACTGGCCACTTACTGTATGCACAACGATACACAAAAGTCACAATCTACTGGCCACTTACTGTATGCACAACGATACACAAAGACACAATCAACTGGCCACTTACTGTGTGCACAAAGATATAAAAAGTCACAATATACTGGCCACTTACTGTATCCACAACTTTACTCAAGTCACAATCTACTGGCCACAGTCACTATCTACTGGCCACTTACTGTATGCACAACGTTACACAAAGTCACAATCTACTGGCCCCTAACTGTATGCACAACGATACACAAAGACACAATATACTGGCCACTTACTTTATGCACAACGATACACAAAGCCACAATCTACTGGCCACTTCCTGTATGCACAACGATACACAGTGTCAACATCTACTGGCAACATACTGTATGCACAACTATACACATAGTCACAATCTACTGGCCATTAACTGTATGCAGAACAATACACAATATTAAAATCTTCTGGCCACTAACTGTATGCATCACGATACACAAAGTCACAATCTACTGGCCACTATCTGTATATACAAAGATACGCAAGCCACAATCTAATGGCCACATACTGTATGCACAACGATACACAAAGTCACAATCTACTGGCCACTTACTGTATGCACAACGTTACACAAAGTCACAATCTACTGCCCACTTACTGTATTCACAACGATAAACAAAGTCACAATCTACTAACCACGTACAGTATGCACAACGATACACAAAGTCAACATCAACTGGCCACTTACAGTATGCACAACGATACACATAGTCACAATCTACAGTCCACTTAATGTATGAACAACGATGCACAAAGTCACAATCTTCTGGCCACTTACTGTATGCACAACGATACACAAAGTCACAATCAACTGGCCACTTCCTGAATGCACAACGATACACAAAGTCACAATCTTCTGGTCACTTACAGTATACCACAGTTACACAAAGTTACAATCTACTAACCACGTACAGTATACACAACGATACACAAAGTCAACATCTACTGGCCACTTACTGTATGCACAACGTTACACAAAGTCACAATCTACTGGCCACTTACAGTAGACACAACGTTACACACAATCACAGACTACTAGCCACTTATTGTACGCACAACTTTACACAAAGTCACAGTCTACAGGCCACTTACAGTATACACAACGTTACACAAAGTCACAATCCACTAGCATCTTACTGTTTACACAAGGTTACACAAAGTCACAATCTACTGGCCACTTACCGTATTCACAACGTTGCACAAGTCACAATCTACTGGCCACTTACAGTATACACAACGTTACACAAAGTCACAATCCACTAGCATCTTACTGTTTACACAAGGTTACACAAAGTCACAATCTACTGGCCACTTACCGTATTCACAACGTTGCACAAGTCACAATCTACTGGCCACTTACAGTATACACAACGTTACACAAAGTCACAAACCACTAGCATCTCACTGTATACACAACGTTACACAAAGTCACAAAATACCGGCCACTTACAGTATACACAATGTTACACAAAGTCACAATCTACTGGTCACTTGCAGTATACACAAAGTTACGCAAAGTCACAATCTACTGGTCACTTACAGTATACACAACGTTACACAATGTCATAATCTTTCGGCCACTTACAGTATACACAACGTTACACAAAGGCACAATCTGATGGTCACTTACAGTATACACAACGTCACACAAAGTCACAATCTACTGGCCACTTACAGTAAACACAACGTTACACAAAGTCACAATCCACTAGCATCTTACTGTATACACAACGTTACACAAAGTCACAATCTACTGGTCACTTACAGTATACACAACGTTACACAAAGTCACAATCTACTGGCCACTTAGAGTATACACAACGTTACACAAAGTCACAATCCACTAGCATCTTACTGTATACACAACTATACACAAGTCACAATCTACTGGCCACTTACAGTACACACAACGTCACACAAAGTCACAATCCACTAGCATCTCACTGTATACACAACGTTACACAAAGTCACAATCTAATGGCCACTTACAGTACACACAACGTTACACAAAGTCACAATCTACTGGCCACTTACAGTATACACAACGTTACACAAAGTCACAATCCACTAGCATCTTACTGTATAAACAACGTTACACAAAATCACAATCTACTGGTCACTTACAGTATACACAACGTTACACAAAGTCACAATCTACTGGCCACTTACAGTATACACAACGTTACACAAATTCACAATCTACTGGCCACTTACTTAATGCACAACGATACACAAAGTCACAATCTACTGGTCACTTACTGTATGCACAACTTTACACAAGTCACAATCTACTGGCCACTTACTTTATGCACAACGATACACAAAGTCACAATCTACTGGCCACTTACGCTATGCACAACGATACACAAAGTCACAATCTACAGCCCACTTACTGTATGCACAACGAAACACAAAGTCACAATCTACAAAGAACGTACAGTATACACAACGATGCACAAAGTCAACATCTAGTGGCCAATTACTGTATGCACTATACACATAGTCACAATATACTGTTCACTTACTGTATGCACAACGATACACAAAGTCACAATCTTCTGGCAACTTACTGTAAGCACAACGATACACAAAGTCACAATCTTCTGGCCACTTCCTGTATGCACAACGATACACAAAGTCACAATCTTCTGGTCACTTACAGTATACTACAGATACACAAAGTTACAATCTACTAACCACGTACAGTATACACAACGTTACACAAAGTAAACTTCTACAGGCCACTTACTGTATACACAACGTTACACAAAACAACAATCTACTGGCCACTTACACTATACACAACGTTACACACAGTCACTGTCTACAGGCCACTTACATTATACACAACGTTACACAAAGTCACAATCTGCTGGTCACTTACAGTATACAAAACGTAACACAAAGTCACAATCTACTGGCCACTAACAGTATACACAACGTTACACAAAGTCACAATCCACTAGCATCTTACTGTATGCACAACGATACACAAAAGTCACAATCTACGGGCCACTTATTGTATGCACAACGATACACAAAGTCACAATCTACTGGCCACTTACTGTATGAAAAACGAAACACAAAGTCACAATCTAATGGCCACTTACAGTATGCACAACGACACACAAAAGTCACAATCTACTGGCCACATACTGTATGCAAAACGATACACAAAGCCACAATCTACTGGAAAACTTACTGTATGCACAAAGATACACAATATCAACATCTACTGGGCACTTACTGTATGCACAACAATACACATAGACACAATCTGCTGGCCATAAAATGTATGCACAACAATACACAAAGTCAAAATCTTCTGGCCACTTACTGTATGCACAACGATACACAAAGTCACAATCTACTGGCCACTAACTGTATGTACAACGATACGCAAGCCACAATCTATTGGCCACTTACTGTATGCACAACGATACACAAAGTCACTATCTACTGGCCACTTCCTGTATGCACAACGATACACAAAGTCACAATCTACTGGCCACTTACTGTATGCACAACGATACACAAAAGTCACAACCTACTGGTCACTTACTGTATGCGCAACGATACACAAAGTCACAATCTACTAGACACTTACTGTATGCACAACGATACACAAAGTCACAATCAACTGGAAAAATCCTGTATGCACAACGATACACAAAGTCACAATTTTCTGGTCACTTACAGTATAGCACAGTTACACAAAGTCACAATCTACTAACCACGTACAGTATACACAACGATACACAAAGTTAACATCTATTGGCCACTTACTGTATGCACAACGTTACACAAAGTCACAATCTACTGGCCACTTACATTATACACAACGCTACACACAGTCACAGACTACTAGCCTCTTACTGTATGCACAACTTTATACAAAGTCACAGTCTACAGGCCACTTACAATATACGCAACGTTACACAAAGTCACAATCCACTAGCATCTTACTGTTTACACAAGGTTACACAAAGTCACAATCTACTGGCCACTTACCGTATACACAACGTTACACAAGTCACTAGCTACTGGCCACTTACAGTATACACAACGTTACACAAAGTCACAAACCACAGCACCTCACTGTATACACAACGTTACACAAAGTCATAATATACCGGCCACTTACAGTATACACAACGTTACACAAAGTCACAATCTACTGGTCACTTACAGTATACACAACGTTGCACAAAGTCACAATCTACTGGTCACTTGCAGTATACTCAACTTTACACAAAGTCACAATCTACCGGCCACTTACAGTGTACACAACGTTACACAAAGTCACAATCTGCTGGTCACTTACAGAATACACAACGTTACACAAAGTCACAATCTACTGGCCACTTACAATATACACAACGTTACACAAGGTCACAAACCACTAGCATCTTACTGTATTCACAACGTTACACAAAGTCACAATCTACGGGACACTTACACTATACACAACGTTACACAATGTCACAATCTACTGGCCATTTACAGCATACACAACGATACACAAAGTCACAATCTACGGGACACTTACAGTATACACAACGTTACACAAAGTCACAATCTACTGGCCATTTACAGCATACACAACGTTACACAAAGTCACAATCCACTAGCATCTTACTGTATACACAACGATACAAAAGTCACAATCTACCGGCCACTTACAGTATACATAACGCTACACAAAGTCACAATCCACTAGCTTCTTTCTGTATACACAACGATACACAAAGTCACAATCTACTGGCCACTTACAGTATACACAACGCTACACAAATCACAATCTACTGGCCACTTACAGTATACACAACGTTACACAAAGTCACAATCTACTGGCTACTAACATTATACACAACGATACACAATGTCACAATCTACTGGCCACTTACATTATATACAACGTTTCACAAAATCACCATCCACTATCATCTTACTGTATACACAATGTTACACAAAGTCACAATCAACTGGCCACTTACTGCATACACAACGTTACACAAAGTCACAATCTACTGGACACTTACAGTATACACAACGTTACACAAAGTCACAATCTACTGGCCACTTACAGTATACACAACGTTGCAAAAAGTCACAATCCACTAGCATCTTACTGTATACACAACGTTACACAAAGTCATAATCTACTGGCCACATACAGTATACACAACGTTACTCAAAGCCACAATCTACAGACCACTTACAGTATACGCAACGTTACACCAAGTCACAATCTACCGGCAACTTACTGTATACACAACGTTATACAAAGTCACAATCTACTGACCATTTACAGTATACACAACGTTACACAAAGTCACAATCTACTGACCACTAACAGTGTACACAACGTTACACAAAGTCACAATCTACTGGCCACTTACAGTATACACAACGTTACAAAAAGTCACAATCTACTGTCCACTTACATTATACACAACGTTACACAAAGTCACAATCTACTGGCCACTTACAGTATACACAACGTTACACAAAGTCACAATCCACTAGCATCTTACTGTATGCACAACGATACACAAAAGTCACAATCTACGGGCCACTTACTGTATTCACAACGATACACAAAGTCACAATCTCCTGGCCACTTACTGTATGAAAAACGAAACACAAAGTCACAATCTACTGGCCACTTACTGTATGCACAACGATACACAAAGTCACAATCTACTGGCCACATGCTGTATGCAAAACGATACACAAAGCCACAATCTACAGGCCACTTACTGTATGCACAACGATACACAATATCAACATCTACTGGCCACTTACTGTATGCCCAACAATACACATAGTCACAATCTGCTGGCCATAAACTGTATGCACAACAATACACAAAGTCAAAATCTTCTGGCCACTTACTGTATGCACAACGATACACAAAGTCACAATCTACTGGCAACTAAATGTATGTACAACGATACGCAAGCCACATTCAATTTGGCCACTTACTGCATGCACAACGATACACCGAGTCACAATCTACTGGCCACTTCTTGTATGCACAACGATACACAAAGTCACAATCTATTGGCCACTTACCGTATGCACAACGATACACAAAGTCACAATCTACTTGCCACATACCGTATGCACAACGATACACAAAAGTCACAATCTACTGGCCACTTACTTTATGCACAACGATACACAAAGTCACAATCTACTGGCCACTTACTTTATGCACAACGATACACAAAGTCACAATCTACTGGCCACTTACTGTATGCACAACGATACACAAAGTCACAAACTACTGGCCACTTACTTGACGCACAACGATGCACAAAGTCACAAACAACTGGCCACTTACCGTATGCACAACGATACACAAAGTCACAATCTACTTGCCACTTACTGTATGCACAACGATACACAAAAGTCACAATCTACTGGCCACTTATTGTATGCAAACCTATACACAAAGTCACAATCTACTGGCCACTTACTTTATGCACAACGATACACAAAGTCACAATCTACTGGCCACTTACGGCATGCACAACCTTACACAAGTCACAATCTACTGGCCACTTACTGTATGCACAACGTTACACAAAGTCACAATCTACTGGCCACTAACTGTATGCACAACGATACACAAGTCACGATCTACTGGACACTTACTGTATGCACAACGTTACACAAAATCACAATCTTCTGGCCACTAACTGTATACACAACGATACACAAAGTCACAATCTACTGGCCACTTACTTTATGCACAAAGATACACAAAGTCACAATCTACTGGCCACTTACTGTATGCACAACGTTACTTAAAGTCACAATCTACTGCCCACTTACTGTATGCACAACGATACACAAAGTCACAATCTACTAACCACGTACAGTATACACAACGATACACAATGTCAACATGTACTGGCCACTTACTGTATGCACAACGATACACATAGTCACAATCTACTGTCCACTTAATGTATGAACAACGATAAGTCACAATCTTCTGGCCACTTAGTGTATGCACAACGATACACAAAGTCACAATCAACTGGCCACTTACTGTATGCACAACGATACACAAAGTCACAATCTTCTGGTCACTTTCAGTATACCACAGTTACACAAAGTCACAATCTACTAACCACGTACAGTATACACAACGATACACAAAGTCAACATCTACTGGCCACTTACTGTATGCACAACGTTACACAAAGTCACAATCTACAGGCCACTTACATTATACAAAACGTTACACACAGTCACAGACTTCTAGCCACTTACTGTATGCACAACTTTACACAAAGTCACAGTCTACAGGCCACTTTCAATATACACAACTTTACACAAAGTCAAAATCTACTGGACACTTACAGAATACACAACGTTACACAAAGTTACAATCTACTGGCCACTTACAGTATACACAACGTTACAAAATGTCACAATCCACTAGCATCTTACTGTATACACAACGTCACTCAAAGTCACAATCTACTGGACACTTACAGTATACACAACGTTACACAAAGTCACAATCTACAGACCTCTTACGTATACACAACGTTACACAAAGTCACAATCTACCGGCAACTTACTGTATACACAACGTAACACAAAGTCACAATCTACTGACCATTTACAGTATACACAACGTTACACAAAGTCACAATCAACTGACGACTTACAGTATACACAACGTTACACAAAGTCACAATCTACTGGCCACTTACAGTATACACAACGTTACACAAAGTCACAATCCACTGTCCACTTACATTATACACAACGTTACATAAAGTCAAAATCTACTGGTCACTTACAGTATACACAACGTTAAACAATGGCACAGTCTACTGGCCACTTACAGTATAGACAACGTTACACAAAGTCACAATCCACTAGCATCTTACTGTATAAATAACGTTACATAAGGTCACAATCTACTGGCCACTTACTGTATACACAACGTTACACAAAGTCACAATCTACTGGCCACTTACATTATACACAACGTTACACACAGTCACAGACTTCTAGCCACTTACTGTGTGCACAACTTTACACAAAGTCACAGTCTACAGGCCACTTTCAATATACACAACGTTACACAAAGTCACAATCCACTAGCATCTTACTGTTTACACAACGTTACACAAGTCACAATCTACTGGCCACTTACAGTATACACAACGTTACACAAAGTCACAAACCACCAGCATCTCACTGTATACACAACGTTACACAAAGTCATAATATACCGGCCACTTACAGTATACACAACGTTACACAAATTCACAATCCACTGGTCACTTACAGTATACACAACGTTGCACAATGTCACAATCTACTGGTCACTTGCAGTATACTCAACTTTTCACAAAGTCACAATCTACCGGCCACTTACAGTGTACACAACGTTACACAAAGTCACAATCTGCTGGTCACTTACAGAATACACAACGTTACACAAAGTCACAATCTACTGGCCACTTACAGTATACACAACGTTACACAAGGTCACAAACCACTAGCATCTTACTGTATACACAACGTTTCACAAAGTCACAATCTACGGGAGACTTACAGTATACACAACGTTACACAAAGTCACAATCTACTGGCCATTTACAGCATACACAACGTTACACAAAGTCACAATCCACAAGCATCTTACTGTATACACAACGATACAAAAGTCACAATCTACTGGCCACTAACAGTATACACAACTTTACACAAAGTCACAATCCACTAGCTTCTTTCTGTATACACAACGATACACAAAGTCACAATCTACTGAGCACTTATAGTATACACAACGTTACACAAAGTCACAATCTACTGGCCACTTACAGTATACTCAACGTTACACAAAGTCATAATCCACTAGCATCTTACTGTATACACAACGTTACACAAAGTCACAATCTACTGGCCACTTACAGTATACACAACGTTACACAAAGTTACAATCTACTGGCCACTTACAGTATACACAACGTTACACAAAGTCACAATCTACTGGCTACTTACATTATACACAACGATACACAAAGTCACAATCTACTGGCCACTTACATTATATCCAACGTTAAACAAAGTCACAATCCACTAGCATCTTACTGTATACATAATGTTACACAAAGTCACAATCTACTGGCCACTTACTGTATACACAACTTTACACAAAGTCACAATCTACTGGACACTTACAGTATACACAACGTTACCCAAAGTCACAATCTACTGGCCACTTACAGTATACACAACGTTACAAAAAGTCACAATCCACAAGCATCTTACTGTATACACAAAGTCACAATCTACTGGTCACTTACAGTATACACAACGTTACACAAAGTCACAATCTACAGACCACTTACAGTATATACAACGTTACACAAAGTCACAATCTACCGGCAACTTACTGTATACACAACGTTACACAAAGTCACAATCTACTGACCATTTACAGTATACACAACGTTACACAAAGTCACAATCTACTGACCACATACAGTATACACAACGTTACACAAAGTCACAATCTACTGGCCACTTACAGTATACACAACGTTGCACAAAGTCACAATCTACTGTCCACTTACATTATACACAACGTTGCATAAAGTCAAAATCTACTGGTCACTTACAGTATACACAACGTTAAACAATGGCACAGTCTACTGGCCACTTACAGTATAGACAACGTTATACAAAGTCACAATCCACTAGCATCTTACTGTATAAACAACGTTGCATAAGGTCACAATCTACTGGCCACTTACTGTATACACAACGTTACACAAAGTTACAATCTACTGGCCACTTACAGTATACACAACGTTGCACAAAGTCACAATCTACTGGTCACTTACAGTATACACAACGTTACACAAAGTCACAATCTACAGACCACTTACAGTATACACAACGTTACACAAAGTCACAATCCTCTAGCATCTTAGTGTATACAAAACATTACACAAAGTCACAATCTACTGACCATTTACAGTATACACAACGTTACACAAAGTCACAATCTACTGACCACTTACAGTATACGCAACGTTACACAACGTCACAATCTACTGGCCACTTACAGTATACACAACGTTACACAAGGTCATAATCTACTGTCCACTTACATTATACACAATGTTACACAAAGTCAAAATCTACTGGTCACTTACAGTATACACAACGTTAAACAATGGCACAGTCTACTGGCCACTAACAGTATAGACAACGTTACACAAAGTCACAATCCACTAGCATCTTACTGTATAAACAACGTTACATAAGGTCACAATCTACTGGCCACTTACTGTATACACAACGTTACACAAAGTCACAATCTACTGGCCACTTACAGTATACACAACGTTGCACAAACTCACAATCTACTGGCCACTTACAGTATACACAACGTTACACAAAGTCACAATCCACTAGCATCTTACTGTATACAACGTTACACAAAGTCACAAGCTACTTGTCACTTACAGTATACACAACGTTACACAAAGTCACAATCTACTGACCACTTACAGCATACACAACGTTACACAAAGTCACAATCTACTGGCCACTTACAGTATACACAACGTTACACAAAGTCACAATCTACTGGCCACTTTCAGTATACACAACGTTACACTAAGTGCAATCTACTGGCCACTTAAAGTATACACAACGTTACACAAAGTCACAATCTACTGGTCACTTACAGTATACACAACGTTACACAAAGTCACAGTCTACTGGCCACTAACAGTATAGACAACGTTACACAAAGTCACAATCCACTAGCATCTTACTGTATACACAACGTTACACAAAGTCACAATCTACTGGCCACTTACAGTATACACAACGATACACAATGTCACAATCTACTAGCCACTTACAGTATACACAACGTTACACAAATCCACAATCTACTGACCACTTACAGTATACAACAGTTACACAAAGTCATAATCTACTCGCCACTTACACTATATACAACGTTACACAAAGTCACAATCCACTAGCATCTTTCTGTTTACACAATGTTACACAAAGTCACAATCTACTGGCCACTTACTGTATACACAACGTTACACAAAGTCACAATCTACTGGCCACTTACAGTATACACAACGTTACACAAAGTCACAATCTACCGGACACTTACAGTATACACAACGTTACACAAAGTCACAATCTGCTTGTCACTTACAGTATGCACATCGTTGCAGAAAGTCAAAATCTTCTGGCCACTTACAGTATACACAACGTTACACAAAGTCACAATCTACTGGCCTCTTACTGTATACACAACGTTACACAAAGTCACAATCTACTGGCCACTTACAGTATACACAACGTTGCACAAAGTCACAATCTACTGGCCACTTACAGTATACACAACGTTACAGTCAGTCACAATCCACTAGCATCTTACTGTATACAACGTTACACAAATTCACAAGCTACTGGTCACTTACAGTATACACATCGTTACACAAAGTCACAATCTACTGGCCACTTACAGTATACACAACGTTACACGAAGTCACAATCTACTGGCCACTTACAGGATACACGACGTTACACAAAGTGCAATCTACTGGCCACTTACAATATACACAACGTTACACAAAGTCACAATCTACTGGTCACTTACAGTATACACAAGGTTACACAAAGTCACTGTCTACTGGCCACTAACAGGATAGACAATGTTACACAAAGTCACAATCCACTAGCATCTTACTGTATACACAACGTTACACAAAGTCACAATCTACTGGCCACTTACAGTACACACAACGATACACAATGTCACAATCTACTAGCCACTTACAGTATACACAACGTTACACAAAGCCACAATCTACTGACCACTTACAGTATACAACAGTTACACAAAGTCATAATCTACTCGCCACTTACAGTATACACAACGTTACACAAAGTCACAATCTACTGGCCACTTACAGTATATACAACGTTACACAAAGTCACAATCCACTAGCATCTTAATGTATACACAATGTTACACAAAGTCACAATATACTGGCCATTTACTGTATACACAACGTTCACAAAGTCACAATCTAATGGTCACTTGCAGTATACACAACGTTACACAAAGTCACAATCTACTGGTCACTTACAGAATACACAACGTTACACAATTTCACAATCTATCGGCCACTTACAGTATACACAACGTCACACAAAGTCACAATCTGCTGGTTACTTACAGTATACACAACGTCACACAAAGTCACAATCTACTGGCCACTTACAGTATAGGCATCGTTACACAAAGTTACAATCCACTAGCATCTTACTGTATACACAACTTTACACAAAGTCACAATCTACTGGTCACTTACAGTATACACAACGTTACACAAAGTCACAATATACTGGCCACTTAGAGTATACACAAAGTCACAATCTACTGGTCACTTACTGTATACACATCGTCACACAAAGTCACAATCTGCTGGCCACTTACAGTATACGCATCGTTACACAAAGTTACAATCCACTAGCATCTTACTGTATTCACAACTATACACAAGTCACAATCTACTGGCAACTTACAGTACACACAACGTTACACAAAGTCACAATCCACAAGCATCTTACTGTATAAACAACGTTACACAAAGTCACAATCTACTGGCCACTTACAGAATACACAACGTTACACAAAGTCACAATCTACTGGCCACATACAGTATACACAACGTTACACAAAGTCACAATCCACTAGCATCTTACTGTATAAACAACGTTACAAAAAATCACAATATACTGGCATCTTACTGTATAAACAGCGTTACACAAAATCACAATCTACTGGTCACTTACAGTATACAAAACGTAACACAAAGTCACAATCTACTGGCCACTTACAGTATACACAACGTTACACAAAGTCACAATCCACTAGCATCTTACTGTATGCACAACGATACACAAAAGTCACAATCTACGGGCCACTTACTGTATTCACAACGATACACAAAGTCACAATCTACTGGCCACTTACTGTATGAAAAACGAAACACAAAGTCACAAACTACTGGCCACTTACTGTATGCACAACGATACACAAAGTCACAATCTACTGGCCACATACTGTATGCAAAACGATACACAAAGCCACAATCTACAGGCCACTTACTGTATGCACTACGATACACAATATCAACATCTACTGGCCACTTACTGTATGCCCAACAATACACATAGTCACAATCTGCTGGCCATAAACTGTATGCACAACAATACACAAAGTCAAAATCTTCTGGCCACTTACTGTATGCACAACGATACACAAAGTCACAATCTACTGGCAACTAAATGTATGTACAACGATACGCAAGCCACATTCAATTTGGCCACTTACTGCATGCACAACGATACACAGAGTCACAATCTACTGGCCACTTCTTGTATGCACAACGATACACAAAGTCACAATCTATTGGCCACTTACCGTATGCACAACGATACACAAAGTCACAATCTACTTGCCACTTACCGTATGCACAACGATACACAAAAGTCACAATCTACTGGCCACTTACTGTATGCACAACGATACACAAAGTCACAATCTACTAGACACTTACTGTATGCACAACGATACACAAAGTCACAATCTACTGGCCACTTACTGTATGAACATCGATACACAAAGTCACAAACTACTGGCCACTTACTTGACGCACAACGATGCACAAAGTCACAAACAACTGGCCACTTACCGTATGCACAACGATACACAAAGTCACAATCTACTTGCCACTTACTGTATGCACAACGATACACAAAAGTCACAATCTACTGGCCACTTACTGTATGCACAACGATACACAAAGTCACAATCTACTGGCCACTTACTTTATGCACAACGATACACAAAGTCACAATCTACTGGCCACTTACTGTATGCACAACGATACACAAAGTCACAAACTACTGGCCACTTACTTGACGCACAACGATGCACAAAGTCACAAACAACTGGCCACTTACCGTATGCACAACGATACACAAAGTCACAATCTACTTGCCACTTACTGTATGCACAACGATACCCAAAAGTCACAATCTACTGGCCACTTATTGTATGCAAAACCATACACAAAGTCACAATCTACTGGCCACTTACTTTATGCACAACGATACACAAAGTCACAATCTACTGGCCACTTACCGCATGCACAACGTTACACAAGTCACAATCTACTGGCCACTTACTGTATGCACAACGTCACACAAAGTCACAATCTACTGGCCACTTCCTGTATGCACAACGATACACAAAGTCATAATCTACTGGCCACTTACTTTATGCAACGATACACAAAGTCACAATCTACTAACCACGTACAGTATACACAACGATACACAAAGTCAACATCTACTGGCCACATACTGTATGCACAACGATACACATAGTCACAATCTACTGTCCACTTAATGTATGAACAACGAAACACAAAGTCACAATCTTCTGGCCACTTAATGTACGCAAAACGATACACAAAGTCACAATCAACTGGCCACTTCCTGTATGCACAACGATACACAAAGTCACCATCTTCTGGTCACTTACAGAATACCACAGTTACACAAAGTCACAATCTACTAACCACGTACAGTATACACAACGATTCGCAAGGTCAACATCTACTGACCATTTACTGTATGCACAACGTTACACAAAGTCACAATCTACTGGCCACTAACAGTATACACAACGTTACACACAGTCAGAGACTACTAGCCACTTACTGTATGCACAACTTTACACAAAGTCACAGTCTACAGGCCACTTACAGTATACACAATGTTACACAAAGTCACAATCCACTAGCATCATACTATTTACACAACGTTTCACAAACTCACAAACCACAAGCATCTCACTGTATACACAACGTTACACAAGTCACAAGATACCGGCCACTTACAGTATACACAACGTTACACAAAGTCACAATCTACTGGTGACTTGCAGTATACACAACGTTGCACAAAGTCACCATCTACTGGTCACTACAGTATACACAACGTTACACAATGTCACAATTTATCGGCCACTTACATTCTACACAACGTTACACAAAGTCACAATCTGCTGGTCACTTACAGTATACACAACGTCACACAAAGTCACAATCTAGTGGCCACTTACAGTATACACAACGTTACAGAAAGTCACAATCCACTAGCATCTTACTGTATACACAACGTTACACAAAGTCATAATCCACTGCTCACTTACAGTATACACATCGTTACACAAAGTCTCAATCTACTGGCCACTTAGAGTATACACAACGTAACACAAAGTCACAATCCACTAGCATCTTACTGTATACACAACGATACACAAGTCACAATTTGCTGGCCACTTACAGTACATACAACGCTACACAAAGTCACAATCCACTAGCATCTTACTGTATACACAACGTTACACAAAGTCACAATCTACTGGCCACTTACAGTATACACAACGTTACACAAAGTCACAATCTACTGGCCACTAACAGTATACACAACGTTACACAAAGTTACAATCTACTGGCCACTTACTTTATGCACAACGATAATGTCACAATCTACTGGCCACTTACTGTATGCACAACTTGACACAAGTCACAATCTACTGGCCACTTACTTTTATGCACAACGATACACAAAATCACAATCTACTGGCCACTTCCTGTTTGCACAACGATACACAAAGTCACAATCTACTGGCCACTAACTGTATGCACAACGATACACAAAGACACAATCTACTGGCCAATTACTTTATGCACAACGATACACAAAACCACAATCTATTGGCCACTTACCGTTTGCACAACGATACACAATGTCAACATCTACTGGCCACTTACTGTATGCACAACAATACACATAGTCACAATCTACTGGCCATTAACTGTATGCATAACAATACACAATGTCAAAATCTTCTGGCCACTTACTGTAAGCACAACGATACACAAAGTCACAATCTTCTGGCCACTAACTGTATCTAGAACGATACGCAAGCCACAATATTGGCCACTTACTGTATGCACAACGATACACAAAGTAACAATCTACTGGCCACTTCCTGTATGCACAACGATCCACAAAGTCACAATCTACTGGCCACTTACTCTATGCTCAACGATACACAAAAGTCACAATCTACTGGCCACTTACTGTATGCACAGCGATACACAAAGTCACAATCTACTGGACACTTACTGTATGCACAACGATACACAAAGTCACATTCTTCTGGCAACTAACTGTATCTACAACGATACGCAAGCCACATTATTGGCCACTTACTGTATGCACAACGATACACCAAGTCACAATCTACTGGCCACTTCCTGAATGCACAACGATCCACAAAGTCACAATCTACTGGCCACTTACTCTATGCTCAACGATACACAAAAGTCTCAATCTACTGGCCACTTACTGTATGCACAGCGATACACAAAGTCACAATCTACTGGACACTTACTGTATGCACAACGTTACACAAAGTCACAATCTACTGGCCACTTACTGAATGCACAACGATACACAAGTCACGATCTACTGGCCACTTACTGTATGCACAACGTTACACAAAATCACAATCTTCTGGCCACTAACTGTATACACAACGATACACAAAGTCACAATCTACTGGCCACTTACTTTACGCACAAAGATACACAAAGTCACAATCTACTGGCCACTTACTGTATGCACAACGTTACTTAAAGTCACAATCTACTGCCCACTTACTGTATGCACAACGATACACAAAGTTACAATCTACTAACCACGTACAGTATACACAACGATACACAATGTCAACATGTACTGGCCACTTACTGTATGCACAACGATACACATAGTCACAATCTACTGTCCACTTAATGTATGAACAACGATAAGTCACAATCTTCTGGCCACTTAGTGTATGCACAACGATACACAAAGTCACAATCAACTGGCCACTTCCTGTATGCACAACGATACACAAAGTCACAATCTTCTGGTCACTTACAGTATACCACAGTTACACAAAGTCACAATCTACTAACCACGTACAGTATACACAACGATACACAAAGTCAACATCTACTGGCCACTTACTGTATGCACAACGTTACACAAAGTCACAATCTAAAGGCCACTTACATTATACACAACGTTGCCCACAGTCACAGACTTCTAGCCACTTACTGTATGCACAACTTTACACAAAGTCACAGTCTACAGGCCACTTTCAATATACACAACTTTACACAAAGTCAAAATCTACTGGACACTTACAGAATACACAACGTTACACAAAGTCACAATCTACTGGCCACTTACAGTATACACAACGTTACAAAATGTCACAATTCACTAGCATCTTACTGTATACACAACGTCACACAAAGTCACAATCTACTGGTCACTTACAGTATACACAACGTTACACAAAGTCACAATCTACAGACCACTTACAGTATACACAACGTTACACAAAGTCACAATCTACCGGCAACTTACTGTATACACAACGTTACACAAAGTCACAATCTAATGACCATTTACAGTATACACAACGTTACACAAAGTCACAATCAACTGACGACTTACAGTATACACAACGTTACACAAAGTCACAATCTACTGGCCACTTACAGTATACACAACGTTACACAAAGTCACAATCCACTGTCCGCTTACATTATACACAACGTTACATAAAGTCAAAATCTACTGGTCACTTACAGTATACACAACGTTAAACAATGGCACAGTCTATTGGCCACTTACAGTATAGACAACGTTACACAAAGTCACAATCCACTAGCATCTTACTGTATAAACAACGTTACATAAGGTCACAATCTACTGGCCACTTACTGTATACACAACGTTACACAAAGTCACAATCTACTGGCCACTTACATTATACACAACGTTACACACAGTCACAGACTTCTAGCCACTTACTGTGTGCACAACTTTACACAAAGTCACAGTCTACAGGCCACTTTCAATATACACAACGTTACACAAAGTCACAATCCACTAGCATCTTACTGTTTACACAACGTTACACAAGTCACAATCTACTGGCCACTTACAGTATACACAACGTTACACAAAGTCACAAACCACCAGCATCTCACTGTATACACAACGTTACACAAAGTCATAATATACCGGCCACTTACAGTATACACAACGTTACACAAATTCACAATCCACTGGTCACTTACAGTATACACAACGTTGCACAATGTCACAATCTACTGGTCACTTGCAGTATACTCAACTTTACACAAAGTCACAATCTACCGGCCACTTACAGTGTACACAACGTTACACAAAGTCACAATCTGCTGGTCGCTTACAGAATACACAACGTTACACAAAGTCACAATCTACTGGCCACTTACAGTATACACAACGTTACACAAGGTCACAAACCACTAGCATCTTACTGTATACACAACGTTTCACAAAGTCACAATATACGGGACACTTACAGCATACACAACGTTACACAAAGTCACAATCTACTGGCCATTTACAGCATACACAACGTTACACAAAGTCACAATCCACAAGCATCTTACTGTATACACAACGATACAAAAGTCACAATCTACTGGCCACTTACAGTATGCACAACTTTACACAAAGTCACAATCCACTAGCTTCTTTCTGTATACACAACGATACACAAAGTCACAATCTACTGAGCACTTATAGTATACACAACGTTACACAAAGTCACAATCTACTGGCCACTTACAGTATACTCAACGTTACACAAAGTCATAATCCACTAGCATCTTACTGTATACATAACGTTACACAAAGTCACAATTTACTGGCCACTTACAGTATACACAACGTTACACAAAGTTACAATCTACTGGCCACTTACAGTATACACAACGTTACACAAAGTCACAATCTACTGGCTACTTACTTTATACACAACGATACACAAAGTCACAATCTGCTGGCCACTTACATTATATCCAACGTTAAACAAAGTCACAATCCACTAGCATCTTACTGTATACATAATGTTACACAAAGTCACAATCTACTGGCCACTTACTGTATACACAACGTTACACAAAGTCACAATCTACTGGACACTTACAGTATACACAACGTTACCCAAAGTCACAATCTACTGGCCACTTACAGTATACACAACGTTACAAAAAGTCACAATCCACTAGCATCTTACTGTATACACAAAGTCACAATATACTGGTCACTTACAGTATACACAACGTTACACAAAGTCACAATCTACAGACCACTTACAGTATATACAACGTTACACAAAGTCACAATCTACCGGCAACTTACTGTATACACAACGTTACACAAAAATCACAATCTACTGACCACTTACAGCATACACAACGTTACACAAAGTCACAATCTACTGGCCACTTACAGTATACACAACGTTACACAAAGTCACAATCTACTGGCCACTTTCAGTATACACAACGTTACACTAAGTGCAATCTACTGGCCACTTAAAGTATACACAACGTTACACAAAGTCACAATCTACTGGTCACTTACAGTATACACAACGTTACACAAAGTCACAGTCTACTGGCCACTAACAGTATAGACAACGTTACACAAAGTCACAATCCACTAGCATCTTACTGTATACACAACGTTACACAAAGTCACAATCTACTGGCCACTTACAGTATACACAACGATACACAATGTCACAATCTACTAGCCACTTACAGTATACACAACGTTACACAAATCCACAATCTACTGACCACTTACAGTATACAACAGTTACACAAAGTCATAATCTACTCGCCACTTACACTATATACAACGTTACACAAAGTCATAATCCACTAGCATCTTTCTGTTTACACAATGTTACACAAAGTCACAATCTACTGGCCACTTACTGTATACACAACGTTACACAAAGTCACAATCTACTGGCCACTTACAGTATACACAACGTTACACAAAGTCACAATCTACCGGACACTTACAGTATACACAACGTTACACAAAGTCACAATCTGCTTGTCACTTACAGTATGCACATCGTTGCAGAAAGTCAAAATCTTCTGGCCACTTACAGTATACACAACGTTACACAATGTCACAATCTACTGGCCTCTTACAGTATACACAACGTTACACAAAGCCACAATCTACCGGCCACTTACAGTATACACAACGTTACACAAATGCACAATCTACTGGCCTCTTACTGTATGCACAACGATACACATAGTCACAGTCTATGGCCACTTACTGTATGCACAACGATACACTAAGTCACAATCTTCTGGCCACTTACTGTAGCCTCAACGTTACACAAACTCACAATCTGCTAGCCACTTAAATTATACACAACGTTACCCAAACTCACAATCTACTGGTCGCTTACAGTATACACAACGTTACACAAAGTCACAATCTGCTAACCACTTACAGTATCAACAACGTTACAAAAAGTCACAATCTGCTTGCCACTTACAGTATACACAACGTTACACAAAGTCAGAATCTACTGGCCACTTTCTGTATGCACAACGTTATACACAGTCACAACCTACTGGCCACTTACAGTATACACAACGTTACACTCAGTCACAATCTACTGGCCACTTACTGTATGCAAAACGTCACATTTTAAAGTCAGAATCTACTGGCCACTTACTGTACGCAATTCGATACACAAAGTCACAAACTTCTGGCCACTTACTGTATGCACAACGATACACACAGTCATAATCTACTAGCCACTTATTTTATGCACCACGTTACACAAAGTCATATAATAGTGGCCACTTATTTAATTCAAACCGTTACACAAAGTCTCAATCTATTAGCCACTTATTTTATGCATCACGTTACACAAAGTCGCATAATTGTGGACACTTAATTTCTGCAAATCGTTACACTAAGTCACAATCTACTGGCCTCTTATTCTATACACAACGTTGCACAAAGTTACCGTCTACGTACGGCCATTTATTGTCTTATTATATGCACATCGTTACACAAAGGGAAGTCTGACCACGTATTCTTTGTTTTACGGTCCAATAAGTCGACAATTACCAATCACTTAATCATTGCTCAAATTATATAAAAGTATATCTTACAGATAATTTCTATGAATAACGTTTAAAAGCGCAATTAATCGACTGTTTATGGTTATTTCTATGTTGAACATAAAAAATATCGTGATCGGTCAGTCAATATGTGGAACACTAAATGAAGTTCCGATGTACAGGAAAACCTATGTAACTGTATTAATATTAAATAAAAATGCATTGGGTGCTCTTGTGTAAAAAAGCATAGTTTACAAAATTCACTTGGTGAATATGACCACGTGGTTTTCAAATAAACAGTTCGAATTTGTTTCCTGTTGTCAGAAAAGTATGAAAGCCAGCGTTGTTATATTAGTTCTAACTTTGCGGTAAAATCGTACAGTTGGTCTTTTTAAACAAAAATTTGCATGATGGATAAAGCGGGTAAGTTTCCGTAACGTACAGCTGAAAACCGAATCACTTTTTAAAGTTCTAAACTGTTTGTATGACTGTGTTTTATGCATGCTCCTCGTTTTGCTACTTTTAACAACGTTGATGCACAA
The DNA here is from genome assembly GCA_027627225.1 of Congeria kusceri. Taxonomy (NCBI): domain Eukaryota; kingdom Metazoa; phylum Mollusca; class Bivalvia; order Myida; family Dreissenidae; genus Congeria; species Congeria kusceri. The sequence goes on from CM051025.1 coordinate 92,421,845, forward strand.
CTTATTTTCTAGCTTAAAATATATAATATATATTTTATTTTGTGATGATATAAATATAACAAAGTATTACAAAACATTATCACTAATGCACCTATCATACACTAAGTTTATGCAGCTATCAATATTTCACCCAAGAAGGTGTGTGGGGGCGTGCATATACTGGACTTAAGAACGAAACCGATGCCAGACAGGCGGAAAATTTTAGATCCCGGTAATATTGGGCACACCAAAGCTGACCAATCATCTCCCACTGTGGGCATTTAGAAAAAATGTTTAGCTCTAGGGTGGGGAATTAGACCAGAATAATGAAATATGTAAAATTCCCCTGGGTCAGCCCGCCGCTCCACCCTGGGGAAAATATTGATATGTGCATAACCTAAGCAGATAATTGCCATTACAAAGACAGAAACTGGTTACAATTGTCCTTACCGCCGTAATCTGGATCATAATTCTCAAATTCCAGGAAAGTAACCATTTAGATCAAAGTTCAGCAATACAACTCAATTTGTTCTTGGCGTATAGTCTGAGTAGGACCATGTGAGGCGTGTCGTGGGAAACCTGAGCTTAATGCAGTCCACACAGGCTAATCCGGGACGACACTTTCCGCCTACAGTGGATTTATGATTAGAAGAGACTTCATAGAAACAGAATATATCATGAAAGCGGAAAGTGTCGCCTGCAAAGGCTAATCCGGGTCGACACGTTACGAAATGCATTAGGCCTAAGCCCGGTTTTGCCACGACATGCTTTATATGATTCCGGTCATAATTAGCAAACAAAATATGACACACATTCTACATGAAACTTTATGATTAATGTATTAATTTATTTAAATATTGAACAGGTGAAAGTCTGATTGTATTTTCCATTTTTTGAAAATATACTATGTAGTCTGCTACGTACCCAGTATACAAGATATTGTAAACTTACATGTAGTTGTAATATAATATTACAACAATGCAATTAATGCATAAATGTTCATGTATGTATTATACATGTTCATGTATGTATTAAGGAAACGTTAACATTTATCAAACAATAGTAGGCAGTATAGCAATCTTATTTCTTATTTCTACATAGGCTATGCCCAACCACCGAGCGAGCAGCCACAACCGCCACAGCAACAACATTTTCATCCTCAGCAGCAACAGTTTCAACAACAACAGCAGCAGTTTCAACCACAGCAGCAGCAGTTTCAACCACAGCAGCAACAGTTTCAACAACAGCAGCAGCAGTTTCAACCTCAGCAGCAACTACAACCGCCGGCCTTCAGTCAGCAGGCAGTTGGTTACGTACAGCCTCAAGGCTACATACAGCCAGGGGGATACATACAGCAAGGGGGCTACATACAGCAAGGCTACCTCGGCGCTGCACCTGGGCACGTCGTGGTAATTACAGTTCTTTAGACAAAATTACAGGTGTGATTTACATTTACCTAGTTCACAAAATATGTGTTATTTTTACGATGTTTCTGAATGGTTAAGACTTAACAGTTAGTCTTCACTTCCGCTTTGTACATGCAACCATTGCGTAAGCTAAACGTTTTGGAACGTATTAAACCATATTTCCGAGAGTTGTCTTTGTTTTCCGATATTCAACTGTGAAATCAGAACGGTTACTGGTGGGCGGGGCCTAATATTCAAGCTTATCGTGCAATAAGTAGCGTGCAGTATATTGAAATTTATTGTAACTTATTCGCACGCTACTTATTGCACAGTAAGCTTGCACATTCGCATCTCATCACGTAATGCACCTATCAATATTTTCCATAGGGGGGGGGGGGGGGAGCGGCTGGTTTACCGAAGGAAATTAGACAGCTGTTATTTTTTGGGGTCTCATTCCCCATCCTAGAGCCAAGCATATTTGTCTAAATCCATTCAGTGCGAGATGCTATATGTCTATCAAATGGCCCGAAGGCCTATATTACCGGGATCTAAAATACGACCAAAGTCTATTACCCTGGGACCCGGAATCATTCGGAACGTCAAATTCCCACCTGTAATTCGGGAATCGCTTTCAGTCTAAAGTCCCGTATATGCCCGCCGCTCCCTAGGGGTTAACATTGATTATAGGTGCATAACCTTGCAACAGCGCTACATTTAGAAACGACACAGATGTCAAGCATGTCAGCCATCAAGTGACGTCTAGGCATCGTATAGAATGTTGCGATGTGATTGGTGAATATGATATAAAACACTTGTAGCATCCTTTGACCTCAATATGTTATATTTAACCTCGCCCTGCGGGCTCGTTAAATAACTAACATATTTTGGTCAAAGTATGCTACAACTATTACATAATTGATTTTCAATGATTGCATAAAATAAGTCAAATATAGATGTAGAATTTTTTTCTTTTAAATGTCATTGAGGCATTAAACATTGATTTTTCATTGATAACATATATGAACTTGATGAATATGTTTCATCGAATCCATCATGTGGAATAAGAATACTTGTAATATACCAGTTTTGTAAATAACGTTTCAATGTCAACCATATTTAGTGCATAACGGGTAATTTGATAATTTGATGTCATTAGCAACAACAGTTTATATTACATACCGCAGACACATTTGCCCAGAGGACAAAATGCATATAGGCCTACAAGTATATATCTGTAAACTCCTAAATTAAAGTGATTATACTTTTGAGGTCTCCAATGCCATTCTTTTTTAGGTTTTATCCCAGCCCCAGCCGACACCCGTGTGCATGCCGGTAGTGCGGCGACCACCGGAATACATGATTTCCTCAGTGTTGGCGTGTTTGTTTTGCTTCTGGCCCACAGCGCTCTTCGCAATTTATTTCGCCAAAGAGGTATTTGTGCGCTTCTTTAGCTCATGTGTGCACTTCGTATACTCATATGTTTGATAGTGTACTGCTGCTGTTGCTGCTTTTTATCCCTACTACTACTACTACTACTACTACTGCTACTGCTACTGCTGCTGCTGCTGCTGCTGCTGCTGCTGCTGCTACTACTACTACTACTACTACTACTACTACTACTACTACTACTACTACTACTACTACTACTACTACTACTACTTCTACTACTACTACTACTACTACTACTACTACTACTACTACTACTACTACAACTACTACTACTACTACTACTACTACTACTTCTACTACTACTATGGATACCGCTACCTCTTCCGCTACCTCTACAGCTACGGCTACTGCTACTACTACTACTACTACTGCTGCTGTTGGTACTACTGCTACTACTACTGCTACTACTACTACTACTACTACTACTTCTACTACTACTACTACTACTATTACTACTACTACCACTACTACTACCACTACTGCTGCTGCTGCTTCTGCTAGTATTACTACTGCTGCTGCTGCTAGTAGTATAGTAGAAGTAGTAGTAGTAGTAGTAGCAGCAGCAGCAGTAGTAGTAGTAGTGGTAGTAGTAGTAGTAGTAGTAGTAGTAGTAGTAGTAGTAGTAGTAGTAGTAGTAGTAGTAGTAGTAGTAGTAGTAGTAGTAGTAGTAGTAGTAGTAGTAGTAGTAGTAGTAGTAGTAGTAGTAGTAGTAGTAGTAGTAGTAGTAGTAGTAGTAGTTATTGTATTAGTAGTAGTAGTAGTACTTATTGTTCTGCAGAAAATCGGGTACACGTGCGTTCTTTACAAATAGATATACCAGTATAATGATCTACCGTCGAATATACAGAGAACACTAGGTAAGTGTTAAATAAAGATAAGTTTATTTAGCGAGGCCTAAAAAACCTGAATCACGAGCCTGCGCGTGACTGCTTTATCACCACAGTGTTGAAATAAAGCTTTACAGTTTATTCCGTAGGGTGTTATTTCGCCAATCCACGCACCATGACGGGATAAATGTTTCCAGGATGATTTGTGTTCCCTATACATTGATTTTCATAGCTGGGACGCAGAAATTGCAGCCAATTAAAACGCATGTACACATGCCTTTGATTGCTTGTTACAGTCAAAAACTGCGTTCGCTAACGGTGACACGACGAACGCCAAGCGGTACTCGCACTACGCCCGGGACCTTATGATCACCAGTGTGCTGACAGGCCTGGTATGGATCATCACTGTCATCGCGGTGGTCGCATTCAATGAAGCAAAAGCATCCAAATATTGTCACTATGGTTACTGCAACTAACGTGACAGAAAGCGTTTGAGGACAAAGAGCCCATCGAGATACGATAGAGGAAAGGATAAAACATATGCTGTCGTTAATCGATTTCTAACTTTATTAGTTGTATAGACATATTTTCACGGAGGGTGTTTGGATTGTAAATAGTGTAACCATGTAATTTCCAAATGTAGCGTTTCTTAGCTTGATGATTTGATGGTGAATAAAGAACGCCAATGCCAATTCTAAGCAATTCTGTAATTTTGTTTTACACTTTCTAGTGTTCTATATCGTAATGGCAAACAACTCGTCAATAAACTATACCATATACGATACGTATCGTACGTGATATCGTATATATATTGTAATGAGTTCTGTTCTACAATGCTTTTTCTTACACTCTATCCAGCAACAGGGCTGTTGCCAGAAGTTCACTATTGTACGTTGTAATAGCTGTAATAAAGTCATTTATTGGCTTGAATAAAATGCAACTAAATATGATTCAAAGTGTTATTTATAAATATAAATATTTAATAATTTTATATAGATCTACTGTTTTAAATAGATCTATAAATTATAACTGTTGATAATGTTAAGGTAGAAACTTTGTTTTGCTATAAATCTAGTTGTGTATAAAAAATTTAATGACATCATCCCACCCATAAAATTGTTCAAGCCCTCAGTCGCTCAGGGATAACAGACATGGCGAAACACAGTCAAAATTTACAGGCCATACTGTCCTAAGAAAGGGAGCAAATTACAGGCCATTTATGAATTTCATCGGCCTAAATCGAGTTTAAAATACATATTATATTTACGGATACGAAATAAATTACCGGACAGAAAGTCCGGTATCTTGGATTTTACCGCCGGCCTTTTGACATGTTTACTGGCATTGTCCGGCGGGCCTGCCGTCTTTCGCCATGTCTGGGATAATATTGCACACACACACGCCCTTATATCAAAGACACATTTTAAAGCGTTTTAATGGTTTCGTCAAATTTTGGTGACATTCGCTCAAGTTCAAAAACACTAGATGAGTACTGTGCATCTATCAATATCCCCCCTCCCCCCGGGGGTGGTGGGAGCGGCGGGCATATACGCGACTTTTTGACTAAAAGCAATTCCAGACAGGCGGGAATTTGACACGCCGAATGATCCGGGTCCCGGAAAAGAGACTTTCGGATTTTAGATCCGGTAATATTGGCCCCCGGACCATAAGATACACCATTTTAGCAACCCCCATTAAGGGGGATTTAGAAAAGAAATGCTTGGCTCTAGGGTGGGGAATTAGATCCCCAAAATACAATAAGTCTAATTCCCCTGGGATTGCCCGCCGCTCCCCCCCCCCCCCCCACCCTGGTGGAAAATATTGATGGGTGCACTATAGGCATCAAACTATTACCTCATATGCCTGAGAGTCACTGTTATTGTCACAATTTTCAGATTTACACTGTAGCATTATAGCTCGCCAACATTAACCTGAGACTGACCTTTATGCATGAATATCTTAAAATACCGTTACGATGAATATATTGGCTTCCGTACTGCAATCGATTAAAATACATAAAAGAATATCCCACTAAAATAATGTAATGGTATCATTAATTTCGTGAAACACATCCACGAACAAAACCGAGTATGAATATGCTCATTCAAGTCACGAGTATCAGGTTAAAGTTTGCGAGCTTTACTTACGGAAAAGTTAATATGACATGCCATGATTGAAACAGAATCCTCAAATGAACAAGCGATGTATTTTCTAAAGCATGTGTCAAGCTGAGAGGCTAGGCATGCAAAAGTACGAATGCACTGATATAGTAGCACAGGTCACGTCTTTTCTAAAAGAAAAGTTGGAGCCAGCCTATATTGCGAATGTTAACCTGATATCGTGAAATCATTGATTAACTCTTTCCGTGAAAAAGTATCGAAATATCAGGGCCCGTATTCACAAACCTCTTATTTTAAAAATTCATAAAAATCCGTGGCCATTTCATATACGTATATGTCATTTATTTTTTTACTAAAATGTTTCAAACTAGTAATTATTGCCAAGGTGTTTCATATTTTTTTCAACAAAACACATTGGATTTTATATAGATATTTTCACTTAGTAGGAAAACCAGCCCGTGTATGTCAAACTAAGTCCGCTTGCGAGTCTATATACACACACCGCTTGCAAATCGTGATTCAGTCCGTATACGGGGTTAATTAGATTTAACCGTTTCGTCTAGAACAAACACCACGTACTACAATACTTGAATACTTACACAGTTGTTGCTTATGACCATTCCCAATCCATCAATATCACCCAACCTCACTTTGGCCTTGATTTTGACCTAATTTGACTATAACTATAATAATTCAAATGGGCTATTTTTTGGTTAACTAGATTTTACCGTTTCGTCTAGCACCAACATGAATTACTACAACGCCTGGATACTTACACAGTTGTTGCTCATGATGATTCTTATCCACTCATATAACCCAACCTCACTTTGAACTTGACCTTGAACTAAATTGGGCTGTCAAGCACCAGCCTGGGGCATGTGTGTTTATTAAACACAGCGTCTTGTTGTATGTGTTATTGTGCTTCTCGAAGTGCCATTAAAACATAGGCCATACTTTAGTGCAGATCTATTATTTTCCATGAAATATTATATGTATATATATTTGTAATTTCAAAGTCATTATGATAAATGTCAAGATGAGCAACATGCCCAACATAGAAACTGCTAGAAGAAAAACGTTCATAGTGCCTGTATAGTGCAATCAAATAAATATATCTGATATTAGAATAACAAGTTTCACATTGCAGTTAAAAAGGGAACAAAAGCAGGGTACTCTTAACTAGAAAAATGGCAAAACAAGTGTTAGATAATTACACAAATAACAAAAGATAGTGCACTAAAACGTTATAATTAGAAAAACTGCTATAGTTCTTATCACAAAGAATACCAATTTAATTTAACACTTCATGGCATTGTTTACTCACAAATAAGATAGTAGGCTAACTAGTCCGAAGTACCTGTATACTTTACTCACGACGGTTTCAGTAGGCTCATAGCAAATGAATTTAAAAGTTATACATAAACTAAAACTGATGAACATTTTATGTTTATGCTCATCTGCAATAAATGTTAATGTACTCGTACTTATCTTGAATGTTTAAATTTATCTTCTTGAATGTTTCAATTTTATCTTCACTATCAAACATATCGAAAGTGGTGAAGTCAAAGTGTCTCAAATACGTTTGAAATGTTGCATGTTCAAAAAGGCAAAGTCTTTTCATCCACTTCTTTGTATTCCTGCATGTTGTACAGTCTTCTATGGGTAATTAACGATGTTCATATATCGCTTTGTATGAAATTACCATATAACAACAGTTACATTGTCATGTCACGAACAGGTAGAAAATGTTCGAACATTCAATAGTAAAATTACCGGATATTACTGAAAAGCCGCATTCCAATGACTGTATGATTTGGCAATTTAATGTGAATTTTAATCGTTATCTTATGCAAACTTATCTCTAAGTAATTTACAGTGTTTTATTACATCCACCGTGTGTTAAGTGTGAGGACTGGAAAAACTACCTAATAATACCATTGCATCCCGTGTTTTTGTATGCAGTGTTTTATTACATCCACCGTGTGTTAAGTGTGAGGACTGGAAAAACTACCTAATAATACCATTGCATCCCGTGTTTTTGTATACAGTTTTTTATTACATCCACCGTGTGTTAAGTGTGAGGACTGGAAAAACTACCTAATAATACCATTGCATCCCGTGTTTTTGTATGCAGTGTTTTATTACATCCACCGTGTGTTAAGTGTGAGGACTGGAAAAACTACCTAATAATACCATTGCATCCCGTGTTTTTGTAACAACACTATAAAAACTGTACAACACATAACTATTGTTGTCTTTGCATCCGGTGTTAATTGTTGTGTGCTGTGTTTTATGGAAAGTGTCAATTGTTTAAATATAAATAACGTGATTGTTCTACAAAATTATTTTACGAACCTATATACCTATTTAAAAATACCCATGGACAACCATTGTCGATAGCAATAGCATATATTTACACTATTGTCTCCATAAACAATATATTTGTCACCATTGTCGATATATATACATACCTCTGCAGAGATCATAGACATAGATGAACAGGTAAATACAACATTTATCATCCCAAAATTGACTTGTTGGTTACTATAGTACGTACCTTCTATTCAAATACCAGTATAACCAATCGACATTAGTTTCCTGTTTTCTACAAGGTAAAGTATAAAGCCTGTTTTCTACACGGTTAAGTATAAAACAGATATTTCATAGTCACTTGGGAAGAGTCAAATTGTTTTCCTTCAGTATCGGGGGCAACATTTTAAACGGTTGCCCTCGGCCTAACGGCCTCGGGGCAACATTTCAAAAGTTGCATCACTACTTCAACAAAACAATTTGAACTAATCCCAAATGCTAATGAAATATCTATATATTGAGACAGAGTTTGTGGTTGAGAACTGTTGTAGTCAAAGTACCAGGTGCTTCATCAAATGGGACACTGCAGTAAATATGACTTAGATAACCTAGGGAAAGATCCAGAAGCAAAATAGCATGGTGTTGCAAACCGCTTCCTCTCCCCCCCCCCCCCCCCCGTCCCCCCCTTGCTGCTGGTCAACACCGAAATGTTACAATGTATCATATATTTAAAATTTAATATATGTTCACACATATTAAATTACAAAACAGTATACTATTTTTAAAAACGTTAATGAAAAGCATTCAATTGATAGAAACCATAGATATATACCACTTTATTAGAAAAACATCAAAGAACTGGGACGGCATTCAAACCCTGCCCCCTATTTCATCACCCTATACCTTTATGATCCTCGATCTTTCTCCGGTAACCCTACGTTTTCACATATAATGGCTTGCCGTATTGATAATAATGCACTGGATACCAATGAATGGCATTCACTGTTTCCCCTTCAGGGCGATTACCAGCCCGCTTCTCAGCCTGCAGAGACGCTACCAAAACCACAGACCGTCGTCTACTCATCGGAACAACAGGCTGTCACTTTCTCCCCCCCCCCCCCCCCCCCCCCACCCCCACCACCCACCGCAGCCGTGGTAAGTCACGTTATTGACATTTTGATTTTTTGGCCAGGTCGGGTAATTTAGTACTTTAACTAACAAATATTTTCTTCCGTTTGAAACAAAAGACAATCTTTTTATGAAATATCTTCCGGCTTCCGCGCTTGTTAATAATATAGTTAGTTAGTAAGTGAACATGCATGTAGCTCTACACCTATTCGAAGTAGATATTGATCAAGTAAAACCTATATATGTACCCATGAACGTTAGAAAGGGAATTGACTCATACTTGTCTCTTTTATTAGGGGGAAACCGAGTGCCCTGCCTCTAACACCACAGTGGCGTCCCAACTCCCTGACTACATGAACTCATCCATTTTTGCATGGTTCTGCTTCTTTCCCACTGGCTTGATTGCTGTTTATTTTGCTAACGAGGTAACAACCTTTTTTATAATACGTATGATGATTTCGATGATAATGATTATATTTATGTTCTTTGTGATGATGATGATGACGATGACGATGATGATTACTACTTCGACTACTACCAACAACACCACTACTACTACTACTGCTATTGCTACTACTACTACTACTACTACACCACCACTACCGTTACTTCTACTACTACTACTACTACTACTACTAATAATAATAATATTATTATTATTATTATTATTATTATTATTAATATTAATAATAATTATTATTATAATGATTGTAATAAGGCCTAAATTTAAAAAATATTTTGCTTGCCCTTTACCGACCCGAAATTTAAGAGGTGGGTCGGTAGGTAGGAAAAATATTGTATTTTATTCGGAGAATTTAATCTTTGTTATAACTAAAAATCGTCATTTAGCAATCCATTATAATTGTATCTTTGTTTGAAAATCACAATTACTTTCTTCATCTTGATTGATACAACCAAGATTATACATGGTAAAACTGGTTTTAATAATAGACATAAATAGAATACGCAATGCTTTAAAAACAAATTTGTGAAGTACATGTATTCTATTTAATACCAATGTCTGAATTGACTAGACACACATATTAATTAATACAGCATAGATACATGTACATACTGTCTGACAAGAATACATGTGTATTTTATCAATGACTGACTAGACAGTCCCAATCATATTAATACGGTACATATACATTCTGATTGACTAGACAAATGTCAAATCAATGAATTGAAAATTAAAAATAATTTGATTAAAATGTCACAAATAAGAAAATCAGATATGTTGTTAACTCGGATGCATCTATCCTCTCAAATATAAACTGTGTTTTTGATAATGACAATTTAACAAAGAACAGTTACTAGTACTGATAGAAGAATTATTCCTTAACAAAGCCAGTACTGACATACACTTTTTTGTTAATATCAGGGTAAAACTTTTCTGCACTGCCACTTGTTGATTTGCTAATTGAAATCGAAACGTTGTCGGTAATTTTCTTGTTCTCGTCTACCACGCACAATGTATTATACAATACATACCAATTTTTACTTCTTTCAACTGTATGAATGTTGTATTTATTTATTGATTTCAAAAAAACACGCTGAAGGTTAGAAACAGGTAAATCAAATCTCCACATGGTTCCATTGTAAAACAGCAAAATCTCATGGCATCGCCACTTTTCTAATATTCAGATATTGCCAGTCTGATCTCTTTGCAAAGATGGTTCTCTCTGCTTTCAAAATTTAAAATAAACAAGAGCTGTTACAGGACAGCGCGCTCGACTATTCGATGTATTTCAGTTGGTACATATTTTGGATAGTGGAAGGGGCATAAATTTGTTTAAATACACAACTTTTAAGTGAAGCCTTTATACATTTTTATAACAAACACTTCAACCAAAAAAATATATGTGAAAAAGGGGCATAACTCTGTCAAAATACAAAACAGAGTTATGGGTAATGTTGCCCCTGATACTAGAGTTGATGACAAAGTAGCAATAAATTATTTTGAGCCGGCGGCTTTTTTGTGGGTCGGTCGGTAAAGGGCAAACAAACTTAATTTTAATGTAAGCCTAATATTTGTTACAGGCAAAATTGGCGGTTGCTATGGGTGACATGGTGAATGCCACCCAGTATGCTGTGTATTCCCGGAACCTCATGATAGCAAGTTTCGTACTAATCGTCATGTGGATCATTGTTGTAATCGCGGTGTCAGCGAGCAGCGGCTCGGCGTGATCTTAGTAGCTTGCTATGGATATTACTGCTGGTACGGAGATCCCTATTCCTAGGACATTTTTACAGAGTCAATGCATTTCTATGATAATTGTAACGTTTTTTGTTTTTTTTATCAAACTAGATCTACATGTGTACACGATTTCTACAAAACGCGTTGTAAGCGTTGCTATGTCGTGATGTGTAGTAATTCATGAAAAGTGTTGAGTGTCTTATTTTAATAATGATGTTCAAGCTTAAAAATGCATACCCCGCAAAAAAGCAAATATGTGTATAAATTAAGAGTTACTCGTATGATTTTATAATTACTCGAATGTTTGTTATACATGGAACATGCATGGAACTTAACCATACCGCTTACTTACCCGTGGCACAATAACATGCTTTCGTTATTGTTTGGTTGTAAGTCCACGTGTTTATGTCGTCCTCAGAAACCAAACAAGGTGGTCTATTCACCATCCATGTTTACTTTTTATTACTCTTTACATCCCATATTGTCAATGCTATCAGACTGACAGATATCCGATCCTGTGTATTAAAACGTCTGTAAAAACACGCATTATTTTGAAAAATCGAACTGAATAAATATGCGAATTTCGAGCAGTATGCATTGTTCAATCAGAAGGCGAACATACAGTGTACAAACAATACATAATTTCGAATCATTTACGTGTTAAATTCGATGTATTTGTAGCTAACAGTCAACTATCTATATAGAACAAAATCTTCTAATTATCAAACAATTTAGTCGGACAGTTATATTGTTTATAATATATAGTTTAAAACTGCCGTTGTAAGACCAAAGGGCAAACAAGTCCAGAAAATGCACACCTGTCCAGTAAACTGAAATCCCGCAAGTAGGGATGCAACGGGTAGCAAATTATTGTCGGGTCGGGTCGGATATCTTATTTCGGTTCGGGTATTTGCGGGTCGGGTAGGGTATTTATATACGTAAAAGTACATATCAACTTTGTACCTCTAGAGGGCTGTTCCGATGAGTAAACATTGTTTCTACTCTGAAGATTAGACGATTATGAAATTATTCTCGTTTGTGTCATGTTCACATACAGTTTTGGTGTCAGATTTGGTCCTGTTGCCATACCAACTATATACCATCCAACCCCAGCTACCATCAGGACAACAAGATCCTAACACACATTGAAGTTTATCCCATACCAGTGTCGACTCAACATCTAGCAACACTCATTTTTCTTAAGAAAAGTCTGCTTAGAACGCCTTGCCAGAAGCAGTCATCGAGGGCCCCAAACGCCTTCAAGACGATCCTCCTACAGATCCAGGGCGTGGCAGTCTACTAGCATTTATGGGCATATAATAATAATGGCAATTGTTATGCCACTTTTTCGCACTGAGCGCATGTACAGCATACAATCCTCGTTAATAAATGTCTGCTTGCGGATTTTGACGAGTACCAAGTTGAAGTTGAAGTCACTGATATCCGTGTCACTGTAATAGTGCTAACATCTAAACTAGATCAGAATTTAGCTAATTTGAAGCAGGATTAGAGCTAGGGTATATACATGTATTTTACCCCAAAATCTCTTGTTTTCCCTTTTAATGACTTAAGTTGAATGATAAGGAAACCAACAAATTATCAAGTTAAAACTGAAGGGAAAAGGTACATGTATACAGATTATTTGTATTATAGGATACCGGTATTTAAGTTCCACGAAATAAACCTTGATAAAATCTTTGTTTTAAAAAAAGTATTCTCGTTTCGATATATACAGATTTGTAATAATTCAGCAGGAAGTAATTCACGTGCTTCTTGTGTATGGATATTTATGTGTTATAAAGGAATTGATTCGTCATTCGAGGCGTGAATTTGACGGGGAAAATATATGGCGCAGGACAAGGAAATAATGAATACTGATTAACCACGCTCCCAACCGTCAACAGTTTCGTTCGCTGTAAAAATGATATCACTTCTTTTCATTTGCGATAATTGTACAATTACTATAAATAGCGATGCTCAGAGTTTAAATTCAGTCCCGTTAAAAGCCAATGCACTCTGCCACGCTTATTTCCTCAACTTGATGGTTTGAAACTCCTTGGTTTAAGACGTCTTTCCATACAGCTGGTCAGTGGCGTTCGTTCAGCGATGCACTCCAATATCCACGAGCGCCAGCAGAATATGGTTTTATTTGAGAAAAAATAAACTGTCAAATACATGTAGAAACACCTATGCCTATTGGGTCTTGGTTTTATGAATTAGTTGAATATGGTTTTAGATAAGAAGAATTTTAAGAAAGATGGCGATGATTAAAAAGGTAGAATTGCACTATTATTTTAATACCAGACCCGACCCGAATTTTCCAATGAGGAACCGAACTCGAGTAAATTTTTATGGAACCGAGAATGCGGGTATTTTCCGGTATCCGTTGCATCCCTACCTGCGATCCCTCCACAGTTTCTTCAGATCTGATAATCGCGAAAGCAATCTGCAGGTGTACACACCGTTGTTCGTTGTAGTATTATTTGCATTTTGCAATACTGCCTAGGCCAAAAGGTGCTCGTTTTTTCTATCTTAGAACATGAGACTTTAATCGTTTTAGTAAACAAAAATGTAAACAAGAGGGCCAAGATGGTCCTGGGTCGCTCACCTGAGTTTAGCTAGAACTGCCACCATCATGGCAAATACTTTCGTAAGCTCAATCATTAACAGTAATTGGCGTTGAATAACAACATGAATAAGTATGTGAAATATAAATTATTTGAAGAAATTTGGTACAGGGTCACCCAAGGAACATTTTTGCGAAAACTATTTTTTAAATCCAGCCAGCGGTTTCAGACAAGGAGGTGTTGAACGTTTTCAATATAGCCATATAAGGAAAACTGCACGTTTTCCTTATATGGCTATATTGGCGGCCACGTTTTTTCACGATTCAAAATGATTTGAATGAATTTGGTAGCGGGTCACGTAAATTTCTGTGACATTATTTTGAAATGCAGCCAGTGGTTTCAGACACTTTTAATGTTTTCAGCATAGCCATATAAGAAAAACTAGCTTTTCACCGGACCAGCTGGCCTCGAACCTACGGACACCCGTTAAGATCGAACTGTAAATAAACATGAATTCTCTATGACCTCAGAGAACATATCAGGACAAAGCACAATAGTGAGTTTTCTATGTGAGGGTTGTTTCTAGCTACAGCTAAAGAGTGTCTGTTGCTGCCTTTCCTTGTTTCTGCATTTTCATCAGGAAGAAAATATAATAAAAGATATATTTCCGACAATCTGTTTCAATGAAATTTTGCTGATCTGTTTCTGTCAGCGTTTCAGCGCACACTTTGTTAAGTTTTTGGTCGGACTATTTACCCAATTTCATTCCGGACCAGTTTGCCGATTCGATAATGCTGGGTTTAGTGGAAATACATAGTGGAAGTATATAGGAACGACGGAAAAATACTGAATACTGCATCTCTTGGACGCAAATATTTATCGATTAGGTTCCAACGGTTTTAGAAAAGTTAAACGTGTTAATGGCATACTGACATTTTTGCCCCAAAAAATGTTTCAACAATTGTTGGTCCTTTTTGAAGATAAAAACACACACACTCTGCCGATATAAGTAATCAAACTCGGCCAAGAAATCATTAGAACAAATGTTCTGAGCAAGTTTCATGTGGATTGGGCAAAAAATGTGACTTCTCGAGTGTTCACAAGCTTTTTCTTCAATTTGTCCTAGTGACCTAGTTTTTGACCCCACATGACCCAGTTTCGAATTTGGCCGAGCTATCATTGGGACAAATATTCTGACAACTTTTCATGAAGATTGGCCAATAAATGTGGCCTCTAGAGTGTTCACAATGTAAATGTTGACGACGAACGACTAACGACAAACGACAGACATAAGGTGATCACAAAAGCTCACCATGAACACGTTGTGCTCAGGTGAGCTAAAAATGCAGAAACAGTAGATTTTGATGTCTTTTTCGCAGACAGTTTTGGAGAACCTGTTGCAATGCGATAACTGCGATGGCTGTGCTATAAGGTCAAGTTTTGCTTTTTCTTTGATAATTTTCTGTCAAATGGTGATAAAACGATGTTAATGCAGGCTCGGAAGCCATCAATGTTCTATGTACAAAATAACTGCCTGCAAGGTTTGCAACTGTTGGATTTTTATGTTTTTTTCAAAATCAAATTTTATCAATGAAATTGTATGGTCATACGCAAACTGTGCAAGTTTGGTCAATATTGAATAAACAAGAGGGCCATGATGGCCCAAAGCGAGGCGGATTGACCCAGGGGAATTTGAATCCCCACAGTGGGACATGCTTAATGGCAAATCAAATGGCCCAGGGGCCAATATTACCAGGATCTAAAATAAGACCAGTCTATTTCCCGGGACCCAGAACTATGCGGCATGACAAAGTCCCACCTGTTAAGCTTTCAGTCTAAAGTCCCGCATATGCCCGCCCATCACCCCCCCCCCCCCCCCCCCACCCTACCTGTGGGAAAATACTGATACTGATTTATGTATTAAGTTTTCCTTTCTAAATCCCATTGTGCATGGCATTACCATATAGGGGCGATACAAAAAACATGTTAATAATTCTATAAAAAAATATATTAAGAGCTTATGATTGGATACTACCATCTTTTTTTCACATACCGGTATATGTTTGAATTAAAATAATAAATTATTTATTAACACCTGTACACAGACCGATTTGATGACAGTTCAACTTTGTGTATCAGTGATTGACATACTGTTCTGTATTGTTGTTTACAAAAATGTTTTAAATGTTTATGCAAGAAAGTCCATAAGCGATGATAAACCCTTACGGGTTCGAAACTAGTTCATACAGGGACACTCTATGGTTACTACACGCTACAAAAACTTCCTAAATATCATCATAATGGCACCATATAAATGTATCAAACCAAGTACATTATTCTTGCTTTGCGGGCCCGTATAGCTCAGTTGATAGAGCGCTATGCTCTCAATCAAGGGTTCGTGAGTTCGAGCCCCAGCCGGCCACATAACTTGTGGGGATTGGTCGTGAAATAATTTCTACGGCCATTCTCCCCGTGCCTCTGATTCAAGTAGGGCAGTTGTCATCTACTGGCATAAGTATGTGCACTAGGTACTGGTAAACCACTTCCATCGTCTTGGTTTGCACAGAGAGTGTTTGTAGGTTAACCGACCGTCATTATATCACTGAATTACTGGTAAATAAGGTGAACAATCCAAACAAACAAACTTTCCAAATGTACTCTTACAAGATGGGAAATTTCTAGGTTACATAGAAATACTTATTGTTAACATTAAAAACCATACAACTATCAATATTGTCAGATTAAATTATAAATAACTATAAAAACTTTTAGTTGTTTTGTGTAAAAACTTACTAATAATCAATCCAATGTGTGTGTCAATGACAACCACAGAGACAAACTTTCTAAATGTACTCTTAGGAGATGGGAAATGTATAGGCTTTTTAGGAATACTCATTGTTAACATTAAGAACCATACAACTATCAACATTGTCAGATTAAATTATAAATAACTATACAACCTTTTAGTTGATTTGTGAAAAAACTTACTAATAATCACACCAATTTAGAGTCAAAACAGTGTAGAAGTATTTTTCATTTACGGAGAAATAATACATCAGCTTCAAAAATCATGTAAGATAATTACTTAAGTTTCCAAAATTACATTTCAAATGTATAAGTCAGTCCAAAAGTTACCTGATTAAATGATACTGATTTAGTTACTAACTAAACATTCTAAACACTACAGAAAATAAATAACCCTTTCAGACACTAGATCACATGATATAAATACTATATTCTGATTGCTTGTTGACAACATGAATTTTAGCTATTTATTGGTGTTTACATCTTTTTCGTGACTGGATGCAAAGTAAGGCAGTGAAAAATTTCACTGCTGCACACATAGCCAAAATATAGGTTTGAAGCAGACAATACATGGGCTACTATGTGTAATGATGCTGATCTAAAATAGATGTATCATGTTGAGTGATGTATTGATTTTACTGATAAGCAGACTCCACTATCTGGGTTATATATGTAAATAACCTACAAAGGGAAATAACACATTTATGACACTTATCTTCCAGATGCTGCATTTACCTCCCTTTACCAGGTGAGTTATTCAGGAATATATGCATTTGGGACAAAAAAGAGACAATAACTCTGGTGTTCCTGGTCCGATCGGGCCCATTATCGAACCCGTCCAAGATTTTATGGTCATACACAAACTGCAAGTTTGGTCAAGATTGAATAAACAAGAAGATGGCCCTAGGTCGCTCACCTGAGTGTAAAGCATCATAATGGCTTTTAAGATTGTTTGGGATTTCAATAAAGCTGTATAAGGAAAACTGTCCTGCCCCCTGGCAGCCATGTTTTTTAACAAATCGCGAAAAGAGGCTAGCGTATATGTACATGAATGGTCTGGAAAGTTCTATTGCGATCTGGCTTTATCGCGATCGTGATCAATGGACCGATATAACGATTTGCAGTGTACCAAAGAAAATACTGTAATGGTTACGTTAAACTTGTGAAACACGTGCACTGACTAAAATGAGTGTAAACACAGAATACAGTTTGAGCGCCTAATTTGTGCTTACACAGGTGACGAGTATGTGTGCCCAAAGCTATGCAAGTCTATCTTCTATAACAAGTCAACAAGCCTATCCATATCTATTTTTACAATGAAATGGGCTAGCTGGACCTGGATTATATGGTCACACCCCATACACTGTACTGAAGTTATTAAACAGACAGCATTTTAAAAAAAATTCAGTAATGGTGCCCTTGACCACAACCACCCCAGATGCAACCTCAAGCGAGGCATCTATGTATAAAGTTTCATTACAATAGCAATTTTTGTTCTCAACTTATTGATCAGAAACCAAAAGTTGGTGCTGCTGTCAAGTCTGTCAGCCCACATGCCCAACGACATACCCCGATCTAAAAACCACAAATTTTCATTTGGTTAAAAATGGCTATCTCAGATACTTGTCATAACTTCATCTGTAAAGTAATTAAATGATAATGCAAAATTTGGAAGACTTGATGCCATAACGACTGCAATTTGACTTTTTTTTCTATAATTTTTTTTAATCCACTGAAGTCCAACAAATTAAAGTTTTAGCATAATACCTGCTTATGTGCAATTTTGAACACTTTTTCCTGATGCAAAAAACAACAACAATTAATTAAAATGCAATATCTTACCATTGCCCTCTATAACCACACAGTTTCATGAACCTAGCTTTTGTATTTATTGAGTTACTGCAGGACCCACATTTTATTGCACTGACAGACATACAGACAGAAACATAGATTGAGGATGTCCCATCAGATCATGCAACCAGTAGTGGACAAATAACTTTCAAAACAAACTCTTTCTTAATGTCAGTGACATATAAATATTAAATTTTAGGCACATGACTAACTTGTGAAAAACTGAAAATATTTCTCTGAAACAGAACCTTTCCAACACAGAACCCATTTTATATTACGCCTTGGAAGAATCATGTGCAAATATTCCACTGTTATTGATACTTACTGAATTGTCTAGGAAGCTGCTTAACCACAGGCCAAGTTCATTGGGCCACTTGAGGATAAATAGGTCAGTTGGAGAAAGTTATACTATTCCCGACATAACATGTATATGGAAAAGGAGGTCAAATAAGACTAAAGTAAACAATTGCTCCAGTTTTTGTGTTCCTCCCTGATGTGATTTTCTGTACATTATTATAATTACCAGAAGTATTGGGAATATTTAATTTGAATATTCAAATATAATTCAAGTATTGGGTTGTTGTTTATGTTCATGCCTTATCACCACTACATCATCATCATGATCGTCATCATCATCATTATGATCGTCATCATCATCATCACCGTCATCATCATCATCACCATCATCATTATGATCGTCATCATCATCATCATCATTATGATCGTCATCATCATCATCACCATCTTCATCATCACAACCACCAAAATCACAGTATCATAAGCATCATAGCCTTAATCATTTTAATATGTATTATCATCTGCAAAAATAAGCAACATCAACAACAGCTTTAACAATATAAACCGAGGTCTTATAGGCTACATTTATAAACACCTACCTGACCTACCTTAAAAAATGCCCAGAACCGTAGAACATTGTTATTAAGTTTGTCAGATGTTTTGTTGTATATTTTTTTCAATAACTACATTTTTTGTTTGTTTGTTTTGTTTTGATAGCATCCACTTTACAAGGAATTTGGTAGAGGGTCCCCAAAGGAACATTTATGTGAAATTAGTTTGAAATCCAGCCAGTGGTTTTAGATAAGAAGATTTTCAATATATCCATATAAAGAAACCTGACCCGCCCCCTGGCGACCATGTTTTTTCACAAATCAAAATGATTTCAAGGACTTTGGTAGAGGGTCACCCAAGGAACATTTCTGTGAAATTATTTTGAAATCCAGCCAGTGGTCTCAGACGAGATTTTTTTTAAAGTTTTCAGTAAAACCATGTAAGGAAAACTGCCCTACCCCCTAGCGGCCATATTTTTTAACGAATCAAAATGATTTCAAGGAATTTCTGTTGAGGGTCACCAAGGTACATTTCTGTAAAATTATTTTGAAATCCAGCCAGTGGTTTCAGGCTAGAAGATTTTTAAAGTTTACAATATAACCATATAAGGAAAACTGCCCCGCCGCCTGGAAGCCATGTTTTTCAACAAATCAAAATGATTTGAAGGAATTTGGTAGAGGGTCACCCAAGGAATTTTTCTGTGAAATTATCTTGAAATCCAACCAGTGGTTTCAGACTAGAAGATTTTTAAAGTTTTCAATCTAGTTATATAAGGAAAACTGACCCATCCCCCCTGGCGGCCATGTTTTTTAACGAATCAAAATGATTTCAAGGAATTTGGTAGAGGGTCACCTAAGGAACATTTCTGTGAAATTATTTTGAAATCCAGCCAGTGGTTTCAGACAAGATGTTTAAAGTTTTCAAATTAGCCATATAAGGAAAACTGCCTCGCCCCTGGGGGCCATGTTTTTTAACGAATCAAAATGACTTGAAGGAATTTGGTAGAGGGTCACCCAAGGACCATTTCTGTGAAAACTATTTTTAAATCCAGCCAGTGGTTTCTGACAAGAAGATTTTTCCAGTTTTCCCGTTTTTAAGCTTTTGGTTGCCATGGCAACCAGAGTTTTCAATATATTTCAATAAATTGAAGGAATTTGGTGAAGGACCATCCCAGGAACCTTCCTGCCACGTTAGGTTAAAATCCACCCAGTGGTTTCAGATAAGAAGTTGTTTGAAGTAAAATGTTGATGACGGACGACATACAACAGACGCTGGGCATACACTGACCACAATAGCTCAACCTTGAGCACTTCGTACTCAGGTCAGCTAAAAAGAGTCCCCAAACTACAAGCCCTTCTTATATATACCATACAAGTAGCAAGTAGCATGGTGCACTCTAAATAGTGTAAACATATTTCTCAAGTAGGGAGAAAATGTAAAACAGTGAAGACGTATTTTTCAATTAAGGAGAAATAATAAATCAGCTTCAAAAATCATAAGATAATTACGTGAGTTTCCCAAATCCCAATTCAAATGTAAAAGTCAGTCCAAAAGTTACATGATTAAATGATACTGAATAAGTTACTAACTAACCATTCCAAAAACTACAGAAAATAATTAACCCTTCAAGCAGTAGATCACATGATCTAAATCCTATATTCTGATTGCTTGTTTACAACATGAATTCTAGCTATTGATTATTGTTTAAATATTTTTCCTGACTGGATGCCAAGACAGACAGTGAAAAATGTTATTGCTGCACACACAGCAAAAATATATGTCAGAAGCAGGCTATCAATGGTTACTATGTGTAATGATGCTAATCTCAAATAGAAGTATAATGTTGACTCAGAGTGATGCATTGATTTTATAAGCAGACTCCACTATCTTGGTTATATCTGTGAATAACCTACAAAGGGAAACAACACATTTATGACTTATCTTGTTGATAATACATTTACCTCCATTTACCAGGTGAGTTATTCAGGAATAAATGTATTTGGGGCAATAACTCTGGTGTTCCTGGTCCGATCGGACCCATTATCGAACTCGTCCAAGATTTTATAGTTGTACATAAATTGTGCAAGTTTTGTCAAGATCGAATAAAAAATGTAGTCTATCGCGAAAACGGGCCAAATTGTTGACGCCATACGGACGAAACCGGAGAGGTCCCCTATACCAATAGCTCACTGATAACTTCGTGCTCAGGTGAGATAAAAATATACTCATTATCGCAATAACGGTCCAAATTGTTGACGGCATATGGACGATGCTGGAGAGGTCCCCTATACCAACAGCTCACCGAGCACTTTGGGCTCAGGCGAGCTAAAAAGCCTATTCGGCGTGAATGTGTTGAACACAAGGAAAGTACATGGAAGTACAGTAAAGTCAAACTGACAAATGTGTAATTTCACTGGCTTTTCACTTATTATTTACTTATCCGTTGGATCTGGCACACAATAATGATCACATACTAAATCATACTATACTTCTCATTAACATATTATATATTTCTTATGTTACCTTGTTTTTGTTTTTTTTAACATTTAAAATAATTATGCGCTCTTCAGTTTCTTAAGGATTATCTAATGCAATTAAGAGTATTCAAAAGAAAAAGGACAACACTGAAAATAATGTGTAGAACTGCATTGAAATATATATAGTAACCTTCAGAATTTCAGAAATTTTCACTTTCCAACGTTGGGACAAGTAGCTTTTTGTTTGTGTATAAAATGATTTAATTTCTGACATTAACAAAAATAACAACACATCTATAATTCAAAATAATGTATTTTAAAAATTGTTAATCATATGTATAAAGGTATAAGCAAATCAGCGGTGATGCAACATTTCCAGGACACATGCATACATTTGAGCGCATGTATAACCTTAACTGAATGAACACATTGATGAATGCATGTATAATAAAATGCAGCTTCCTTCAAAAGAGCTTCCATACTTCATTGCAAGGTTGATCCACACATATTCATAAACCGAAGAACGATTTTATGTACCAATGATTAATATTGCAGGTCAAGTAAATAAACAGCTAAAAGTTTATCATGATCATGAGGTGCTAGCATCCCCTGCATTGTGCACTGCAGTTGTAGACTGGCCTTTCAACAGATCAGCTGAAAATAGAAATAAAACTATCTAACAAACCAATCCCCCATATTTGAAGTATTTCCACTTCAAAACCTTTACTGATAAAAAATAAATGACACTGTTACAGCAGTATAGCTGTACAATGTTTATATCAATATTTAGACACATAATTATGTGTGCAGTATATTAATTTGAGCACATTAAAATTTGTTAACCTTACATTTATAAAATTACCATATTATTAAAGGGACTATGTCATCCAAAAATTGGCTTCCTATTGCACTATAAATTATTTTGTTAATGCTCTTTAATAAGGCAAGTGCACTAAATAAATACAAATAATATAATACACAATAAGATATTTGATAAAAGCAAATAAGCAAATAATTGGAAAAAAATAAAACCCCAAGCGGGTATCGAACTCTCGACTTCGGAGCCTCTCAAAAAAATGACAGTAGACAGCGCTTTAACCAACTGCACTATCATGCTTGGTAAGGAGTCATGTGTTAACTATGGTTATACCAAATGCTCACAATTCTGATGTCAAAATGTAAACAGGAAAAGGGCCAAGCAAACACAACCCACATAATAAATTGATTTTTATCTCAGAATGCGTACACTTTTTTCCCATTATGTACATGTATACCCTGTTTTAACCGTTATATGCCACCATTAATATCAAAATTTCAAAATGTAAACAGGAAAAGGGCCAAACAAACACAACCCACATAATAAATTGATTTTTATCTCAGAATGCGTACACTTTTTTCCCAGTATGTACATGTATACCGTTTTAACCGTTATTATATGCCACTATTAATATCAAAATTTCAGATTTTTTAAAAAGAAATTGCCCCCTTGAGGCTCTTTTCACCGACATAGTCCCTTCAAAATGTAATTGTCTAAAATAGAAATGCCAGTTATCAAATGTGCTTCTTGGAAGCATCTTTGAATCTATTAAACACGTTCACTTTCACAAAAGCCAATGCATTTCACATACCAGTGAGTATTGTGTATGTATCTGAAAAGAGTTTCTGGCATGACATGGTCTGCGGATCGTAGTCCGAAGAACCTCCGAATACCACAAGGTGTTTCCCCGCAACAGCTGCAGAGTGCTGTCCTCTGGCAGCTGGTATGTCACCTGCAATGCTCGGTTGTAACCACTGTAAGGTCTCTGAAATGATTTCACAAACAATTCAAGGTTTTCTATATAACATAATTTCAAGACAAACATCTTAAGGCTAAACGGCTTAAGTCTCTTATTTCACTGATCAAAATTATTATTTTAAAACTAATGTTACAATATATTATTTGTTTTGATTATCTGACACACAATTGTCATTCAAAATGTAATTTGTCTTTATAACATTATTAATGCACGCTTTATTCCAATATGAAAATTAAGTGAAAAGAATCCTGCTGTAACAGACTTAGCTAAGTAAAGATTTTTCAAGAAATCAGGGCCAGACATTGATCGAATTAAAATCATACATTAAAAAAAAAACATTGCCCTGATAATTACTTCAAATAAGAGGGCCATAAGGCCCTAGGTTACGGCCCTAGGTCGCTCACCTGAGGGGCTAAGCAAGTTTGATGTTGATTGTGCGACAATTGTGACCTCCTAGGTGTTCACAAGCTTTTTTTTTAAATTTGCCCTAGTAACCCAGTTATTGACACCACATAACCCAGTTTCTAGGTCACTTAAGATCTCAATGGAACAAATGTTCTGGGTAAGTTTCAGGAAGATTGGGCAATAAATGTTACAAATTATCAGCTTTATATCAGCTTTATAATAGGAGGTTATTGCTTCTTTGATATCTACAATTTAATGGCTCAGTGGCTGCTACATACATGTACATGTATATTTATTAATATTTATTAATTTTCCCCCATATGTAGTGTCACTAGCATGATAAACAGGACAAATACAAACTCAATGTACTTTACTGGTTATTTTGCAGTGGCCAAGATTTACAAGGACAGTGGCCAGAGCACACAAACACAAAGAAATTTTATTACATGATCACAAGGAATGATTTAGTGGTCGAAACTATGAAAAGCCCATCAGCCCTGCACTGGTAAATTGTGAACCAGGGCCCATATCCACAAAGCTCCTAAGAAAAATCTTAACTAAAGTTATACTTAAAACAAAATTTCAAATACCATTTTTTGTGAAAATCTTTATTTTCTTATTTAAATATGGTACCATTAGAGGCATCTGTTGATTCTTTTCCAGAATTAAACAATTTAACACAAACTAAACTTTAAATGGAACAGCCAGAGACTTAATAAATTTTATAATTTTAAGATATTTACTTAAAATTTCCCCAAGGAGCTTTGTTGATATGTGCCCAGGCTTGCCTAGATTCTCAGTTTTATATAGGTGGGCTTGTAAAATTGCCTTGCTCTTAAGTAAGATGATAAGAATTCGGCCTGCTTGACCGAACGGCCCATTCCGATGAATGAGGCGGGATTATAAAATTTCCTTGCTCTTATGTATAATTCTAAGAATAAGAATTTAGACTTGCTTGACCAAACTGCACATTCCAATGCCTGATGTGAAAGTTTACCTGTGTCAAACACATGCACGTCAGCCAAGTGCTTGTCGTCCTGGCCCCGTCCTCCAACCACAACAACCCGTCCACCGACTGCTGTGCTGGAGTGGAAGGAACGCGGCGCTGGTAACGGGCCTGTGATCTGCATCTCCATGTTCCATTTTCTTGTATCTGTAGTATGGCAGTTTTAACTATTTAGTTTCAACTATTCAAATATAAACGATCATTTAATCGAATATTCGAATAGTTTTGCCATCCCTAATTTATATGCCAATGCTTGAGACTTTCCTTTGATTGCCACAGTTTTATTAAGGTAGTTGAAACAATATGCAGGAACTTAAAGATAAGGCCATGATAACAGTCAGGCTCAAATGATGATATTACTACAATTAGTGAAGAAAACTATACAAACCTTGATCAATAAATATAACTGGGTATACGTCAGAACTAAAGTCATTTATACAGCTTTATTATGTACAGGTGCCCAAAAACCTTGACAAAGCACTCAAAATCAGCAGAGAACTTCAATTTAAAATTGGCAGAGCAAGTGGCAGAGCAAGTGTATGTCCTCACCAATGTTATAAATGTAGATATCATTGGTTCTCTTCTCTGTGTCCCTGCCACCAAATATCACGAGGTTTCGGCCTATGGCACACATTCCATGGGCAGCTCGGGCAGTGGGCAGACCCAGATTCATATGCATTGGCTGCGACCACTTGTTAGCCACTGCAAACAGACATTAATAGAATAATGAGAACACATGCATTGTTGAAATATTGTGAAAAGTGTCTTGGGAAAACCATTCTTAATGCATCTGCGTAAAGTGTTTTTGGATTAGTCAATGTCACAAAAACCTGTTTGAATACAGAGGTCAATGATTAACACATACACGTGTCATGTCCCATACCTGCGTCATACACATACAGGTCATTGAACCACCCAAAGTGTGCAGCCTGCTGACTCCTAGCAACTTCACCTTCATCATCCATCTGTAACAAACAAAACAAGAAGAAACATTGCTACTAGGGCATTTCATCTACAACAAAATTTCTTCAAATCACAATCAGTTTCAGAAACAATGAACTAATGAACAAAAACAAGATGCTGTGGTTGACAAACACACATGCCCCCGGTTCGTGCTGGGTAGCCCATTTCTTAGTCCAAATTAGGTCAAGGTCAAATTGAGGTTGGGTGATATGGGTGGATTGGGAATGGTCATAAGTAAAAACTGTGTAAATATCCAAGTGTTGCAGTAAGGGGTGTTGGAGATGGACGAAACGGTAAAATCTAGTTAACCAAGAAATGGCACTTTTAAATTATTAAATCCAAATTAGTTCAAAGTCAAGGTCAAAGTGAGGTTGGGTGATATGGGTGTATAGGGAATGGTCATAAACAACAACTGTTTAAGTATCCAAGTGTTGTAGTAAGCGGTGATGGTGCTAGAAGAAACTGTAAAATGTACTTAACCTTGTCACGGACGGAAGGACGGACGGACAGAACGATCACTATATGCCTCCCTCATCAATATGCAGGAGGCATAACAACTACAAAGCAGTGACAAATTATAAGCTCTTAACTATTAAAGAATTTAAACTTTAATAAACCTGCTGGTAATAGGTGTTAGTGTAACCTGTAGCCAAAATAGCCATTTTTCTTGATTTTTTGAAAATGATGTATATTTTCACATTTCCATTGAAAAGTAATTCTGCCTTATGGCTACTATAAGCTTTTTTTTGGTCATGGTTCAGTACTGCACTCACATCTTCCCAATCTCCATCGTCATCATCATCATCAACTGTGACCTTAGGGCCAAATCCCCCAAAATAGTATATACGGGTATCGATAGCTGCTGCCTGAAGTTTATCACGGGGGCTTGGTGCAGTACCGTCACCTTTTAGCTCAGTCCACTTCAATTTATCTAAATGATGATACAAAATCCTTTCAAAACCTATTGTACACATACAGCCACAAAAATTGCTACTTGCAACTATAAACTCTTAAATTACAATAGTATCACTGTCTGCCAAACAGCGTGACGTTGTCAAAGTATTTCAAAGTGCCACGACACGCAAGTTTTAAAAGTTTAATTTTAAATTAAAGTATGATGTAATTAAGGCATACCTCAGTAATTTTAACACAAATTTTGTATTTTTTATTATTTATTTTGCAAAAGTAAGGAAATATATTACATTTTTGGTCACATTTTTTTTCAATGAATAAACAACAAGAGGGCCAAAGCCTGGGTCGCTCATCTGAGTTAATGACTCCTAGTGACATGTAAAAACTTAATAGTGGATTCATAGATATTTTTTTACCGATGACAAACCAAAATAAGTAATAACAGTGGTTTCTGACAAGATGTTTGATAAGTTTTTAATATACCCATATAGGAAAAACGTGACAGCCATTTTTGTAATAACCATAATCAAAATGCTTTGAAGGAAATTGGTTGATGGCCACCCAAGGAGTGAAATTATTTTGAAATTCCACAAGTTGTTTAAGAACAGAAGATTTTTCAATATAGCAAAATAGCCATGTTTTTAACAAGTCAAAATAATTTGAAGGAATTTGGTACAGGGTCACAGAAGGAACATTTTAGTGAAATTATTCCAAACTCCAACAAGTGGCTTTTATTTTATAGTTTTTGGTTGCCAGTGTTCTTAATATTCCAGTGAATTGAAGGAATTTGGTAGCTGACCAGAATAGCTCACTCTTGAGCACTATGTGCTCAGGTGAGCTATACACTACAAATGTACATCATGACTAGATGCAGAATGTATACCCAGGTCCAGAACATGAAGGCTGCCAAGCCACCCAGATTCCTGATTGAGTCCGCCAAACAGGTACAGCTGGTTCTCAACAGCTGCCAGACTGGCAGCTATACATGACTCCGGCCTTGGCGTCTTGGTTTCCAACTTTGACCATGAGCCAGATTCTGTTTAGTAACATATCTCAACATTAAATTTAACTCCAAACGATAAATTAAAACTACAAGTTATGTATTCAAACAATGTTACCAAAGCATGACAGGTTTGAAACAATCAAAATGACTTAAGTTTAAACTAAAATGTATGTTTAATGCATTTAATTCAAAATAATGATGCTTATTGAGACATTCTTGAGTTATTTCTTGAGTCCTGGACAGAACAGAACCTGTTCAAAAGGTTCTGCCTTCGAACGGATTGACCGAGGCTACCCTGTGAAGTGATAATTATAAAACTTATAAAGCAATGGGTGAATCCCACCATAGGGATATATACAAGTATACTAGTAGAAAGAGCCTCAAATAATATCAGCTCATACCTGCATCATAACACAAAAGATCGTTGCTCTCTAGATCACCATCATTTGTCTGAACCACCCCACCGAAGAAGTACATCTTGTTTCCAACAGCGCAAGAACACTGGCCTTCCCGTTTCGGGAAAGGGCAGTCTTCAGCACGCTTCCATGTCAATGCTATGTCATTTGGTAAGGAGATTAGACTGCTGCTTGGCTTTTCCATTTCTGAAACAGTCAACAAGAGATGTTTGTAAACATGTATGCCCCTCGACCCTGCAGCCAAGTTGTGAATATGTGCAATTGTTAAGAAAAAAAATTAATATGCAAGCCCAAGCGAGGTCTCGATATATGGTATTTATGTATGAAGTTTCAATAAAATATCTCGATGCATTCTCGAGTTATTGAGCGGAAACCGTTTTTCTATTTTAAGTAATGGTAAACTTGACCTTGACCCCACCCGCCCCATATGAAATCCCAAGAGACTCAATATAAGGTATCTATGTATGAAGTTTCATTAAAATATCTCGATGAGCTCTCAAGTTATTGAGCGGAAACCATTTTTCTATTTATAGCAACGGTGACCTTGACCCCACCCCATATGAATCCCAAGTGAGGTCTCAATATAAGGTATATATGTATGAGGTTTCATTAAAATATCTCTATGCGTTCTCAAGTTATTTTTAGTAATGGTGACCTTGACCACACCCACCCCATATGCAATCCCAAGCGAGGTCTGAATATAATGTATCTATGTACAAACTTTCATTAAAATATCTTGATGCTTTCTCAAGTTATTTAGCCGAGAACGTTTTTCTATTTTTAGTAATGGTGACCTTGACCCCACCCACCTCATATGCAATCCCAAGGGAGGTCTTAATATAAGGTTTCTATGTATGTAGTTTCATTAAAATATCTTGATGTGTTCTCAAGTTATTGAGCGGAAACTGTTTTTCTATTGTAAGTAATGGTGACCTTTACCTTGACCCAACCCATCCCATTATATTCCCAAGGTCTCGATGTAAGGAATCTATGTATTAAGTTTCATTAAAATATCTCAATGCGTTCTCAAGTTATTGAGCGGTGACCGTTTTTCTATTTTTAGTAATGGTGACCTAGACCACACCCACCCCACATGCAATCCCAAGCGAGGTCTCGATGTAAGGTATCTATGTATAAAGTTTCATTAAAATATCTCGATGCCTTCTCAAGTTATTGAGGGGAAACCGTTTTTCTATTTTTAGCAATGGTGACCTTGACCTTTGACCTGTTGATCTCAACATTTATAGGGTTCTTCCCTCCCAAGTAACCAGCAAACCAACTTTCATGATCGTAGGTCAAAGAGTTCTCAAGATATCGTGCAGAAACAAAATGGTCTACCGTTTTTCTATTTTTAGTAACGGTGACCTTGACCCCACCCACCCCATATGCAACCCCAAGCAAGGTCTCGATGTAATGTATCTATGTATAAAGTTTCATTAAAATATCTCAATGCGTTCTCAAGTTATTGAGGGGAAACCGTTTTTCTATTTTTAGCAACGGTGACCTTGACCTTTGACCTGTTGACCTAAAAATGTATAAGGTTCTTCCTTTTCTCCCAAGTAACCAGCGTACCAACTTTCATGATCGTAGGTCAAAGCGTTCTCAAGATATCGTGCAGAAAAGAAATGGTCTACGGACAGACATACCGACAGACTGACCGACCGACGGACTGGTGCA
The DNA here is from genome assembly GCA_027627225.1 of Congeria kusceri. NCBI lineage: Eukaryota > Metazoa > Mollusca > Bivalvia > Myida > Dreissenidae > Congeria > Congeria kusceri. The sequence goes on from CM051025.1 coordinate 92,451,991, forward strand.
AAGCAAGATACCCCCACTTCTTCGAAGGGGGGCATAATTAATTTCAAGATTATATAACTTCTTTGAAGATAGATAATGATGTTAATATTATTTATTTATTTTTGCAGAAACTATCGTTGTGTGTTTTGTATGGTTTCCATAGATACGTTCTCAGTATACTTTGGCTTTATTCGTTATGTGGAATGCTTTGCACAGGATGGTTATTAAACATGACGTGTACGTGTACGTCATTTCCGCCTCTTGTTATTTTGTTACCATAAATACATTACGGAATTCCTCGGCCTCGTGCATCATTCGGAACATTTTGCATAGAATTGATATAAACTGTGATCAACATCATTTCCGCCTTTTACGAAAACCAGAGCTAGCTAATACAGCACAAAACCCCACCCACTGCACCCTGTTTATAGTCTTGTATGTAAACTGGATTTCAACATTAGTTTTTCAATTAGGAGATAAGTGCGGTGTACTATTTTACAAAGCACTCTTGAATCTTAATTTTCACAAGATACTGCCTGCAATATTTATTATTTCAGTTTTTCTGTCAACCAACTCTTTATTGGCGCCTCATGTGCAGATCATCGATGTAAGCGCAGTGTGGTACTGGGCAAGGCAACACCCTCGCAAACGACCTGGATGGGGCAAACGGTTTGACGACTGACGACTCATTGCATCAACGTTTGTAGGTTTAGCAGAACTGTGCATGGCATTGGTCTTGTGTTTGAACTGATCTACAGATGTTTGATAGTTTATGTTCGAAGTGTTGTGTCGGTTTTATTTCTTAATATTCAAACAGTATTGAGATTATGTGTATTTTCTTCATTTTTAAAAGTATTGTGTCTAGTTTCATTTCCTAAATATCTGAATAATTGTGTGACTCCATGTACTTTGATTTCGTTAATGATATGGGTGCGCCTTTAATATTTGTTATTGGTTTTCTTTCTCTTGTCGCAGTGAGGAAAATTCTGTTCGCCGGGGGTTGAATGGGTATGCTTACTTGTTCAAAAACAAAGATTTCTTTCACTAATGTTAACCGGCAATGTTTTAAGACATTTGCTCGAAAGGACATGGGCAACATCCGTTGTAACGCCAGATTTTTCGGGCAATAACCAGTAATTAAACGTCACATTAGTCAATATAGTATCAATACAGTATGGCCAGTGGATGTGTTAAATGTAAAAACGCTGGTTGAGCGATTATCAGTATTAAATGTCCGGATTTAAATGTGAAATCGCTGGTTGAGCGATTATTAGTAGTAAATGTCCGGGTTAAAATGTGAAATCGATGCTTGAGCGATTCTTGGCGTTAATTACCCGTATTAAAAAGTGAGATCGCTGGTTGAGCGATCATTGGTCGCATAATGGTGATATATTATTATCGCTGTTTGAGCAATGAGTTGTGTATTTATACTATACAAGGTTTAGCGAAGTTAAGTTAATGGGTTTTTCCTAGTTCGGTCGTAGGATAAGCTAATTATTCAGTGGTCAGGCGGTGTTGCTACATACTCGTTTCGCAAGGTATTTACGTAGGCTCCTCTTCCTTCAGGTGAACACAATTTTCAAACAGTCTGGGTCCACGTTTAAACGCCAACCACTGGGTTTCGTTGACATCGCCCGCTGTTACTTTTATTCACTGCGGCCAACAATCCAACAATTAATCAATAAGCGTAACTACATTTACAAGTGATGTTCTTATTTTCTACGCCAGTTATAAGTTTTCCCTCATAACACAATTATCATTTTAATTCCAATACATGTTTATTTTATCACCCGATTTAAATATCCAATTTATCCACTGCAGCAAAACAACATTCTAATTTTTTGACACCCCTTGTCATTTCCCCTAGAACACTTGAATTCATTAATGCTCTATCGACAGCACTTGTGTTGTTCAGGTACAGTAGCAATAATTGATGCTTTTGAACACCACTCAGTGTGTTACACACTTATTACAAACTGCTAGACAATGGTGGAGTTCGGCAGTCACATCAAAGACTTTTGAAGTCAAACCGACACACTGTTACTGCTAAGGAAGGCTTGCAGATTTGGAAGCCCAGCTAATTGATGCATTTACACTGTCAAATTGATTGGCTAAATAGCTGCTTTACGTGCCAGTGTCAGTTATCGATAAACTTCTCCCTGAATTCGGCAAAAGGAAAAGTCACTTCTGCCTAAAATTTTGGGCTAGGGATTATCCTAGAGGGCAACATGGGCAAAATCGTACCCTATGGTGTCTGACATCGCCATGTGATCTGATCAAAGCAAAATCAAAATCGCCGAAAATTTTCTATACTAATGCTTATTTTTTTTCCCTCTAATCTTATGCCCACTACTGTCATGGTTTATCTTATTGTGGAGATAACGCTGCTACTATTATCCATAAAGTGACTCAATATCTTAATATCATAGTTTTAACAGGTGTTACCTGTGTTTGTAACGGATTTTATTGTTGTTCAAATTGGAAAAAAAATAAATGCATGGTAATTAAATGCACTTGTTTTATTGATAAAAAAAAAACGAATTAATTACAAACAAAATATAATGAATATATAACTAAAAATGCTTATTTTTCTGAAAGAGTATCATTTGAATACAATGTTACATAGTTAACTGTTGACAGTACCAGATCATGCGCTTTAGTTAAATTGCTGCAATTCCTTTCGTATAATGTGATTACAAAAAGAAATTAAGAATGTTGGTGATTATAACATACTATTCACTTATTCAAGATATTTTAAATACAGTTTAAAGTTTGGCAACTGGACATTTAAATACTATTTTTGACTGCTTGGTGTTGATGTAGTTACCTGTTTTACTGTATTTAAGATACCAAACATTAAAATTGAGTAAATACATGTACTAGATGTAAATTATAGGTGTTTTTGTATTGTCTATTAATTTTGTCATTATGTATTCAATATGTATTCAATACCTATTGCAATATGGGTTTAATGTATCATAATATATTGCAATACAGGTTTTGCCGTATTGTTGCACCCCTAATAGCTAATGAATGATTGAAAGGACTATCTTCTGTAAATACATTTGTTAAAAGCATAGTATTTAACTGTTGTGCGTTTCATTTGTTCTTTTTTTAAATTAAATTTCTGTTGCAAACAATCGCATTGTATTTAGCTATATGTTTTAACTGATCATTCGTCATTTTGTAAACTGCTAACTTGGTTTGATGTTTTGACTAACTTTTGACTTGAAACATCTCGTAACGTAATTTTTAGTTTTGACTAAATTTTGACTTAAAGCTCTCATAACTTTAGCATATTTTAAATCAAATCTAACATTTAAAATAGATACTCAATAAACTTTATATAAATGGGTAGAGAATCCTAATGTAGACATCAAACATTCTCATGCATTTTTTATGTATCCTGCAGTTAATGTATAGGTCATAGTTTTTAAAATAGTCTTTGGAATTTCCATTAAACAAACATTATTCCATTTATCATTCAGTCCTTTTTTGTTTCTGAATAGAGACAAATCCGTAGATTGGAACAACTTAGATCTTATTATCACCAATCTAAACGGGAAACATGAGCCCAGTACAAAATAAAACAGTTTTTCAACAATGATATTATAAACAATATTGCATATGAAAACGTTCCAGAAATTGTATCTGTTATACTGTTATATGAGAATAATACTAAGAACAATTGGGTGTTGCATTTTAAAGAAATCCGTACGCCAAATGGTTTGGGTGATTGATGAGAATTTTGATATTGCGTCCTCAGAATTTTAAAAGAACGTTGATAGACAGCTACAAACAAATATGACATGTTGAGATGAATAGCCACAAACTTAAAAGAAAATTCGAACTGTAAAGCTAATAGTTGAAGTACAGACCATATTCATTTTAGCTAATTATTACTTTAGTAGCTATTTTTGTATGATCATCTAATGGTGACTTACCAAGTTCATCGTATAAAGTATATGTGCAGACTTTATTCGTAGGTTTCTTTAAACATGTACATTATCTTCTGAAATGACGTTAATTCATTAATAACGTACCTATTCATCCAGTGTTTTTTTTAGGGCCAAATAGGGGCCGAAATTTGGCCCCATTCCCCTGCTGAATAAGTATATATTTTTCCCCTATATTATTCTTAAATTTCCCCTCAGAATGTAAGCTTTATTTTGAAAAAAAAAGGACCAAAATCGGACAAAAATTGACTAAGATAGAGGAATTTTCGTAAACCATCCCATCAATTTTTTTTATCAAACCAAGTTGGTGCATAACCTAAGCTATCATTTGTAGTAAAACAATTGATTTATGTTTCATAACAAAGCAGAATATATAAATGTTATAATGCTTTTCTATAAAAACAATTCCCCTTTTGCAGTAAAATTACCGTCTGAAGGGCCCCACCACCTTTCCCCAAAAGGTGAAAACAAACACTGTCATCACCTTATTTTTGTTGCTGATCACAATGCATGAGTATTCAAATAACATTGAGCTATTTAACCAAATTCTGTAAAATGTTGTGGTGAACTTTTTTTCTTAATCAGAAACCTCATAACATATTCATTACATATTGATACACTCGTTAAATAAGAATATGATCATTTTGAAATTACATTATGATATAACAAATTTTATTGGTTTTCTTTAAGACTTCAGTCAAATTAAAGTTTTCATCCTTTACAATCATCATTAAAGACGGTTATCATTATTTTCAGTGGGGGATGATTCATTTCTGTAGAGAATTTTTTTACAAGCGTGAACAACCTGTCAATTTCATTGTATCGATGAGGTAAGATTGTTGAGCTTCTTAATATATGCAATAATGTCGTCAAATAATTTTTATGCACACATTGTGTGGGTTGCTCGTTAATAATCAGGTGTGAATAAGTGTTACAAGTTCATGTTCAATTAAGATATAATGCAAAATGATTAAAAGGAATCAGTACTAAGCAAGCACACACTACAACAACACATCAAATATACTTCTATTCAATTAATTACACATACAAGCAGACTATCAATCATATCGGGTGGCTTTCGGTTCTTCCAATGCGCTTTCAGTTATTCTAGTAGCCGTTGCAGAGACAAAAGTGGGTACCTTTAATACTTACTTGCTTTTTTTGAAGTATTCACTAAAGAACTGCCAATGGATTTCCCGCAAAAAAAAACAATGGTCGCTTTGATCACCGATTAATATTACCACTGTAACCGGTAGGAATTTTTTAATATCGTTTGCAGCAATAATGAAAACAGAAAAATAAAATAACTGATTAAAACCATAAATAATATCTTATTAAAACCATAAATAATATCTAGAAGATTTAAATCGATCATCATCACGTGATTAGTTATGACGGCAGGGATTTGATTAGAGCTATGCTCGGAACCAGTCAAATTATATAATTAGTCAAACTCCTCGCAGCGGTTACCTCCCCTATCTTTAACGGTAACCACTGCAATCACTCGTAAAATCCTTCCAAATTTAAGGATTACGTATTTGTATCTTTTACTTATTTAATGCAACTCAGTGCTATTGTCTACATAAGTGGACTTTTTTTTATATCGTTTGCAGTCAATAATGAAAACAGAAAAAGAAAATAACTAATTAAAACCATAAATAATAATTATCTTGGAGATTTAAATCGATCATCATCACGTGGTTTGGGATTTATTAGAGCTATGCTCGATACCAGTCAAATCTCTGCGCGGAGGTTGATAATTAGTTGCAACAACTCCGAGCTGTGCATTAATGTAAACATTTGCTCAAAGTATTCAGGAAGAACTGGCAAAACCGGCCCCAGTCAAAACCGGCCCCAGTCTTAACCGGCCACAAAAAAGCAAAACCGGCCCCACGTGTGTTTGCATAATGACTAAACCGGCCCAAAAATACAAAAAGATAGTAATACATTAGAAATTTGATTTTGTATTACTTTACAGTATTTTTATTTTCATAAGTAATTTGCGCATAAAAATTATCAATAACAACATGACTGACACACAAAATCACCACCACTACCATCATAATAATTAATAATATAAATATAGTATGTGTTTAATTAATAAATTAATTAGATTTTATTTACTCAGGGTACCGTCTACCGGTGTATAGTGTCTATCGGTGTAATCCGAGATATGACGAGTATGGTGTGTGTGTAGTACATTTTTATCGAGTGCACCGGGATTTTCTCCCATATGGCCATCGCCGCCAGAAGACTTGTTAGTTGGGTTATGGGGGATAGTGCAAGATACAGGGGCGACCCTGGGTCTTTTAGTGCCCGGTGCGAAGCACCTAGTACACTGCACCTCGGTTTAACGTCTCATGCGACAGACGAGTTAGTAGGTTAGGGTGTAGCGGGGGCTCGAACCTGCGACCCCTGGGTTGTGAAGCCAGTGCGTTACCACTAGACCACGGATCCGCCACAACGAGTATTTATAATGTCCACATTGCCCTGAATAGACTGTTATTATTTGTCACGATTACTAAAGACTGTGCTAGTTTTAGTATGTGATAGAAATACTTTAGATTTGTGAATTGATTACATGAGATATTGTCATATTTTCATAACTATAAGTATGTGTATTGATTTTGATGTACCGGTATATTTATATATATCATCCTGATCATACCTTGAAAAATTAGAAAAAGCAAAGTCAAATATAAACAAAAACAATGTTTTGTGTTTGTCAATAATAGCTTACAGGCAAGTCATATCAACGCAAGGTTTAGTACAGCAGCTGATCATGAAACATGGGAAATAATTACAGTTGCACCGGTAATTGGTACATTCATCGTAAAACAAAAAAACCGACCCTAGGTTCAACAAAGATGCCACTGTCGCAATAACGAAAATATAAAATAGTACGAAAATGCCAAATTGTGAGGGGTAACATTATTATCGTAAATATCATTAACTTTTGTACAATATAAACATAATTTTAGTCATATTTATTCGTGTTTTAAAGCTTAATACACCGGTAGATGGTACACCCAGTATACATCAACATGTTTGAAAATCTAAGCCTAACGTATTTAGTGTAACGAATTGATTTCCAATTTGAAATAAAAAATATTTTTGTAACTTTTTGCAAAGTTATAATGCAACTGTTAAAATAAACCGATAAACCGGCCCCACATTTAGGCAAAACCGGCCCCAATGGTGTACAATCGGCCTCAATTGTTTACCTAAGAATTGAAGTGATATATAGTTTGTAAATGAGTGTTTAATGGCTCATAAAGGTAACTGGTCAACTCGTACCCTAGTCAACTTGTACTCGGGTCAACTAGTACCTTTTTTTGGTCAACTCGTCTCGTACCCTATTTCTGGTTAACTCGAACTCAGAGAGTCATATTGTACCCGTTTGTACAAATTTAAAAGTGAGTTCAGAGATGTTTGACGTAAAACATTGACAACAGACATCAACGACGGACCACTGACAGCCACCAATGAACGTTTCTGTGAAATTATTTCGAAATCCAGCCAGTGGTTTCAGACCAGATGTTGGAAGTATTCAATATAGCCATAAGAGGAAAACTGCCCTGCCTACTGATGGCCGTGTATTTTAATGAATCAAAATGATTTGAAGGACTGTGGTAGAGGGACAACGAATGAACATTCCGGTAAAATTATTTCGTAATCCAGCAAGTGGTTTAATACAAGAAATTGTTTCGGCGTAGCTGTCTAAGATCACTTTTGACCTAGATTTCTTGCGATAATTATGCAGCGGGAAAATTGAATGCCAATAGAAATGGGCAACTTTCCTAATTTTAGGGAATGCAAACTTCAAACAATGGTTTAACGTATACCAATAACTGTTGCATACTTTTGGGGATTAAAAATTTGCATAATTGTTTACATAAGCGGTTAAAATGAAATTATGAACATATCCTCGACATATACTCTAGAACTGAGGCTAATTATGAACGTATTTTCTCATTGTATGCCATTAACAGAATGCTGTATTCATTCACGTAACGAAATAATTATTTTGTTTAGCCTACACTTATATAAGCAGTACGCTCTATAAATAGCAATTGTGCAATGTTCCCATTAATAAATCTCATTCGCACAGTTGCCGTTCCATGTAGCCCATTGATTCTAGCGAGTTCATCGCATTCCAGAAACAGTTGTGCCATTCTAAAAATAGCGCGCATTGCTAGCAACCGTTGTATAGCTGTGTTAATTTACTCGTACATGCATCAATTATAGCGTTCAGAGAATCATAAACCTAAAAAATTTAATAAATAGGGAATTTATATTTATAAACTTACTGTTAATTTAAATTAAAATTGTGGTAACGATTTACTAACGATTATTTATAATTGCATCTTTCTATCAACTTCTCCAGTAGTTGTTATTTAATCTGTAAAAAGATGCTACATTTTCTATAGATAAAATGTTCTGAAAGAAGATTCGGAATACGTCGAATTGATATTCGCGTAGCATGAATACACAATTTGCAATACGAATTATACACAGGAACCCTTGATATATCATATTTCTACTGATATAATTTAAAATCATCATAGTCTAATGAATTTTTATGTTTGCGTAATCAAAAATAAAGTCTTAACATTTCAAAAATAGCTGAATGTTTTCTGACTATTGCTTTCTATTGGGATACACAGTATAAATGCTTATTTGACTTCAAATCGTTATTATATTAGATAACTAACATGAATGGTATATTACCGGTGTTATAAATAACTATATAGACTCGTATGATACATAATAATTTTTAATTCATTCCCGAAATCGTTGTCTTACATTGTTAATTTGTTAAATTGGCTCGTCAAATTCAGATAATAATTATGTTAACCTAAATTATTTGGTTATTGATATATCACTGGTAGAAACATGGAGCTGTATGATTGGTTTATTCACGGCATAGATATTAATGATAATTTTATTTAATTTTTAAATTAATACATTTATCTCAAATTAACTTTTGGGTCCGAGAAGTTTTCTTATAGTGTCCGAAAAATCTGGGGTCCAATAAATCTCCTAATTTTTGTTGGGACCAAAAAAACTGGGGTCTGAGAAGTTACGTAACCGATCATCTTGGCCGTCTGTTTAGGTAATTTTTAAATGACATCTCAATATTAATTTCAACGCCGATTGTATTTTTTAAAGACATTTCTTGTTTAAATTTTCAATATAGGCATTTTAGGCAAACTGACCCGCCCATCTGGTGGCCATGTTTTTGTAAGGAATCAAAATGATTTGAAGGAAGTTGGTAGAGGGCAACCAAGGAAAATTTCAAAGAAAACCATTTTCAAATACAGCCAGAGGTTTCTGACAAAAAGATTTCCAGTTGTTAAGCTTTTGGTTGCTTTTGGTTTTCCATATATTCAAATTAACTGAAGGAATTTGTTAAAAGCCACCCCAGGAACATTCCTGTCAAGTGTGGTTAAAATATACCATGCGGTTTCAGAGAAGTTAAGATGTTGACGACGAACGGTGACTGACCAGAATAGCTCACCCATGAGCAATTTGTACTCAGGCGAGCTAAAAAAATTACTGGTAAACGATGACCCAAAGCTCTCACCTGAGTACTAGCTACTGTTGTTACGGGTAAGTGTAGTTTGAACAAATGTAAATAGGTGTGCCATGATATGATTAAATCATTCATCAGGTTCATTAATTGTCATAATTAACTCGTTGGCTTACATTTGCCTATTAAAATTCTCTGCTATGAGGAGTCTGAACTTCTCTGAAGACATATCTAAGTGTAACGATGTCATATGAGTGACCCCTCCATTTGATGACGTTGAACGTTCATCAGACAGCCGTAGATGAGATGGACATGATTGAAATCGCCAGTGCTATTGCTTCAGCGATCAAGAAATCAAGGACATGCATTGTTTGATGAAAACTAGTCAATACTTTTGGTGTTTATGCTCTGTTTGGGCTAATTTCAGGTATGTTAATGATAATATGGTTTATTATATATACAAATTGTTTGGTCGAGATTGGGTGAAAAATGAAATCTTTATCCAGCTTTTACAATGTTTTCGTCAACAAGGGCAATAACTAGCGAATTCAACAGGACCAATTACACCAGTGTTTTTTTTCTAAACTACAAAAACAAAAGAAAACTGGGCAATACATTTTAAAGTCCCTGATCTGATCTGGCCCATATTCGACGGTGCAAAATTTGCCAAGTTTAGATGAAAAATCTTGCACAGTCATTTTTTCGGCGTAGCTGTCTAAGGTCGCTTTTGACCTAGATTTCTTGCGATAATTATGCAGCGGGAAAATTGAATGCCAATAGAATTGGGCACATTGTCAAATTTGAGGTAATGCAAACTTACAACAATCGTTTGATGTATACCAATTAGTGTTGCATACTTTTGGGGATTAAAATTTACATAATTGTTTACATAAGCAGTTAAAATAAAGTTATAAACATATCCTCGACATACAATCTAGAACTGAGGCTAATTATGAATGTATTTTTCTCATTGTATGCCATAAACAGAATGCTATATTCATTCACGTAACGAAATAACTATATATTTTGTTTAGCCTACATTTATATAAGAGGTACGCTCTATAAATAGCAATTGTGCAATGTTTCCATTCATACATCTCATTCGCAGAGTTGCCGCTCCATGTAGCCCTTTGATTCTAGCGAGTTCAACACATTCCAGAAACAGTAGTGTCATTCTTAAAATAGCGCGCGTAGCTAGCAAACCGTTGTATAGCTGTGCTAGTATACTCATACATGCATCAAGTGGCGTTAAGAGAATCATAAACCTAAAAATTTCAATAAATGGTGAATATATATTTATAGGTATCCGGACAAAAGCCCCTTTAACAGGGTGGACAAAAGCCCCTTGGTAAATATGACAGAGTGGACAAAAGCCCCTTAATGAATTTAATGTTAATTATCACATTTTGCAAGGTTTTTCGTCTGTTTGTCAACAGTTAATTGCAATTAATATTTTGTTCAATTTGATGGAATGACATTTCCTATTGAAATACATACACACTTTATAATTTTCAGAAAGGGGCTTTTGTCCACTAATTCATAATCATCAAGGGGCTTTTGTCCACTCTGTTAAATCTACCAGGGGGCTTATGTCCACTCTGTCAAATATACCAAAGGGCTTATGTCCATGTGTGCATTTTAGACCAACGGGCTTTTGGGCAAGGGGTTTTAGTACTACACCCATATTTATAAACTTACTGTTAATTTGAATTTAAACTGTGGTTATGATTTAGTAAGAATTATTTATAATTGCACTTTCTATCGACTTCTCTAGTAGATATTATTCAATTTGTAAAAAGATGCTACATTTTTCTATAGATTTGAAATGCGTTGAATTGTTATTCGCGTAGCATGAATGCACAATTTGCAATATTAATTATACAAAGGAACCCTTGATATATCATATCCCTACCGAATATAATTTAGAATCTTCATAGTCTAAGAAATGTTCATGTTGTGTTATCAAAAATAAAGTCTACATATTTCAAAAATAACAGATTTTTCCCTGAATATGTCTTTGTATTGGGATACAGAGTATAAATGCTTATTTGACTTCCAATCGTGTATATATTAGATAACTTCTAACTTAAAGATGAATGTATGGTATATTACCGGTACTTTAAATAACTATATATACTGGTCTGATACATAATAATTTTAATTCATTCCCGAAATTATTTTCTTACATTGTTTACTTGTTAAACTGGCTTGACAAATTCAGATAACTGTTCATAACAAAATTTTATGTTAACGTAAATTATTTTGGTTGTTCATGTATCACTGGTGAAAGCATGGAGCTGTATGATCGGCTTATTCACGGTACAGATATTAATAATAATTTTATTTATTTTTAAATTAATAAATGTATTTCAAATAAACTTTGGGGTCCGAGAAGTTTTCTTATGGTGTCCAAAAAACTTGGGGTCCAACAAGTTTCCAAATATAGGTGGGAACCAAAAAATCTGGGGTCTGAGAAGTCGCGTAACCGCCAACTTGGCGCTCTGTTGTGTTTAGGTCATTTGATATGGACATCTCAATATTAATTTCAATATCGGATTTTTAAAAGACATTTCTTGTTGTTTTTTTCTCATGAAAGAGACATCAACGCTTGGTGTATCTGGTCAGATATGGCCCAAAATCAAACCCGTCTTATTTTTTATGGTCTGACGATGCATCAACTGTGCAAGTTTAGTCAAGAAAAGTAAAACTAAACAAAAGTATCATAACTGTGTTAATTTGCTTGCGATCCTTTGAATAGTGTCTTTTTGTTATTGTTATCCCTTATCTAGAGCCGTGGTTTAAACACAAACTTTTAAAGGCGATCCATATGCAATTGCAGGCAAGTAAGTTTGGTTAGTTTGGTGGGTTTCCTCCAGGTTTTCTCAATTCTTTCACACCAGATTACGGTATAAGAATATAAATGTGGTCTCTTGTCTGTGTTGTATTTATTAAAGATTTTAAAGATTGTCACTTGATTTGTTTTTAGAGTAATTCCAAAAATACAAATTATTAAATAAAAACTTGCTTAACTGTTTACCAGTCCATTTTACTTCAAACAACTTCTGTGAAACCACTGGGCGGACTTTAACCAAACTAAATGGCAGGAATGTTCCAGGTATATGGTCCTTTAATGCACCTATCAATATTTTCCCCCAGGAGGGGGGGGGGGGGGGCGGAGCGGCGGGCATATACGTGACTTTAGACTGAAAGCTATTTCCGACAGGCGGAAATTTGACGCGCCGAATGATTCCGGGTCCCGGGAAATAGACTTTGGTCGGATTTTAGATCCTGATAAAATTGGGAAAGTTAGACGCCGGCTTTCTCACTCAACTTAAATATGGCGTCTCCCACTGTGGGGATTTTCACAAAAATGCTTGGCTCTAGGGTGGGGAATTAGACCCCAAAAAATGAAATTATTCTAATTCCCCTGGTATTGCCTGCCCTTCCCCCCTCCCCCCCGTGGGAAAATATTGATAGGTGCATAACAAATACCTTCAATTCATTAGAATATATGGAAAACCAAAAGCTCAAAAACTGGAAAACTTCAAAAATATTCTTGTCAGAAACCACTGGCTGGATTTGAAAACATTTTTCACAGAAATGTTCCTTGGGTGATTTTGATTCGTTAAAAAACATGGCCACCAGGGGGCAGGGCAGTTTTCCTTATTTGGCTTTATTGACAATTTTAAAAATCTTGTCTGAAACTACTATTTGGAATTTAAAATAGTTTTCACAGAAATGTTCCTTGGGTGACCCTCTATCAAATTCCTTCAAATGATTTGGATTCATGAACGAACATGGCCGCCAGGGGGCGGGGCAGTTTTCCTTATATGGCTATATATTGGAAACTTTAAACATCTACTTGTTTGCAAACACTGGCTGGATTTCAAAATAAGTTCACAGAAATGTTCCTTGGGTGACTTTCTTCCAAATTCCTTTAAATCATTTTGATTAATGAAAAAAACGTGACTGCCAGGGGGCGGGGCGTTTTGCCTTATATGGCTTTATTGAAAAATCTCCTTGTCCGAAACTGCTGGCTGGATTTGAAAATAGTTTTCACAGAAATCTTCCTTGGGTGACCCACTACCAAATTCCTTCAAATGATCTTGATTCATTAAAAAACATGGCCGCCAGGGGGGCGGGGCAGTTTTCCTAATATGGTTATATTGAAAACTTTGAAAATCTTCTCGTCTGAAACCACTGGCTGGATTTCAAAATAATTTCACAGAAATGTTCCTTGGGTGACTTTTTTCCAAGTTTTTTTTAAATCATTTTGAATCGTGAAAAAAGTGGCCGCCAGGGGGCGGGGCAGTTTTCCTTATATGGCCATATTGAAAACTTTGAAAATTTCCTCGTCTGAAACATTTGGCTGGATTTGAAAATAGTTTTCACAGAAATCTGCCTTGGGTGACACTCAGGTGAGCGACCCAGGGCCATCTCAGCCATCTTGTTTTAATGATTTGCATGACTTGATTATTATGCTAAAATGTTTTATCTACCAAAAGGAGTAAACCTATTCAGGGTGCATTTTGTAAAAAGAAAAAAAAAAGTAAACTGTAACCAGCAATCTCTTAGTAGAGTCCAAAACTAACAACAGCACCCATACGATGTGCAGTCGATTCGCGCCCAATCTGTTTCCTCCCCTTATAATTTGGCTCCCAAGTCGTTTCCACCCTGGTAGTTTTGTCTTCATTTGCATAGATAGAGTTGTTTTGAATATACTTTAACTACTTGATAATTAGAATGTAAAATCATATATTAATGACATAGAGTTAAGTTTTGGGCGACAGAAATATATATTATAATACCATAATATAATAAGAATTAATTAAGACTCGTATAATTTATTTATTTTATTGACACACTTGTTACAATGTGATAATTGCAATGGCTGTGCATAACGTAGGCATTTATAGTGTTGAAAGAACAGTAGTAAATTTTCACAATAATTCGATGTTTTAAAACATGTTGGCACATAATAATGTTATAATAAGACATATTTCATAATGAAACGTTTGTTTTATAACTATTGTTTACTAATAATGCATTTAAACGTACTGAATTCAATGTGCTTAATATTCATGTATGCAACACTTATACAAGGCAAAGTTGTTCGTGACAACAAAAAATCAAAAATGAAAAATCTGCATTTAAGTTAACTTTTTCCAGAATACAGGACACTGAAACTAATAAAGATGTAAACCAAATAATCGATCATGCCAAATAGGCTTTATGTAATACATTAATTATACTATTGAAACCTTTCTAGAACACGGGGCAATAACTTCGGTGTTTCAGGCCTGATCATGCTTATATTCGACTTCACATGTAATCTTACATTTATAGACAAACTGTGCCCAATTGGTGAAGATTGGATGAACAAGAGCTGTCAGAGGACAGCGCGCTCGATTATTCGCAGTATTTCAGTTGGTACATATTTTGGTAAGTGGAAAGGCATAAATTTGTTAAAATACAAAACTTTCAAGTGAAGCCTTGTATAGTTTATATATTTTTTTTGGAACAAACCACAAAATCTATGTAAAAAGAGTGCATAACTCTGTCAAAATACAAAACAGAGTTATGGGTATGTTGCCCCAGATACTAGAGTTGATGACAAAGGTTAGTTCCAAGTTTAACCAAACTCTAACCAATTCAGACGCGGACGCCAACGCCGACACCGGGGATAATAGGATAGCTCACCTATTCTTCGAATAGTCGAGCTAAAAATGAAGTCTCTATCCTGAATAGTGTCCATTTTGCCTATTTTTTTCACAAACAAAGGGCAATTACCCAGGACCCACCCATAGCATCTTCATGGTTGAAATAGCGGTCTGGTATTTTCAATAAGAACAAAATCTTCTTCTTTGGTATTTATTATTACCAACCTAGTTAACAGAACAGGCCACGTTCGTAAGTTAGCAGATGCACACTTGATCTGGCGATGAAATAGGAAACTTGTTTATTTATTTGGATTTTTCGCCGTGTTTAACAGTATTTCAGTCATATAACGGCAGTTAGTTAAAACTTTTCTTGGGCAAGCTTAGCCGATTGAAGTGGTTTACCAGTATCAAGTGCACATACTTATGCCAGTAACTGACCACTGCCCTACTTGAATCAGCGGTAGGGGGATAAATTATTTCATGACCAATCCCAACACAAGTTATGTTGCCGGGCTGGGGCTCAAACTCACAAACCCCAGATTGACAGTCCAGCGCTCTACCCGAGCTAGCCAAACAACTTATATAAATGTTACTTCCAGCGTCATTAGAAGAGTATTTTAAAAAACAACATAAAACCTGTTATAAGCTGGAATTAAAACGGCAGTACATTATTCTTGTATTTTATTGACATGTTCAGTAGAAGTATAATCACATTCTTTAAGAGATTTGAAAATCACTAAAAATAATAATAATAAACACGAGTCAAAATATGTACCTGGCATTTCAAACAACTATCGTGTGTATAAAACAAGGAACGGAGATTGTTTTCAGCAAGACCACAAATCTAATATGGTATAAACAATCCTTGCTCTGTCAACAGTTCTCTTCTCACGTACAATCACACACTGTGTCAACCTATACATGCCATTATGGCATTAACATTAAATTTAAAGTTCTTCCAAGCAGGAGGCACAAAGTGTTCGATAGGCACATACTTCTCAGGTTTATCAGTCCTTCTTGAATTCTTCTCTGGCTTACTTGGATATTTAACTTGCTGCTGATGTTGTTGCTGCTGTTGTTGTTGCTGGGGGTAACGCTGCCCAGCCCCTATATGAAATATGGAAGAGATATAATTTAATTATATTTAAAAACAAGAGCTGTCTCAGGACAGCGCGCTCGACTATTCATCTGCTTTGTCAAAGTTATGAGCCTTTATCACTACAAACAAGAAAAATATTGAGCGGAAACTGTTTATTTTTATTTTTAGTAACAGTGACCTTGACCCCACCCAACCCATATGCAATCCCAAGTGAGGTCTCGATATAAGGTGTCTATGTATTAAGTTTCATTTAAATATCTCAATGATTTCTCAAGTTATTGACCGGCAACAGTTTTTCTATTTTTAGTAACAGTGACCTTGACCCCACTCACCCCATAAGCAATCCCAAGCGAGGTCTCGATATAAGGTATCTATGTATGAAGTATCATTAAAATATCTCAATGCGTTCTTATTGTGCGGAAACTGTTTTTCTATTTTTAGTAACAGTGACCTTGACCCCACCCACCCCATATGCAATCCAAAGCGAGGTGTCGATTTTAGGTATGTATGTATTAAGTTTCACTAAAATGTCTCAATGCGTCCTTAAGTTTTTGAGCGGAAACCTTTTTTCTATTTTTTAGTAACAGTGACCTTGACCCCACCCACCCCATATGCAATCCCAAGTGAGGCCTTGCTATAAGGTATCTATGTATGAAGTTTCATTACAAAAGCTCAATCCGTTCTTGAGTTATAGAGATATGGAGTTGCTGCACGCAAACTTTAACCTAAATTTAAAAAAGGGACATAATTCTGCTAAAATGCTGGTCATAGTTATGGGTCTTGGCCACTGACCTTATATAATGACCCTGAAGGCATGTTCGAAGTTTCGGATGAATATCTGTAGTAGATATAGAGATATGAAGTTGTTGCACGCAAACTTTAACCTGATTCTTTAAGTGCAAAAAGGGGCATAATTCTGCTTAATTGCAGGTAAGATTTATGGGTCTTGGTGAGTGACCTCACATAATGACCTTGAACAAATGTGTGAATTTTCAATTGAATATCTGTAGCAGTTACAGAGATATAGACATGTTGCACGCAGGGAAAGATCTAGAATGACAAAAGGTTTAGGGTGCTGCTAAAACAGAGCAGGGTGGAAATCCGGACCAGATGTTGATATTTTCTAATAATTTGCTAAATCCAGGGTACTTATTAGTCAAATGCTTGTAAATAAGGTTTTTAAGCATGGTCTATTCATTTGTCATTGAATATTTACAAAAATATATTAAATTTCAAACAATATTCAACATTTCTTTGTTGACCAGCCCAGACAGGGGGGATAAAAAAATGTGCAGGGTGCACCCTGCTATTTCGCTCTATTCTGTGAATAGTCGAGCTAAAAATTAACAATTTCATAAAATGTATCAAAATATAAATAGATTTAGACACTCAGAACCACTGCAATAAAAGTATAGCAAAGGAATATTTTCTAAATGGCTAAAGGACCTTACTCGTCTATGATACGGTTTTGTAACCAATACAAATACAATACTCTAGAGCACCTTTAAAACATATGCTGATTCATATATTACATTTCTAATTTGCTCAAAATATGTTTACCAGTGTGTCTTCTATTGACAGAATAAAAACAAATTTAAAGCAAATGCTGAAAATCCTGAAATGGTACCTTGTTTATCACTGAATTGAGTTGCCAGACTGCGCCGTGGTTTTCCAATACTGCCATCTCGGTTCTAGAATACAATATATATGGAAATTCTAAGTTTCAAATACGGTATATGCATATTCCTTTTCAGCAGTAGTTTCTTATAAATGACAACAGTCAATAAAATATAATTTAGAATATATATATTCTCTTTGTTATCCACAAGTGCAGGCACAAGGTGGATTGCAATTTATCTAGGTGCAATTTGTATTGTTGTTGACTACTGTTTTTCATTCGAAACAACTACAATTATTATTTTACACAGGAACACACTTATATGTGGTTTTGTTTGATTTAGTTTCAGTTATGTTGTTTTTAAACATGTCAATTTGTTCCTTTTCATTATAAATGGTTATGGTGTTTTTAAACACATGTCAATTTGTTCCTTTTCATTATAAATACGATCACAAAAGATACTAATTTACAAGGTAATTTTTACAAAATCAGAATAATATATAATAAAACACAAACCAAGATATGATACTGCTGCTGTGGTGTTGCCTGCTGTTTCTTGTCATATCCTGGTGAGGAAAAGCTTTGAGACTGCGACCGTATGTCAGACTCGGAGTGTTCTCTTGACTTCCTGCCTCTAGTCTCGCGAGCTCTTTCTTTCGAGTCCTTAAAAAACTGCATATATTCGTTATATTCATTGAGATGTAGTTGGGTGAACTGCTGTTGCTGCTTTTGCTTGATTTTCTCCCGCTGTTGACGGGTGTAGCCCGTGGCACTGTCGACTTCACTTGCTGATTTATGGTATGAATTTCCGTCCCTAGCCGAACTTTGCTGGTGTCCTGAGGAGTGGGGCTTGGATGTCATAGACCCTGATGAATTTGATGCATGCAGAGCGTGAGACATCTGTGTGCTCTGCTGCATTGATACCCACTTTCTTAGAGGTCTGAAATTGATAGATGAATAATTATTATCTGTGCATAACATGAAGCTCCTGTGAATTCTAACACACATTGTTTTTGTTTTTCTGAAAATAGGCCAGTGTTTTCTTAAATTTTTTATATATTACTGCCACAAAGAAACATTAATCTTTTGCCCACCCCATAATTATTGTTTGCCTGGTATTATGAACATTTTTTAAGAAAACCATCAATGAAATATCAATATCAGACAATAACGGACACAATAGGGATGCAGTTTTTTCTCCAGATGTCTGGAAAAATAATGATTTTATACTCAAAATTTCCTTCTTCAGGTTATGCAGTTTAGCGAATGAATAATTAAATAAAAATAAAACATTCCCTTTTTATATTTTGCAATTTGGATCTGTAACAAGAGATGTTTGTAAAACATGTATGCCCCCCGACTTGCAGCCAAGTTGTGAATATGCGCAATTGTGAAGATTTTTTTTTAATATGCAAACCCAAGCAGGGTCTCGATAAATGGTATCTACGTATGAAGTTTCATTAAAATATCTCGATGCGTTCTTAAGTTATTGAGTGGAAACCATTTTTCTATTTTTATTAAGGGTGACCTTGACCCCACCCACCCCATATTAAATCCCAAGATATGTCTCAATATAAGGTATCTATGTATGAAGTTTCATTAAAATATCTCGATGCGTTCTCAAGTTATTGAGCGGAAACCGTTTTTCTATTTTTAGCAACGGTTGCCTTGACCCCACCCACCCCATATGCAATCCCAAGCGAGGTCTTGATATAAGGTATATATGTATGAGGTTTCATTAAAATATCTCGATGCGTTCTCAAGTTGATGTGCTGAAACAGTTTTTGCTATTTTTAGTAACGGTGACCTTCACCTTGAACCCACCCACCCCATATGCAATCCCAAGCGAGGTCTCAATATAAGGTATCTATGTATGAAGTTTCATTAAACTATTTCGATGCATTCTCAAGTTATTGAGCGGAAACCATATTTCTATTTTTAGTAATCTTGACCTTGACCCCACCAACCCCATATGCAATCACAAGCGAGGTCTCAATATAAGGTATCTATGTATGAAATTTCATTAAAATATCTCGATGCGTTCTCAAGTTATTAAGCGGAAACCGTTTTTCTATTTTTAGCAGCAGTGACCTTGACCCCACCCACCCCATATGCAATCCCAAGCGAGGTCTCAATGTAAGGTATCTATGCATAAAGTTTCATTAAAATATCTCAATGCGTTCTTAAGTTATTGAGGGGAAACCGTTTTTATATTTTTAGCAACTGTGTCCTTGACCTTTGACCTGTTAATCTAAAAATGTATAGGGTTCTTCCTTTCCTCCCAAGTAACCAGCGTACCAACTTTCATGATCGTAGATCAAAGCGTTCTCAAGATATAGTGCGGAAACGAAATGGTCTACGGACCGACCGACTGACCGACAGGTGCAAAGCAAGATACCCCCACTTCTTTGAAGTGGGGCATAATAAACAACCAATAGACTTACGGTAACTGTGTTGCAATTCATATTGTATTAAATTCACATTCTTATTGTGAACTTACTTTACAAAGGGTATCACCATGAAGAAAGTGTTTGGACTGAGCCCCAGCTGTGTCTTGGATATCTGATCCCTCTTGTGTGCAGGTAGGGAGTCGATAGGGAACCACTGTAAGCTCTGAAAGGCAAGGGCTTGATAAATAAGTCAAGAAAAAGTAACATAATATGTGAAAGATGTTAACAGAGCAACAGGTAAGGCAGGTATTTGCGTAAATAGGCAATGCTGAAACGCTCTTTACGCGATTAATTTAAACTTGAGTGATAAAACTCAATTCATATGCCAAATGCAAAAGAAATAATATGTCGTTTTTAAAGAATTTTTAATGTATGATGATAAGCATTGTAAGAAATGCATGAGTAGGTCGCAAGAGTTAGTAACAGAACATATTAAAACTACTAAGTATAAAAGTTTGACGTCATCAAAGAAAAGCTAGGCATCTTGTTCTGCAAGCTGCTAGCAACACCTATATCAAAATCTTTCATTTGACTTCATTTGTCTTTGATGTGAAGCCGATTATTTTAAATGAATGGGGTAATATACAATTCAGGGGAAAAATTTGTTAGCCTTCTGCAAATTCCATGTTTCTAAGTTCAAACATATACTATATTCTCCATTTAACAGTAATTATTAATCAATAACAAAACCTTAATCTCTTTTCTTGTCTTTGGCTTAAATTTGGTATCCAGGGGAACATTCTTGATGATAAACAGACTTGTATGCTGGTCATTCATCTTGTTCTCCAGGAAGCAATCCTTGTCTATCAAAGACGCCACATCAAAACCAGTCTCTTCAAACACCTACAATGACATACCAGTAAGGCCAACAACAAAAATAGTCCTGCTTCTGGTCCCCGTACCTAACCTTACTTTTGCTGCCTACCCTACATATTTTGGCCCCCCCCCCACAAAATAAATATTTTATTTATTTTTTTTCCATCGATAACTTTTCTTTTCACTCAGTTTACTAAACAAGATTTTAAGAGAATTTTTTAGCATCAAAGGTACTTCAGTCGCACAAATTACTTTTATCTTTATTTTGTTTTAAATTTATTTTCGGGGTATTGTTTTCAGATAAGTTGGGCATTGCCTTTTGATTAAATACATGGTTGTTTACCGGTAGTTTTTCAAATTTATACAGGTACATGTAGTTAAGTTGGCATGGTGGTCGATCAGTTTGGGATAAAGGTTTTGCAATCTGTCAACACATTACTCATCTGTATTGTATGTCACTTCTGAATAGACACCTATATGGAACACACACCATCCCCCCATCATAAGAAAAAAAAAAAAAAAAAAAAATTAAAATATTGGGGCCGGAGACCAGAAACAGAACTATTTTTTTATTTGGCCTAACATTCTCAAAAACAGAAAATTCTTATATACTTCTCATCTGGGTTTTACATACAGTCATGGGTTTAAAACAATCAATCCATGATACAACTTATATTGTATCTTAAATCACACATTTGGATTTTTAGCAATTTTACTAACTTTTGGAAAATCAGATTTTATTGAATTACACGATATATGGATTTTAATGTACAATTACAAATGTTTAAGAATTTTGCACAGTTTGAAAAGTAATCAAGCATTTTTTTTCATAACAACAAAATGAAACAAAATAATATATATCAGATAAAATATATTTTGTCAGGTGTATCTTATACAAAATAAATGTGATTTATTATATAATAACTTTATCACTGAAGTGTTTTGTTGCAAAATAATAACATAGGTCATCAATTAGTCATTGTGTTATGATTTATTTTGAAGGTAAATTTATGAAGTCTTTTTAAGTATTTTATTTTATAATATTAATATTAGGCATGTCATGGGAAACCCTGCCTTAATGCATGTGCGTGAAGTGTCGTCCTGGATCAGCCTGTGCAGTCCGCACAGACTAATCCAGGCAGTCCGCACAGACTAATCCAGGCAGTCCGCACAGGCTGATCCAGGACGACACTTCGCCTACACTGGATTATGTTTAGACCAGACTTCCTTGAAACAGAAAATACTATAAAAGCAGAAAGTGCCGTACTGGATTAGCCTGTGCAGACTGCAGTCATTTTAAGTATTTATTTCACAAAATTAATATTAGGCATGTCATGTCATGTCACGCCTCATATAAACAAGCAAGCTGACCGAGTAGGTTGTTAACCACCAGTACCTCTCTGATAGCACACTCCCAAGGGGATTCACTCTCGTTGACTTTGCCCTTTGGAAATCCCCAACTGGCCTTTGCCCAGAACCCTTGCACTAGCAGGCACTGAAATAATGAATGCACATTATATATATCTAATACATTTCTTTGTTAGTTGTGTTATTTCACTTGTTTTTATATAAAATTTTCTTTTTGGAATCTATGACAAACATTTTGATATAAATTGTCAATTTGTCCATCTGTGAACAGGTCCCTTTAACATGAGTATTTCAATCAACCATGAATCTAGCTGAGCATCTGATTTTGTTTGTCAATTAAATCAAGTTAAAAGATAAGATAATGGTAATTATACTTCTATAAATAAAATGATGTGTATTATATACATTTATTTTGTTTTACTATCTACATACTCACATTTTATTTAATTCCATATTTTACTTATCAGCTGAGTATTATTTGCCAATAAAGAGCCTCACAGACATTTTCCAGAATAAATAAGTACAATGTAATTAAATAACGGGTCTTTTTCAATGCCAAATTTCTGAATTAATTTAAGGCTATCGCATCAATTAAGACTCACATTGACAAGGCATTAACAGAAACCTTTTATAGCAAGCATATTTCATTTCAGTGCGGCTGCATTAATGGAAACCTGTTACATTCATATTTCCTTCTACATACAAGGCGTGTCGTGGAAAACCCAGGCTTAATTCATCTGCATAAAGTATCGTCCCGGATTAGCCTGTGCAGTCCACACAGGCTAATACTGGCCGACACTTTCAGCATACAGTGGATTTATGTTTAGAAGATACTTCCTTGAACCAGAATATACCATAAAAGCGGAAAGTGTTGTCCTGGATTAGCCTGCGCACACGCACTGGCTAATCCGGGACGACCCTTTACGCAGATGCATTAAGCCCGAGTTTCCCACAACACGCCTCATACGTATTTCATTTCCGGATCCAGCATGATGGCCCCATATGTGGGCACGCTCATCTTGTAGGATTTCCAGTTGCCAAGTATCTTGTCCACCTCTTGGACATGGCTGCTTAATGATGGACAGTGGTGAAATACTGAGAGATGATGTTAAGAAAACCATCTTGCTTGTTGATGTGGTCATTCAATAAAATATGTACCAGTTTTATGTACTTTATACATGATACGAGTGTTACGTTTTATAAATGATATGAGTGTTACATTTTTATACATAATATGAGTCTTACATTTTTTACTGTTTGGTCTCCGTGAAAGTCCCAAACAGATTATGCGCATGCACACCATTGATTAAACGCTGCAAAACGATGGAAGTTTTTATTGAATTGCGCGATTTGTAGACGTGATTTTGAATTCTACTGGATCCATATATCTCAATCATAGCGTTGAACCATGAAAGACAGCGGCTTGCAAAATGAAGCAAAAGGTCGCAAAAAGATATAAATTATAGTTCGTAAACAGAAGTGTACAAGGAAGCATACCAGTTTGCATTATAGGTTATGTACTTGTAAATTTGGAACAAAAGGATATGTAGATTGTTCGCAATGGCTTAAACCGGATCTATTTCTAGTCCTCTATCCATAGCAATCTCTGAATTAATTTATGGATAGTATTTGGTGGACCAATCCACTAATAGCAAGGAATTGTTGCGCTGCTCTGATTGGCATGCTATCAATGATCTCCCCTTGTCATGATATGAAGATCATTAACTCCTGAACCATTTGTTGATCTTGTAAATATATTATATAGCAGTTACTTCCCTTGATATCTTTTATACCTATTGTTGTATGTTTATTGCTACACTTCACATGTAGACGTTGAACCAGTAACACGCAATTGAAGGATATATAAAGATATTGTGTTCTTATTATTATTCATAAGATAAAATAGACCCTTTTCACATTCCCGTTATCGAGTGCTGTAGGAGTTGTTTCCCTTGATAAAGCGAATCGAGAACGAGGCTGACGATGTATTGGCTGTAATTATTCATAAACAAAAATAATGTTCAGTGGAGAAAATGTCCAATAAACTTATAAAATGTAGTTTGTTTGTTTTCATTAAACTTATATCTATTTTATTCACTTAATTATGTATACGTGGATATGTTCCAAATACTTCAATTTTAAGGCAAATACTAAACAACATAACCAAATCTGCTTACGAAACTATGTTGGACATCAATTTATGATTATGTTACTTCATATTCAGATCTAAATTTTAAATGATTGAAATAAGTCTAAAATTGCTGAATTTCAATGATTACAGTTTACAAAATTATTAATTAATTAATAAATATTTAATTAACAGAAGCAGTTCGTTAATTTATTCCGGATTCAGTGTCGGCTGGGGTAATTATATAACAGCTTGACAGTTATAAATAACATTATTATTATTATTATTATGCAATATTAGCTAGAAAGTGATATTCCGGAGTATGCTTTTTTGTTGATTTGAGTGAAACAACTTAAGAATTCTACCGAGTTATCCAGAATTGATCAAAGACGTTTTTTTTATTGTACTCACTAATAATAGAGAACCAAAACAAACGAAAATATGACTAAAAAAAAATTTCATTATTTTATATCAAAACGTTAAAAAGCGTTAATTATCGTTATATGTATTCCAACTTTGTGTACAAACAAATGTATATTCCATTTATAAACTATCATAACTTGAAGCAAATGATCAGGATAATGGCCAACTAAATTAAAATTTTGTCTTAAATAAAGTTATTTTTATTTTAAATGATAGTTATTTCACTTGTTATCAAGTAGAAGTTCATGAAGTCAGTGGCACAGCTGCTGAGACAATAACCCGTGTATTACTTCACTAATTGGTATGCACTTTGATTACGTAATTGTGCCACATGTTATTTAAAATTACAACGTATATATACACATTATGGTTACATAATAATGGTTATGTGTTTATACAAGGTTATGATCTTATACTTGATAAGACCAGGTTTGAACAATACAAAGTCTGTCAGTCTCAGAGAAATTACTTAAGTCCAAATTGCATATTTTGTTCCCATTTTTAGCGACGATATACTAACTAAACTGACACTCTCTTATCATCATTATTATATTATGTACCATGCAATTTCTGTTTATTAAGAAGTAAACTAAGTGAATATTTGTAACATTTTAAAAGTAATAAACTGTAAATGCAACCAGTATTAACCACTATCAATACATCGCGAGCCTCGTTTTCGATTCGCCGATAAATTATTGTGTCATGATAATCGCAAAAAATGGGAATGTGAAACTCGTCTATTAAGGGCATTATCATAACACCCCTGTTTCACGATATTGAAAGCAAAGAAGCAGGGAAGATCACTGTGCAATGGCCATGTCAAAAGCGATACTTGATTCGATTTGCGGTACTTAAGAGCCAAGCTGTCGCGGCGGTCTATAAACCTTTTTTTGTCGTTGAATACAATATTTTCTTAATGACTCCATCAACATACTATTATATAATAATATTTCTTCAAAAATGCGTTAGAGAAAAAAGGAAATTATCTTGTTTTGATTTGTGTCTATATTTTTGCAAAATACTGTCAATATGCACCTATAATCGAGTAGCTATAATATAGATTTTTCATAGGATACTTTGGGCGGAGAAATCTTTGATTCCACATGTTTTGAGTTCTTGGTTTTCAGCACAGTAGAAATCCAAATAAAACCAATGAGCAAGTTCAATTTGAAAAAACACTCGGATCAAATCTTCCCTTACTTCCTCTGGGATGTTTATAATGAAGCGACTGAAAAAGAAAAAAACACAGAGAAAATAATCAGATAATACTTAAAAAAATTTCATCTGAACTGTTTCGGAAGATTTACACATACGCTATTCTTGCAATAAATTAAACTTTATGTAGCATGGCTACATGATTTTTTGGGGATGTTTTGATCATGAATCCCAATCTATTTCCTAGAAGGTACATGTTTTCTGATTATAAAACTGAAATGATCATGACAATATCTTACTTGGAAGTGAAGTTATTACAATTTTTGTAGAGCACCCGTCAAAGTGCAATAAAACGTTATACAAGAAAAAAACATGAAAAGTCAGCCCAACTATGAATTTGTGTTTATAAAGCTAACAGCTATGGGGGGAAATGTATTTTTTAAATGGTGTATGTTTTCTGATTACAAAACTGAAATAAAATCATAATTATCTCACTTAGAAGTGTTGTTATGACTATTTTTGTACACCACCCGTAAGGCTACAATAAGACGCAAATTGGGAAAATACATGAAAAATTAAGACTACTGTCATTTTTTTCATTATTAAGATAACACACTTTGCCAAAATGTAATTTTGTAAAGGTGCATGTTTCCTGATTACAAAACTGAAATAAAATTTAATTTATCTCATATAGAAGTGTTGTTATGACTATTTTTGTACATCATCCGTAAAGGTGCAATAAATGTAATGCAAAAACAACATAAACAGTAATACCAACTATGAATTTTTATTATTAGGCTGAATACATAATGTCCATGTGTGCAGCCTAATTTTAAATACTAGTTGGTATGATTGTTCATGTTTCTTGCATTACATTTTATTGATAGTTTTATAAAAATCAACTGTTCTTTATGTGACTTGTTTTGCCGCAATGATTTTTACATACAAACATGATATATAGTCAACAATTATTATGCCCCAATTTAGTTCTTAACCATATTCTAAAGATATGTGTAAAACGGTGTATATTTCAGCAATAGGAAAATTTATAGCGATTGCTCGTAAATATCCACTTAAACATTAATTGAAATACCAGACTGACAAATGTACGAACCGACTGGGTACGAATTGTTTCGACGTAATTGGTTGTATAATTAAAATAATTAAACAATTGACAACGCATATGCCCTTGTTTAACATATAGGATCCATCTTAATACACGCAATATATCCCTACTAGTGTGTCGACAGCAAATATATCTCAAATATTGATATTTCTTCCGTATTCACGGTATTGTTATTCGTACACACCGCCGCCATCTTGGAATTGCGTTCAGTTTAACATGGGTTCGGAAAAGACCCATAAACAATAACTTTCCGGTTAAATTCGTTCTAAAGAAAGGTAGCATTTAATAAAAACCAAATTCATTGTTAAATATGTAGCCTGAAATCCAGCGAAATCGTCTTGTTTTTAAGAAATATTGGATTTTACACTTTTTCTGCGGAATTTTCGTATCTAAAAATAATACTCACGTGGATTCTTTTATGGTTTCCCTGGTATTTCATCATCGTATTACTATATGCAAAGTAGATTGGTTCCAGAAATTTACGTTTTATATGAATGTAAGACCGAAATAAAATGGTCCCAGCATTGGGCCGCTTTTCGCTACTAATTAATATTCATGAGCTTCCTCCAAGGGACACTACTCTCGCTGCTTTGGCATCGCTACTTTATGTGGAAAAGAGTTCATAAACAAAAATTATTTATATAAACATAATGCCAATCAGAGATCTATTAATTATTTATAGATCTTTGTGCCAAAAAATTCAACCCAGCCTACATCATAACATGCCCTCATTCCTTTTGTATTGGTTTCTAAATATTAATGTGATTAATTATTAAGCATGCATTCCACAACCCTTAAAAAGTTTAAATCGTTTGTAAAAATCTTTAAAGACAAAGTGCACGAATTTTTATGCAAATGGTGTTTATTTACCTGCATAAATCATCGAGTACATAGGCCGGAATTTGAAAACTAGGTGTGTTTGGAGGCTGGTGAGAGCTGGATGACATTTTTCAGTGAACAACTTTTAGTTTTTACAGAGGTTACGGTTCACTAATAAAAATAAGCCTATAACCAAAATTATGATCGTGTAACCTTTCCTAGGAGTCACGTGATTAGTCTATCTCTCACTCTCTGTGATTGGCTCGAAACAGTTTACCCAATCAGAAGCTGGGTTTGAATATCAATGACGTCATCGCCGACATAAAGAAGCTTGGGAAACAAAATGGAAGAAGGAATGCATTGAAAATTATAAATTTTACACCATTATGACTTTATTGTGCTTATTACTATCCAGCCATTAGTGAGAGACCAATAGTGGGGTAAAAATGTCGCTGTCTCAGGAGGACGTCGACGAATACAAGTCGTCTTTGAAGGACCTGAATTTCAACAGCAAACCGCTAATCAACATGCTGACGATGTTGGCAGAAGACCATGAACACCACGCTCCAGAGATCGTTTCTGTAATTGAAGAGCATCTCACCAAGGTTCTTTTTCTGTTTGAATGATATATTGTCTTTTAATCATCGAATAATGGTTTATTTCATGATTTCGTTCTAAAGAATAGTCACATAAGCAAACGTCATGTGACTTTCAAAGTGAGGCTCAATATAAATATAGCATATGTTTACCTGTTTGTTACTATATACATGTTTTAATTGTTGTACGTATGAAAATAAAAGTCGCAAATTGATATTTTCATTCATTATTTGAATAATGCTCTCTTGATGCTTGTTGTCTAACCTGGTATTTAAAAATTAGTATGAACTGCACATGAGGATATTATATTACCTGTTCAGCCACAAGTTGTGGTAGTTTTAGAGTGAACGGAAGAGCGCAAAGTAAATGTGGGTTAAACGAGCAATTCGTTGATCAGATGCACAGGATGTCAAAAGATATTCACTTAGGTATGTTAAATTCCTCACATGTTGTGTCAACTGATGTGTTTTATGTTAAGTTTTTCAAAAAGTGTATGTTGCATATATTTATGTTACATTAAATTCATAATTATTAATGTATTTTTTAAAACACAAGAAATGCTTCAGTTGACAAAGCATTGGTGTTGAATTTTTCCAAACACTGCAGTTTGAAGGATTATGCTGTTCGTGCAGCACAACGCAACAAATACAATCAATATACGCTTGACACTTCAGACGTTCAGTATATTAACGTGACTCATAAGTGAGAACATACATTTGTGTTAATTCTGATTTGTTGTACATTAAGTGGCGAAACAATTCAGTATTCATTGAAATAGTGTGCTTCTTGAAAGATTGCTGAATTTAATGTGTTGCTTACTCGTTGTGTTGTAATCTGTATGATTTTTTTAAGAATTAAATAAAAAATATCACAGACTGCTTAGTTTAAAATGAGCTTCTGCCAGTTGCGAAACTTGACAGTTGTATACGGTGTGTGATTTATGCTGGAAAATAATCACTATCACTTAAAAGCATGTGACAAGAAATGTGGAAACTCAAAGACTACAATGCTACAGATTTCAAGTCAAGTGACAACTATGGACTACTTAGGCTGCTTGACAAGCCACATTAGATTCGGAATTAAAATGCAATGTTAACAAAGTAGTGATTAAGTACATAATCGTTCACACAAGTATTGTCAGCCATTGCGAATCCTGAATATGGATTTGAAATACACATTTATAAAATCAATATCAAACTATGTACTCAAAATAAAATCCAAAAAGTAATTGCTAGAAGGATGTACCATGGCATGAACATAAACCAGCAACATTAATTCCTAAAATTTTTTAATTCTTTCAAAAGACAGCTGCAAGGTAACAAAGATGTGAAATCTTGATGGTAAGTTCATTTGTAAGTATTTTTGTACATAATGCAGTAATAACTGGTTAGTCAACTTCTTTTAATGAAGTTAATTCTTCATACACTTGAGGAAGTTACTACCAAAGGTAAGCTTTAAACACATTTTGTTTTTTAATTGAGAATTGACTGTAAAAACTGGCAGAAAGAGCACAAAATATGCATGATACAATGTGTTAACATCAGTTGGTAAGTACACTCAGAAATCCGAGTAATTTTAAAACGGTTCTGTTCAAACTAGTAATGTAGAAGTGATAAACCACATGGTAGACGAGGTAAGCATACAAGCACACAAATTGTTTTTGTTAACATGCTTTGTGTTGAAAGCATTTCAGAATTGCAAGATTGTGTGGCTCGGCTGTTCTTCCCGTCATTTCTGTAAGAAGAGCTGGTGGGATGCGGTGCAGTGGCTGAAGGAAACTGTGTTTGACTTTATTTTGAATGCATGTAATTCTTCTTGTATGTTCACAGTGTAAACCAGAGAAAAAACTACCAGTTCTATATTTGATGGATTCAATCATGAAGAATTTGGGAACCTCAAGCTACAAATCCTTGTTTACCAAGAATATTGTGAATACATTTACTTCTGTGTTTGAGCAGGTTAGAAATCCATTGTTTATAAGTATTGCTTTTAGCTTGAAATTTCCAAGAGAATGAATGAACTGTACTCAGTTGGCACTAGCAGTGGTAGGTTTTCAGGTTATCTGTATTTTTTAAAATAAATTTTAGTTTGAATGTGCGTTGTCACAAAAGTAAAACCAGAGTTTTTTTTCTGGGTGATATTGATCATTCTTTCTGCTGCTAATCATGTGTATGGTATTTTTTGCAATTCTTACATAATCACATGTTACAGGTTTTAAGTGTGAAAAAGTACATGTCAACTAAATTTAAATAATTTTTGGCACAGTTTTGTTTAATTTCATTCCGTTTGAATCAACACAGAAACATGTTGTTCTGGAAATTCAAGACTTACCAGTACTTCAGTTAATCTGAATCGTAAAGGTTAGATGCAGTGATTGCCATTTTGAGATGGACAAGCAGTGCAAGCTTGGGTCACTGCCACCATTGAATCATTCATATTTTGTATTTCATATCATTATGTTCAAATTTGAAATGGGATAATTCATACAATGTTACTAACAGGAAACAATTCAGTATGATCGAAATTTGTATTCCAGCAAGTTTAATAATAAAGTGTAATATTTTGTATTTTAATGTGAACACTATCATGAAGTGTTTTCTGTCATCTGCTTAGTGTATATATTTGATGCGTATATTTAAAACTTGTGATGATTTTGACCTTTGTGCAAAGAACTGTGTGTGCAAGAATGTTTATTTGTATTTAGCTGTGTATGTTGTTGATATCTAGTTAGTGATGTGTTATTTTTGTTTGAGGCCATTTTGATGTAATTTTTTAAATAGTGATTTATGCATTAAAAAGGAATTTGGTGGTGAGAAATTCATATTGCTTCTATAAAACATTATGTAATGACAGATAGGGGTTATTAGGGGTTATATCAAAACCTCAGCTTATAAACAAAACTGAATTCACTGTTTCAGTGAGCTTTCTTAACCTGATTTACTGTGTTAAAGGTTTTGTTAAGATCCGTTTGTTTTGTAAACCGGTACTGTTAAACACTCAAAGATTTGAGCTTAACTTGTTAAAATTTTTAGCTCGACTATTCGAAGAATAGGTGAGCTTTCCTGCTACCCCGGGCGTCAACGTCTGCGTCCACTTCTGAATTTGGTTCAAGTTTTTATTCAAAAGTCTTGTAACTTCAAAACCACACAAGTTATTCACTTGAAACTTGGAATGTACCTTTGTCATCAACTCCAGTGTTGGGGGCAACATTCCCCATAACTCTGTTTTGTATTTTGACAAGAGTTATGCCCCTTTTTCACTGAGATTTTCTGGTTAAACTATATATTCAAAAGTTTTGTAAGTTCAAAACTACATAAGTTATTCACTTGAAACTTGTAACTAACCTTTGTCATCAACTCCAGTATCAAGGGCAACAAACTTTGTTTGTATTTTGACAGAGTTATGCCCCTTTTTCACATAGATTTTCTGGTTAAAGTTTATATTCAAAAAGTTGTAACTTCAAAACTACGTAAGTTATTCACTTAAAACATGGAACTAAACTCCGGTGTCAGGGGCAACATTCCCCATAACTCTGTTTTGTATTTTGACAGATTTATGTCCCTTTTCACTTAGATTTTCAGGTTAAAGTTTATATTCAACAGTTTTGTAACTTCAAAAGTACATAAGTTATTCACTTAAAACTTGGACCTAACCTTTGTCATCAACTCCAGTATCAAGGGCAACATTCCCCATAACTCCGTTTTGTATTTGACAGAGTTATGCCCCTTTTTCACATAGATTTTCTGGTTAAAGTTAATATTCCAAAGTTTTGTAACTTCAATACGACAAAAGCTATTCACTTGAAACTTGGAATATACCTTTGTCATCAACTCCAGTATTAGGGTGAACATTCCCCATAACTCTATTTTGTTTTTTGATAGAGTTATGTCCCTTTTTCACATAGATTTTCTGTTTAAAGTTTATGTAAGTTTTGTTACTTCAAAACTACATAAGTTATTCACTTGAAACCTGGAACTAACCTTTGTCATTAACTCTAGTATCAGGGGCAACATTACCCATAACTCTGTTTTGTATTTTAACAGAGTTAGCCCACTTTTTACATAGACTTTGTGGTTCAAGTTTTTGTTCCAAAAATTTATAAACGCTACAAGGCTTCACTTAAAAATATTGTATTTTAAAGACGTTCGCAACAAAAAGAAAATAATTGGGTTAATGTCTCCTTTTGCTTCATTTTTTCTTTCTTGTATATAGGTTACAATATACTAATTTCATCTCTAATGTCCATTCAAAATAAATATTTTTAATAGTAAAAGTTTATAAAGCATATATAATAATCAAAAACACTATGCAATGTATTTCCAAACAAATTTAGTTCAGAAATGATCCATTTAATATTTTCATTCTATTGATACGTTGTTTATGTATGTTAAAACGAAACAGGAAAAAGGCTAGTCAGGTACCCTATATAAAATCCAATATTCCCCAAACAAGTTCGGTGAGCCATTTTTTTAATTAATGTTTTGGTGTAAATATACACTGGTGCATGTCTGTGCGAAATTTAAGAAATCTGTCGTTTGGAACAAAATATGCATTTGATAAAAATTAACTTTCAGAAAGCATTATTAGTTCCTATTTGACACGCTAAAATTTCCAGCCAAATTCATTATTTAAGCAGTATTTACTGTAGGTAAAACATTTTTATTATCAACATACACATGTATATTGCCAAACGAAGCATGTACAAACATATCAGTTGAAAGAACTATAACCTTGCTAGAAAAATAACCATCCTATATACTTAAAACATGGATAAAAATAGAAACTGAAAAAGGGGCATCGACAGGTACCATATTCAAAACCCAATATTTTAGGAACAAGGCCGGTGACCCCTATTTTTTAAGACTGTTTTAGTTTCAGTATACAATGACACATGTATGTGTGATCTTTAACAAAATCTGTCGTTTGGAACAAAAGATATTCGTATATTTGATAAATTATTGATGTTTTCACAGGCAAATTTAATGCAAAATTCACCTCGTTAAGCGTCCATTACAAGTCGTTTGGTAAATGATAACTGTAGATAAAGCGCGTTTTATCATTAAACTGCACTTGTATATTACCAAACGAAACATTAAAAAATGATGCATTTAAAAATTGCCATCTTTGTTTGAATATAAACGCTATATATTACTCAACATTCTAAGTAACACACACTGAAAAAAGGCTTTGACAGGTACCATATTCAAAATTCAATATTTCCAGAAAAAGGCCGGTGACCCCTATTTTTTAAGACTATTTTAGTTTTAGGATACATTGATACATGTTTGTGCCAAGTTTTAAGAAAATCTGTAGTTGGAACAAAATTGAAGGACATTGTTACGTCTTTAACAAATTTATGCCTCTTGCACTATCCAAAATATGTACCAACTGAAATACTTCGAATAGGCGAACGCGCTGTCCTCTGACAGCTCTTGTTCTTACTTATACTAAATTGATGTACGTTAGATTTCATTTGCACATCAAATTATTATGATACTAATGTTCATAAGGATTAAATTGGTACATTATAAGTTTTTGCTTCTCGTAGGGGAAAACTCAAATTTCTACTTTTAAATTTATTTCATGGTATGTAGAACTTGAAACAGTTGATTTATAGGACACCTGAACATACTTGAGACCTGGGGATAAGTGGCTATTTTGAGGATATTTAATTATAATGGGGTTTTCTAGCTACCTGGCATGCTGAAAAAAAGGCAGTGACTTGAGCTTGCTGGCAATGAATTCGAACTGAATAATATGCTACCAAACGATTAGTGCTTAATAGCTGCGCTGAAGGCCATTGCTAACAAGTCTTTCTTGCTATAGGTTGATGAGAAAACCAGGGCGGCAATGTACAAACTCCGGCAAACGTGGGCAGCATTACTACCCAACCAGAAACTGTACATGATAGACGTAAAAATCAAAAACCTGATGGACCCAGCCTGGCCAATAACCGCCACCCCAGAGAAGGCGAGCATACATGTCAACCCAAAATTCTTGCAGGCGGTAAGGAAATAATTCAGAGTTGGTCAAAAGTAACTCGCAATTATAAATGGCTATCAGTCAGACTGGTTTTGTTTCTGTATTTCTTTGCCTGTAAGTGATTATTAAAGTACATACATATTCAAATTCTTAAAAGTTCATTTTAAATATTCTCATTTTAATTCCAGAGCAGTGAAGGTGAGCGTTCATCACCAGAAATGCAGTCGTCTCCAGAGTTGGATGCAGAAATGGAAGAAGCAGAGATGCGACAAAAGTTGATTGCAAAGCAACAGGAGTTGATAAAACTGCAAGAAGCCCGTCTTGAACTGGAGCTGGCTGAGGCAGAGGAAAAACTTAAACAGAAAAAATTGCAGGTACTGGGAAAGAGTTAACTGGTAAATTAGCCTTCCATGTAATCATACCATCATTTATTTGCACGGGTGAAAGTTTTCAGTATTAACACTGGTTTCAGTATTGTTGATAGTTTTTTTCCAATATAAAGTATAATAAAAACTACGTTTTCAGTATTTTCT
The DNA here is from genome assembly GCA_027627225.1 of Congeria kusceri. Taxonomy (NCBI): domain Eukaryota; kingdom Metazoa; phylum Mollusca; class Bivalvia; order Myida; family Dreissenidae; genus Congeria; species Congeria kusceri. The sequence continues at coordinate 92,487,233 of CM051025.1, forward strand.
CAATTCTGAATTCACCCATGTATTTGTGTTCAGATTTTTATCTGTTCTGTAAAATGGTTGTTCTTTTTCACAATACTACACTAAGCATAAGAAGAGCTTTTGTAATATATTACATTTTGTTTTAAAGCAGTTTTATGAATTCTTCTCATTTTGTTTTCAGCCCTCAAAGTCCACACCAGTTCCTTTGCCTCAGGCAAGTGTTTCACCAGAAGCAGTGCCATTAAGAGACCCACGCCAGCGACCCACAGACCCACGACTGCGTGACCCTAGACTCAGCAAAGCAGCCGAAAACTCGCCTCATTCCTCTAATCAGCGAACTGCAAGTTTACAGTCACCGCCTGACTCTGCCACAGGGACCTTGGCCAGCATACCTCCAGGACCTGGCATTCAACAAAGTGCTCCATTCACAGCATTCCCAGAGGGTCATGGTCATGGACCTGTTACTGATTTATTTCATTATCCAGTTCAAGTTCTACCAGCCCAAACTTTCAGTCATACACATGGTCATGGGCCTCTCTTGTCACAGGCTAGGGGTCCATGGCAGCCATTTTCAGTTCCTAGTCAGCCAGGTCAGTCTTTTAAAGGCGAAGTGTACTCCCCAGAGCCTGCTAAATTTAGTGATGACAATGACTCTGACTCTAGTAGCAGATCAAGTGCTCAGGAATTTACACAAAATCGTGATGCTAGAATGCAATATAGTCTGCATTCAGACCCAAGATTGTTGGACCAAAATAACCCAAGACCTAAACATGTTAGTAGTCCTTCAAATCTAGAAGATTCTGTAACAAAGATTCATGATCAACCAGAGCCTGATAAACCTGTTAGTAAATCAAGCACTTCTAGTAGTGCTAAATGGACAAGCGCAAACTTCCGTGAGAAGTATTCATCACATATAAAACATTCTCAAAAACTGTCAATTGATAATTCAAATAAATCCCGAGATCCAAGAAAACAACCTCGAGATGAAACGAAGTCAGACCCTGTTAGACATTTAGAAAGTTCAGTTTCACAGCCAAGTATTGTCAGGCAAGTGGATACAAAGGTTGAGTCTGGTAAATCTAACAAAGCAGAAGGCAGTAAATCAACTGACACCCATTCATTTGTACGTAAAAGTTCAAGTGACTCTCGGCGAAGCAACTCTAGAAGTATTTCAAAAGAGAGAGAAAGCAAATCAGATACTAAACTGAAAGTGTCATCGCAAGCAAAGCATAAAAATTCTGACTGTAAACCAAGAGATTATGGACAATCTAAGGAATCGGTTGGTGATAAGAATACTGACGGAAAGAGTAGGGAAAGGGGTGCTTCACCACATCGGAGGACCTCTCCACAAGCACACTCCTCAAAGACTAGTCCAAAACACGGTGCAGCAGGGGAAGCAAATGACTCGGGGGGAAAGTCCACATCCACTGGGAAGACAAACAAGGCAAGGATGTCGGAAACATCCTCCAAGTCTTCTTCTAAAACCAGAAAGTCTGATCCTGGACCAGTACCCAGCAAAAGCTCATCGAAGGTTGATCTTGATACGAAAAGGACTAGTAGCAGCAGTGTTGCATCTCTGGCCAAGGCTAGTAAATCTGATACTAAGATTAAAACTGATAGCATGGATACTGATGATCAGTCTGTGCGTCAGGGTAAGGATAATGAGAAAAGGGCTAGAAGTAAAGAACTCGAAGAAAGCAAACCAAGTGCCAAGAAAATTAAACTTGATCCAGCATCAAGTGAATCTGAATATTTCTCTGAAGAAAACATGCCCGAAGAAAGCTTCCCAGAAGAAACCGATTCAGAGAAATGTAATTCTTCACACCAGCCTATGGATTTGAATAAAAACGTTGAAGTCAAGTTAGAAATTGAAGATGATATCAGGTATACTGCTTGGCAAAGTTTGCTGATTATAAAAGTATTAGAGTGGATTAAAATCCATGTCATTTGCATTGTTGAATTATATTTTTTAGTTCAGCCAAAAAAAAATTATAGCAAATCTTGTCAATTCCAGTTGTGCTCTACAGCTTGCTGTTCTCCATTTGTTATCCCAATTTTTTTTTCAACAGATTTTTATGTGTCAAGATTTTGTTTCAATGATTACAGTATGTTTTCAATTAAAAGTGCATTATCATTTAAAGCATGTATTGATTGCATTTTATAACAATATACATCCTGCCAAATAAACTGGTTTTTTTTTGCAGCACAATGGTTGACGTGTTTTATGTTTTGTTCTATTAGGATATGGTGTGTGAACTGTAAAAAAAGAAAAATGTGGTGATGTGATTACTCCTGTGTTGTTTGTTTCTACTGGGCTGTATTATTTCGACATCTATCATATAAGTCTGAAACGCATAAAATATTCACAGTCAATAACAACTGGCATCACGTCTTCACAACTTTGGAAGGACTTGCCCATTCAGATATAAGCAATACAACTTAAACTTGCCCGAATCAACCTGAACTTTTCCGAAATTAGGAAATAAAAACCAATAGATTATCTATTATTCGGATGGTTATGCTGATGTTCATGTAGTCATATGGAAAAACTAGTGATTATGATATATTGCAAGAAATAAGTTCTTGACATGGTGTATTTTTGGTAAATGAATCTTTTAATTTCATAATTTTGCATCCTTGTACTTGCCCGTTCGTGCAGACAGGTTCCCAGGCTTGTGGCAAGTGGGTTATTTCAAAGTCTGATGTGATCCTCTACTGGAACTCATTTTAATTAAACGAAAATTTTAATATCTAAATATACTGTTGCCAAAAACTTAAAGCACCTACTTTGAAGACAAATTTGGAAGAACGTTGCATGTTATTGGACGTTCATTTAATCTTTCCTAAATACTTGAACTGACTTAAACATATATCAGATTCTTGATGGGAAAGATATTTAATCGTGTTTTATTCCACAATCTGCAACACGAAAAGCACTTCAACAAGTTATTGCAAATGTAGACATATTGTCATGAATTTAACTAATGCTGTATATAAGCAATTCGTTTTAGATGGGCAGTCACCGTGAAACTGAAACACACTATACATATTTTGGGTTTTGATGAGAACTAGCCAAACACAGTTTCTGATTGTTTGATTAATGTAGTTTTAACGATGTTTTACAATGATCATTGAATTATTTCCAAAGGTTATTCCATATACACTAACAATGAAAATTTCTAATTTTTCACTCTGCAAGGTCTAAAGTTTTGCTCTTGATAATAATTGAACATATTGTAGAGATCTATTCGGTGGTGAAGATGAAGATTTTCGAAGCCAGAAAATGCCTCTGAAGTCTCCCAGTAGTAAAGCCTGGGACCAGTACAAAGCAAATAGGTCTGACATATTTGCGGAAGATATAACTCGAAAGAAAATTAGGCAAGAATCGGTTGTGCATCCAAAACAGTCGAGGTGTGTTCTTCACTAATTGGTTAACTAAACTGATCCCAAATTTCTGCTGTTTTATTTTTAACAAACAAGTCTGGCATGTAACTATGTGAAACCAATTATTAAAAAAATGTCTCGCCAATAAGGAAGATATTTGTTAAACATAACCAAACATTTGCTCTATCTAATTCTTTGTTTACTTCATTTTATACAGCACATTGTAACAAGTTTTTTTTCTCGAAGTTTTGACGAATCTGACTGATCAAAATACACTAGCAGAATAGTCCATGGATAATAATTTACACCCATTAAATGCTAGCCAATCAAAAGAAAATAATGCAGTTTATTATAAAAAGGTGGAATATTATTGTAGAGGTCCAGTTGAGCCAGAGGACATCGATTTCCGTGTTGGGCAGCCAGAACCAGAACAGACCTCACCCACATTGGAGATCTCTGCAGGCCAACACTCCGAGATTCTGTTACAGGTATAGTCTTGATATGAAGAAGCAAAGTAATTATTCTGCGCTGTTTGATCAACATTTTATACATGTATAAACACGCAGTGCTTCATGGTTAATAGCGTTTCTGTTGAACTCGCGACTCGTTACTGTGATAATTTCTGGCACTAGTTTTCATTAAGTCCACAAATAAAAGGGTAAATTGAAAACTGCTCCTAAGACCTTGCCCTGCTAATTTTCTGGTCTTTAAATTGTAAGCTTTGCTGGATATACCTACAGAATGTCACATATGGCTAGTGTTCATATTGCAATACACCGTTGAATGTGCAAGTGAATCCTGTGAAAAATAAAATGTTCAAATTTGATTGGTTTGTTACTATATCACTATAGGCACATAAAAGACTGACTGAAGGCAAGATAACACCAGAACAGCATCGAGAACTTCTCAGCCAGCTGAACCAGCTTGTGCAAATTCGACAGCTACAGCAACAGGAAAACCGACGCCTCTCTAGCGAATTTTTCCAATCGTCAGATCCTACTGGGACAGAGTCAGCCACTTCAAGTAGCATTGTGAGTGAGGCACCATCTGATCAACATAATCAGGTTAGAGAAATCAGATCACCAGATCGGCCACTGGAAAGATTCAAAATTCCGAAAAAGTCTCAAGACAAAAAGCCGTCTGACGATGAACCCAGAAAAGAGCTTAGCAACCTATATCCTGAGGCTCCTGCGCTTGACTTCAGAGGTCAAGGCTTTGCAGATCGACAAGAAATTGCACATCAAAGAGAAGTGCCAGACGATCAAAAGCCTGACTTTAGTGACTCTGTTCAAGAACTAGACACAGACAGTTTTCCTCAGAGGGATATTCCAGGAAAAACTGTGTTACCTGAAAGAAGAGAATGGTCTCCCGAACATGAACCGGGAACAAGTGATTTCAGACATGATCAAAGCAAAGATGACCATGACTTTGGTCCTGAAAGAGAAGGGCCAAATTATAGGAGAGACCTTTGGCGCGATGGTCGTCCGGACATGAGGGAAGAGGGGCCAACTGATGGAAGGCATCATGGGCGACCTGATATCAGACCAGGCGGTCCACCTGACATGGGACGAGATGGACCACCTGACCTAAGAAAGGATGGCCCATCTGACATGAGAAGAGATGGACCACCTGGCAGGGAATGGGATGGTCCACCTGACATGAGAAGAGATGGACCACCGGACATGAGACGAGATGGCCCACCTAGCAGGGAATGGGTTGGCCCACCTGACATTAGAAGAGATGGCCCACCTGACATAAGAAGAGATGGACCACCTGGCAGGGAATGGGATGGTCCACCTGACATGATAAGAGATGGACCACCTGACATGAGAAGAGATGGCCCACCTGACATGAGAAGAGACGGACCACCTGGCAGGGAATGGGATGGCCCAATGGACATTAGAAGAGATGGTCCAAGTGACATGAGAAGAGAACGTCCACCTGACCTGAGAAGAGATGGACCACCTGACATGAGAAAAGATGGTCCACTTGGCAGGGAATGGGAGGGTCCACCTGACATGAGAAGAGATGGGCCACCTGACATGAGAAAAGATGGCCCACCTGGCAGGGAATGGGAGGGTCCATCTGACATGAGAAGAGATGGTCCACCTGACATGAGAAGAGATGGACCACTTGACATGAGAAGAGATGGTCCACCTGACATGAGAAGAGATGGACCACCTGGCAGGGAATGGGAGGGTCCACCTGACAGAAGATTTGATGGTCCTGGCATAATGAGACCAGATGAGCATCCTAACAGAAGGCGTGATTTCCCATCTGATGTGAGACGTGACTGGCCACAAGACGCGAGACATGATTTACCTTGGAATGAAAGGGGCAGAGGTGGGTATGGTCGTAGGGGAAGGGGAAGATATGGTATGGATTTCAATGATAGACGTGAGTTTCCTGACAGTGGTAACTGGGAATCAAGAGGCAGTGAGATGCGGGATCACAACCTAGTTAAGGAGGGTCCTGGATCAGACCGATTTCGTGATGATGTACCTCCTTATGATAAGCCTGGTCCACACAAACGCTGGTTTGATGAGTCTGAAGACAGAAATGCTAGACAACCTCATAGTCCTAAGAAAAAGCCACTGCTCCAAGACCCAGAAATTGATCCTAGAACAGGCTCAACACATTTGGGTGAACATGGCAAACCAAGGGACTCGAACAGGTGGATAGGCCCAGATGAACCACCAATTTTTGATGACAGACTTGGACCACCTCTTGTTGAAAGAAGGCTTGATGAATTTCCACCACATCGTGACAGAGGACCTGACAGAACTAGACATGATGAAATGCCAGTAAATGATATTCATTATCCACAGGGTCGGCTGCGTGGCCGAGGCAGATTTGACGACAGAATTGGAGCAGGTCCAAGAGGTGGATTTGGGAGAGGGCATAGGGAACATGGTCCAAGAATGGAATTTTCCAAACCATACAACTCCAACTTCAATGAAAGAGATATACCTGATATGAAACCAGTAGGTGCCAATGAGTTAGAATCATTTGAAGATAGGTTTGGGGATCCTAGGTTTAGATGTTTCAATGATATGGGACCTCAAGTAACTGAAGAAGTTGTTCTTGGAAGGAGAAACTTTGAAATTAAGTTAGGTGCACCGCCAAGGAGAATCCAGTGGGACAAATCTGTGTTTATTGAAGTCTTTGCTGATCCTGCCAAGAGAGGTGTCGTGATTGATGGAACATTGGTTTACAAGTTCGGAGAACGAGTTAAGGAAATAACGGTGCGTGGAAGAAAGGAAAAAATCTTCTATCTTGGAAAACCTGTCAATTTATGGATTGATGGACAGCTGTTTGAGGTTAGAGTGGATGCTCCACCAAAACACATTGAAACCAGTTCAAAACCACACAAAGTACAGATTGATGGAAGAGATATGATGATTCTTATTGACAAGCATGAAATGGGTAAATATGGTGGTGAGCCGAGGTTTGTGTTCATTGATGAAGAAAGAGTAGAATTAAGGTTTGATCCATCACCTAGGACAATATTGATTGATGGAAAACTTTGTGAATTAAAATTAAATACACAGCAACCTTGTGTGAACATCAATGGTGTATTGCATGGCATACGATTTGACGGACCACCAAGGGATGTGTTTATTGATGGGAAGCTATATCAGATCTGTACTGACCATGCAGTGAAGTTGCGCATAGGAAACAAATATCATTATGTTGCTCTTGGAGGGCCTTGCCACGAGATTATTGTAGATGGAAGATGGTTTGAAGTGAAATTTAATGAACCTCCAAAAGAGATTGTTCTTGGTAACTATAGCCTGATGGTAAAACTTCCCGGCAAGCCTCCAGAGGTTAAAATCTTGCCTCCTTTGGGAAATATGCATCCAGTTATGATGCCAACCAGTCACATGATTCCTCCTGGCCCCATGCCAGGCTTGATGGGTCCTCCAGCTACCCCTATGGCTGCAATGGGAACTGGACTGATGACTTCTTCAGGAATGAATGTGTCCATGCCTGTGGCCAAAATGGCACCAAATGTAAGCAGCCTGCCTCCTGTTCCTTCCAGCGGTGCATTGCCCATACATTCTGGTATTCCAGGACTGGGGCCTGCCTTGTCTGGTAAGACAATTTTAGTATTTTGCACATGTTACTAAATATGACGTTTATTGTGAAGCGAATACTTTGCTTACTAAGGTACTATTCCAGAATTGACGGTATGCTCTGTGATTTATAACCACACCGTTGGTCAAAATACGACAAACACTGTTGAAAGTAAATGAATGTTTTAACAAGACATGTCACATGAAACAATTAAGTCCTAACTTTCTGAAGGGCTAATCACATTGTCAATCCATTCTCATTGTATGGTCAATGGTGTTTGCCTATCACACTGCTTTAAATGGAGAAGTGTCTGTGTCATATAGGTCCATCAAGTCAACCAAGCGGTCTGAACAATGTTTTCTCCACACTGTTTGGCATGCCCCGCCCCGCCGCTCCCACAGCAGCCCCGGCCATGCCAGTGGACATCAACAGCCTCCTGGACAATCTAGTGAAGACGGGGCTCATCAAAAAGGAGGCAGAGACCAGCACCCCCACTAGTGAGCCTGAGGCAGCTCCCCAAAAGAGTCAGCCCCCTGCCACAGCTACTACCACTCAAAAGGTATATTCCGCTTTCTAAGACCTATTGGTGTCCTGGTTATGTTTGTGTAATTTAACTAATTTTTTGTCTGTCTGCAGGTTATTTATAATTTGACATGGAATTTTGTGATTAGTAGACATTTTAAGTTCGTTATTTGAATTGAATTTTGGTATTTAACGGTAGATCGTGTTGTTCACATTTCATTTCTTGTTTCCAGAAACAGCCAGAAAAGTTTGAAGACGTTCCTGATTTGACAGAACTTGATGTGGTTGCCATGAAAAGGTATTTACTTGTAACAGTTTTTGTTGAATTTTATACATTATATATACAGGTCGATGCAAAGGTTAATTTAACAAGGAATGCATATTAGTTAACAGTTTGCATGATAGCATTTAAATTTAATTTGGTAATGGAAATTAAAACTAACTAAGGAGTTTCAAGAGATTTATGCACATTATTTTGCTACATATTTCTGTTGTTCGAAGAAGACTTTAGATTGAAATCCATTCTGAAACATTAAATACCATGACAATTTCAGTCTCCATATGGGGGCCGTCCAGAGGTTGTACGGCGGAGTTCAGTGTACCTCATGCGGTCAGAGGTTCAACATTGACGACGACCAGAGGGATAAGATCTACAGGAAACACCTCGACTGGCATTTCAGACAGAACCGTAGAGAGAAAGATGAGGTCAAGGTCACTAGGTGTCGAAAGTGGTTCTACGGAGAGGAGGTACTGATTTAAACGTGTATAAATAGCTTGCCATTGTTAAAGAGTCGGCAATGTTATACTTTTCATAAGTTTGCTTCAATGAACATTTCTACATGTAGGTTGATGCAAAGCAATAAAAATTAGTAGCCAAATTTTCAGAATTTTAGTAGCCACTATTTTGATGACTGTTAACATAGCATTTGAAAAGCAAGTGTATTTCCGGAAATGTAAAAATTTCTAAAATTCACAGATTTTGTTTTGTGTATGTTTCTTGGGATATCACCTGACTACTCAGTAACTGGTTACTAATTTGAAAAAAAAAAATGTAATTCGTGGTATGCACTTGCTGAAGCAATGAATGGAAATTAACATTCTAATCTACAAATAGTTATGATATGATATCTTGTAGCAGCTTCTAATTTTTTTCTGTTCGCCAACTTATACCAGATGTGGTTTACGTTGCATGATGATGAATAAATTTCAAAGCATTTCAGTGTAGACAAAAGGGAGTGATGCATCATATTTATTAATCTTTCTTCCAGGACTGGGTGCAGTACGAAGAGGTTGTTGATGAAGAAGAAGCAGGTACGTTCTGACAATGATGCATACTGTATTTTTATGCGCCCTGGCCCCCTGCATATAGTAGTCGCACTGTCCATCCCTGGGTGGGTGGTAGTCCATTTGTGTGTGCGTCCGTCCATCCGTCCTGATTTCGTGACCAGACGATGTGTCGCATACAACACCCATGCCCGTCCAGGTCACAATTCAAGGTCAAAGGTCAAGGTTTTCCTTTCCGCTCCATCACTTCTAAACGCCTGGAAGGATTTTAATATAACTTCAGATTATTATTCCCCATGACCAGACGAAGTGTCACGTACAATACCCATGCTTGTATGTGGCCGGTCAAGGTCACAATCCAAGGTCAAAGATTTTCATTTCTTCTCCATAACTTCTATGGAAAGGATTTTAATGTTACTTCAAATTATTAGTCCCCATGCTGTCAAAGTTCGAGGTCACACTTCAAGTTCAAACGTCAAATATTTCTCTGGGGCATTATGTTTTCTGGCATTGAGGGATTTTCTAATGACTTAGAAATAGAAATGATCACCATCATTCAAGAATTAAGTTTTGAGGTTAAGGTTGCACTAAGAGGTCAAGATATTTGTTCAGGGCATATATTATACTCTTGTTCTGACATTGCTTCCTCTGACAAGGATATGCTGTGGGGCATATGTCATATCCTGCGATAAACTTTGTTTCGATATGATTTACTTAAATGCCTAGGAACTTGCTAGTTTAGCTCTTCGTTTAAGGTTTTCATTGATTAACCAAATGTGTTCGAACATGTTTTTTCGCTCACCTGAGCACAAAGTGCTCTGTGAGCTATTGGTATAGGGGACTTCTCCGGCAGCGTCCGTATGCCGTCAACAATTGGGACCGTTATCCAATAAAGACTACATTTTTTATTCAATCTTGACCTTACTTGCACAGTTTGTGTATGACCATAAAATCTCGGTTGGTATTGATAATGGGCCAAATTTGACCAGAAACCTTAGAGATATGGCCCTTTGTTTGTGGGGAAAAAATGCGAAAATTCACTTTTTCGTTCATAGAGACTTCATTTTTCTACCAATCTTGACCAAACTTCCTTGGTTTGTGTATTATCAAAAGATCACAGTAGAAGTTAATATGTAGCCACAAAGACCAGAGTTATGCCCCCTTTTTTGTTGAAAAATAGGCAGAATTGCCATTTTACCTTGCTTAAGACTTCATTTTTTTCCAATCTTTACCAAACTTCCACAGTTTGTGTGACAAAAAGGTTTAAGCAGGAGCCACACATGGATAAGGTTAGTCTACAGACACCAGAGTTATGGCAACTTGTATGTGGAAAAAATGCAAAAATTGCCGTTTTTGTTCATAAAGACTTTTTTTTCCCAATCTTCATTAAATTTCCACATTTTGAATGTGGTCATACGTCTGCAACAGAAGCCAACAATCGGTCAGATTGGGCAACAAACATCATAGTTATGGCCCCTTTGTTAGTGAACAAAATGCAAAAATTGCCTTTTTCGTGCATCAAGATTTCATTTTTCAGTCAATCTTGATAAAACTTCCACATGTTTTGTATGGCCATAAGATCTCAACACAAGCAGCAAATGAGACAGGCCACGAGCACAGCAGTTACATCCCCTTAATTGTGAAAATTAATGCAAAAATGAATTTGTTGCAAGACGGGGACTTCTTCTTCAACCAGTCTGGACTAAACTTGCACCATTTGTCTAGGACGATAAAATCCTAAGCGAATTTCAATATAGGACGGGTAAATGGCAATACAGTCTACTCTACTTGAAAGCAAGCATGACATGACCTTTGCACAGCAGACGCCATTATCTTTCAGAACTGCAGGATTAACACTATTCCTCCGAAATTACCTGCGAAAAGTTGGATACCAGGGTAGAGAAAATATATCCAGGTCCTTACTTGTTCTATGTATGAGAGTAAATCAGCTAGACACATTATTTAAGGACATTATGGCGTACATTCCCACAGGCCTTTCACAACAATAAGGCTTTCATCTTTGCTAGTACTCAGGTGAGCCCTTTGGGCCATCATGTCCCTCTTGTTTAAATTTTTAATGCCTTTGCATGATATTGATTTTCAGAGAAAAGTAACTTCGAACATAGTTTGAAATTATTTGCTTTTGCATGATGTTGATTCCTACTTTTTCAGAGAAAAGTAACTTCTTTGAAAAGCAGCAGCCCGATGCCAACAAGACTTCAGCCAGGAACAACCTGTCCCTGCTCGCACTGCCTGAGGGTGCAACGGTTGTCAAGTGTCCGCAGGCCACTGGCAATGATGTGGAAGATGTAAGTGATACACCGTTTGTGTCTGTATGTTTGCAATTGTAGTATAAGGAATTGACTTACAGAAATTCAAATAAAAACATTTAAATTTTGTCTGTTGTGATGTTACTTACCTTCAAAGAAATTACCATGTATGTAACCAATAAGTTTGCATAATAAATTATTTAGTTGTTTAATCAGCAAATACTGAAATAGAAGATAATGACTACAATATTATGAATTCTTATTAAAGAAACATTTATATAATACTATTAATTATTTTTTTTAAGGATAGTGGAAGGTTCTTGCTATTGATCCTTGTTAATTGGCTTTGACTTCTGTGTGTTTTACAGACATGTAATATTTGCCATGAGCCGTTTGAGTTGTTCTGGGATGAAGAGGTGGAGGAATGGAGACTGCGAGATGCCATCAGGGTCAATGACAAAACTTACCATCCAATTTGCTTTGAAGATCACACTGATGTAAGTCCACATCACATTTTAGGGGTCAACTTGGTTGAAAAATTTTGTTGCCTAATTTATCTAATGTTGATAGTCGCATAGTTTGAGGAATTTTGTGTTTTCTGAGGTAACAATTTTAGCCAAACTGTATTGTCCTAAGCCAAATATTCAAGTGTGTAGCTATTGGCTGATTTGGCGAATGGCAGTGTGAGCCCTGATATATGTAGATTGTAAATTGTTAATTAATGTTCCTTTAAGCCATTCTTACGCGTATTCCTACATAAGTATAACATATTCAAAGTTACACTGACATTTACATTGACTTTCTTGTAGGCATCGGAAGGAACACCAAGTCCGTCAGTACTCAGTAGCTCCAAGGAACCAGACTTCATTGTGCGCAAGACGCTGACTTACGAGGAGTCCTCCCAGGATGGCCAGCACGCTTCCTTCGAAGACGAGAGGAAAATTATAGCTGCAGTGAAACATGAACCAAGCACTAGTGACAGTGAGAATGAATCCTACCCTACCTCAGTACCAGATCCGGTGGTTTCAATAAAACAGGAACCCACAGATTCCTCTCCAATGTCAGAATCCAACTATCTTGTTGATACTAAGCATGGTGAAAATGATACAAAACCAGCTATCAAACAAGAGGCACTGGAAACTAATCCCGAAGCGGATGATACGGCTTCATCTGCCCCATTCCTTGCAACAAGTTTGGTTTCATCGTCTATACCTTTCCTTGAAGACATTAAACAGGAACCTATGGAGACGACAGATGCTGTTGATACAGCAGATGCTGATAATACTGAAAAAGCAAAAGTGCAATGTGAACGAACAGAAGCAAAAATGGACACAAGAGATGACACTAGTGAGTCACATGAAGAAATGGCAAATCTTGGCAAGGCTGAAAGCCCACTTAATACTGCACATTTAGACGAGGCATCTGCTGTCAGTGCAGATGCTAATGAGTCCCAGTCACTCTTGACAGAAGACAAATTGGACACTGAGACCGAGAATATCTTGATTAATACAACTAATGCTGCGGATGATGATGGGCATTCAATTGCTGATGACATTGAAAATCAAAGACCTGAAACGCCCTCTGATGAAGTAACTTTTAACACACCTCATGTAGCTTTAGAAAATCCTGTTCTGGAAATTTCTGCTGAAATGACCAGTGAATCAGACGATGGGTCATCATCCGTACCCACCAGTCACGAGGATAACGATCAAGCAAGCAGCACCCACAGAGAGTTGGCTATAAACACCCAGGATACACTGGAAGTGTCCCGGCCCTCCACAAGCATTTCTCCGCGCAGCTTCTCCTTGCTGAGTGTGGCCAATCTGGCTGTGAGACCCGAGCCAGTGGAAATCACCCAAGATATTCTGGAGATTGACTCAAACGCCAGCACGCCTACCCACGATGAGCTTCCTAGTCCAGAAAACTCCATGTTGTAGTTTACAAAATAATGATTTTCTTAGATTTTCATTAACCAAATTTTTTGCTATTTGAGTGATTATGTTTTGTACTCTGATAACAATATGGATATATCATCCATTTTATATGTAAATCTTTTTATGGAGGTGTTTTATTATGGTATTGTTTTTATGTTAAAAGTAGTTGTAACTGGTTGTTACTGTGTGTCTTTAATGCATAATTCCTCCTAATAACAGTGTATTGAGATATGTTTCCTTCTGGTTAAAATTGTGTGTATTAATAAATGAACAGTCTGTTTCATTCTTTGATTTATTATAATGGTCATCAAATGTGATTTTTTGTAAGTATTTAAGTTTTGCTAAAGTTTGTTGCAAATTGTTATGCTCATTTTTACAGTGATGTCATGTTCATTCTTCGGATACTTTTAACTCACTGGAGGGGTTTTGTAATGCTGAAATTGTGCAATTTGTTCAAAACTTGTCACCAAAAATTGTAAAAACAAAATACATGTAAACCAAAATTTTCATTAATGTACATAATCACATTAAAATCACTTTCCTCAGTGAAATACACTCCTCACAAGTTTTATGCACTTGTATTAAATGTTTAAAAGTTTGACATTTTAAATTGTTTTTTTGTACTGTGTCACAGAGTCAGTGCTGAGCCTATTTCAGTTTTGTTCATAGAGCCATGTCTTCATAATTTGCTAAGAATGTTTCGGTTTGTATCCAGCCATATATAATATAATCAGTCTTGCTATTTATAGCAATTAGACAGTAACTAACTTCCTATATTGAAAAATAATATATCTTCAATAATTGAAGCTCATAGACAGCTCGTAGACAGTTCCTAGCGTCGTATATTGAATAAATATTACATATTTATTTGTCACACACCGTATTTTAAATTGTTCAAACTGATTATCATACATTTTGTTCTTGTTTACGTATTTAAAGCTCAAACAAGTGCGCTCTAACTATTTGTTGCTATAATATTGTAAGTTATTTACTTGTATATAAATAAAGCGTGATACAGTTTGTATGAATTACAGGAAAATGTGTCATTTTGAATAAATGGTAAATGATAGATTAAAAAGTCGTTTAATACCTCTTGAAAAAAAAACACCCAAATTTGCACAGTTATTTGACGTTTAAGTGTTACATCTTGTTGTTTCTACCATGGGTGTGCAAATATTCTTGAAATGCTTTGTAGAAATGTTTTTATATTTGCAATGGAGACTATGAAATAAATACAAAAAACTCTCAAAATTGCTTGTCTATTAAATATGAGCAATTTTTAGCCTACAGACACCGAAAGGCAAGTAGGCAAAATTAAAAAGGGACTTTCGATTTTGAACGAACAGTATAATATAAAACCATCCATTGATGTCTTGTATATGTTTAAAATAATATAATAAATGTTGAGAATAACATGTTCAGAAATGAGAATTTAGAGAGAAATTGTAAACCAAAATAATACTTCGCTGTGCAGCAAACTATTATATACATGTATACACAGCTTCTAGATAAGTCAGATCGGTTGATGACGCATGCGCAGTCCTTAATTTCTCATTCAAAACCGAAGGCAGCTGTTGCTTTAGGATAAACGGGTCTGTATCGACAGAAAATATTTATTTGCATTTTTCGATAAGAGAAATAGTTTTTGTTGATGTTGACATTAACTTATGTTATACTGTATATATAATGATTTTTTGATCGTGTGTAATGGAAGAGACATAAAATAAATCTATAAAAGTCAGTCCCTCTTTAAGACCCTTGTTATAAGATTGCCTATTTTGGAGAAAACTGTTCTATTGAAACCACACTGAATCTTTGTGGAGAAATATGTCACTAGCTAAGAAGTGACAGATCCTTAGGGCCTAATAGTTCTATATAACGGTTAACTGTAAGACATCTCATTGTACTAACGAACCATTTTCAATATTGTCAAGATCTTTAATTTTGCTGAAATTGTTGAAAATTTGCTGAAAATGCAGCTCAGACATATCTGACATTGACCTTTATGCATGAATATTTTACAATTCTCTAATGATGAATATATTAATTTCTGTACTGAAATCGAGTTCAATCGATGTAAGCTTATTTCACTTAAATAACAGTTATGATATCAGCAAATACATGAAACGCATTGAAGAAACCAAGTATAAATATAGGAAATATTTGAAGGGCATAATTATGCTAATGGCGTTTCTGGTTTATGTGTCCGAGCTATGACGGTTCAACAGTTTGAGGGTCAGTTTGAAACTGACGTGATCAAGTTAACTACTGGTGTAATGAATGTAAGCTTTGCAAGAGAGATGCCCAGGGCAATCGTGACACAAAGGATGTTTTCAAAGATGTGAGCTGGATACGGACCCCGAGTATGTCTCAAGGTTTAAAATATGCAAAGCAATTTCAATAGGTTTCAGGGAAAGATGTGGAAGTCATCTAGGGGTTTGTCTGTTGGTCTGCTACGCTGTATTCTTTTGAAACTTCTCACGCATCCGCTTCATCCAAGATTTTAACATTTACACCATAACCGATACACAGGAGACTCACCTGACAACCTGATTTTGGAGGGTTACATCTCGTGGATGTATGATAAGTGGAGTTAATTTTATCTTTACCGCAGGTAGGTCTTTAGACAAAGTTTGTTTATTGGAATTACAGATTCTCCTTCCCTGTGTCTAAGCAATCTGTAGGGAAATAATCGTATCACATTTTATAATGGCTGTATAAATTAAATGTTTAAACTGAACAGCAACAAAGGAAAAGTTATTTTCTATGATATTAGCACAAAAACTTCAATGTGTTAATGTTCTTTGACATGGGTGTTCATGGTTGTTACATCCGTCTATTACACACCATACCACCACATTAGCTGTTAAAATATGTCCAACTGTGACATCAAGAATTCCATGGTGTAACGTTCCATTTGTGTATTATTTTCTCATTTTAAGGGTGAATGTCATTACTGATGTTTGAAACATCACTATTAAAAGGAGAAAATAATACACAATTGGGAAGTCATGTTGACTGCTTGCAACACTCGTACACTACCTGACTACCAGGGATGTCACCCTCCAAAATGTGGTGGTCACGTGAGTTTCCAAACTGTATC
Organism: Congeria kusceri; assembly: GCA_027627225.1. Lineage (NCBI taxonomy): Eukaryota > Metazoa > Mollusca > Bivalvia > Myida > Dreissenidae > Congeria > Congeria kusceri. The sequence goes on from CM051025.1 coordinate 92,503,786, forward strand.
CATCAATCATGGTGGAGAGTTACTGAAACTGATGTTTCATGTTTTATTAAGCCAAAGCTATGTGTATTTCGACAGTTCTTAGCAAAATGACACATGTTGTTGGTGTAAGGCTGCCACAACTTTTTATCCATAGGTGTTCAGATCTTGTGGAGAACAAAAGATCGAATGAAATGCAAATTACTGGTTATTTTATTATTAGTTCATAATGGAACAGCCAGTAAATAATTACCAACAAGCTTGCTAACAAGTTCAGATTATCTGAATTACAAGATGTTACCAGATGTGTAAAGCATTTTCATTTTGTTTAACAAGGAACAAGCACACAAACTTTATACAACCAACCATTCATGCCCAATGAATAACAGAGATAAAAATATAGATACTTTCTCAAGTAATCAGTATGTCTAGTGTAGTTCTTTCATTAAATGGTGGGATAAAAACAACCCAAAATAATCGAATGCCTGAAATTTATTAAAAATAATGTTAATTCCTTTAATAATATTTCTAGCAGTTAATAATATGCACTTGCAGCTAATGATTTATGAATTTATCATAATGTGGAAAAATACTTAAATTACATTTTTTTAAATCTATATTAAACATGACTTCGTAATTTCTAAAATATTTATCAAGCATTTAATCATAACTAGCATAAAATTATTTACTGTACATGAACCTATTTCATTAATTTGACCGGTTTACCATCATTCTCATAATAATGCCTGACCTAAATGTAGATAGACATATGTTACACAAAAATATAATATACGCAACATATGTCATAAACATTTCTGGTAACATCTCAGTATATTCTTCTATCCGAAGCCAAAGTTAAACAATGTTTCATGTAGAACAACGGAGGATCAGAAAAGGTAAAGGGTGTTACTGAAAATGAGCACTGGAGAAAACGAATTTCTTTGACAGTATCTATTAATTAGCTAGATTGAACTGTACCGGTACGCGGATCGTGCATGCTCATTCCAATTTGATAATTCCAATGTGTAATTTTCAATTAAATTTAAATTTTCTAATGAATTTGTTTTATGCCAATTCAAGGTTTTTAAGCATAGTCCATTATCACTTAATATTTGCTGAAATACTTTATGCCAATTCAAGATTTTTAAGCATAGTCCATTATCACTTAATATTTGCCAAAATACTTAACACTTCGGGAGATACCAGTGTCCTCCACTCCTGTGTTGACAAGTCAAGCAGAGATGGAATCAAAATGGATTAGGGTGTAGAACTGTGCTACGTTGAACCCATTTGATAACAAACAATATTATTTCTGGGTTGCAGGTTGCATCAATTTAAATGAGTTTTTTTCTGCTTTTCAATTGTCAAGCACAACCTCTGCATATTTACAGTATGTTCTAAGCACGTTTTTGAAAAGTAAATACAGAACAGAGTGATGCAATAGTAATAAATATATTCCAGCTGACTATTGTTCAATAAGACCTAATGTAAAAAATAAAACATCTGAAACTTCAGTAAACTCCTAATTACAAATTCATATACAGCACACAATAAGTTACCACGAAATAACCTGCTTACATTCATTGCACAACCCCTCTTTTGTACCCCACTGTTGAACTACCCAACCAATTCAGTTGTCCAACTTGTAATATGGTGCTATTTATCCGCATATGAGTGGGAAAAACAGGCTTAATGCATGTGCGTAAACTGTCGTTCCGGATTAGCCTGCACAGACTAATCCAGGATGGCACTTTCCGCTTTTAGGGTATTTTCTGTTTCATAGAAGACTCTTCTTAACATAAATCCTCTGTAGGCGGATAGTGTTGTCCTAGATTAGCCTGTTCGGACTGCCCAGGCGAATCCGGGACGACACTCAATAAACATTCATTAAGCCCGGTTTTCCCACAACATGCCTCATATATATTATATCCCAAGAAATAATTACGAGAAATAATTATTGATACCTCAATTTTAACAGCTGATTTGCACTAGTTTATCATCACAGATGAACAAGAAATATGCATACATACAAATAAAAACCTTGTATGCAAAAAAATCTAATCACAAATATGGAATAGTGGAAAGCATATATTCACAGGAAAGAAGCAAAATAAATACTTACCTAGCACACTTAACAGCTGAGACACTATACATGTGTGACAGACAGTTGGGTAACAAATCCTGCAACTTGGTTATAATATAAACGCAGATGTAGACAAAGTTAATACAGGTATAATAGGACAAAAACTAATGAAAATTGTTTTTAAGCCTTACAAAAACAAGATTCTACATAATTATTAAAATTTGCCAATAGGCGGATGATTGCATGATTTTTAAGCCTATGAGTATAATAATTCATGTATATAGATAAACACTTCCTCATCATTTGACTGTGCATGAAAGTATTAAGTGTTAAGTACAAAACATGCCCGAAAGGTTGCTAATTTCCAAATGTCTGCACCATTAACCTAAACATGTCAAACTCTGTCAGTTAAAACTTCCAGCAACGTGTCAACTTCAAACTCTGATCCAGTATTTGAACAGTATGTGATAATTTATTCATAATATTAAGTAACACCCACAAACAGTCACAAATTCAAAATATTGTACAAGCAGTTTACTGGTTCATGATTTGTATTATTATGTACGGGTAACAGTATCACAAAATCAAAATATATCACCATGAGAGCTGTCTATCAAAATCCATTTGTAAAAAGCATAGAAGGCATACTTTTTTGCAAAAATGTTTACCAATACCTAAATTAAAGAAGAATTATTGGATCAAAATAATATCATAAGAATAATAAGTAATGCAACACACAGAACATTTTCAGAAATAAACCAATAACAAATTTTTCAATACCCATGTAATACAATAAATGCAAGCAAAACCTTTAATTTTATGTCTGATTCACTGCTCCGAATGCTTTTTTGTTTTGTCTGAGACAGGCAAATGAAATCAGAGGCTTACTAAACCCAGTTTTAACGCATGCAACAAATATTTGAACAATGTGATTTACAAGGTTTCAAAATGAACATTTAAATTACAACCATAAATGTTCAAACGAATACTAACACATTTCTGCAAGTTGTACCTTAATCATTCATAGTATTAACAAGCACATCCTTCATTCTTCCCATCAACAGAACCAGCTCGTTGCAGCCCACGTTTCTCGGGAGAGTCATGTATATTTACAACATCATTACTCCTGGAATAGCCAGTTCCATACATGTGTACTGGCATCATTGGTTTTGCATTTTTCAGTTTATGGGCGAGTGTCATAAATATTGCCTCAACATGATTGGCCTTGCTCTCATCTTTTGCTGACGTTTCAAACAATGGCATGTTATGAGAATCTGCAAACTTTTGTGCCAAATTTGTATTTATGGCAATTTTATCTGTTACATCACATTTGTTTCCAACAAATATGCGAGGAATTTCCTTATTCAGATTGTGTCTGTCACATTCCTCAATCCAACCTGGCATGCTTTCAAATGATGACATTTTTGTGACATCATAGACAAATACCACAGCGTGGACGTTCCTGTAGTAATGCTGTACCATCGACTTCCTGAAACGTTCCTGGCCTGCTGTGTCCCAAAGTTGCAGCTGAGAATATCAATATGCCGTCATTACGAAACAAGTTAGACAATTCAAATTAAAGAATGGAGGCACTGTAAAATGATTTGTCTAAGATTCTGGTATTTTGTGGTTTGAATGTCTACTACATATATGTACAGACCGCCATTCTTTTGCCTTGTTCACATCTTCAACCAAAAGCTTCAACCAATCGGTTGACGAATGTATTTATTAATAGACTTGTTATAGGCAACTGAAATAACACAATCCATTCAGTGAAGCAGATTATCAATAAAATTGAACACAGCTGCAGTTATCGAGATTTGTTTAAAAATGCATATGTGTGTAGGTTCAAATTCCTCATGCATCCAAAATGGAAGTGTTATCATATATATATATATATATATATATATATATATATATATATATATATATATATTAGGGATGTCAACGAATAATCGAATATCAAAATTAAATTAAAAAATATCTTAAGAAATGAAAAAATATATATCCTCTGCTACAGTGATCTTTTGTTTTGACAGTTTGCTATTCTGACACACCATTTAACACCTTGGGTGCTTGAGTGCGCATCTGGTGAAAACAGATTATAATCATTGGAGGATGGATTGACACCTATGATGTGGACCCAAATGTCGTCTTATGTTTTTAAAGGGAGCATGTCTAAGAAATGGGACTTCAAGAGTGCATTATGAGCATTTACGCATTTTGATTTTTTTTAATAACATATAGTTTGCACCCAAGTTTTAAACAGCGGAATAGCGTAGTTTAAAGGGCTCTGCCTACTGTCATTTGCTGTTAAGAGTTGATTGTTTGCGTTTTGTTTTCAATAATTTTTGTTGTTTTGCTTTTATAAATAATCTCATTATGGTCTATATTATTTATACATACGTTTTAAATTATATGTTTTAGTATTTAAATACTAAATCAGATGATGATTATGGTGATGATGATAATGATAGATGATAATGGTCTCAAAACAAGCTTATAACTAAATCATAAAATTACCGAATATTCATGATATATATGAAACATTATTGAGGAATAAATTCTCTTTGCAGGTATGTAAATTTTATTAAAGGTATAAAAAATCTAACCTTGCCATTTCAGAGCATTAGAGACAAAAATTTGGTAGCTGCAATATGCGTTACATAGGAAAACTTTCCACCACAGAAATGGTACTTCCCAGGTAAAGAAAGCCAGGCATAACAGTGTTCGCTCAGGGCTTACAAGTAGCTAATGACAGTCAGGATCAAAAATCTGTCGCAATACCACTTGGACAGTCTGACTTACAATCATCTTAATTAATTTTTAATACTATATAAGTAAAACACGTACACTATGTATTTTCCAAAATACCAATGAAAAGCATTACCAACACTTCATAATTTTATCCATTTCAATTAGGGATGGGACCGAATACTGAAATCAATATTCGAATATTCGTTTAGGTATTGGAATATATTCGAATATTCGTTTTGTTAATACTACTATATAAGGCACTCTGTCCAAATATTTACCTATCCGAAATATGTATACTACGTGTACGTAGTTGTTTTACCTTGTTTTAGTGGTAAATGAGAGATATAACTTAGTGAGTGTTAGGCAAATATAAAGAAATGTAAGATATTGTTAAATGTATTTTCTCATTACATAGATTACACGTTGCCTGGGTGTTGTCTAATACCGCATAAAGTACTTCCAAGCACATGATGGTGGCATTGTTTATTAATCAAGACTCTTGTATAATATACGGTGTTGATATCATGGAGAATTATTTACAAGTGACGTATATTAAGATTGACCAGATCAGAGGAAACAAAGTTTTAATTGTCCAAGTGAAAAAATGGCGACTGTTTACAAATTACCGGAAGTCTCACCTATTCTTGTTAAAGAAATTGATTGGCTGATAATGGATTCATTTTGATTGGTTTACTTAGAGAGTAATTGTAATTTACTGTTAACAAGTTAACCGTATAGATGTCACTTAAGGACAATAAACAACAATGTACGCCTTGTGCAAACTGTGAAACCGTTATCACAATATGGCCCAGTTTTGTTATTTGTGGATACAATGCGTCATATTCGCGCCTCCTACAAACCGTTAAATTCGTGGCCCTTGTGAAGACGTGGCCCCCTGACAATTATCAATTGTTGTTAATTGGGCATGTTTGGCATGAGTTGTAAAAAAGTTACACTGCCCCCGCCCACCTGCTAGGCAGGCAATACGACTGGAATTCATGTTAACTTTGCAATCAAACTGGAAAAAACATGATTTTTAAAGAAATTTTGTTCTTTAAATATATTTGAAAATTAAATATTCGTATTAGTTTTTTTTTATTAGAATATTATTTGATATTCGAATATTCGGTCCCATCCCTAATTTCAATTGATGATTTTCATAAACAAAACTCTAAAATATAGGATATATGATCCAGTCTCAGGCAAAATGGCATTAATTCCTAATGGGACAACTTTAGTTTGGTATGACTTCGTTTGTTGAATTGGTAGGTAACACAGATAGTCTAATTCATGAGACGTGCTGCAAATTTAGTGTTACTTTTTATATAGGGCTGAATTCGCTGGAATGTCTCATCGCCGAAACACCATTTATGTTGTGGAAACCTAAAAGTTTAAATTTTCTTAAATTTCCATTATTTGCGACAACAGAGTTGTCTATCAACGTATTTTACTTGTTCGTTTGCATTTTCGCTGTTTTTAACAGTCTTTCCGTCATATCAGGGCGGTCAGTTTACCTACTCACACTTTTCCTGGGCAAGCTTAGCCGACCATAGCGGTTTACCAGTACTCAGTGCACATACCTTTGCCAGTAACTGACAACTGCCCTACTTGAATCAGATGTAGGGGGAGAATGGCCGTATAAATAATTTTATGACCAATCCCCACACAAGTTATGTGGCCGGGCTGGGGTTCGAACTCACGATCCCCCGACTGACAGTCCAGCACTCTACCAACTGCGCTAGCCAGGCCCGACTTGTTCGTATTTTACTTAATAAACGCCAAACCTGATTAATATGTGATGAAATTTACCTAGGACATGCGTTAAATTCCTATTTAAACTTGTGTGTTAATCCACTACATTTATGTACAGACCGCCATTATTTTGCCTTGTTTACACTTCAACCAAAAGCTTCAACCAACCGGATGACGAATGTAGTTATTATTTGAATCGACAGACCAACGAAAATGACACAATCCATTCAGCGAAGCAGAATATTAATTAAAGTTTACACAGTGGAGGGCAGCAAGATTATTTAAAAATGCAATAGTGTGTATGTTTAAATGACTCAGGCATGCAAAATGAGTGTTTTCATACAAATATTTACGGAACAATAATTAGGAATGATTTATCTGTCCAGGTATGTAACTTTTATGCAATCCGTTCACAATAGCTATTTAATTTCGGGACATGAATTTGAAAGTAGCGATCAAAATCCTGTCGGAACAATATAGACAAAGAAGGAAAACTTTCCACCACAGAAATGGTCCTTCCTTGGTATAGCCTGTCAGCAAACATTGCACATATAAAAAACTAGCTCAATGTTTGCATAGGGCTTACAAGTATAGCTATTAACACAGGAATCGGGGACCATTCACCCCGAAACACGTTTCGCCCTAGGACAATTCGCACCGAAATAGGTTTCGCCCTGAGACACTTCGCCCCGAATATTTCAGTGGTTGGGTACCACACTTTTGCAATAATGTGAATCAATAATATGAATTTCAGTGGTTGGGTACCACACTTTTGCAATAATGTTTATCAATAATGTGAATTGAAATAATCAAACGTGGAATATTGACACGCCAAATTCACTTATTTTAATGACCAGTATCCAATAAAAACTCTCATATACACGGTACTATATTGACTGATGAGGACGAAATGCAGACATTTATTCATTTATCTTTATCAGCACATTTAACAAATTTTACAAAACTAACTATGATCATACATGCATACATAATATTAATGTAACTTTTTTTGTTAAATAAAAGAAAAACGAAAACAATATCAGGCATACTTATTTATTAATGTTAAAATTAGAATATTTCAAGTATAGGAATATAATAACACCTGCCTATTAGATCTATGTTAAGTTAATGTTTGCAAAATAAAAAAGGTGTTGGGGCACAGTGTTGTACAAACATCCTGCTGTGACATGATGAACATACTGACCCCATTGTATGTTTATTCCCAATAATTAGGGCGAAGCATCCCAGGGCGAACAGTCTCAGGGTTGAAGCATGCTTCGGGGCGAATGGTCCCATTACCTTACACAGAATACCTTTAACTGTTCTCCATCAACTTCGACAATTCTCTCTCGAAAGTCAACACCAATTGTAGCTTCAGTTTTCTCCGGAAATTTGCCACAACAAAAACGATATGTCAGGCAAGTTTTTCCCACACTGGAATCGCCGATAACAATGATTTTAAATATCCGCCTCTGTGTATGTTTTTCCAACACAGTGACAGATTTCTCCGATGACTGTTGTTTCGAGCTTGTGTCAACAACATTGTCTGAAGTATCAGAAGTTGCCATAACTATCGTATTTCTACAGTTGCAAAAATTAAGTTATAAACAATAATAATCCTGTTACACTTTATTGTAAAGTGACGTCGCAATAGCAGTCAGCCATTTTGACAGCTAAAAATACTACACCGAAGAGAACTTTTCTTCGGTGACATATTATTGATATTGGTGCTTGCGATTTCATTAACTGGCACATCTACCACCACCGACCGATTGATACAGCTTGCTATACACAGACTTTCAAACTAAATGACTGTGAATCATTTGCTCCGGTATACATTTGCAAACACATTGTAAAATGTATATGCAGGTGTTAAAGTTCGAGATCAGTCAGGAAATAATGCTATGTAACGAATTATCATTAATGGACATACAGGACAAAATCTGAATATGAAGTATGAAGGATCGTATTATGCACCTATCAGTATTTTTCCCCCAGGATGGGAGCGGCGGACTGGTCCAGGGGAATTTGACTAATTTTATTTTTTAGGCTCGAATTCCCCACCCTAGAGCCAAGAATTTGTATCTAAATACCCTCAGTGGTAGATGCTATATGTGTATCAAAAGTCCCGGTGGCGAATATTACCGGGACCTAAAATCCCACCAAAGTATATTTCCCCGGGACCCGGAATCATTCGGCGTGTCAAATTCCTGCTCGTCGGGAATCGCTTCACAGTCCTGTCCTGTATATGCCCACCGCTCCCACTGGGCGGCGAGGGGGGGGGGGGGGGAGATTGAAAGAGGCATTATCTGTAAATGTTAAATATATATATATATAAATGAACTATACATTTATTTAAATTCTTCCACACACACAAAATCAGCGTGTCAGTGGGAATTTTGGTGCATGCACATACTACAGAGCAGATGTCTGACGGAAATCTAGAATCATATGCTATACCAATATTTTGAAGATCAAGGAAGTGTGATTATGTAATTTGTCGTTTCTGTTCGGCTAAGAACGAAAGAACATACTTAATCGATGGTCATTTTTACGTTATTTTGTTAAAATCAAAAATGAAAAACAAATACTATAGAATGTGTTACCAACGAAATAACATATGATCGAAGACTTTGCATTGAAATCAACCTAAAGAATCGTTTGAAGACAACCAGCCACTTAAGAGAGACTTTTTATTGGCGAAATCTATTGAAATCACGAAGATATAAAATCTTCAGCAGAACGGTTATGCTCCAAACATAGTCACACTGTACATGTGCATAGTTTTCCGCTAGTCTAGTTTTGTTCTACAAAACATCACTATCATTTGCATCCCTCTGTTACCATGTGTATGTGTGGCAGGGTATGTAAATCTTTATATAACGATTTGAGATTGTTTAATTTAAAATTATATAGCGGCGTTACACGAATTTATTTCATGATAGGAACACATCTGTTCGTTTCGTTAAATTGTGTATAGTGACACTGACATAGTGTTACAAATATACGAATTGTATATTAGACCTTAAATTGTGTCCGTATACTTGTCCACATCCGTCGTCCTCATAAACTTCTCCATACGTGCACATCCGTAATGCGCGATATTCTTTGTATACACATTTCATGGGATTATAACATTGTCGCACTATTTTAGAAAAGTGTAATAAAAAGTATAATAATCATTCATTGATTAACAGTATTAGTTAAATGTCAAGTCAACACCACCAGTTACGTTTTTTTTTCAGAAAAAAAACAACTTTTAGTTCCAAACAAAATTATGTACTAACCTGCATGGTGCGCAGTATTACTGGTGGTCGAATTTACTATATTTACTGCAAATGCAAGATTTTCATAATTTCTTAACTGTACAAAATTAATGTGTTTGAAAAAGTACTTGGGTACTGCAGTGTGTATAAATACACAATTTTCTTAACAGTTTTATCACTTCGCAATATACTTATACTATTTTTATGACATTACAAGTCATAATAATGTTTTATTTATACAAATAATTAATTATATACAAATAAACGTGTGTTGCTTAGAGATTAACACATTGCGATAGTACATGCTGGTGAAGGCTTATCCTTAATGTAACTTACACTCTGACCACAGTTTCAACGGAGGATTGTCATTACGACAAGAGCAACAAGACGTGTATTTGCGTAAATGGCCTATTCTAAAACATCCTTTACCCAACTTATTTAAAATTAAATGGGTGACGAAACTCGATTCATTATGATGTGATTCTTGTCAACCATTTAATTTTGAATTTCATTTAAATATGACATATAGTGAAATATGTAAACATGTCCCTTGTTATTTACTTTAGCCCCAAGAAGCAGAAAAAGTAACATCTTAATTATGAATCAAGTTCGCAAGGTTTATATGCCTCAGCAGTGGAGTTAGATTTTGACTGAGATTATCAACTAATAAAGCTGGTACTGTTTCAGCGACAGAAATTATATTTGAAAAACATAACAGACGACACTACTGATTACTAAGGTAGAGTCACGATAGAACAGTATGTTTATTTATAGATCTTTGGATAGAAACATAAGTTTTGTAAACATTTGAAATATTATTTGTATTTGTATCTAAAATTAACTTATCGTTACTTGTTAGATATTACAGTTATGAGCAACCGAGACCTGGTGGTTCGGACAAGAAATCTGAATATGGTTTTACATGTATTTAGCTTTGATGTAACTGATATTCCTTTATTCGTGGACCTCATTATGTCTTGGTGTTTCCTTAACAGTTAGTGTGTTTTAAACTATTTCATTTATGCGGTGTCGTTTTTTAAACCAAATAAATGCGTTGTGTACACACCGGTCTTTACTGACCTGTGTAAACCCACGCTAAGGATGATGGGAACGCACTATTTTTTAAACATGGCGTCAAGAAGTTGAAGATCAAATGAGTTAAGAAGGTAAAAAAGGAAAGCATATGAATTTATCTATCATGTGTGACCTGCACTCCATATATTGTTTATTTACTCGTTAATTGTAGTTTGTTTTCAAATATTTATATGTAATTCTGATGAATATTTGAAGAAACACCTCTATGTGCGGTATCAGGTTGTTTCGCTCCCAACCAGTTTCGACCTTGGGCTTGGTTAGTAGTAGTTAAATTCTCCCATGGTAGTTTCGCCCCCTGAACGTTATATTGAGTAATGTTTGTATTATGTTACTATTATTATTAATAAAAGATCATCCGCCCGCCATACCTCAATCTATCAATGAGTCACTGATTTAGTTAAAATGTTTAACAATAAATTACATTAGGCCCTAATTAGATAAGACAATAAAAACTGTTATTTAGAGAATTTTTTTATTCGTCTCCTTGGCTTATTTAGATGTATTTTTTTCAGAAATACAATTGCAAATGTATATCTGTTGTAACATATCTCATATCATGTTTGAATGTTAACATTGAATAAATGATAGTGATAATAAATATACAAAATGCCTTGTCTACTCTAAATATTATAAATATCAAATAAAATACTTGTCTTATCAACTTGACATTTTGCACTAAAATAATTTCAAAGTGCAAAAGTCATGAAACTTAACAAAATAAATCATTTTACCATTATTTTGTAATTATAGATAAACTGTAAAAAAACAAAAATTGCTCATATCTTTTTTTCATGTACAAGGAAATAAAAAATGGATTGATAACTAAAACATTCCTGTGTGTTTATTCTTTTACAGTAAATTTTAATTTGTAAATGTCAGTTTACAGTGTTTAATGTGCCAGACAAATGAAACTGAGTGTGTTATATGTTCGATGCGCATATATTACCATGTTGTGTTCATGTATATATGTTATCATGTTGATTCGCCAATACATTCGCATAAACCCGACAGCTTCGATTACTGGATACATAGGACTTTTCATGACTATTCAGCACTTGATTATCCTGTAATATAACATACAACGTTTCTTATCCGGCAGGTGCCAAAGTTTGAGATCTACGACCTCCAGTACCAGTGCCATTTTCTGATCCGTGTGAGTGGTGTGACACGGAAGGGCGTACAGAGCAAGCCGACGGAGGTGAGGCTCCGCACCCCAGTCTGTGAGATGATACCGGTGAAAGGGAACAGTGTGCCACCAGAGTGCCCCCAACAGTCAGGTGAGCTGGCGAATTTGATATTCTATCATGAATATGTCAGTGTAATTCGTACGTGTTCAATATGTCCCAGAGTCAGGTTAAGTGGCAAACTAACCTGTATATGTCAGTGTAATTTGTCTTAAACATTTTGGTTAGGTCCCTGCCCCACCATCCACAGTCAGGTGAGCTGGTGAACTGCAGATGGATGTTTTGTCTGTCAGGAAAATGACATTATCTCTACTGCCATTCTCCCCCTACCTCTGATTCATGTAGGGCAGTTGTCAGTAACTGGCATTAGTATGTGCACTTTCTATGTGCACAGTGCCCATGACTATTCAACTCGTGATTATCCTGTAATATATATAATGTACAGTGTTTCTTATCTGGCAGGTGCCAAGGTTTGAGATCTACGACCTCCAGTTCCAGTGCCATTTTCCAGTTCCAGTGCAGAAGGGCGTGCAGAGCAAGCCGGCGGAGGTGAGGCTCAGCACCCTGGTCTGTCGAAAAACTGACAATAGTTCTGCCAAAATTTGTCGCAGCAAATAATACACTTATCATGTTTATATCAAAATTGTGTCCATTACGATCATCTACATATTTAGTTTATTCAGCTGTGAAAGTTTGAACCAAATCCACCCAGCCTTTAAAGAGGAATTGAGTACAGAAGCTTCGGGACATAAGGACAAGTGCAATTCCTATAATTCATGGGGGCATAAAAATTAAGTACCATACTTAAATCCACTAAGAGAGTACAGTTACTTGAAATAACTATCAATTTATTTATATGTCCATAGGACCAATTTTCATTAAAACAAATGCAGTGATGTTTTTTTTATTTACTTAAGAAAGTCTTGACCACTGACAAATAATCAACTTATTTGTTATTATTGTTTCTTTTCATTTTTTACTGAATTTGCCTTAATACAAACATTGTGGCGTTCATTCATACTTGTTATTCCAAGAAATAACTGATACTTGGTTAAAGTTATAACACACCAAGGTAAGAAAAGTGCAGTAACAACTTATTTCTCCTGTGTTATGGTATTTTTTCCACTATTTTTGTATAAAATGCTGATATTACAAGCTATAATTCTTATAAATCATTAAAAGACAAAAATTTCTTTTTGGTGTGTTGTCTATAACAAAAATACAGGAATTTCCAATTCAACTGATGCTGTAATAACTTTTGTTGAGTGTTTATTATGGAATAATCAATGTTTAGAAATAGATGTATTAAAACTTAGCTATTAAATTACAGGTTTTTAGCTAATCTGATGATCATTTTCAGAATTTACAATCTTGAGACATTGTGAATGGGTCATTGTTATTTGTGCTTTACATTTACCTTAATTGTGGCTGACATTTTAAAATTGTGAATAATAATACTAATAGTGTCAAAATATTCCTTCTATTTAACAGAGTATTCATGTTTTAGTATGTTCTCTTAGTTTTTCATTGATTTTCCAATTAGGCACTGATGCAGACCCTCAACTTGTTTCATCCAACCTTTATTTACATTATTGATGTTGTGAATCTTGTATTTTTATTATTGTATTAAGTTAACTTATATTATTATATTATGATGTTATTAGGTATTCGTTTTGCTGCTCTGTATTTTTGTTTAGAATATATTAGAAAAATTAAATGTGTTTCAAATGCTATTGTTGTGTTCTTGCTTTTTTACCAATAATGTTGAAAAATGATAAGAATTACTTTTGGAATTTTATACAGTTAACAAAATAAATCACAATGAAGATGGTGGAGGTGGAAGTTGTGCTGGTAGTGGTGGTGGTGCTGGTGATGATCTGAGGATGATGTTAATGGTTCTGAAAACTGTGATATTGCCAAAAACTTAACTTCTGTGCACTTGGAGACAAGCTGAGAAAAGGTGTTTAATGGTCCGTCGTCTAAGATTCTTGTTCCTGCACAATTATGGAAAAATATCAAACCTTACAGCCATCCATTTTAAAGTATGTTTCATGGGTAAGAATCAGTACTGATGTCTATTTTGAGTGGTAATGAGATCTTGCCTTTTGTGGTTCGAACACTAGAACTCAAGCTTACAAAAAAACAACACTGGGAACACCCCTGATTGTAATTGTGAGGAGCTATTTAGAATGTAAACAATTAGTGCACGTGCACTTACCATTCAAGGATCATGTGTGCTTCATCTATTGCAATGCATGAAATAATTTCATCTCTTTCTAATGCACTTAATAGAGAGGTTCCACTTGAAGTGCTCAGAAGTGCTTCTGGATGGGCATATACCAATGTTTATTTTCCTTTGATAATGTCATCCAGAGGCACATCAACAATACTTTGAGCATCCGCGTCTTCCTCGTCAAAACTGTCTTCAACTTCGGCTGGGGTCTGACCACTTCGACAGTTATAGTCCAACAGCACGCGCTTATTTCTGTTTCCTCATAGAGTTTATTTGATCCATCATTATACTATTTAACGGAGTCAATATTAGACACACAGATGATTTTCTGTTGTATTTGGCTTTCAATGCAAATGGGGCCACTTGAAAGATTAAACTCTTTACATACCCAGTGGGCAAAATAGCCATTATATCACATTTGTCCAAAACATACCTCAGACATTCCGTCTGACACTCTTGAAGTGGATCTACAAACCCAATTTCCTTTGACACACGTTCTATCAATTCGTCCATGCTGCTCGATTAAAACCGAAAGTGAAAGTACATACTACAAAGTCAGTCATAATATTAATTTGATTCATTGGATTCTCATTGGATTCTCAAGGTTAATACCAATATTAATCAGATGAAGTATTTACAATTACTTTATAATGATATAGTATGATTATAATATGGATTTATACAAAATCGCCATTCCTCCGCGGACTTCTTTACGTCGGACTCATAATTCCTCCAAATGGAGGTGAGTAAAGTGTCGTAGTATAGTGGTAATAACGCAGTCACGTTACCATCTATTTATAGTATGAAATAAATGCATATTTATTCAGTATACTCAGTTTTTATTTCTTTAATCATTTTAACTCGATATAAAAATGAAAAATATATGTTCTGAATCATACAACACTTTAATATAAAGATAATTACAAAAAACGACCGTCAAAATTTTGCGACATCCTAACGTGATCAAACATTTCATCTCCATCTTGGAATTTACACGAGGTTTTAAGAAGACATTTGTTTCCTGGCATTGCATTGAATGCCTTTCTCCTGAAACAAAATGCCAACAAAAAACCCTTTGCCTCCTAAAGAAAATGCCCTGTTTAAACGCATTTTAGTAAGTACATATCTCTAAAGCATTATTTCAGTCAATGGAACTCGGCAAGAAAATGAAGTTTTCTGCGTGGTTTTGCTTTGCCTAGAATTTCCGTTTAAGCTTTAATTTCCTGAATGCCACCCTTGTCATAATTTTCATAGAATTACTGCTGTGGGTCACTTGGTCATGTTTAAAACTACACAACTAATCAGCATAATTTTGCCCCACCCACTTATTTTCATTGGTTTAAGCAGATTGTCATAATATTAACTGCATTTTAACTTAACTTCGACTTAAAACAAACTGGTTTGTTGTCTGGTATTTTATTAAGATATTCCTGAAAAACAATAATTTGACAATGTTGTAAAATAGTTTGTGATGTATGTAAATTAAAATTGTCCAATTCACAAAGTCACAATCAAAATTATGTTTAATGAGCACAGAAAGATCAATAGAAATAACACCCACATTAAAACATTTTACCATTAGATAAGTTTTGCTAACATGGGTTCTGACAGGTTCTTTAGCTATATGGCCAATTTTTGAGGTGGGAGGGAAAATCCTGGGAGAAACCCTGTAGATGCAGAATCCTGTTTGTGCAGTGTTCTGCCGTGGATTCGGCCTTGCGCCATTGGCGCAAAAATAAATGATTTGTCCCCACCAAATTTTCATGAGCGGGTCCTCGGGCTCACACAATTTACAGGTAAATAATTCGGCATATTTAGTTAAATTTATATCATTGATTGTCATGTCTCATCAGTTTATATAAAAAAAAATCCCTCGAACACTAATTCATTCACGCTCTATCGGCAGCGATTGAGCAGTTCAGATACAGTAGTATCAATCGATAATTGTACATGCGGTCCACATGCATGCTAAGCGTCAAACCGCTTGACGACAGCCACATTTCGTCAGATAGATCAGCCTTTTGAAGTCGAATTAACCGACACCGTTGCTATGGGTGTTGCTAACGGCTTGCAGTTTCGGATGCCCGAGCAATTGATGACGTCCCACTGTTACACTTAGTAATTTTTACAGGTTTCTTTATTAATGCCGTGTGTTTATAACATATTTTTATTTTTTTTCAAATTGGAATTACTAATGCAAGGTCATAATGTATTTTAGAATGCAGTTTAACATAAACCAACAGAGCGTGATGAATTAATAACACAATATTCTGTATTAATCGTTTTTTGAACAGAAAAGAAAAACAAACATGAATTAAAACAGCTAGTACGTACTTTCAAAACAAAAATCTGCTTTGGGAATATTCATGAGGTGTAAAACTTGTTTGTCTGTGTCCCTACATTTTTGTTATTTGTCAAGCCTAAAGGGCCCATGTCCCCAATAGTCAAAATTCATGGCAGAACACTATTGTGTGTACATTTTTATCAAGTGCACCAGGATTCTCCACCATATGGCCATTGCCTCCAGAAGACTTGCTAGTTGGGTAACGGGGGATAGTGCAAGATACAAGAGATGCCCCGTTCCAGAGGCTACCAAGGGTATTTTAGTGCCCGGTGTGAAGCAACAAGTAAACTACACCTGAGTCCTCAGTTTTACGTCTCAGGCAAAATAGGATTTAGTAGGTTAGGGTGTAACGGGGGCTCAAACTTGCAACTACTGGGTTGTGATGCCAGTGCATATCAAGGAAAAGTGCGCCTGGTGTGGGGCTCAAACCCACGACCACCGGAACACTAGCACAGCGCTTTACCATCTGAGCTAACGGGGGTAGGGGGTGATTAGGGGTAGGGAATGCCAAATGACTTCGAGAACTCCTTTAGTTAGTTACTTACTAAGCAAAAGAGAAATCAAATGATAATTGTTGATCTGTGTATAACAAATAAGTGGATTATCAGTATGTTTTTTCAGACCCTAAAGATTTTGTACCATTTATGATCAATGTTACATACATGTATGTTTGTGTATTTTTTTGTTATTTCATAAATATATCATCTGTTTTCAGAAATGTTACGAACAGAAACAGTACAGAAATGGGTTGAAGTTTTCAAAACAGATTTTGTCAAATCCCAAATTTGCAGAACATGGAGGTATTAATAAAAGTTTTCCTCTAATAATTCATAATTCAGGTCATTTGACAGATGTGTGTTATATCAGTGAAACTGTTAATGATATCGTTAATAAGATAGCCAACAGCATTGATTTCTTTTATGTTTAATCCTTACAATAAATAACAAATATGGTTATTTTGCTGGAAACGTTTCCTGTTAGTGCTACTGCTACTTGTCAAATATATTATTATTGACCAGAGACTTAAAGTTGGCTGATAAACTTTTACAATATTAAATGACCCTAAGTTTTGCTTTTTGCTCAACTTGAAGTTTGATTGTCAAGCTTTTTTTTGCTTTTTAGAAACATTGGCTATGAAAGGGCTGACACTAAACTGCCTCGGCAAAAAAGATGAGGCTTACGAGTATGTTAAACGAGGGCTAAGGAATGACCTTCAAAGTCATGTCTGTATCCTTGCAGGAATGTCCTGGTTTCAGGTTATTATGCTTGGAAGCTCCCAGAATAATTTCAGGGGGAGCATTATTATAGTTGATTTGCTGGTCGCTCCATTCGTCCAGCATGATGTCAAAATGTTTTGCTTCGATGTATGTTAACAGAGTTATGGTCACAGATGTGGCACAATCTGATATTGCCTTACTTGTCCATTTTTGACCGATACTGTTTGTCAATTCTGGGGAAAATTCCACTTGTTCGTACTTGTATGCATTGCTACTACCTTTGTACACCATAGTGATGGTGATCAGTTGATGCTTCTAGACAGGTGTTAACTGTTAAAAATAAAAGTAAGTACTGTTAACTGTTAGGAAATAAAAGTAAGTACTGTAGTTAGTTTTTGTTGACCTTGCAAGCAAGCCAAGAATTTGTGTCATTTTGAAATAAGAATGTGAAAATAAGTATGCTTTATATTTGAAATAAGTTCAGAAACGGAAGCTGCCAATGGCTATTTTGGTTACTGGTAATTCTAACAGAAAAATAAAATTTGATTCATATTTGGCTTTTAAAACAAACATTTCCTTAACAAGATTCCTCTAGGTTGGCACGTGTATGGTCTACTTCAGCGATCAGACAGGAAATATGATGAGGCAATCAAATGCTACAGGAATGCTTTGAAATGGGACAAGGTATGGCCACTTATCAACAGTTTAGTTTCTTACTGATGTGTAGTGTATATGTATGTGCATGTATAATGTAACAGTAAGTGATGATTGTAAATCGATCCTTCAGAGTCTGTGCAAGGGGGATCGCTCACCCATTGCAACCTTACACAGACCGATGTTGATCAATACATCTGATGCTTTTTGACGAGTCCAATTTTGTACAAGCAGAAATATTATTCTTTTGTACATTTCTTTTTAATGACACTCCTGATTTAGACCACATACATATCTATGCTTAACTATGCAGGAATGTACATGATGACTTTAATATCGATCCTTCAGAGTTTGTGCACGGGGGATCGCTCACCCATTACAACCTTGCACAGACCAGTGTTGATCAATACATCTGATGATTCCTTTGATACTTTGTACCATCATTTACAGTGTAGTTATTTCATTTTTGTGTCCATATTTGTTCTTTTAAGCCACATCTGTATTGAGGTTATGGAAGAAGAAATAGAATGCCATAGTTTCTTGTCATGAACAAAAATTGTTTCAAATATGTTTGATCATAGTGTTCAACCTTTTCCAGGACAATCTACAGATTCTGCGAGATTTGTCCCTGCTGCAAATACAAATGCGAGATCTGGAAGGCTACAAGGTGTGGTTTACTGCAAGGATGGCACTGTTAAACTGGGCTTATTACCTTACAAATAATAGGCTGCATATTGGCGTCATCCCTAGCACAACGTCTTTAAAATCATACAGTTTTCCCTAGAAGTTGACGTCAAATATACCTGGTTTTTTTGTTACTCTTCACCAAATTTTTAGTGATGATTTCGCTCGAAACCAAGGGCCTGGGTCCGATATACTGCCTTTGGAAAAAAGCGGGGGTGATACATTTGTATTCTAACGTGTGTTGATGCTGCATGTATACACGTAAATGTGTTAATAAATGTGGCTAGTCATTTCGTTCAGCAGTTCTCATACCCTGATGTGTGAACTCATATTTGTTCTGATTTGTATGTATAGCACATGAACAACACATGTAATGATGTATGTGTGCATTGCAGGAGACTCGGTACCAGTTGCTGGTGTTGCGGCCCGGCCAGCGCGCCTCCTGGATCGGCTATGCCATGTCCTTCCACCTTCTCAAAGAGTATGATATGGCTCTCAAGATCATTGAATCCTTTCGAAACACGCAAACAGTAAGGATAACTTGCAGTCATCTTAAAGTGATGACAGCTTTCAAGCAGTCTTATCTGTTGTAAAACTTGAATTTGTATATTTATGCATTTTTTCGACATAGAAAGAATGTAAATGATGATTGTAAATCGATCCTTCAGAGTCTGTGCAAGGGGGATCGCTCACCCATTACAAACCTTGCACAGACCAATGTTGATCAATACATCTGATGCTTCTCGGGGGTCTCGATCTCCGTATTTTGATGCCAAAATTCGGTATCATTCCCCCAACAAAAAAGTATATATTTTTCCCCCATTTCAGACCAAAATTCCCCCTAAATGAACTGCCATCGAATTTGTTTTCTTTTTGTTTATGGGAGTAATTTTTGGGGATCAAATTTACTTAAGCACCGTTACAAACGGTTAACGTAAAAAACCGAAGAACACCACATGGTCATGTTAAATGACCGTTTTGACATATCTGGTTCCCGATTATTTGTGCTTTCATAATAAAACTTCATTTATATACAGTTAACTGCTAAATTATTTGCGGGGAACCATAAGTTCTGTTTTGGGAAAATGGCTCCTGCTTAAAATATATCAAAACAGGTGAAGCAAAAGGCCCAAATACAGTGTCTTACTGTCGAAAACACAGTGTATTAGATTTAGTAAAAGTGGTTTAACAAAATTAATTAAGGTTAAAAATTGGAAGTTAAAAAGTGAAAAACTATAAAATTGCATGAAAAATTATCTGTTGCACAGCTCAACCTTATAATGGTCAAGTGGTAGACCGTAGATGGTTAAAATTTGACTAGTTAATATAATATTCAATTTATTGATAATTTTCATGAATAAAGTTTTCAGGTAAAGAGTTAGACTCAATAACGTGATTTGAAAATATATTTAATAGTTTTTATTTTTGACTCCTTTGTTAAATCGAAATTTCCCCTTCTGTGTAAAACGACGCTAAAATTCCACCGCCTGAGGGTACAGGTACCCTTACCCCAAACCAGAGAGAGACCCCTGCTTCTTGAAAAGTCAAATTTTTTAGAAGCAGAATTATTATTCCTTTGTAGATTTCTTTTTAATAACACTCGTGATTTAAACCAATATTCAAAATGTGGATTGATGATCCCTTATTTGTGTCCTAATCTTGCTTTACAATGCTGGAATGTACATGATGATTGTATCGATCCTTCAGAGTCTGTGCAAGGGGGATCGCTCACCCATTACAACCTTGCATAGTCTAATGTTGATCAATACATCTGATGATTCCTTAGATATGTATATGTATGTACTTGTATATTTGTTCATAAATGGGGTTTTACCAAATTATCTGTACACCGCTGTCCATATGGAAATAACAAGTAAAATTTAGAATGTTAAAAGTGTTTTTTTGTAAAAAAAAAATTGTTTTTTTGTAAAAAAAAAATTGTTTTTTTTTTCATTGCTAAAACTGCGGGTATCACACCACCAAACGAGGGTCACTGTGAATATTTCCCTACAATACTGAATACATGTACATGTGTTCTGTGTCTTACAGCCGAAGCAGATGGACTATGAGCACAGTGAGCTGCTTGTGTACCAGAACGCTGTGCTTCGAGAGGCTGGGAAGACAGAGGAGGCCCTACAGCACCTCAGCAAGTACGAGTCCCAGATAGTGGACAAGCTGGCACTACAAGAGATTAGAGGTAATTGTGATAGTGTTACATGTTTGTGCTGAAAAGGGGTGTAATTATTTCTCCTTTTAGCTGATTCCTCGCTTTGAATGGCATTTTGATTTTTATCGTCAAACATTTCTTACATTTACTGGGTCAGTTTTTAAATGAGAGTTTTGGAGAAACTTTAGATGGGAGTTTAGGTGGTTTCCTCGTCTGAAATGATTCTGAAGCAGTGGTCTCGATCTCCATATTTTTATGACTAATTTCGGCATTATTCCCCCAACGAAAAAAGTATATGTTTTTCCCCCATTTCTGGCCAAAACTCCCGTAAAAGATTTGCAATCTAATTTGTTAATGTTTTTGTTTATGGGTGTAATTTTCCGAGATCAAATTTACTTTAGGACTGTTACAAACGGTTAACGATAAAATCCAGGAAAACTCCACATGTTCATGTTAAATGGCGGTTTTGACTTGTCTGGTTCCCGATTATTTTTGCTTTCATAATAAAACTTAATTTGTATATAGTTAACTGATAGCTTATTTGCCGGGAACCGTAATTTCTGTTGTGCGAAAATGGGTTGTGCAAAAAAGTAATTAAAACAGGTAAAGCAAAAAGGCGCAAATCCTGTGTCTCACAGTTTATAACAAAGTTTATCACTGTATGAGATTTTGTATTAGATTAACAAAACTAATAATGGTTAACACTTGGAAGTGAAAAAACTATTTGTAAAACAAATTGGAAGTGAAAAACTAATTGCATGAAAAATTATCTGTTGCACTTCTTCACCTTCCGATTAATGGTCAAGTGGTAGATGTTTAAACAATTGACTAGTTACTATAATATTCAATTTCTTGATAATTAATCAAGAATAAAGTTGTTAGGTATAGTTAGACTAAATAAAGTGATTTGAAAGGTATATTCAATAGTTTTTATTTTTGACTCGTTTGCAAAGTCAAAATTCTCCCTTCTGTGTAAAACAACGCTAAAATCCCCACACCTGAGGGTACAGGTACTCTCCCCCCAAACAAGAGAGAGACTCCTGTGAAATCACCCAGACTCTCTTGTATTTTGGTCATTCATAATGTTATGCCTTTATTGGTCAGATTTGTACAAAGATTTATAATCAGTGTTTTTTTTCACCTTTGGGTAAAGGTGGCGGGGCCCTTCAGATGGGGGAATTTTACGGCAAAAGGGATTTTGTTTTATAAAAGCATTATTTGTAAATGTACATGTTTATATTATACTTTGTTACAAAACATTAATTAATCAAATGTTTTGCTACAAATGATAACTTAGGTAAAATGCTTTAACTTGGTTTGATGAAAAATTGCCAGGATATTTTACAAAATGACTCTATCTTAGTCAATTTTTGTCCCATTTTGGTCTCTTTTTTTTTCAAAATGAAGCTTACATTCTGAGGGGAATTTTTAAGATTAATATAGGGGAAAAATGTATACCTTTTAAGCAGGGGAATTGGCCATAAAAAACACTGATACTATTGACTCAAAGGCCTTACTTTTGTCATAATCTTGCTTGACATTGCTGAAATGTTTCACAGGAAGTAAGTGATGATTGTAAATCGATCCTTCAGAGTCTGTGCAAGGGGGATCGCTCACCCATTACAAACCTTGCACAGACCAGTGTTGATCAATACATCTGATGCTTTCTTAATTCTCTACAGGTGAAAGGTCCTTTTGAACATTTAAAATACTTGTAGCTTTTAATATTAATATTGTTACCTTGAAAATATGTTAAAATCCTGTTTTCAGCCAAAGTAAATGTTCGTACAGAAATCGTTTGTTTACACTGGGGTTTAACCAAGGTTTTGTTCTTGTTTAGGGGAGATTCACTTGGAATTGGGCAGGCTAAGCGAGGCAGCACAGATATACAGAGATCTGATAGATAGAAATCCAGAGAACTGGGCCTACTACAAAGGTCTAGAAGACGCCACAAAACCAGGTAGGAACAGTGGTTTTGTCTTTCTGTGATATGGAATGGTCAGTTAATGGCTTGCAGAGATTTTTAAGGCCAACTTGGGGCCAAAATGGGGCCTAATTCTCCCAGCTCTGAAGTAATTTTTTTCCCCAAATCGCACAATTTGCCCCCTTGTTTTCTAAAGTGGTTGCATGATAAGAGAATTATCAGTATTTTAAAGTTAAACTTGAAGAAAAAGACATGTAAATGGTTTGTGTAATAGGAGATATGAAATAAATCTTTTTAAAATCATTGTTTTTTTTGTATATCTGCATTTTTAGCTTGACTATTTGAAGAATTGGTGAGCTTTCCTACTACACCGTGCGTCGGCTTCCGCGTCCGCGTCTGAATTTGGTTAAAGTTTCTATTCAAAAGTCTTGTAAGTTCGAATCTACACAAGTTATTCACTTGAAACCTTCGTCATCAACTCCAATATCAAGGGCAACATTCCCCATAACTCTGTTTTGTATAGTTACAGAGTTAGGCCCCTTGTTCACATAGATTTTCAGGTTAAAGTTGATGTTCAAAAGTTTTGCAACTTCAAAACTATAGAAGTTATTCACTTGAAACTTGGAATATACCTTTGTCATTAACTCCAGTGTCAGGGGCAATATTCCCTATAACTCTGTTTTGTATTTTGACAGAGTTATGCCCCTTTTTCACATGGATTTTCTGGTTAAAGTTCATATTCAACAGTTTTGTAAATTCAGAACTACATAAGTTTTTCACTTGAAAATTGGAATATACCTTTATCATCAACTTCAATATCAGGGGCAACATTCCATGTAAATCTGCTTTGTATTTTGACAGAGTTATGCCCCTTTTTCACTTAGATTTTGAAGTTTATATTCAAAAGTTTTGGAACTGCAGAACTACACAAGTTATTCACTTGTTGTCATCAACTCCAGTGTCAGGGCCAACCTCCCTGTAACTCTGTTTTGCATTTTGACAGAGTTATGCCCCTTTTTCACTTAGATTTTCTGGTTAAAGTTTATATTTAAAACTCTTATAATTTCAAAACTACATAAGGTTGAAACTTGGAATAATTTGATGAAATAATTGCCATAAGTCAGTTTTGTATTTCAACCAATGTATGCCCCTTCCACTTTTCAAAATATGTACCGACTGAACTACTTCGAATAGTCGAGCGAGCTGTCCTCTGTCATCTGACAGCTCTTGTCATTATTTCCTGTACAACATCCATTTTCCCCAACAGTAGTCTCAGCATTCATACCCCCAACAGCTAAAAACCACTGTCTTGTATAAATTAAGATTTGTTCAGTGCCTTTCTTTTATGTAACAGGGCCATGTACCCAGACTTCCTGAAACTCAAACTTGAGAATGCTTTCAAATATTAGAAATACTACCTCCATGCATGCAGTTCATTTTTAACTAGTCGCTTTGTGTTACCCATTAGAAGGCTGTATAAATCGTTCTTATGAACATTTGTAGATAGCATGTAAAAAAGGCTCTGACACCATCTGTTAACGTTGCAAAAAAGGGAAGTGTCTGTGTTTTCAAGCCTGGTATACAACATCTTGTGTTTCATAATACTCTCATTGAACAGTGTTGAAGATGTATTTGTGCTGTAAATAAATGAGGCGTGGCATGGTAAAACTGGGCTAATGCACGTGCGTAAAGTGTCATCCTGGATCAGCCTGTGCAGTATGCGGGACGACACTTTCTGCCTACAGTGGATTTATGTTTAGAAGAGACTTCCTTCAAACAGAAAATACCAAAAAAGCGGAGTGTTGACCCGGATCCATGTGCATATGGTTTTCCAATTATATGCGTCAGATATTTTGAGTTTTGTGAATACTGCAGGAAATGAAGAGGCTCGGTGGAGACTGTACACAGACATTGGAAAGAAGTTCCCAAGATCGTCTGCACCTAAGAGAATCCCCCTCTCATTTGTCACTGGTAGGTCATCGCAAGAGTTTTAAGAACTGCATTTGTATCCTTGATTATCATATGATGAACATACATTGGTATAATTCTTTTGGCTTTCCATGTAAACAAACGCAAAGCTATTAAATGTATACCATGCCTGAAGAGTTAGATTTTAACAAAAACCCATTCATATGAGTAGAAAACATTGTTTTTACTAGACATTTCCCACTAACAATAAAGTAAAAGTATTCAATTTTCCTGTTGTTTTCCATATTCAGTTGCAGAACAGCATTATTTACTAGGTGTATGGTCATATTCATTGCAGGTGATTTATTTCGGCAGTTGGTCGACACATTTTTGCGCAATGGTTTCCATAAAGGTGTCCCACCTTTATTTATTACACTAAAGACAGTTTATAAAGATCCAGAAAAGGTAACCTTTGTCAGTTCTGCGTACACATCCATATTAAACTGAATATAGTTTAAAGATTTCATTTGTTAAATAGTCTGAATCTTCATAATAAAAAAAGTTCATAATGATTTTAAATTTTGTTAACTACAGTTACACATTTATGATTATGTTCATACAGTGCAGATGTTTTATATCATGTTTCTCATAAGTGTTGTCATTTTATTTCAGGTTGCAACTATTCAAGACTTGTGTCTCAGTTATGTTGAAAGTTTGAAAGACAAAGAAGTTTTTAGTAAAACAGGTGTGTAAGATCATTGTTTGCTGTTGTTGGCAAGAACAATAGTACTGCTTCCATGTTTTTTTCCCTACGCATTTGCAGTGGTCGACATTTGCACCAGCCCATGAGCCCTGCCCTGGTAAAGTTTAAACAGGGCTTGCTCAGATTCTCAGGTTTATACATGTAGACGGGCTCGTCACATTTTCTTGCTTTCTAGCAATAATATATACATTCGGGCTTAACAGGATAATCATATCTCCAGTTTTAATCTATGAACAGAGTCGTGTTTTTTTTCGCAAATATTTCAAATTCTTAACCATTATTGACACTTACCATTTGCAGAGCATTTAACTAATATGCAGAAACACGAGTCACGTGACTTCAGAATTTTGACCGCCGAAATTCTCATTCTGACCCCTCAGCATTTCAAGCCAAGGGTCATTTGGTTTTCAAAATCTACTGAAATCCCTGGAGACTGGTATTGGCAGAGTTGCTTGTTTGTGTGAAGACTGACTGTGTTGTTTCAGAGGAGGTCCGTGAGAGGGAGCCCCCGACTGCCCTGCTGTGGGTGTACTACTACCTTGCTCAACACTTCGACCATCTAGGGGATGAACAGCAGGCCTTCCACTACATTGACCTGGCCTTGCAACATACCCCTCTACTCATAGAGCTTTATGTGCTCAAAGCAAAACTTTACAAGGTGCAGAAGTTTATTTTTAACATCAACACTTACACATAAATATATTCATGCTGTGGTAGAAATTTGCGCGAGCCGGTAAGCCCTGCTTTGGTAAATTGTGAACTGGGCTTGTGCATATTTTCAGTTTTATATAGCCGGACTTGTAACAATTTTTTGCTGTCGAGTAATAATAGAAACATGTGGGCTGGCTTGGCCAAAGTGCTAATTTCGATGACTGCTCCTGATATATATTCAATTACTTATACAGTAGAACCTGTCTAAACCGAACGGCGCCGGGACCGGGCCAATCGTTCGGTATTCAGAGATGTACGGTTTACCAAGGTTTTTTATTAAATGTCATTTTTCTTTAAAAATGTACACTATATTTATATGTTATTTCGAGTATATAATAAGACAGCAACGTGTTAATGTTTACACTTTTATTACTGTTCATTATTTTCATTATTTCATGTAAACATTATATTTGTACATAAACCAACACTCAATCTATCAATCAAACAAGTTCATGTATTCAACGTACAACTTATTTACATCTGTTTAAGAAATCACCAGTTGTTGACGGCTTTGATTAAACCTATTTATTTTAGCAAGATTGTATCGCAAGCTTAGGTTTATAGAGATCAGTGATCGAAATATTGCCAGAAATTACTATATATATAAATTAATTACACTGTTGTAAAACATTAAAAATTTTCCACTGGAAGTAAATTTCAACAGAAAACACAACAGACTAATCTGTTTTTCACAAGATGACTATTGTAGTATGCACCTACTAGCTTATCGCAAATTGCACCAATCTCTAGTTATCACCATGGCGATTATGCCCTTTGTGTGTTATTGTGTCACCAATTATCGGGTTCACGCCTCTGCGGTAGCGCAAAGTGACACCTGACAGGATACACCGTTCGGTTAATTCAGGGTTTTTAAGGTTGAATGGGATCAAATTTGTGATATAATCGTTCGGTATTCGGTTTGGACAGGGTTCGGTTTATTAAGGGTTTTTGATATATAAAACAAGAAGGAAACGATTCGGGACCGACACAGCCGTTTGGTCTGGACAGGGATTCGGTTTTCACAGGGTTCGGTTTGGACAGGTTTCACTGTATATTCTATTATAGTCCGTTTATTCTGAACTGTCAAAACATTAATAATTTCACGGTGGTTGAATGCGATATTTATATCCTCGGCCAGCATTCGTGATTTTCCGATAGTGTGCTTCGAGTTTCGGGTATAAAATACTACATGTGATGTATGATATTTAAAGCAGGGTTTTCAATGAAGTAGTAATCTCTTCCTATAAAATATTGGAGAGGAAATAGCTTTGTGGTATTATGCTCGTCACGTCAACCTAGCTTTTGCTGGTTCGAGTCCCGTCATTAAAATAAAATAGTTCGAGCAAAAATGTAATATTGTAAATGTTAAACTGCATTTTTTAAATATTAGATTATATATTTACAGATATTTGTTATTGTCTTTTCTTTTCTCTTTTTGTCTATCTTTACTATGTTTTAATGTTTATTAAATAAAGAACTGATAACATAACAGTTTTAAAAGAAAATCAGATAAGCGCTTCTTCGTCTGCCGTATCCGTCTCTGTGGAGATTTTAATATCATTTTATTGGTGAAAATCATGATTTACTAATTAAAGCAATGTACAATGATACAAATCTTGCGTTAAATAATAAAATTAAAAGTATAACTCTGGGATTTGAACCCGGTTCGCTTGGTTAACAACTTCGACTTTAAACCACTCCGCCATTCCGACTCATGGTCAGTGCAGAATTGCTAATGTTATTTATCATGTATTTTGCACATAATAAAAGGCTAATCAATACCTGTAAATACAACGGAAAACTGCGATGAAAGTCAAATTCTAAAAATAACACTTCAACCACCATGAAATTATTCATGTTTTGACCGTTAAGAAAAAATGGACTATACTTTCAGTCTACTTTCTTAGAAACTTGGGTCATGATTCCAATTTAATGACAGTATATTTTAAAGGCTTTATTTGAGTCAGTAGAAGATGGATCGGAATCTTTTGACATCATTTTTACCCACTTTGACAGAAGCATTTGTTGTGTTGCAGCATGCGGGTGATATAGACGAAGCATATCGACTGATTGACGAGGCCCAGTCTCTGGACACTGCCGACCGATACATCAACTCGAAATGTGCCAAGTACATGCTCCGAGCCAACCTCATCCCGGAGGCAGCTGATATGTGTTCCAAGTTCACCAGGGTACCAACTCTTTGCTTCCTTGCTATTGCTAAGAAATCAATGACTAGAATTCAATGAAATATTAATTGCAGCATTGCTACCAAGATGATTTGCTCAGGGCTCGAATTTGGCAGTCGCAAACTAGCAGAATGCAAGTAAAAAAATCAGTTTTGGGAGTAATTTTGTCTGCTGCTCGCAAAAAAATGCGAGTGAGAAATATATTAATGTAACTGTAAGAATCTTATATATCGTAACCTGACTTTTGCACAAAACTCGCACCTGTTGCAAAGGGAGGTAACTAAATATTTTCCAAAATTTTAGTACATATTGGCTATTTTGGCCACTGGTAACGCTTACATGGAAGTTTCGCATCTGCATACATGTATGTTACAGGAAGGAGTGTCGGCAGTGGACAATCTCAACGAGATGCAGTGCATGTGGTTCCAGACCGAGGGTGCCGCAGCCTACCAGCGGCTCGGCAAGTGGGGGGAGGCACTCAAGAAATGTCATGAAATAGACAGGGTAGGACTTGCATTGTACTCTATCTATTGCCTTCACTCTGATATAATAGTAACATTTATTTCTGTGAGTCATAAAAGAATCTGTTCTATTTCTTGGGAAATTACAGAATTTACCTTTTGTGATGAAGTGTAAATGGCTATTATTGGGAAGAGTTTTCACATATTGATGTTATTACTGAAATAAATCAAATTCCTTGTAAGTTTTTTTTAACATTTCTATTTTTATAATCAAGTTGTATGTTTTATTGTCACATTTACCTTGTTTTTATTTCATGATCATTGCTGCATTGTCTGTTTCGGTTCTTCCATAGCACTTTACGGAAATAATAGAAGACCAGTTTGATTTCCACACATACTGTATGAGAAAAATGACCCTTCGAGCATATGTGGGCCTTCTGAGACTGGAGGACGTCCTTCGTAGACATCCTTTCTACTTCAAGGCAGCCAAGATTGCAATAGAGGTAAGCAGGCATCTTTATGTGGTTGTCATTAGCAGCATTTTATGTCAATTTCAAGGGTGGCAAAATTAATTGTCCGTATTTCCAAGATTGTCCCAAAGCATGAACGTACAAGCTGAAAATTGCCAAAATTTACTATGTTTATTGTACGGACAAGCGAAAAACATAGTTTGTAAAAAAAATGGACAAGTAAGCAAACGTAAGATTTTGCCGACATCAATATTGATAGTGGATGTTATTAATGCTACATAATGTATAGATGGACTGTTAAAAACAATGGTAATTTGTTGTCTTGTTTCGATCATTATATTTGTAAGAAGGGTACTTTATTTCAGATTTACCTGCATTTACACGATCACCCCATGTCGGAATGTGATACAGACAATAATGTGAATGCAGGTAATTGTCTTTGTTGTAACATTGCTTGTATTCCAATGATTTTTATATTCACCTAAAAGAACTGTGAAAAAGACACGTACATGCTTATTTTGTTTCATTTTGACAATTGGATACCAGATTTTTAAAGAAGTATGTGATGATTGTAAATCGATCCTTCAGAGTTTGCGCAAGGGGGATCGCTCACCCATTACAAACCTTGCACAGACCAATGTTGATCAATACATCTGATGCTTCTTGAAAGGTCCAATTTTGTAGAAGCAGAAGTATTATTCTTGTGTAGATTTCTTTTGAATAACCCTCATAATTTAGACCAAATACACTCACAGTATTGGTTGATGTGGCTTATCTGTGTCCACATCTTACTTAACAATGCAGGAATGTACATGATGATTGTAAATCGATCCTTCAGAGTCTGTGCAAGGGGGATCGCTCACCCATTACAACCTTGCACAGACCAGTGTTGATCAATACATCTGATGATTCCTAAATTCTCTTTAAGTTTCTTGGTGAAGCCAATGTATCACAACCTTCCTAAGGCTTCCTTGTAATCTTAGATAGATTAAAATTTTAGATTGTTTTGCTGAACTCTTTAATCATAATCACGCACTTGGTATCATTACTATATTTTAATGTAATACTTTTATATCAATTTAACTTGATTTCAGTACGGAAACTAATATATTCATTGTAACAGATTTGTAATTTATTGATTCATATAAGTCAGTGAGTGTCAGGTGAATGTATCCAAGCTGACCAGGTCAGGTTTTTCAATCAGTGATTATCTGCTGCAGAGAACATGACCCCCAGCGAGCTGAAGAAGTGGAAGAATAAGCAGAGGAAGCAGGCGAAGAAAGCTGAGCTGGAGAAGGAGAGACAGAAGGAGGCAGAGAAGAAGGAGCACACGACGAACAAGAAGCAAGCCGAGCAGGACCAGGATGGGCCCAAGGAGGAGGAGCTGGTCCCTGATAAACTGGCAAGGGTAGGAGGCTTAATTGGGGCCCATATTCTTAAAGCTGGTACCTGATAAACTGGCAAGGGTAGGAGTTTTAATTTGGGCCCATATTCTTGAAGTTGGTCCCTGATAAACTGGCAAGGGTAGGAGGCTTAATTGGGGCCCATATTCTGAAGCTGGTCCCAGACAAACTGGCAAGGGTAGGAGGTTTAGTTAGGGCCCATATTCTTAAAGCTGGTCCCAGAAAAACTGGCAAGGGTAGGAGGTTTAGTTGGGGCCCATATTCTTAAAGCTGGTCCCAGACAAACTGGCATGGGTAGGAGGTTTAGTTGGGGCCTATATTCTTAAAGCTGGTCCCAGACAAACTGGCAAGGGTAGGAGGTTTAGTTGGGGCCCATATTCTTAAAGCTGGTCCCAGACAATTGCAAGGGTAGGAGGCTTAGTTGGGGCCCATATTCTTAAAGCTGGTCCCAGACAAACTGGCAAGGGTAGTAGGTTTAGTTGGGGCCCATATTCTTAAAGCTGGTCCCAGACAAACTGGCAAGGGTAGGAGGTTTAGTTGGGGCCCATATTCTTAAAGCTGGTCCCAGACAAACTGGCAAGGGTAGGAGGTTTAGTTGGGGCCCATATTCTTAAAGCTGGTCCCAGACAAACTGGCAAGGGTAGGAGGTTTAGTTGGGGCCCATATTCTTAAAGCTGGTCCCAGACAAACTGGCAGGGGTAGGAGGCTTAATTGGGTGCATATTCTTCAAGAATATTGTCTTGTCAAAATATTTTTGGTCTTTTTTAGGTCATGAATATGGTGAGCAGTCTGTGAAATCGTCATAATTATTTACATGATCAATAACAGGCATATGCATTAAAATTGGAAATAATAACAGTTCGTTTTATAGTTACTTTATGCTACACAATGCTTGGTATTTTAAGTTGTACCTTGTTGGTTTTACAGGTGAAAGAACCTCTAGAAGAAGCAATCAAATTCCTAGCACCATTGCAACAACTCACACCAGAAAGAATAGAAACACATTTATATGCTTATGAAATTTACTCTCGGAAAGGTAATAGATTTGACACACCAGCCACAGATATGTAACAAGCAACATTTAAGAATGTATAATATTGAGGTCTTGCTTTATTTTATTTATTGATTACTGTCTGTTGAGACATTTTCGGCATTTAGACAAAGTCATTACTTCTTTGTGTGTAGAAAGTGCATTTAAATAGGGGAGTTTTGAAAGTGTTCATTATTTACTACCTTTTTTTTTCTACAACATTCTTTGCATAAAGGAACACCTTCAAACTAGGTTGTTTTTCTTCTCCTTCAAGCTGGTTTCATCCTACTGAATGTAAATTTATGCAATCAAATGCTTTAATTTCTTGGTGGGTATAGAAATTATTAATTTTTAGAGTAGGTTTTTGCCTCCGCTGTTGTGTTTCTGGAATTTAAAGACTTAAAAGTTGGTAAGAGCACATCTTTGTTTGATTGAAAGTTGAGTGTTTGTTAAGATGTACAGAGCTCATCCTGTTCATTGCAGACAAGCTGTTACTCATGTTACAATCGCTGAAGCGCGGCTGCCAGGTGGACCGAGAGAACCCACAACTTCATGTGCTCCTGTTGCGATTCCTTAAGATAGGTAGCCACTCATTTATATCAACTGTTTTCCCTGTGACGGGTAGTTCAGATATTACCCGTAGTTCCTGTTTAGATCACTAGTTTACAAATTATTGTAAGGAAAAAGTCTGAAGATATTTCTGACGAGGGTTATAATGAAAGTTGCTTATGTAAGGTGAGTGAATCGTCTCACGCTCGTTAGAGCAGAGAAAGACACAAGTGTCAGGTTAATGTGTCGGTCATATACTAATAATAACTTATAAATCATTAACATGTTTACACAAAAAGTAGTTATGTTACAACAAACTTGCCTTATCACACACTATCACGCCAATGGCCTACCCATAATCCCAAAATTTCCATTTTTCTATATAGGATTTGAAGGCAGATTGTATAATGCTTTTCTTATCCTTTCCCTAATGCTGTATTCCAGTAAATGAGCGTACAGCGAGTGGTGAGTTGCCAGAGTCAGTGCGTGCTGTCCTGGACCAGGAGTGCGGGGAGCTGTACGGGGGCAAGGATGCAGCCACCCTCAACCAGGATTTCCTAGACAGAAACAGCTCATCAGTATTACACAGGGCTGCTGGTAAGGCATTGACCCACCAGGGGTGACAAAATCCAGGGTGGCCACTGACACTGGAAAACAGCAAAAGTAGGAAACAAACTCCCTGCAGGGAACTTTTTTTTTTTAATTGAAGAAGTTAAAGAAAAAATACATAAGAAGAGAATGATACATATATTTAGAATCTTAAAAAAAAAAGACCCTTGTGGTAATCATATAATAACAATATTATGTATATGTATAATTAAAAGTAAATAAAGCAAAAACGGCTAAAATGGGAAATTCACATCCAATATTTATATACACTGCCTTCACAATGCACAAATTGTGTTTGTTATCAGTCAGGGAAAATGGCAGTTTCAGTCATGGAAAAATTGGAAATTTTGTGTCAGAATTTCAGTGGCCACCCTAAAATATCATATTGCCTTGGTTGTCTGTTTTAAACTTTTTGCAAATTGAAAGGCAGTTTGCCTTTTGTCCATATTAGTAATTTTATAGTACATTCTGGCAAACATTCAGGGCTGTCTGTTCATGCTCTGGGACAAGCTGGTAATCACTGGTTATGTTATAATACTATAGGGAAAGATCTAGGATCAAAAAAGGTACAGTGTGCTGCTAAAAAGGAGCAGGGTGGAAAGCCAAACCAGTTTGTTGACATGTTTTAATATTTTGCTTAATCCAGGGTTTTCATGAGCTTAATGCTTCTGTTTAAGGTTTTCAAACATTGCCTTTTCATTTGTTATTAAATATTTGCAAAAATATATTAAATTTCAAAATATATTCAACATTTCTGTGTTGACCAGCCCAGAGGGGCAGCAGGTGGGAACCAAAAAGGAGCAGTGTGCTGCACCCTGCTATTTTGCCCTAGATCTTTCCCTAATACTATGTAACTTTACTGGACTGAAACACACTTCACAAACAGTACAAGGCTGCTGGTAATGGTTAGATAAAATGTGATTAGTGTTATGTTAAACGTTGATAATTTCTGTAACATGAAACACACATTACTAATCCAATGTTAAGCTGTTCTTTTAGTTATTGGTGTTTGGAGAAGGATGCATTTAAGAGAAGAATTGTGGGTTCTGGTCAGAAAATGAGCAAAAAATGCCATAGTCAATCTTAAAATAAATGTGGCGTGTCGTTGGGAAAACCGGACTTAATGCATTTGCGTAAAGTGTTGTCCCGGATCAGCCTGTGCAGTCCACACAGGCTAATCTGGGACGAAACTTTCCGCCTTAAGTGGATTTATGGTTAGAAGACACTTCATTGAAACAGAAAATACCATAAAAGCGGAAAGTGACGTCCCGGATTAACCTGTGCGGACTGGACAGGCTAATCCGGGACGACGCTTTACACACATGCATAAAGACCAGTTTTCCCATGACGCGCCTCAAATATATTCTGCAATCATATTGGTACATGTATTATACATTTGGTAGAATATATTCTTGATTTACATTTTTGGACTTTACTTCGCTAGAGATGTTTTACTGTCTGAATATGCGTGTTTGTTCACATTAAAAATATTCGAAGTATGTACACCAATAACATCATCATAACACATCAATAAATTAATGTAGAAATGTTACAAACCATTACACAATTGATATCTGTCTTGTCACAGCTGGTCGAATGATGGTCGTGTTGAATAATGATGCCAAAACCCAGGCCAAGGCTCTACAACTAGCAACTGCCATCAACAAACAGCTGACAGGAGTTACATCAAAGGTATCTTGCCATTTTCTGCTACAAAGTGTTACATTTCCTTCCTAGTTTATCTTGTTTGTAAATGTTTGAATAACCATGTAGTTCATTTGGCATGGGAATACATTTCATAATTTGCCTCTAAACCAGCCGTGTCGTTATGAATGTGAACTAGATAAAAATAATAGTATTTTATCCAATCATTGTACTCGATTAATATTATGTGCTTATGTGTTAAAGTACATAACAGAGCAGTGGAAGAGCTTGTAATGTGTTAGCGATTATCATGAATGGCAATTAATCCTTCAACAATAGCTGGGGAGGAGTTTGAATGTTAGTGGCATTAATCCTTCAACAAT
Source organism: Congeria kusceri (assembly GCA_027627225.1). Lineage (NCBI taxonomy): Eukaryota > Metazoa > Mollusca > Bivalvia > Myida > Dreissenidae > Congeria > Congeria kusceri. The sequence continues at coordinate 92,539,239 of CM051025.1, forward strand.
AGCTGGGGAGGAGTTTGAATGTTAGTGGCCAAAAAACTGGATATGGTCTATTTTGGTTAATTGTTCTCTTGTCTATTGCCATGGAGGGGGGGGGGGCGACATTGTCATCCTGAAGTCTGTGTCCACAATGGAAGTTCATGTTTTACTTTGATGTGCATATTGCTTTACAGAACTGTCGCGAAGTGCTAGAATTCATGTGCCGTGGAGATTTTGGAAGCTGTGAGGAAGAGGCCAAGACTTATCAAGAGCAATGCCATAAACTGTTTCCGCATGTACCATCTTTCAAAGTGCCGAAACTAGCTGCAGAACAAGTAGTCACAAATGGAAACCTCTCATCATAACAGCTGAAAGTTGTCCTCTTGTTAATGGAAATACTGTTGATGTATAGGACTGGTGTTACTTTAGGACACGTACTTTCCAATTGTACAGTTTAAAAGGTTCATAAATCAGATTTCGTATGTGTGCTTTTATGTTGACACTATAAATGCCAGTTATTGGGCTCTTTGAACAAACATTTTATTGTAAAGCAAGATAATGATAATAAAAGGAATGTGAACATTAATAATCAATGCTTGCGGATGATGATGGAAACAGTGTATCAGCTGTGTTAAATATTTTAACCTTTTGTGGAGTGGAAATTTTTGTTCAGGGGTTACATTAAGTAATTTATTAGGGAACAATTCATGAAAAACAGAGGAACACACACATTTTCTGAGTTCCCTTTACCATTAGCATGTGTTAGCCTTTTAATTTGAAGTCTGGAATTTGTGTATGATTGTGCTGTGCAAAATGTAACTTCAGTTTTTCAGACAATAGCTTGAACTGAAGCGTGTCTCACCTGTCCAGAACTGAGCATTGATTCTGTGTGGTTATTTTACAGAGTACAGAACGTTATCAGTAGAGAGCCATTTAAGATTTTATAGTAATACCCAAACCCTTTGCTATGCAGATAATGTTTGGTGGTGCATTGTGTATTTTATGCATGGAAACAATTCACATCTTTAAGATGATGGTTTGACTTGTATGCTGATTCAAGTATGGACTACTGCTGGTTAAAACATCCCCATAGGACTTGTGTGTATTTGGTATTAGTACCTAGTAAGTTTTGGGATAGGTGACAGTTTCCGATCCTGATTCAGACATTGGTTATTATACACTAGCCTGTCACATAATGCATTTTAGTATGTCTTTGGAAATATATCTGTCTTCATAAACTTATTAATGGTTCAGGTTGCTATTTTCATAAATTTAAAAATAGTAAATTAAGTTTATTTTGCAGCATCTACTTTTCTTACAGTATTTTGTAGATGTAATTTGCTGGTGTTAACACCAAATTGTATTTGGTACTATCCATAGTGGTTGCTGTCCATATTGATTTCATCAACATTTTGTACATAACCAGTGATGTAACTTTCCATTATGCAAATACATGTTCACAGGTCATGATTCTTAAAAACAAGTGTTTATACCTTCTATAGAGAAATCACGGAGTAAAAAATGCCATTTTATTGTGTTGATTTCAGATCATAGACCTAGCGTATTTTGTGGAACTTATTTTTGTTGGTGTATTTGAAGATTGTGTTACAGAATATTATCTAGAAAAATTGATTTTGCTATGAAAGTGTTCAAGAAATAGTGTTAAGCTCCTGACAGTTCATCTCTAAGTTTCGATAACTTTCAAATGTGTTGTTTCTTGTAACAGTAGTTAATATTACGTACTGGCAAATGTTTCAGTCAATGAATTTGTGTGCCTTTTTCTAGTGAACAATTATTTTATGTTTTTTTTGTGTTTTAACTTCCTATTTTGAATTAAGCAGGAATCACAATACAATTATCATAATTGTTTGACATGTTTTTATCACAGTACAGGGCCATCATTTTGTCATTCCTAGGCCAAATATAGGCCCCATTCCCCCTAATATTTAAAATGAGGCGCATCGTGGGAAAACCGGACTTAATGCATGTGCGTAAAGTGTTGTCCCGGATCAGCCTGTGCAGTCTGCATAGGCTGATCCGGGACAACACTTTCCGCTTTTGTGGTATTTTCTGTTTCAAGAAAGACTCTTCTAAACATGAATCCACTGTAGGTGGAAAGTGCCGTCCCGGATTAGCCTGTGCGGACTGCACAGGCTAATCCGGGACGACACTTTAAGCACATGCATTAAGACCGGTTTTCCCACGCTGCGCCTCATATACTTTCTTCCACATGTATATGAACAGTTAAGAATATGCATGTTTGTAGTTAAATGTTCAGTTCATATTGAAACTCTCTTTGTTGGCTTTGAAATTCAACAGCTGCCAATTAGCCTTCAAAACAGTTAGTCACATTTGGAGTTTCTACAGGAGTTATTACAGTAAACATGATTTCCGAATTTGTTAGATATCTCCCCAAGTTGTTGAAAGAACTCTCGTTATCCCCCACCCCCATTTCAGGTGATTGGCCCCTGTCTCCTAACGTCAGGTTAGGGTCCTAAATTAACATGCACAAGTATTTGGTTATAAGATAAGAAAACTGGCTCACAGCCTTTTAATCATAACTGTTTGCTTTTCATGTCAAAGCAAGGTATAGTAGCAGTTGTTACATGAGACTTTAGATTAACATTTCCGTTTCTGTCCGAAATAATACGAAAATTGTTACAACTGGACAAGCTTGTACTTGTTTGATGAAATGATTGTGGTCTCCCTAGAGTTGTATGTGCTGTATTTGTTTTGTAGAAAATGATGCTTTTACAGAAAACCTATTTATTGTTTTGATACAAAATCAACAAATAAACTTTTTGAAAATCCTTCGCATGTTTTTGTTTTAACTTTATAAACATTAGCAGCCCACCTATCTTTTAGTGCTTTTAAGATTATAATGGAGTGTCGGTTGTGAAATCATTTAAGAAATTGTATGACCAATATCAATATTGGTCAGGACCTAATTATTCTCGTATAACAGCCGACGTTTTATAAAGAATCTTCCCCTGGCATAGTTTCTTTAATACCGGTCATTTTACCTAACAAAATGGGAAATGAGACATTTGCTTGAATACAGAAATCACTGCTATTTAGACTGTCTTAATGTAGTTCATAACCTATAGTTGTAAATTATAATTATTGAATATATAACGAGTCACCCCACGTGTATAACGATTCGCCCATCATAATGCTTGTTGTTCATTTTAATGTTGATTATGTTTTAGTGTGTAGAAAATTACAGAATTTAGTTCTTAATCAACTAACCAGTTGGTAAAGCAAATACTCTAAAAAATTAGCATTTCTTCGCTTTAATGTATCATTTTACTGAATAATAAGAAAAAAGTTTTTTTGTGTTTTTGTATCTATATATTTAATGTGTAATAAATACGTTTTCAGTGAAAATCCTAGTCAACATTTATTGAAGGCCATCGCAAAACCAGAATAGTTTTTAAATATGTTTTTGTTTCATTTGAACTTTACAAAAGATTGATTGCCATTGTGTATACTTGAACTAAACATGAACAGTTGTGTAATGGTTTTTTTTAACATTTTAAACATATTAACATTGCATACAAACGTTTGAATACGTTTTGAAATTAAATTTAAAGATTGCAAATACACAAAAGTACAAAAATATCTGTGGGGCTAAATTATGTTTAAAACTGGACTTCTCCAGCTGATAACGTGATTGAAATTAGTACAATACAATCGATGAAACGTGTGACACCTGTTAAAGCAACACAGTGTTCACACCATTTGATGACCGCTAGACCCTTTGTTACAAAGTTGACACATACACAAGTTATTTAAACTTGATAAACAGGTGCCTTGTCAAAGTGGAAAAAAATACACAGTGAAACATTCGAAATACATTTTTAATTTAAAAAAAGTAAAATAGTCAGGAACAAATATATGAAGAAACATTTTGTAATATATTTGTATTAATTTATCTGTTTTACTCCTGTTTTGATATCATTTTATGTAATTTAAAAGTATGATTATATATTTGTCATTAACCGCTTATTCTTCAACAGAATATCAAGACTTCTTTGCGCGTTTTTTCGGCGTAGCTGTCTAAGATCACTTTTGACCTAGATTTCTTGCGATAATTTTATGCAGCGGGAAAAATGAATGCCAATAGAATTGGGCACATTTTCTAATTTTACGGAATGCAAACTTACAACAGTGGTTAGATGTCTACCAATAACTGTTGCATATTTTTGGGGATTAAAATTTACATAATTGTTTACATTAGCGGTTAAAATAAAGTAAAACAAACATATCTTCGACATACACTCTCGAACTGAACATAATTATGACCAATTTTACTCATTGTATGTCATGAACAGAACATACAATACATCGCCCCCAGAAGACTTGTTAGTTGGTTATGGGGGATAGTGCAAGATACAGGAGACGCCCAGTTACAGAGGCGACCCTGGGTCTTTTAGTGCCCGGTGTGAAGCACCTAGTACACTGCACCTAGGTTTAACATCTCATGCGAAAGACGAGTTAGTAGGTTAGGGTGTAGCGGGGGCTCGAACCTGCGACCCCTGGGTTGTGAAGCCAGTGCGTTACCACTAGACCACGGATCCGCCACATTTTAGCCTACATCAGCGCACGCTCTATAAATAGCAATTACAATGATCCCATTGGTTGACCGATATCTGTGCTCTGAAACGTGCGTAGATATTAATTCGGCGAAGATTGGTATGAAATGGTATATTCTAGATAGCGTATTCAACACGCTCCAGACAACGGGTGCATCATTTTAAAACTGGCGCGCGGTATAGAGCTCTGTACTAATACACATTCATCAATTAGCGTCCGGAGAATCATAAATCCGAGAATTTCAATCGATGGGGAATTTATATTTATAAACTTACTGTGCATGTTATTTTATATTTGAATTGCGGTTACGTTTTATTAAGAATTATTTATAATTGCACCTTTCTATCAACTTCTTCAGTAGATGTTATTCAATCTCTAAGATAGTTAACATAAGTCTCGTATTACGTCGAAATGCTCTTGAACTTACTTTTACTTCATGTGCATAGCATGAATACACATTCCGCAGAACTAATGATACTTATAGTATATTATTTAACATAACTATGTACACTTGTCTGATGTATAATAATTTTCATTCCTTACCGCAATTATTTTCTGAGTATGCTTTTTTTTGTTAAATTTGCCTGACAAATTCATGTAACAATTATACGAGTAATGTTATTTACTAGCATTAATGTTATTCATTTATCACCGGTGAAAACATATAAGGAATAATCGGTTTATTCACGGTACACATATTAATAATGTTTGAGCTTATCTCAAATTAATTTTAGGTCCGATTAGTTTTTTTATGGCGTCCGATTAATCTACAGTCTGAGAAGTATACTTAGTGGGGACCAAAAAAGCTGGGGTCCGAGAAAAGTCACGTAACCGATCATCTTGTCCCTCTTGTATTATGTTTCGGGTTAAAAATGACATCTCAATATTAATTTCAACGCCGATTGTCTTTTTTAAAGACATTTCTTGTTTCTACAGCATTTAGATCGCAAGTGGCCAAGATCACATTCAATATTCGGCATAACCATGCAAACATTTAGACATTTAAAATGTTACATAAACATATGTTAAATTTTACTAATATCAACGCATTATATATAACATTAATATACATTAATGTAATATTACTAAATATATTAACGTGTATGTTCGTAAGAATACATCACTATTTTATATAAAAATATATAATTTTATATAAAATGGTGATGTATTCTCACGAACATAAACGTTAATATATTTAGTAATAAATATTTTTATATAAAAAAGTGATGTATTCTCACGAAAGTACACATTAATATATTTAGTAACATTAAATTATTATATATTTTTATATAAAATAGTGATGTATTCTCACGAACATACACGTTAATATATTTAGTAATATTAAATTAATGTCTTTGTTATCTATAATGCGTTGATACTAGTAAAAATTAACATATGTTTATGTAACATTGTAAATGTTTGCATGGTTGTGCCGAATTTTGAATGTGATCTTGGTCATTGAATTGAATTGAATATAATATACACAAATAACAGTCACAAATCAACTTTCAATTCCATATTTTGGTACATTACATAGGCAGTAAACACATTTAATTATATAACGCAATTATACTACATAGTCTTATTATACCATATTTATTCGTTTACATGTTAATATACACCTAAATTAAGCTACAAAACATTAAAATATAACATATTCCTACAACTACATGGGTAGTCTGATGGGGCGAATCGTTATACATATGGGGCGAATCGTTATACATATGAGGCGAGTCGTTATTAAACATGGGGCGAGTCGTTATATTACCTAATTATTATGTGTCTCCAGTAAAAAATCGTAACCATTAAACAGTTCTATTTAAAAGTGAAGGCTGAAAATCTAGCACTGGACAATAATAACAAAAAATGGTATTGTTCGTATTTTGATAGACCTCTCTAAGGCGTCTGGCTACAAAATGTTGGACAGTGTAGATACTCTGTTGAAGGATACTAGTACTATACACATTGTGTCAAAAAAGGTGAAGACTGAAGCAACTCAACAACAGAAAAGGTCAGGCAGGTACAGAGAGCGCACACAATTCGATTGAAAATCTCGTGGACAGGGCACACGCGGACATTGCGAGTCTACAGCAATCGCTGTCTCGCCCAAAGGGATAAAATAATGTGAAGGCAATGTGCCGAGTTAAATCTCTCCAAAATATGGGGTTAAAACTCTCCAAAATATGGGGTTATACAAAAACTTGGGGGAACTGTAGAGAACTTCTTATTCAAGTGAAGAAACTAAGGACTGATTATCAATTTATTTAATTTTTTATATGGGTGATTTCAATCAAGATTTGTCCATGGTATCAATTGACGTCTACATACAGCAGATTCTTCCGTGCTGACAACCTCAGTATATATTATGCAGGTCCGTATGGACTCCCTTTTATTATTTCACATTTTATCTCCTTTACTATTCTTTAATAAAATAATTAACGTCCGTTGTGTAATTCATGCAGATACGGATGCAGAGATATGGAAAAGCGGCAAAAGTGTGATATTTTAATGTATGTATTCTACAAAATGTTTCTTATTTTAACTTATGGATCTCGTCGTCTCATCTCATCTCATCTCTATTACGTTTCCATGACGTAAGCAAGTTGTTCAGTAAAATAAATCATTCAAATCCGTTTTACTTTGTAAATTGTACATTTGTAGTATCAATGTCCCTATCTCAGTAAGATTACTAAGTTTTCATTTAAATAGACTTTAAAAAAAAAACTTAATTGCTCTCAACATCTTATAATGATGTGTATTGTAAAACGCCACTGAATATTATAGAAGTAGGTGTTCGTTCAAATAAAACAGTTGGACTTTAAATAAAAACCATTGCCGCGGACAGGACCTCTGTCCGCTATTTAGCCATACCCATATTTATTGGTCTGTAGCCGTTGTGTACCAAGAAATAAATGTTTCGTGCAATTTGCGTCATTGGTTCGTCGTGATGATGGACTCACAAAAAGAAAATTGTGCACATTTATTTATAGAATCTTCTAAAATAAGGTGAATGCTAAAAACAAGAAAAAGTTTATGTTATTAACCAAGTATCCGTATATTTTTGACTGTATGACATTCTAGACCATTAGAAAATATGTTTAAACTTTATCCGAAATGATTGCCCGTAAACTTAACCTTTTAAGGTTAGAAACCAGTAAATCAAATCCACATAGGTTCCATTTTTTAAACACAAAATCTACTGGCGTCCTTCGCCACTTTTCTTTGTTTCTGATATTGCGAGTTTGGTCTCTTCCAAAAGATGGTTCTCGTTGCTTTCAAAATTTAAACTTAAAACATATGTTATACTACTTTTGAGAAATTTCATCTGACTTTTTTGTAGTCACCCGTTAGAAATGCAAAATGCACTCTCGTTTTTTACAAAACAACATACTGTCTTTACATTAAATGCTGAACATTAAAATTTCAACTAATTTGGTGTCATGCAGCATTTTTCCTCTATATAGTCAGAACCGGAAAACGGTACCATTCCCAATCCAATTTTCTGACCCATTTTTCCCAATTTGAAGTTTAAAAAATCCCAAATGTAAGAAAACACTTCAAACAGACCCTGAAAAGTTGACAATGTTCCTGTATTTTACTTTTGTTTTACCCAAGCACAGCTCAGATCAGTTACTGTTAACCGCTAGGGAACATAACCGCTGCAAGGTTCGGTGGTGCTGTATCGATTGTTTCCTGTTATCAGTTATATACATTGCGTGCAAGAATGGGACACAGCTGAAATGTGACGCATTTTCGCAAGTGTCATTGATGAGACATGGCAATTCATAACACTAATACTACCAAAAATTAATATAGGGATGCAATCCTTTATCTAGCTGTGGTTTTTATGGCAAAGCAGAAAGCACTGGGTATAGACAGGGTTTCCCGCAGGATTTCTTGAAGGCATATCGGCATCTCCGACCCCACCCGAACCCGCGTGGAAAAAATCGGTTCGACCTCCCCCCCATTTTTGTTTCAATCTGCCCCCTTATGATCCCCTCCCCGAAATCGCCCTCTCCTTTTGACCCCCACCTCCCCGAAATTGGCTGCAACGCTTGACCCCATCTGCCCGAAATTGGCCGCAATGCTCGACCCCATTTTATTTATTTATATAAAATCACAATTGCGGGGTTTTTCTTAATTGAATAAAAACATGTTGAATTTTGGAGACATTTTTTATAAATTGTTTTCGGATGCAAAAAAAACACCAATCATTATCAGTCATACTACAAAAGTCGAAAAATTCAGCTTTGTTATTAAATACTTGAATTCTTAATCCACATAAAATACAGTCATGTATCTCCATGTAAAAAGCGTGTTTTGTTACAAAAGCGCGCAAAACTTATGTCGCCATGCGTGTCGTGAAAAACGTGTGTGCGTGGTATGTGCGTGTTATGGTCATACGCTCAATTGCATAATGTTTATGTGAACAAAATTATGTTTGACAATGTCAAATTGTGTTTTGAAATGAGGCTCTATATAACATTATTCGTTTCAATAGTTTTGATTGTCAGTTGTGAAATTTGAGGATTTAGGGGGATAAAATGTAATGGCAAATACAATAATAAAATGTTTTAAAATGCATACTCAAGTTTTCTGACAAGCGCTAGTATTTGTTGTCAAACACTTTTTAGTTGTTAGTAAGGTATAAACTCCGCCTTTAGAATCACCATATTTGATTAACTAATGAGTTTGTTGTGGGTGGGACTACACTTTTCAGTTACTTGTCAATCAAACTGTTGGAAGCGAGACCTTATTGATCAATACGGCTTTTGTTTATGACCCTTCAATTAAAGACCTATAATGTAATTAGATAAAGGGATTAAGGGTTGTTGCTTTGAACAATAAGGCATGTTGGCGTAATTTAAGCATGTCGACAAACCGACTAACTGCTTTGAAGGTATGTCTGGCCCGACAAGCGACAAAGGCCTGCTGGAAACCCTGATAGATCCACAACCGTCATTAACGGTGGAAAATACTAGTAATTTTGTTTATGTTTCATCAACCATTGACACAGGCATTGTCAGTGTCGAGTCCGAGTCAGAGAGCAAACTTGTGTCTCTGGGGCAAGTTATGCAAGTTCAGGCCTTCCGGCGTTCCTACTTTTCCTACTTTTTCCTACTTTTCTTACTTTTTCCTACTTTTTCCTACTTTTCCTACTTTTTCCTACTTTTTTATCAGGTTCCTACTTTTTCCTACTTTTCTGCAAAATCTGACTACTATTCCTACTTTTTAGCTCACCTGAGCACAAAGTGCTCATGATGAGCTTTTGTTATCGCCCAATGTCCGTCGTGCGTGAGTGCGCCGTCAACTTTTCATTTAAACAACATCTCCTAAACCGCTTGGCAGATTTTCACCAAACTTCACAGGAATGATCCTTGGGTGGACCTCTTTCAAAGTTGTTGAAATCTTTCCGGTCCGCTGCATATGTAGGTCACCTTCTATGAAACCGTAAGGCTCAGTGCTTTCATATTTGATATGTGACGTCCTCTAGTGGTCCTCTACAAAGATTGTTCAAATAATGCCCCTGGGGTCAAAACTGGTCACGCCGCGGGGGTCACATTGTTTATATAGACTTACATATCAAAATGGCTTTAAAAATCTTCTCCTCTGAAACCGCAAGTCCCAGAGGTTTCATACTTTGTATGTAACATTGTATAGTGGTCCTCTACAGAGATTGTTCAAATGATGCCCCTGGGGTCAAAACTGGCCACACCCCGGGGGTCACATGGTTTATATAGACTTAAATAGCAAAATGACTTTAAAAATCTTCTCCTTTGAAACCGCAAGGCCCAGAGGTTTAATATTTGGTAAGAAAATTTTTATAGTGGTCCTCTACAAAGATTGTACAAGTAATGACCCTGGGGTCAAAACTTGCCACGCCCCGGGGGTCACATTGTTTGTATAAACTTACATAGCAAAATGACTTTAAATATCTCCTACTCTGAAACTGCAAGGCCTAGAGGTTTCATATTTGGTATGTAACATTGTATAGTGGTCCTGTACAAAGATTGTTCAAATGATGCCCCTGGGGTCAAAACTTTCCACACCCCAGGGGTCACATGGTTTATATAGACTTAAATAGCAAAATGACTTTAAAAATCTTCTCGACTGAAACCGCAAGGCCCAGAGGTTTCATATTTGGTATGTAACATTGTATAGTGGTCCTCTACAAAGAATGATCAAATGATGCCCCTGGGGACAAAATTGGCCATACGGGGGGGGGGTCACATGGTTTAAATAGACTTAAATAGCAAAATGACTTTTAAAATCTTGTCTTCTGAAACTTCAAGGCCTAGAGGTTTCATAATTGGTTGGTAACATTGTATAGTGGTCCACTAGAAAGATTGTTAAAATGATGCCCCTGGGTTCAAAATTGGCCACACCCTGGGGGTCACATGGTTTATATAGACTTAAATTGCAAATTGACTTTAAAAATCTTCTCTTCTGAAACCGCAAGGCCCAGATGTTTCATATTTGGTATGTAACATTATATAGTGGTCCTCTACAAAGATTGTTAAAATGATGCCACTGGGTTCAAACTGGGCTACCCCGGAGGTCACATGCTTTATATAGACTTAAATAGCAAAATGACTTCAAAAATCTCCTCTGAAACTGCAAGGCCTAGAGGTTTCATATTTGGTTGGTTAGATTGTATAGTGGTTCTTTACAAAGATTTTTAAAATGATGCCCCTGGGTTCAAAATTGGCCACACCCCGTGGGTCACATGGTTTATATAGACTTAAAAAGCAAAATGACTTTAAAAATCTTCTCCTCTGAAACCGCAACGCCCAGAAATTCATATTTGGTACATGTATGTAACATTGTATAGTGGTTCCCTACAAAGATTGTTCAAATAATGTCCCCGGGATAAAACTGGCCACACCCCGGGGGTCGCATCGTTTATATTGACATAAATAGCAAAATGACTTTAAAAATCTGCTTTGAAATCTCAAGGCCTAGAGGTTTCATAATTGGTATGTAACATTGTATACCGTAAATACGCAGTCATAAGTCAAGAAGTTAAAATTATATCCAGAAACGTATTTCTAATAATAACCGTTCAATAAATCGAGTTAGAATGATCATAAAACACCGTCTGAAAATTGGCCAGAGTATGCCCTATAAGTAGGTATATAGGTACAGTCTGCAGTAAATGCCTTGAAGTGTGAAATCACAGCCTTATCCTCTTTGACAGGTCTTGATGTAGACATTGATTTTTTTTTATTGGTGGCTGATGGTCTAGCTGGGGCCTAAAGTGGGGAAGTCATTTAAAATAGAGTAGATAGTTTCATTCACAGTTTGCATCTTATTTAATAATGAAACAGTTATGCATTTTGTCTTAATTGTCGGTAATTAATAGAAAGGGCAAAATGTGATAATTATGAATGGATTATAGTGTGTGGATTAGCAAATATGCAGGTAAGAAATAATAAGCATTTGACAAATATTTCAATATAATATGCTAAGATTGTTTGTGAACTGCCTCATAAGTCAAATGTACATTATAACTGCCATTTTAGGGGCTTAACATCTCGACCTATGACTGAGTATTTACGGTAGTAGTCCTCTACAAACATTGTTAAAATGATGCCCCTGTGGTCAAAACTGTGCACACCCCGGGGGTCACATGGTTTATGTAGACCTAAACAGCAAAATGACTTTTAAAATCTTCTTTTCTGGAACTGCAAGGCCCAGAGGTTTCATATTTGGTATGTAACGTTGTATAGTGGTCCTCTACAAAGATTGTTCAAATGATGCCACTGGGGACAAACTGGGCTACCCCGGGGGTCACATGGTTTTATATAGACTTAAATAGCAAAATGACTTTTAAAATCTTCTCCGCTGAAACCGTAAGGCCCAGAGGTTTCATATTTGGTATGTAACATTGTATGGTGGTCCTCTACAAAGATTGTTCAAATAATTTCCATGGTTTCAAAACTGGGCACACCCCGGGGGTCACATGGTTTATATAGACTTAAAAGTTAAATAGCAAAATGACTTTAAAAATCTTCTCCTCTGAAACTGCTAGGCCCAGAGGTTTTGTATTTGGTATGTCACATTGTATAGTTGTCCTCTACAAAGATTGTTCAAATGATGTCTCAGGGGTCAAAACTGGCCCTGCCCTGGGGGTTACACTGTTTATATAGACTCACAGAGCAAAATGACTTTAAAATCTCCTCTGAAACCGGAGTTTTTCATATTTGATATGTAACATTGCATAGAAGTCCTCAACAAAGATTGTTCAAAGTATGCCTCTGGGGTAAAAAGTGGCCATGACCTGGGGGTCACACGGTTTATATAGACTTATATGGCAAGTGGGCCTTAAAAATCTTTCTTTTTGAAACTGTAAGGCCCAGAGGTTTTATATTTCGCGTGAAACATTGTGGAGTGGTCCTCTACAAAGATTGTTCCAATGATGCCCCTGGATGTCAAATGGTTTATATACATTCAAATAGCAAAATGACTGTAAAAATCTCTGCAACCGCAAGGCCCAGTGGTTTCATATTTGGTTTGTAACATTGAATAGTGGTCCACTACAAATATTTTTCAAATTATGCCCCTAAGGTAGAAAGTGGCCACGCCCTGTGGGTCACATGGTTTATATAGACTAAAAAACTTATGAACCTGCAAGGCCCAGATTGTTTTACTCAGGTAAGGGGTTTAGTGCCATTTTCTCCTCTTGTTATTAGCCATTATGATGCCTTAAACTCAGGTGAGCGACCTAGGGCCATCATGGCCCTCTTGTTTAAATTAGTGATTCAGAGTATAATTTTGACTATTTTCCTCGTTATTCTGGAAAAAATGCTGTAGCTGATGCTTCACTGGCAGTGTATTCATTTACAGATATTTTTCAGGAAAATGCTTACCGGTACCTCAAAGTTTTTTTTATCACAGTCTTTATTGTAGATGCATATGTGACTACAGCACATAAAATAATGATGATTTTTGTTCAAAATCTTTTTTATTGACTTCAAAACATGCAATTTTGTTAGTTTTATTAACATTATTCTTCCTACTTTTTCTACTTTCTCCTACTTTTTGGTTGAACCATGCTGGAAGGCTTGCAAGTTGATACCCACCAGCACGGCATTTAAAACCATAGCCTGACTTGAATGCAAGTAAAAGAATAAATACAACAAAATGTTAAAGAGTTTATTTATTGTAATTTACTGTTTTTACATCCTTTTTGACAGTTTTTAATGAAAGTGGTAGAATTCCCAATTTGGCTGAAAACGACGCTTATTTGACCGGTACCGGTACCATTCCCAAAGTGGTGAGGAAAAACGCTGTCATGATACATCAAAATGCATAGAACATTGTCATTTTCTGCAAATAACCATTTAAACCAATGAAATGTCTGCATTTTATGATTACATGTTGCTTAACAAGTAATCAGTGTGTATAACAGCCAAGAACCTTAAATCCAGTTTTATTGAAGAACAAAAATTGTGTTAGTGTGTCCTTAAGGGAAGGTACTAAGATCTAGGAAAATGCTTGAAAATGGTGGGAAAGTACTAAGATTAAGGAAAATGCTTGAAATGGTAGGAATGGGAGATAGACTAGTTTCCTTACACTTCTAAACATTTGGTTAATCCAGTGCTTTTGTCATTTTAATGTCCTTAAGGGAAGGTACTAAGATCTAGGAAATGCTTGAAAATGGTGGGAAAGTACTAAGATCAAGGAAAATGCTTGAAAATGGTAGGAATGGGAGATAGACTAGTTTCCTTACACTTCTAAACATTTGGTTAATCCAGTGCTTTTGTCATTTTAATGTCCTTAAGGGAAGGTACTAAGATCTTGGAAATGCTTGAAAATGGTGGGAAAGTACTAAGATCAAGGAAAATGCTTGAAAATGGTAGGAATGGGAGATAGACTAGTTTCCTTACACTTCTAAACATTTGGTTAATCCAGTGCTTTTGTCATTTTAATGTCCTTAAGGGAAGGTACTAAGATCTAGGAAATGCTTGAAAATGGTGGGAAAGTACTAAGATCAAGGAAAATGCTTGAAAATGGTAGGAATGGTAGATAGACTAGTTTCCTTACACTTCTAAACATGTGGTTAATCCAGTGCTTTTGTCATTTTAATGCTAAGAGCAGCAGCAGCGGGAAGTGTTTTTACAGTGAATTACCTGTGTTAGTAATTCATGTACATTCTGACCACTATAATTGTCTTTTGTGACCACTAAAATTGTCTTTTGTAGGGTAAGCTCAGTCCTGAACAAGGATGTGAAGCAGTTTGGAAAGAAACACCTGGTTGATGGACAAGATGATAGTTGTTGGAATTCCGACCAGGTTTGTACCAGATTGAAAATTGTACAATATTCCTGTGGTTTTTAAGGCCACGTTGTCGCCAAAATAAGCCCCCAGTCCTCCAGCTCTCAGTGTTTATTTAGGGCCAATTTGGGGCCGAAATTCTGCCCCATTCCCCTGCTAAAAAAGTATAATACATAGTGTTACTAAAAATAGTAACATTTTGACGTCGATTACGGGCCGTTACGCGGCTCCGCTGAGCCGATATAATTATAATTGGCCGCGGCCGATTTTTCGATAATCGAAGAGAATCCGAATGCGCGACGTCAACGACCGCGAATGGCGTATTTAGTCAAAATTAAACGGTTATATCTGAAAATGCAAATACTGAATATTAACGAAAGTTTGTAGTTAAATTGATTAAATATATATACGATCTATAGCCTATGCATCTTTTAGTTTGAGAAAAAGAATCACTGAACAAAATTCAAAGTCTCAAAATATATTATTTATCCAACTGACACATTCATCATTCAGAATTCGTCCATGCATGATTTATTAAACTAATAGTAATGTATTTTACTAAAAATAAAAGCAAACACGACATAATCGTTGTCACAACAAAACTGCGAGTCCAGCGAAAACTGGTTTGCTTCATCACTGTTTTTCTGTTTATAAATTACGTCATTCGTTAAAATTGCGTCACGTATTGCGTAATTAGTTAAATATTAAATAAAAGTACGGAAAGTTTGTTTGGTGTTTTTGTTAACATTTTGTGTAATAAAGAAAGTAACATGATTCTTTTCTTGTGACAGGATAATATGTATTATAAACGATAATATACGGCAGAGCTGGGCCGGGCGTCTATAATCGGCCCTCGGGCCGTTATATCGGCAGTGGGCCGATTATAGATGCTCTGTGTATTATATTATTAATATTGTATAAAAATTAATACCTCAAGTAAACAATGAAATATTGGTATTATTTATTTTAATGTGGCCGGGCCCGCTAGCTCAGTTGGTAGAACGCTGGACTACAAATCAGAGGATCGCGATTTCGATTCCCAACCCGGCCACATAACTTGTGTGGGGATTGGTCGTGAAATTATTTCTACGGCCATTCTTCCCCTACCTCTGATTCAAGTAGGGCAGTATTCAGTTACTGGCATAAGTATGTGCACTTAGTGCTGGTTAACCTGCTTACCCTGGAAAAGTGTGAGTAGGTTAACTGACCGTCGCTATATGACTGAAATAGTGTTGAATACGGCGAAAAATCCAAACAAACAAACATTTTAATGTGTATTATATTATTAACAAAATTTCTGATTCAGTAACCACCAAACCTCAAGAATGTAGAGTACAAAGAAAGATGCCATGTTTTTGATGGATTAATTTTTTTATTGTTATCAACCTGTATTTTTCTTTTAATATGTAGGGTTTGTTAATAAAATAGTTGATCACTAGACTGCATGTCATGGTGTTTATATTTTCTTTTCTTGAAAAGCAATAAAAAGTAGACACTTTTAATATGTGTTATTAATTTTATTTACCCTATTCCTCATTGAGCAGTGAGAAAATAGTTAATTTGTCATTGTTTAGTAATAGTATCATTACAATTACCAAATTATAAGATCATGCTCAAATCAATACCATATTTATATATATCAAAAACATCAATTCAAACAATTTATTTATGATCACACAATCATTATCAATAACATCACACAAACGCCTGAAATTTTTTATTCAGTATTAAACAAAGTGGTGGCTAGATTCTCGGTTTGTCCATCCGTGGGTCTATTCTCCTATTTATCAAAAGTGAGCGTCTGGATGGTCCCTGGCGAGTAATTTTGACATCTTTTCTAAAAAATAAAATGACACAATAGATTAATAATTAAGCAAACTGCCTAAATGAAAAGATTTATGATCACCATTTAAACTGCTGTTTGTTATGCTATTGGAAAACATTCAAATATTCTGTAATTGTGAAGAATGTAGTTAAATATGTATTAAGGCTAATTTTTAAATAGGGACACATTGCCCTGAAATTATTACCCACATTCACAGATTGACAATGACACTTCGATTAATAACTACATATTATTTATCATAACTGTCAACATACTTTAGCTTATGTGGTCAGAACATATTGCAGCGATCTTTAAACGTTTGCCACTCTGGAGATGGAGATTGACACTGCAGCCATGCAAGCCTTTTTCTTCCAACAATTCACGATTTTTTACACTTGTAGTTATTATATCTGGTATTCTGTATGATTGACCCGTATTTCTCTCTATTTGAACGATTGTGGCTGCCAATTATACGACGATAATTAGGTATTTTGTTGAATTTATCTGAAATCGGTAACTGTTGTTATTGTACACAGAGGAAGGAATACCTCCAAGATGGCCACCGCGCACGCTCGCTAAGCGTGAAAACGGTCTATTCATAGACAACGCAGAATCTGTGTTTCTAAATGTATTTAAGTTTAAATACAATTGGATACACGTAGTCGTTGAATAATGGTCAGCTTTTAAATCAAGAAGTTAACACACACTGCTAGCTTTAAATATATTTATGATAAAAGTGCATATTGAAAGTGAAAGTGTTTTCAGCTCCCCGAAATTCAGTTTTCTAAAAATACCGTGTGCATAGGTGTTAATATGTAAAAAATAGTTAACACAGTCACGTCATTCAAACGCACATGTGTTTTCGCTAGCAATTTAAGCTGATTAAACTCGTAGATGCGCGTTAAAATGTAAAACAACAAAAGATGTACTGTTAGGAGTGTTCTGACATTGAATACGTATAAAGTGTTTTCTATATTAATTATTCGGACTTAACAACACAACTGGATTAAAAGTCAGCCAAGAATTTGAAGAAAACAAGATGGCGGAGAATTAAACGCTGAACACTAATTACAAGAACACACATTGGATACTTACATACTGAAGAGTGGTTACTGGATACGGAAACTTAATACACCCAAAACAGTATAATTATGTGCTTAATGAACACAAGTCATTACTTAAGGGTACACTGGATTCTTGTTATATTTTGGAATTTGAGAACGGGCAATACAACAGTTATGTAAAAAAGGGAGACTAGACTACTGTTCATAGCAACAGTAAACAACAAGTGCAAGTGTAATATGCTGGGATGGATAAAGTGCAAAGGATAAAATAAATGCTTTGAATGCTAAAATTAAATTTGGACCAAGATGACGAGCATTGTAATATTGAGATTCCAGTGACAGTGTGTACAAAATAAATATCTCTTTTTACTCTATCACTCACGAAACCTTTTGGTAATAGCATGAGTTTTTTTTAGTGTAAACTATATACAACAAAGAAGCAAACAGGTCATACTGTGAAATGCGTTTACCAGTGTTCACATATTTTATTTTAGATTAAATAAATCACCAACAGTGCTCCAGATAAGTTTTAGTGCAAAGGCTAAATGTACGCTTAAACCAGACTTTATGAGATAAATGAACTTTTGGTCTGAAATCGATGGGTTTGCTTAGAAGTGCAACAAATGCAATTACGTAAATAATGTAGTTGATGTCTGAAGAAGACCAATATTTAAAATAACAAAAAATACATACATTTACACTTGAACTGCCGAATATCATTTATTGACCTGTTTTTCATTTCCATGTGTGGGCAAAAATGTGAAACATTGTTCGTAAATATACACCCTGACTTTATTTTCTGTGTGAATCTTGTGATTCTCCATTAGTAAATTATGCTTGAATGCATCTGGTCGTCAGTGGTATATTGCACAGCACAATGCAATCAAGGTTGCCAATGTTGTATTCTCCTTGCATCCTCCATTTAAAGGGACCTATTCACAGATTAACAAGTTGTCAATTTCCAAAAATGCTGTCACTTATTCCAAAAAGAACAACTACTCTATATAGAAAAGAGTGAAATAACACTCCTGATAAAGAAATATACAAAAAATAGTGTGTGGTTTATGAATAAACATCAATTGAAATCACAAAAATTATAAACGCTTTTTGTTGATATTTTTCAAAACACGTGTATAACTGACAGCGTTTAAATTACAAAACAAATTATTTGAGCCCCTTTAGCCTAGTGGTTAGCATGTTGGAATTCTGATCTAGAGGTTGTGGGTTCCAGTCCTGTTAGAGGCAGTTTATTTTTCTCTTTTTAATGCTTTTTTTTACAGAGGATACCCGTTTATGGTATTGTTAGCCAAAATGCTTTAGTAATTGAAGTTAAGGCGTTTCTTAAACATACAAAATTCTGTGAATAAGTCCTTTAAATTCAAAGAAGTACTGGCACTCATCAGCTGAAAAAACTTTTTTCTTGTAAATATCTTTATAGTTGATCATTGTTTAACTATATTTGATGTAAATATAAGTTCCCTCTATCTTTACAATGTTGATAGAAGTTCTTGCACCTTGTACATGGTGATGTTGCAGGGTTCACCACAGTGGATAAGTGTAGAGTTTGAGTCCCTGACTGCGGTGGCCGAGATGGACATGCAGTTCCAGGGAGGATTTGCCGGGCGGGACTGCAGCCTGGAAGGGCGCCTGGAGCCCGGGGCAGACTGGGTCAGACTACAAGACTTCTATCCTGAGGATAAGAATGGAGTACAAGTATCCTTACATTTGCAATGCAAGAAAAAGCATTAATTGAAATCTTCCAGTATAACAATTCAAAATTTTGGCTCTGAAGATAAAAATGAAGTACAAGTATTGTTCCATTTGTGCTCATTGCACGAGAAAACATCATTTACATGAAACATTCAACAAAAAAATCCAAAATTTAGATATAATTAAATAAACAAATGTCAGTGTTTATTGGCTAATACAAATGTTTTGGAGTACATAATTAGGGTTTTAACCACAAAACATTGTGATTTTTTTAGATGCTTACCAGTGAATGATATTAATGAACAAATTGTTGTTATTGTAAAATGGTGACATACCATTTCTGCTGTAACCATGAGAGTATATTAGATCTGCTATATTCCATCAAATGTATGTTGTTATCATTCATCCAGAATGCACACATTATCCTTAAGCTAGCCTGCCCACAATTTAATATTGTTAGTTTTTCTATAGATATATTTGCCAGTGCCTTATTAGAAGCGTGATTTTTTTATTGTTAGTATATGGCCATTAAGGCAAAGAAGACTTTCAGAATGCTTGGCAACAGGTGTGTAGTGTCAAGTTGTTTCAAGCTGTATAGTAATATTGAAGACTTGGAAAAGCAGTCTTAGACATTTAAATGCAGAAAGAAAAGGAATATTGTTCTATGTAACTAATATGCTACTTTTCTCAATACTTAGCATATCATAACAGGTCATTAAAAAATAAATTAGAAAAGGATGGTGCTATACAGTAGTTGTATAAGTGTATGTAATAGACTATTTCAAAATTAGGAGTTCACTTACCGGTGATGTAAAGCAATTTTGTAAGAAACACCTGATTGATGTACTGGCATGCAGTATGTATTGTTCAAAATTCGTTGAAAATGATTGTATTTACTATACTAACATGATTGTATTCCTTTATTCAGCTCAGACATTCCAGCTGGAATCGAACACGCAAAAACTGCATGCACTGAAGATCATGTTCAACACAAGCACTGACTTTTTTGGAAGAATAACTATCTATAAACTTTGTCTGAGGGGCAAGCAAAGCTGATGAGGAAAAAGTATTTATTTGAAACATTATGATCCATATGTGCAATCAGGCATTTTTTTACATAAAAGAAACCTATTCAGTTGACATACATTCACTTGTGAAGTGTGACGTGTTTTCTCTAGCCAACTTGACCTATGTTGATAATTTTCACTAATTTGTATCTTTTTATGAAAAATAAGTTGTAGCCGAATAGATTTTTCTTTAGTCAAATATTCAAATTTATAGCCATTGAAATATGATTTTGTCATGATGCGAAGAAAGTAAGTTATATTTCTTTTCTTTCTTTTTTTATTGGCGTAACAATCCATGACCTGTGCATAGATAAGCTGACAAAAAGAATACATTTTATGATTTGATACATTTTGTATGTGTCTCTGATATTTGTACAGTATATCACCCATGGACTTCAGAAAATGTTCCCTTTTTACTTCGTCATTTTTGAAGCCTTTTCAATTTATTTTACTACTTTTAGTCTGTTGGTAATGTGTCCATCAACTTTGGACATTCTTTTTTAAAGGCCAACATAGCCCTAATATTACCAGTATGTGACTTCCTTAAACCTAATTCTCTGTTCATATGACCAATGTATGGCCTTTTTATGACCAACCAACTGAATCATTGTCAGGAGTTGTGAGGAAAATATTTAGATACTGGAATCAGTGGATTTTCTTCGACCTTAACCCTGCTTGTACATGGCTCCAATATAGAGCTTTAGCAATCTTTGGTTGGATGTCTTGTTCACACAGGTTGTGTCTGTTCTATACACAGACCCCAAACATGCAGTTTTAGAAGAAGAGAATTAGGCAGACGGTTGTGTTTGACTCAGGCATAAAAACAAATAAGTTTGCTTCAGGTTACCTAACCTACCCTAAAAAAATGCCCGACCCTAGAACATTTTATTGTGTGTGTCAGATATTTTTTTGTTTTATTTACTCTCTTTTTTTAAATTTTTGTTGTTGATAAAGTGTTTTGTTACGATAGCATCCACTTTAAAACAATGTTTAATGATATTTATGATGTGTTTTGAATATTCTTTCAGTTTTGGAATCTTAAAGTTGACCATTAAAAAAAAAAAAAAAAATCCCTACCTACCTATCCTAATTTGTTTGGGCATGTAACCTGAAACAAACATAATTTTTTTTACGCCTTACTGCATCAATGAACTAATTGTTGTTCCATGAATCCTCCTGCTGTGTGTTAAGACCCATACTGGTCGACATGCTTGTATTTGGCTTGGGACACGTGTTTCCAATAGCTTTTCTTGTGGCACTTTTCCGTAGTGCTCACACCCATCCAGTCCCTCCGGCTGGTGGTGTCTGCTGGATTCTCCTGGGTCTGGGCTGTAGACATTGACCTCTTCCTATGTCATGTGCGCGTCCATGGCCAGAGTTGTTTACAGTGTGTACATTTTGCTGTTTTTGATTAAGCTGGAACTTCCGTTGTCTTCACTATTCAAAGTTGTTGAAGGTGTTAATATGTTAGAGTGACGATTTTTTTTTAGATTGGTTCAGTCTTGTTAGTCGATCTATTCATATTCTGTGAAATTGATAGTTTCATATACTTGTTATCTGCAAGAGCCATACATGCTTATATTTGTCACTTTATTTAGTCTTCAGTTTTGTCAGGACACCCATTTGTCTTTCCCACACATGTTTTAAACAAGTTGCAGGTTTACTCTCTGCTGTTCTGATGTTTCTTGTCTTAACAAAGGAATCTGTTCCTAAATATCTTGAAAACAAGGCAAGCTCTCTTAGGGGTTTGTAACAGGGTACATGTACATACATTCTTGGCAATCTCGATCCTTTTCCGTAGTCCCCCATGTGTGGTGAATGTCTTTGAAAATCCATGTGATTTCCTTTGTTATGAAGGAAGGTGGTGACCGGACCATCTTCTGCGTTGATTCCTAGTTCCTGAGCAGCTTCTACAACACGTGTATCATCCTGATCTGCCCAAAGCAATTTCTGCAACACTTTATTCAACTCGAGGGAAGTATTGAAGTGCTTAAGCAAAACTGTATACAGTGGATCACTCATTAGACAGTCAACTTCATTGACTATGTCCAACAGATCATACACATGCGATAAGTCACTGATACCATTTATTTTAGCCAAGTCTTTCAACTTCTTGCACACTGCGTCATGGACCATTTCTTGTCTCCCATATCTCTGTTCTAGTCATTCCCAAAAGAGTTTCAGTGCCTGTGTAGGGTTGTGATTACTTGCATTTCTAATGGCCATTGTCTGTATCGATGATGCCTTGCCTAAATAGTTGACAAGCAAGTCCAGGGTTTCATTATCTGAAAGTTCTAGTTCCTTAATGAGTGAACAGAATCGTCTCCTCCAACACAAATAATATTCTGAATCGTCATTAAATTTCACAAATCTATATAAATATTTTGAATTGTCAGTAACCTGTGACGTTTCATTGTGATCAATGTTTTGTTGCACTTTTTGATCATGAACAAAATGGTGGGTTCTCTCAGCTTTCGTTGTCTGCTGTATTCAAAGTTCTGAGATATTTGGATGGCTCTGTCTATTTCACATTGTTTAATATGTTTATCAGTTTTTTCGTAATATTTTATTGTTTACACCAAAAGCTATGTGATCTCTGATCATTTCGTCAATTGTTGTCTTGAAAGTGACCATCAGTAATTTGAAGTTAAAGAATTGTCACGAACTGTTCAATGTTTTCATTGCTTTTATTTTCGTTTTAAGATTGATATATGGCGAATCTCGGGTTTAGTTTTGACTTTTAGATCTCACATGTGTTTTGAATCTATCAAAATATGTTTGAAATATGTTGTTTTTTTCTGTTACAAACAGAGAAACCCTTGAGAAATATGTTGGTCTTTTTTTACAAACATATATAAGTAAAAATGGCTGCATATACACTCAAGTCTCAGGACGATAGACAACAACGCCCACTCTAATGTCCAGAACCTGTGATGGCAACCAAGATTACCATAAGTAATAGCACACAGTTAACATTCTTAGATACACAAACAATAAATAGCCGCATCACCAACTATGGTATAGACATAATAGCTGGGTAGAAATGCTAAAATTGCTTGTATTTGATTAATTTGAGTAAATGGTTCAAAATCATACCTTGAAGAAACAGTTAAAATCACAAACTTCTGCAAACACTGATTTTAGTCTATGATTAAACATGATATTTGAGCATAATAATTCAACACAAAAGTAAATAAACAATATGAGACGTTAGGGAATACAATAATAATGCAAAGTACTGAATTTATTCACTAACTCACCTAAAGAACAAGTTTGAAACTGGATTTTATGCACAATCGGTGCCAATCCGCCTTTTCTCTTTAGGTTACACACCACAAATTTTTAACATTGAATGTTCGCAGGCTCACACTAATTTGTATCTTTTTGTTTTTGTTTTTTTTGTGTGTTTTTTTCAAAATTATACCTTTATTTCATGTAAGTGCACACACATAAAGTAGACATCATAAGGTAAATAAAGTACGCTTTTTAGAGATGCACACATGCACAAGGAAGAAAAAAAACCATAGGATTAAAGAATCAAATAATAAGTGTGGGAAGGGGGGAAGGGAAAGGTAACGGGTCTTGCTTTGACTTGGGTCTATTGAGCACTGGACATATGATATGTTTGGATAAAGTTTGTAGTTTGTAGAGGTTTTTTAGTATTTAGGAACGCATGGTGGATAAATGCAGGGCTATATTCGTGTAACACACATAGAAAATGTATTATTGAGTAAGGTTGAACTGTTATGGAAAGCGGTTCTACAAAACAAGCACGTATATGTATAGAGAAAAAAAACGTACGTAAATACTCTAGATAGTGCTATGAAGTGTTTTCAGTCAACTGCAAAAAGAGGTGGTTCTGTGATACATTGACATTCAAAATATCTTTCCAAGCAAGTAAACTGTCAACTTTCTTTTCATATATTGCTACATCTTTAAGACTGTCATATTGTGATTTCATAAAGTGTCTTCCATTTTCAACCGTTGGTTGTGTTGAAGACATCTTGCATTTATACAGATAAAACTTGGCATAAATAAAAGCATTGTTGACAGCATCACTATTCTTTTCTATATATCCCAGAAGAAAAGTATATATGTTACAAAATGGAAACAACTGTTTGGGGAAAAGGTTTTCAATAATAATTTTTGAAATAGGACATTCCCAGAAAAAATGTTCAATCGTTTCCTCACAACTTTTGCAAAAGGTACATTTGGGAGAGTCTTTCAGATTCATTTTAAAAAGTAGACTATTTGTTCCAAGTATTCTGTGTATAATTCTGTATTGAAACCATTGCATTTTCACATCTTTAGTTATAGAAAATGGTTCACGAAAAATATCCTTCCAAACATTGTCAGTAATTTCAATATTTAATTTACCTGACCATTTTTGTTTTATTGGTAAGCATTTTTCGGTCTTATTTAATATTGTATACATTGGCTTTGCTCCGGAAACAGGCATAAATAGTGTTCTGTGTGAAGGAGGTATGAAAGGCCTTTGTATGTTTGCATACTGTTGGTAATTTCCTTCAACATTTAATTTCTTAAACATTGCAAAGATAGCCTTTTTAATACCGTTATACAAGAGGAAGTCAATTTTAAGATTATAGTTTTCATTGATTATATGCATGTTTAAGAAGTCTCCATTTTTATCAAATAGGTCACATACATAGTGTAAGCCTGCCTTATACCAGGCTTTGAAAAATATACTTGTATTTCCTATGGAAAGGTTTTCATTATAAAACAGTGGCTGATGCAGAATATCTTTTGCATTAAAAGGCAATTGCTTTTGGAAATGTACCAGACTGAGTAAAACATCTTTCCAAAAGGGATTTGTAATCATATTTGATAATATTTTAGGATAATGATTTCCACAATTGAAAAGTTTGCTAAAATCAACATATATATTTGCTATACTCAGCCATTTCCCAGCTGTGCTGTAAGCGCGTTTAAGCCAAGTTAATTTCAAAGATTGGATAAAAGCTTCAATGTTTATCATTTTTAAGCCACCATCACAGTATTCGTTGGTTAAAACGCATAATTTGATTCTACTCTGCCCATTCCATATATAGTTAGTAAAAATGGTATTTAAGTGTTTAATAAAAGAATGTGGTGGGTTTGGAAGTGATATAAACAAGTGGTTGAACAAAGAAATCAAAAGAGTTTTTATTACAGTTATTTTGCCAATAGGTGTCAAAAATCTTTTTTTCCAACTTGTAAGTATATTCTCCAATTTGGTAAGCCTGTCACTATAGTTAAGTTGTATGATCTTTGGTAAATCAACATGAAAATGTATACCTAACATTTGAAAACCATCTTGGTTCCACTGGAGTTTCCATTTTGTTTTTATGCTTTCTGAGCTTAACTTTTTTTTCCCAATCCATACTACTTTGGTTTTGTCAATATTAACGCTCAATCCAGAAATGGCAGAAAATTTGCTTAAAGTATGCAGATTTGTATCTTTTTATAAAGAATATGTTGTGGCTTAATAGATGTTTCTTTATTCAAATATTCAAATTTGTATCCATTGAAATATGATTTTGTCATGATGTGAGAAAAGTTACTTATATTTCTGTTATTTCTTTTTTTATAGGCGTATCTCTTCTAGACTGATGCATAGAGTAGCTGACAAAAAGAAAACATTTTATGATTTGATGCATTTTGTATGTCTGTCTGATATTTGTTCAGTATATCACCCCGTTTACTTTGTCATTTTTCAAGCTTCTTTAATTTATTTTACTACTTTTAGTGTGTTGCTAGTGTGCCCGTCAACTTCAGAAATTATTTTTTAAATGCCAATAGAGCCCTAAAATTACCAGTATGTGACTTCCTAAAACCTAATTCTCTGTTCATATGACCAATGTATGGCCTTGTTAGCTCACCTGAGCACGAAGCTATTGGTACAGGGGACCTCTCCGGCATCGTCCGTTCTTACGTCGTCAAGGTGCCGTCACCAATTTGGACCGTTATCGCGATAAAGACTACATTTTCTATTCAATCTTGACCAACATTGCACAGTTTGTGTATGACCATAAAATCTTGGACGAGTTCGGTAATGGGCCCAATCGGACCAGGAACACCAGAGTTATTGTCCCTTTTTCGTGCAAAAAAAAGTAAAAAATGCTCTTTTCCAACGTATAGACTTTATTTTTCATCCAATCTTAACCAAACTTTCACAGTTTGTGTATAACCATCAGATCTCAGCATACGCCAAAAATGGGCCTAATCGTTTTTCAGACACCAGAGTTATTACCCTTTGTTTATTAAAAACATATACAAAAATGGACATTTATCAGGATAGAGACTTCATTTTTCATCCAATCTTCACCAATCTTGCACAGTTTGTCTATTACCATGAGATTCCAGTTGAAGTCGAATATAAGCAAGATCAGACACACCAGAAACACCAGAGTTATTGCCCTTTGTGAATAAAATATGCAAAAATGGACAATATTCAGGATACAGACTTCATTTTTCATCCAATCTTCACCAATCGTGTACAGTTTGTCTATGAACGTAAGACTATACGTGAAGTTGAATAAAAGCATGATCGGGCCAGAAACACCGGAGTTATTGCCTCTTGTGTTTGGAAAAAAACATCGAGTTATCAATGATTGGCTTGCACACACGATTTTTTATTCAATGTTGACCAAACTTACAGAGTTTGTGTATGACCATAAAAATTGATTGATAAAATTTGATTTCCAACAGTTGGAAGACTTGCATGCAGTTATGTGTACATGCTACAATGATGTCTTCAGAGCCTGCATTAACATCATTTATCATGATTGGACTGAAAATTATCAAATAAAAAGCAAAACTTGACCTTATAGCACAGCCATCTCAATTATTGCATTGCAGCTAGTTCTCCAAAACTGCCTGCGAAAAAGACATCACAGTCTACTGTTTCTGCATTTTCCAGAATTGTCACTGATTTAATGAAAAAAGGTCCGGTAAGAATATTGAGAACAAATGATTTGAGAACCATTAGCAAACAAGATTCTGTGTTTGATTAACACACATGCCCCCGGGTGGTGCTGAGTAGCCCATTTCTTCGTCGAAATTAGGTCAAGGTCAAAGTGAGGTTGGGTAATATGGGTGGATTGGGAACGGTCATAAGTAAAAACTGTGTAAATATCCAAGTGTTGTAGTAAGCGGTGTTGGTGCTAGACGAAATGGTAAAATCTAGTTAACCAAGAAATAGCACGTTTGAATTATGGTCAAGGCTCAGAGCTTTCATATTTGATATATGCAGGCCTTCAACTGGTTTCCGATAGAAAAGTAGGAAAAAAATAGGAGGTTTTCTGAAGAAAAAGTAGGAAAAGTAGGAAGATTCTCAATAAAAAAAGTAGGATTAATAGGAAGGATATCCACATCTTATTTATCTGTGTAAACCAACTCTTACCTTTACAGATGATTATTCTCACCATTCAGAAAGCTAATGTGTTGTAGGTATCTTAGTTGCTGTTACATGCCAAGCTTCTGTAGTTGAAAGGTGCAGCCATCTGATGCTCACAGCCTAAAATGTTTTTTATTTTATTTTATTAGTAACATAATAACAGAAACATGTTTTTCATAATGTTGTTAGCATTATTGAGATCATCTCACAGCACACAGCTAACTCAATTATAACACATGCCATACAATAGTTTGTACTCAAGCATTTAGGTTCACATTATCAAAATAACTATATTCTACAAAAAAATTAAGTTGGGTCAACTCCAGAAGCATATTCAGAGCAGTGAGCAAGTGTTAATAATATCTACATATAAAGCATACATATGATCAATATACAAGCAGACCAACTAATGCAGAATACATTATCAGGTTACTACACGCAGCATCCTTAATTAAGCACAGTTTCTTTAATTTTCCTGACCCTTTTCTAAGGAGGATGATTGCTTTGAAAGGCATGATTCAATCATTTTTCTCCTTTTTTTGTCAATTTCATCTCTTTCCTCTTTGCACTTTTCTACAGCCTCAGTTGCTTTCTTGAAGTTCAGTTTTGCTACTTCAAGCAAGGACTGTGAAATGTTCAATTCTTTGAAGTCCTTTGCCTTTATAGCTGCTGCAAGTCTTCCATTAGCTTCATCCATTAGCTCATTAGCCCTTTTCAGATCTTCTGAAAGACCCTTTTCTTGTAACTTCACGTCTTTTTCTTTTTCATTCAACTTTCTCTTCCTTTCTTGCTGCTTCTTCACAAGTTCTTTCTCTCTTTCTTTAGCTTGTTTATCTTCAGTTGCTTTTTTATCTCTCAATAATTTCTCTTCCTTTTTAGCTTCAATTCTCTCTGAATATTTCTTTTTGGCTTGCCGAACACTTGTCAAAAGTTCTTTACTTATTGGAACATCAGTAACATCACCATACATGCTTACAATGTCTCTCGTCATTCTCAGCCCATTCAAGGATTCCACAGACAGGCATGTTCGTTCAGGAGTCAGGATCTTTTTGTTGATTGACAAACTTCTCTCTACATCTGCGTTTCCATGGGGAATGCACAGGGTTGTTTGCACAATTTTACTCAAGTTTGGATACTTCAATCCTCCTGCTTTGTTTTTGATGCTGAGAACATATCTCCAATAGTAATCTATTCTTTTCAAGTTGTCATTCTCATCATACGTTTCAGGTTTAGGGATCTCTTCAGCTCTGTATACTTTCCATTCATCTGTGATGGAAGAAACATCCTTATCAGGCACTGTTGGCAGGGCATTGCACAGCACAGTCAACAGCTTCTGTGCATGGTCCTGGTCCCGTACCTCTGGGTGGAGACATTGGGCTCCTCTGATCAGATCTTGATTCAGGGGCAAATTCTTCTGTAGGTAGGCAACTACAGTCTGGTAGAAAGCTCTCATGTCAAATAACAACCTTTTTTTACTTCCATGGTCAAGGGAAGACAGAGTTTTCCTAGTGTCACTACCAACCTCCATGGTATCTACATCCACACAATGATCTTTGTTTTTGACATCAATGTCCAACAAAAGTCTTCCTTTACAATTTTTCACAACATCAAACTTTATGAAGCGTGACATGATTGATTTCAGCAGGGTTGCAGCTTCATAGTAAAGCACATGAATTAGAGGTTCTTGTTTTTGGAACAATTCAAGGAATGATTCAAATAATGGTCCAGCATTGGTCAGGAACTGGATTTCAGCATATGTTTATTTTCCTCTCAACAGGTTACAAATTCGCAGGTACCTGGAATTTTTCTTCAGGATTGATTCTGTATGATTTTCTCTGGCCAGCTTTGGAAGATCCGTCATGAAGTATTTGTTCACAGCTTCCCAGTTGCGCAAAATTCTCTGAAGAGAGGGCACCAGAGTTAACCATCTGCACTGCACATGGCGCACAAACATTTCATCTTCAAGACCAAGTTCTGCAAGTGTTTCCAAGAAGTCTTCTTGTTGACATGTGTGAGATTTAAACCACTGGAATAAGTCTACATCAAGCTGTTCGGCATTCTGTCCAAAAACATGTATGCCTTTTTTGAAAGCATTGTGGACAACATGTAGGGTGCATGGTACAAAAGGAGTCAATTCGTCCAGCCCTTGTTCTTTCTTATAGTCATTGATTTTTTTCCAAATGGACTTGTTAACATTTGGCCCATCACTTCCAATCGAGACCAGCTGATTCAAATTCAGTTGAAATTCAGTCAAAGTTTCAATGATTCCATCAGAAACAACCTGAGCAGGTGCATGAACAAAAAGCAAGCTTTTTAGATAGATTGTAGATATTTCTTCCTTCTTTACATTCCAAAACCTTAAGAGAATGTCACACTGTTTTTTGTCGTGGCAAGTCCCAGTTTCATCAAACTGAACAGTATCAGGAGCCTTGCTGGAATTGATCTGCTCAACAAGTTTTTTTCTTAGAAATGGTCCAATACCATCCGATATCAAATAAGAAGCTTTGGTCTTACTCATACTAAAGTCATCAGTCACTTGACCAGGAAACATAGCCCTAAAAAGACCTGGAAGACCATCACACATGCTGTATGAAAGACCACAGGATGCCACTTTCAATGCCCATAGAGTTTCTGCTTTTGTAACTTGATCCAAATGAGATAATGGCTGTAAGAAGACTTGTTTGCAGACATCACCCTCTCCTTGGCAACTAGTTGATGGTCCAGGGACAGGTTTCGTGAAGAGCAACTTCTGAGAATTACATTTGGTTGCTTTGATACCATTTTTGTGTTTTTGTCCATCAGCATGATTCAATATTTGCTGTACACCACTGTTAGAACATGATATGCTCTTGGAACATACGATGCAGAATGCAGCAAAGGGATTTGATGGATCTTGCCGACACCAATCACTAAGAATTGAACCATTATTGTCCAGCTTAACTAGCCAAGCAGAGTTGAACTTAGTTTTGCCTCCAGGCATTGTTACTGTTAGTTAGGTTTAGGATAAAACAACAGCAGGCATGAATCAACAGTCTAAGGGAATCTGCAAAAGAAAATGTTAATACCCACTAGGATTATTCAGATATGTTATATCCATACTACCATATAATGTACATTTAAACCTTATCTAAACTATAACTAAGTCCAAAATTATATTTTGCATTCCTTAAAATATAATCTTAGGACAAAATTATTGTTCGAACATTAGTAGCATGCAGTAATTGTATCACCTATAACCAGGATAATGTTACAAGCAAGTGACAGAAAAACAGATAAAGCTGCAGCAAATGGCATGATTTGTTTAAACATAATGTGCTGGTCATAGCTTTACAATATTGGTTACTTTCAAATGTAACACACAAACACATAATTAGTTATAATAATCTCGGTTAAAACTTTAATGGAAAGCATCTTCATAGTGGCCACAAAAATGTTTGTTTATTGTTACTTGTTACATTTACAGAAGAACCAGAACATTTTAAAGGCAAATATAAATGTTCAAGCTTGCACAATGACTGAGATGTTTGAAGATTTACATCTATTGAATGTCAGGGACCTTTATCTGAAAGCAACCTTAAGGCTTTTTTTCTCGTAACAGTATCTTAGTGTCACCATAGCGGATATTGCGATTATCTCAAATAACCCGTATCTTACGAGACCTTAAAAGACCTCGTAAACCGTACCTTATGTTATGCGCACAAAATCGGGGTCTTAGTGACATCGTAAGTTTTGTTTGGCAACAAATCTGAGATAAATGTAAGTAAATTATATTGAAAAATATGTTTTATATCTTGCTTCATGTATTCACAGTACCACGTTTTATCATATAGACAATTCCTGTATACTTTCCATAGGTATTTGACCTCTTATATTTCATAATTAAATCAACGAACCTCAAGATTTCAAAGCCTCTAATTTTGCTACATTTTTATGTAAAATCGTCCATCTTACATCGCCAATGGCAGCTTATTTGTACAATGACCCTATTTTATATGAAAATAAAACTTTTAAGAGTGTTTAAATAAATATAAACCGAGCGTACTTACATTGCTTACATTATTTTTTTACATTTTAGGGCCTGGCCATGGCGTTTATTTACATACGGAACAGAAATCGTCGGCGTATGGTTGACCGAGTGGTGAGAGATAGAACAAACCCTTTAGACTATATGGACGAAACAGAATTAACAAGCAAATATCGGCTTGATAGACAAACTATCTACGAAATATGTCGAATACTAGATGAAGACTTACGAAGACCAACCTATCGAAATCAGTAGCTTCCTACTTCACTTCAGGTCGTCATTGCGTTGCGGTTTTACGCAACTGGTAGCTTTCAGTCACCGTTAGCTGATGGCATTGGACTTATGTCGGTGTCGAGAAGTGTCCACAGTGTATCTTTTGAATTAACTCGCAGAATTCGTGACTATATCAAATTCCCTACAACACGAGCGTCGCAGACAGAAATTAAACAAATATTTCACAATATACATGGTTTTCCAAACGTGATTGGAGCCATTGACGGAACATTTATACCTATAGTCGCCCCTGCGGTAGATGAGCATCTGTATGTAACAAGGAAAGGTTTCCATGCGCTTAATGTACAGTGCATATGTGACGCTAACAACATGTTTTTGAACATTGTGGCACGATGGCCGGGTTCAACTCACGACGCATTCATATGGAGTAATTCTTCTGTTGCAACGTATCTACGAAATGAACACTTACTGAACGCGTGGCTTCTTGGAGACAGTGCATACCCCCTGCAGCCCAATCTGTTAACTCCTTTATCAAGACCGGACACGGAAGCGGATCGACTATATAATGTTGCTCACAAGAAAACGCGTTGCGTGATTGAACGAACATATGGTATATGGAAAAATCGTTTCCGGTGCTTACATAAATCGGGTGGACACCTTATGTACACACCAGAGAAGTGTGTATATATTGTTTGTGCCACTGCTGTGTTGCACAACATTTGTGTATCGAGAAGGATCCCACTTATCGGCGACGAAAATGGACCATCTGATGATAGCGATGACGATAGCATAGACCAACAGCCTTTCGTGGATGATGTTCGGAGTGGGCGTCAAACCCGCGATAGACTTATCGGCGATGTGTTCGCCATTAATTAAATATCCCGGGGTGTTAGGATGACATTCGGTACTATAAGATTATGCAAGTGTTGCGAAAGTCTTTTAAACTTATATGTCTGTGTAAAATATCCCAGAGAAATTTTAGCAAATACAGGTTCAATCGTGTACCTGCACAATATTTATACATAGCATTAGTACAAACAACACCTGATCAAAGGAAAAGATGTTGAACGTATTCATAAAGTTTATTTGTAAGTTAGGGGTTACAAAATGTAAGCTTCTTTAAATAATAAATGGACACCATTTGCTCTTTGTTTTATGCATGGTTTCTTAAATCAGTTTAGAATAGATTTTATAAAAACAGATTTTTGTAGTAAATTTATGTAACGTGATATAATGTAGACATATACATATATATTAGAAAATATTACATGTAAGTGGCAGCATGTACCAAATACATACATATTGTACCAAATACATACATATTCTAGTTGATATAGTAATAACCCCAGCCCAATTGCACGACAATCTGTGTGGTGTGATTTTACATAAATTATACAAGGCGAAAATTTCAAAATGTTATGACCAAAACAAGCAAACGAAAATTAAGTTAACAACATTATCAATTATGACGATGATTATTTTTGCAAAGAACATAAAGTAAACAGAAACATCGGAGAAAACAGCAACAAAACAGTGTAATTCTTCTCAAAAAAATCAAATGGGAAACTATTTATTCATATGATTTCAAACAGTTATTTACTGCATACAAGTTCCATGGAATAACGAATTTCGTAAATTAAGGCTCATGGCAGAGTGCCGTCTTATACGGGCAAAATTTCAAACGTTACTGATTACAAAGAAAACCGATTAGTTTGATTTTACACGACGATCTCAGTTTTACCAAATTGCACTGCAATATTGTCAAACACGGAAGTAGCGTAGCCTAGTATATTTCAACAACGCCGACGGAACTTGATCAATCATGTTGCAATGGAAACATATTTTGCCGCAATATGTGTTGAAAACCTCTGCCCATCTACATGCGTCTGTGATGTCCATTGTAACATGCACATACTTTAAGCACGGCGAACAGCGCAGAATGTATAACATATCATCTGCTGAAACAGCAGCAGTATTATTAAACGACAAAGTTTGCATGTTGCGACAAAAATACGCCAGAAACAACTGGTCTTCCATAGAAAATGCCAGGTTGGCAGTAAATGAGGTCACGTGCTTCAGAATGCATTTAACAGACAATGCTACTTGTGTCGCCCGATGTTTTGTCTCACCGTACAATGTGAAGATTTTTAGTTTGTGTAAGACATCTAAACAGTCCAAAGAATTAACGTGTTCAATGTTCACAGTTAAGCTTATAAGGTTTCTCATCATTTTGATAATGCCACTATAATCGTTCATTGTATCGGATGGTTGCATCAACCTAACGTCCCGAAATCCTCTCCACAAATACGGCGAAGTAACGGTGGTATTCCAAGCGGTGCACACAAAACGGCATCTGTCAAGTAGGTCCTCAACTGGCAAGTGGGTGAACACGTGTATTAACAACGGCGAATTCTGAAATGAATAAAACATTTTAGTGTACGAGTAACAATAATCATTATCAAGTACAGTAATAATAATCGTCGGCGTCATCCTAGTCCGTATCATCATGAGTAAACAACAACAACAACAACAATAATAATAATAATAACAATAATAATAAAATAATAATAATAACAATTGAAATTAAATAATAATTACAATCATCATCATCGTCGTAGTCGTCTTAGTCGTAGTCGTCATCATCTTTATCGTCATCGTCATAATCGTCATCAAAATCCGTATCTTTATAATTGTTTATGATACAAAATATAATAACATTAACAGAGTGAAAAACATAAATAGATTATTCACATTGGTTCAGTGGTGTTGGCTCCGAGATTTTACCGTCTTAAAGATGAAAACGTGTTGTGCCCAAAGAAAACTCATCTGAATTTGTATTGCTTATTGCATTTGCAAGGAAGCCGAAAGATGAATTCCCCAAGCCGACATCTGAAGCAACATGCGGCGCTCCTGCATTTCCGGAACAGCCTCTGTGGCGCTCTGTCAGTATCTGTAGAATTCTGCTTTCGGTTTCCAACCGTTTCTGTTCAAAGCCCAGTCGTTGTTTTTCTATTTCAAGACGTTCTTTTTCAACTTGGAGCCTTTCTTGTTCTCAAGATATCATAATATTATCGGTGGTAAATGCTGTCTCATCCGATGGTGACCTAGTTTCCGCAATCTTCCTCTTTTTAGGGGGAATCATTTGCAGTTTTCTGACAGGAGTGGCATCTGATAATTTTGAAGCTGCCCGAGGAACTGGCAGCTCAATAGATATGAACCCCTCCGGTTCAGTAGAAAACACGTCACGATCCTCATGACAATTTGGAACAGGTGTTCGAGTTTCGTGACAGTATAATGGGTCCTCGGCATCCGAACCAATACACTCTGAATCCACTCCATAGTCAAGACCATTCAATGCAGTGGTTCCTATGATAGAAACTACCTTCTCCTGTAAAGAAGATAAAGACGGGCCATCTACAGTACCCCCGCCAGTCTTATTTACAGATACTTTCAATTGTGACGCCCTGTTTTTAATACTCGACGACCAGTCCGTCCATTTCTTTCGGATTTCGTCAGGTGTTCTCACTGTTGATGACACTGAGTTAATACTTTGACATATCTCGTTCCATGCCTTGTTCTTCTTCTCATTACTAACCGTATCGCTAAACTTTGAAACAAGTAATGATCTTTTATTCATTACCTGCTCGGTAAGAACTGTCAGCTCCTCGTGGTTGAAGTTCGGCCTCCGAGCACGTTTTTTAGCCTCCATCACAGCTTAGATATGTTTACAATAATCTGTGTTTGTAATTTACGCACGTAAACGCTGGAATATGCGTCCTTTGTTACTGTGTATTACGTTACGAGATCGCAAGATAAGGTTATTTTTACGAGAGAACTAAGGTGAGCTTTCGGGTAATGAAATAGCGGTATCGTAGCGGTCTCGTATTTTTCACCTCAACTTAAGTTAAGGTTATTGTTTCAGATAAAGGCCCCAGGAAGACAAAATACCAGTAGTCCAATTTTTGTATAATTCCCTGATAATTCACTGGTTTTTTGCCAAATTTTGAAATTCCCTGATTTTTCTCTGCAGGGATTTTTTTACCTGATAATTTTCCCTGTTTTCCAGAATGTGTGGCCACCCTGATCATATTGTTTTATTGCTAATAATATTTGATGTTAGAATTGTCCATTTGAAAGTAACCAAATACCCTCAGCAGTGCATCATTGGGTTACATATATTATTAAGTGTTTCTGGATGCTTCTGGAGTTGTACCCATATAACAACTAGCAGTCCTATATAATCAATAACTCCAATACTGACCTTAAAAACTAGAGTTTACATCAGATGGCTGGAGCTGCTTGCCACACCTTTCCTCAACAGAAACTTGCCAGTTCTACAGCTTTTACATTCTGAAAATACAACTAACAAAAAAATTGTTTTTTTTCTCCAGCAAAAAGTAGGAATAGTAGGAGGTTTTAGTGCAAAAATAGGAAAAAGTAGGAAGGAAATAAAAAAGTAGGAAAAAGTGGGAAAAGTAGGAAAATATAGGAACGGTTGAAGGCCTGTATATGACATCCTCTAGTGGTCCTCTACAAAGATTGTTCAAATGGTGCCCCTGGGGTCAAAACTGGCCACGCCCTGGGGGTTACCTGGGATATATAGACTTGCATAGCAAAATGACTTTAAAAATCTTCTCCTCTGAAATAGCAAGATCTAGAGGTTTCATATTTGGTATGTAACATTGTAAAGTGGTCCTCTACAAAGATTGTTCAAATAATGCCCCTGGGGTCAAAACTGGCCACGCCACGGGGGTCACATTGTTTATATAGACTAATATATCAAAAATAATTTTAATATCTTCTCCTCTGAAACTGCAAGGCCCAGAGGTTTCATACTTGGTATGTATCATTGTATAGTGGTCCTCTACAGAGATTGTTCAAATGATGCCCCTGGGGTCAAAACTGGCCACACCCCGGGGGTCACATGGTTTATATAGACATAAATAGCAAAATGACTTTTAAAATCTTCTCCTTTGAAACCACAAGGCCCAGAGGTTTCATATTTGGTAAGAAACTTTGTATAGTGGTCCTCTACAAAGATTGTTCAGATAATGCCCCTGGGGTCAAAACTAGCCACGCCCCGGGGGTCACATTGTTTGATTAAACTTATATAGCAAAATTACTTTAAAAATCTTCTCCTCTGAAACTGCAAGGCCCAGAGGTTTTGTATTTGGTATGTAACATTGTATAGTTGTCCTCTACAAAGATTGTTCAAATGATGCCTCAGGGGTCAAAACTGGCCCTGCCCTGGGGGTAACACTTTTTATAAAGACTTAAATAGCAAAATGACTTTAAAATCTTCTCTGAAACCGGAGTTTTTCATATTTGATATGTAACATTGTATATTAGTCTCAAAGATTGCTCAAAGTATGCCCCTGGGGTAAAAAGTGGCCATGACCCGTGGTTCACACGGTTTATATAGACTTATATGGCAAGTGGGCCTTAAAAGTCTTCCTTTTTGAAACTGTAAGGCCCAGAGGTTTTATATTTTGCGTGAATTTTTGTGGAGTGGTCCTCTACAAAGATTGTTCCAATGATGCCCCTGGAGGTCACATAATTTATATACATTTTAATAGCAAATTGACTTTAAAAATCTTCTCTGCAACCGCAAGGCCCAGTGGTTTTATATTTGGTATGTTACATTGAATAGTGGTCCACTACATATATTTTTTTAATTATGCCCCTAAGGTAGAAAGTGGCCACGCCCTGTGGATCACATGGTTTATATAGACTAAAAACATATGAACCTGCAAGGCCCAGATTTGTATACTCAGTTAAGGGGTTTAGTGCCATTTTGTCCTCTTGTTATTAGCCATTATGATGCCTTAAACTCAGGTGAGCGACCTAGGGCCATCGCCATCTCTTGTTTATATAGATTTTCCGGTTAAAGCTTATATTTAAAAGTGTGTAGTTGCAGACCTACACAAGTTATTATCTTGAAACTTGGAATATATTTTTGTCATCAACTCCAGTGTCTGGGGCAATATTCCATATAACTATATTTTGTCCGAGGTATGCCCCTTTTTCACATTGATTTTCTTTTTAAAGTTTATATTCAAAACTTGTGTAACTTCAGAACTACGTAAGTTATTCACTTTAAAATAGGAACATACCTTTGTCATCACCTCCATTATCAGGGGGAACCTCCCTATACCTGTGTTTTGCATTTTGACAGAGTTATGCCCCTTTTTCATTTACCGTAAATTCTCGCGTATAAGACACACCTAAAAATTGAGATCTTAATTTGTGGAAAAAAAATCTGCGATTTAAAAGCTTCTTAACACTTCTTAACACATCAAAATCGTAAATGTTGCGTCAATTGTTTATTGACATTGAACATATTTTTGTCGTGAAAATCGCAACTGGGATACATTACACTAGATCGCCGTTGCTTTTTTCTCTTTTCTTAAATGACCTTCAAACACATATGCACCTCAATGGCTCGATTGGCATAGAATTAACAAAGCCCCTGGATCTGTCTCTTTGACTTAAACTACTTGTCCTACTCTATGCCGATGACACGGTGATTTTGTCAGACTCCAAATCAGATCTTCAAAATAGTTTAAACATCTTTCCAAATTACTGCGATAATTGGCATCTAAAAATAAATTTAAACAAAACAAACATTGTAATATTTGGTGCAAGACAACTACAGAATTTTAATTTTAAACTAGGTAACAATCCTTTAGAAATTACTGACCGCTATCACTACCTAGGCATAACCTTATCTAACAATGGTTCTTTCCTTAATGCGAGAAAACATTTAGCTGAGCAAGCAACAAAAGCAATGCATCTCCTATATATGCGGGCCAACAACGCAGACCTGCCAATTGATCTTACTATGAAACTATTTGATCATACTGTCTTACCAATTTTAACCTATGGCTCTGACATTTTCGGCTTTGAAAACATTGACATGTTGGAAAAAGTTAATAACAACTTCCTCAGAAAACTTACTAATGCACGGAAATCAACTCTAATGGCTTTTTTATATGGTGAACTTGGCAGATACCCTATAGCAATTAACATCAAATGTCGAATGATCTCTTTCTGGAACAGACTCCTAATAGGCAATGATCAGAAACTTTCTCTCCAAATCTATAAATACATGATGAACTTGCCAAACTCAACTTTTAAATGGGCAAACAAAATTCTCACCTCAGTAAACCTAAGTCATTTATGGGACAACCAATTCCTGACAACCCAAAATAAATATCCACCGCTTAGTCAAATCCAAATTATTAACCCAATTTAAAACCCAATGGCACACTCAACTACTACAAACACATAAAGGACAAATATACACAAGCTTCAAACAAGCACCATCCTTTGAAGACTACCTCATTAAACTTACAAAAACTGAATATACATACCTCTTTAAATTCAGAACTGCTAATCACTGGTTTCCAGTTGAAACCGGTCGATACGACGGAACCCCATTTGATGAAAGAACATGTAGACTTTGTAACGCTGGTCAAGTTGGCTCTGAACATCACTATCTACTTAACTGTGATTTCTTTAAATCTGAAAGAGAACAATTCCTAGGGCGTGATCTTCGTGACGCTACTCTTAACACAATCGTATCATCTGATTCTCTACAACAATTAAAAAATTTATTCGCTTCATATTTAGCAAGTTTTAGCGGTAGTTATTTTCCTGCATAACTACTTTAATTAACCAATGCAGGCTGTCAACCAAGTCTTCTCCAAAATATAGGAGGAATATAGGAATATTTTCACAACAAATATAGGAGTTTTTGGATAGTTTTGAGGCAAAATATAGGAGTTTTCCAGCTGAAAATCGTTTCATTTACATGCACTTATACTAACAATTCTTACCTGTACACTTACTCTTTGTACTTTAATCAATGTCTAAAAATGTCTACCATAAAGAAACCATTCACTTCAACAGCATCACAATCCAAGCAGAAGGCTGCTGCATAGCACATCATCATCACCTGAATGGGCACCTGAAATGTTTTTTTATTATTTTAAATACGGAGCACATAACAACAATGAATCAACGCATAATAACAATGGATTCACACATAACAACAATGGGTTTCCAAAAACACAATATGAAATGAGTGAGGTATGGTATCTGAACTGAAGCTAAAATGTACATTAAAGTTTAGAGCAGCAAATTTACCAGTCTAAAATATCTGTCTTTATATTAAGATACTACTTCTTTTCAGATTAGTATCGTCCAAGAGCATTAAAAAGAAATAAGATGATTCAGTGAAATAACATAAAGCATGAATCCATTGAAAACACATTATCATGGATGAAAGTACAGAATTTTGGAAATCAGGTTTTCAATATACCAAATTTACTTATAGTGTTTACTATACTTTTCTGAAGGATATAAACATTCAAATATACTGAAATCAGTATTAATACTGAAAACTTTTCACCCATACATTGTGTATGAAACTTAGTACAAAGAAACTCAGCAACAGGAATAACTCAGACTGCAATGGTTCTTTGGTGAAGAAAATCAATTTTTTTCAAAAGTTGAAAAGGTAACAAAGTAACTCATACATACAGAAATTGACTAGATGTATGACGAAAACATAAAATCAAAAATCATTTAAATTGTAAAATATGTCTACATAGTATAAGTCACACTTTCTGTATGGCTTATGACAGAAAATAAGAGATCACGAACACTATGGCTTTTAAACATATAATATTTTGCAAATTTGTCCAGAAACATGCTGTCACAGAAAGAAACATTGTTAGTGTTAGCATAATTCAGTCACAATATCCATTTTATGTTGATGCACCACACTTGTTTTAGTTGTGGTTAATCCTTGGGACTAGGTGAAGGTGTAGTCGTTTCTTCCGACCTCATTTTCTTAGAGGCTGGTTCCTCATTGTCATCTGAAGTGCCACTGTATGGTAATGTACAATATATCTGTTTACCTTTCACAACTGCAGCACTTCTCTTCTTATATAATTCATTTCTTTTCTGCAGACAAATCTGCAATCCTTTCCTACCCTTTTCCATACGATTCTCTGAACTTTCAAGCATTCCCTGGGCTACCTGTATTTCTAGATCATTCTTTGCTTTCAAAGCTGCAGATAACTTTTCTGTAGCCTCTTTGAGTAGCACCTCTGCACTTTCCAATATATTATTATATTCGTCTTCTTCCTTTTTCAACTGGTTTTCGTGTTCATCATAGCTCAAATTTATTCGTTTGATTACATCAAGCTCCTTTTTTCGCAGTTCTTCTGCTTTCTTCTTTTCCTGATTTTCTTTTTTCTTCTTAATTTCTTCCTCTCTCTCTTTCTGAAGTCTTTCTTCATACCTGGATTTTGCTCTTGCAGCTAAACAAACTAGCTTGTTTGGCAATTGTATATTCTGAACACCTTTCACCCGTGCAACCTTATCTTTGGCCAGCCTTAAACCATTAATGGTTTCAATGTTAAGACGGGTTCTCTCTGGTGTTACTGTGTTTTTATTGTCAGATAATGACCTCTCCACATCTGCGTTGCCATGGGCTAGTGTTAGAGCAGACTTTACAACTCTTGAGAGAGTTGGGTATTTGACCAGTCCACTAGATGTCTTCTGGCTAGTCACATTTTGCCAATAGTGGTGTACTCTAACGTACTTCTCCTGTTCATCTTCTGACCACTCTTTAGGGACCTCTGATGTGCTGTAATCAAGCCACTCATTCTTTAATGATGGTATTTCCTCGTCAGATATTACATGAGGCAACATTTTGGCAACATATGTGATGGCCTTGGACCCCTTATCACTTGTCTTCAACAGAGGGTGCAAGAACTGTAGATTATTCAAAAGCTCACTTCCAAGTGGCAGGTGACCTACTAGATATTCAGCAACCACAATGTAGAATCTCCTGGCATTCTTCATGATGGATTGGTGCTGCTCCTTTGGCATCTTGGACAGCTGCCGTTTTCCTTCCTCTCCAATCTCAAGCTCCTTGTCAGGCAGATGGTTCCCTGTACCATTTACATCAAATATCAAGTAGTCTATTGCCAGTCTTCTCACCCACTACATCTTTCTTGAGGAACCTGAACATCAAAGTTCGCAGCAAAGTTGAACATTCGTCGAGCAGAATATGGATAATTGGACCCCTGGTCTGGAAGAGTGTCAAAAATCGCTCAAACAGAGGAGCTACTGACGTCAGGAAGGCAAACTGGAAAAGAAGCTTTTTGTCCTTCAGGCCATGACAAATTCTTCTGTACCTTTCATTGCTCTCTAGCTGTTTCCGAGCAGAGTTGGATTTCACTGATTTTGGGAGTTGGACAGTGAAGTAATCCATACTTACCCTCCAGTTTGTCAACACTCTGGTTATGGCTGGCAGCAATGTCAACCATCTGCTTGGAACATGTCTTAAGAATAGGCTCTCATCCATGTCATATTCCAGTTGAAGGTCTTTAAAATCTTCTCTTCTGACAGGCTGCTGCTTGAAGAACTGATACATGTCAAAAGTCAACTCTTCTGCATCGCTTCCAAAACAGTTCAGACCTTTTCTAAAAGCATTGTGCACTGTATGGAGATTACAGGGTTCAAAGTCAAGTAAACCCGGAATTCCATCTGCCTTCAAACTTTCATTGACTTTTCTGTGAATGGCTTTGTTGACATTAGGGCCATCAGATGAGAGACTTATCAAATTCTTCATGGGTAGGTTGACTTCAGGATCTTCCCCCATTTCAAGGAGAGCTTCACTTACGATGTCAGCTGTAGCATGCCCAAATTGAATAGCTTTCAAAAAATTTACCGACACCTCTCCATCAATATCGCTCCAATATCTGATTAAAATATCCATCTGCCTAGATTGCTGTGCCGTAGTCGTTTCATCAAACATTATGACATAGCCCAAATTTCCATCAATAACT
This sequence comes from Congeria kusceri, assembly GCA_027627225.1. Classification (NCBI taxonomy): domain Eukaryota; kingdom Metazoa; phylum Mollusca; class Bivalvia; order Myida; family Dreissenidae; genus Congeria; species Congeria kusceri. Next base: position 92,582,274 of record CM051025.1, read on the forward strand.
TCCTTGACTATTGCTTCTGTCAGGAATGGTCTTATGGCCTCTGAAATTATGTATGATGCTTTTGTCCTTGACAAAGAAAACCGATCAGCAATTTCACACTTGAACATCTTCTGAAACAATTTATCAATGCCATCACATGATCTGAATGAAAAATCAGAAGATGCTACTTTAAAACACCACAACAGCTCAGATTCTGTGACTTGATGTTTCAAAGGTGGACTTGTGAATACATTTTGCATTTGTCTCTGTTCACTTTCTCCTGAGATTACTTGAGCTGGTTTATCAGATGAAATTTCTCCAGAGGCTCCAGCTGCAAGAGTCACTGGTTTACCATCTTTCTTGCTCAGCAGTTTTTGGGCAGTGTTTTTCCCGAAACGAGTGTCTGAAATCCGCTTGTGTTTTGTAGATTTACTATGCTGTTTCACCTGATTGAAGCCACTGTTGCTGACAGAAAATTGCTTACAGCATAAAGTACAATAAGCTACTTCAGTATTTCCCTTGACAGGCTTACACCAGTGCAACACTTTAACACTATTATCATCCTCTTGATCAAGCCATTTGTCATTCCAGTGCGACTTTCCTCCAGGCATTGTCTCACTATTATGAGGTAGTCACAGGCTTGGTTTATATAATGTTTTTCATCCTTTCACCATGGTTTTTCAATGGCGCACCTGCAAAGCTCAAATGTTTAAACTATATATATGATATCTTACCTTGTTATAAGACTATATGTGCTTTGAAAAACAAATAACTGCTTTTAATAGCACACACAGTCTGCCAGTGTGCTTCAATTCCAGTTTGGAAGAGCAGGCATGGTTCCCTCAGTACATAGGTTAGTCTCTGAGAAAAAATTCCTGTTGACAATCTAGTCAATGAAGATTTTAAATTTTGCTAAAACTGAACTGTTCATTTTAGTCAACCAAGTTGCTAATGTACCACTCTATCAGCTTTACTACTCCTTTTTGAAATCAAGTTGATGTCATCTCAGAGACTTGCCTTGCATGTATTTCATCATTGGGAAGTATCTGAAAAAAATATGAATAAGACTTTGAATTACCTAAAATAATTACCTTTGTCCTACTATGGCACTGCCTTGCAAGGTGACCATACAGATGACAAAGAAGTGCACAACAGCATTATCTGAAGGATGGTGATGCTGTGGAAGAATTATTTTACCTGAAAAAAAGAAGCCAAAAGCAGTATCAAAGCAATATTTACTCTTTCTTCATTTATTAGCGACAAATTTACTAAAAAAATATAGGAATATTTTTCAAAATAGAGGAAAATATAGGAAATATAGGAGGTGTTTGAAAATATAGGATTTTGATCCAAAATATAGGAGATTTATAGGAATATAGGAATCGGTTGACAGCCTGCCAATGCCACCAGCTACAAATGTTTTCTTGAAACAATTAATAATGTTCTATTTATGTACTGACACATTTACTGGTTATACTAATTTAAGTGACTTTAGTCACTATTTGCATCTGTGTATCCAATAATTCCAAACATTTGACTCATCACAAATGTATTTCTTTTACTGGCTATATACTAATCGCATTCTATACCATAATTTCAATATGAATTATGCATATATTAACCGAGCAATGTAAATTATTGTTGCTTTGTACTTTTGGTACTATTATGTGTCAATATAATCATAAGATTTGTATTTTGCAGTTTGTTTGTTGTTGTTGTTGCTGTTGTTGTTTTTTTACTGTCACAACAAATCTTGTGTTTATTGCAATACTTGTCAGCGCCTAGATATTTGTAATTAATAATAGGAAATTATTTATAAAAAAAAAAAAATTATAATAATAATAAAATTTGACGCAAATGTTTATATTTTCAGGTCATAGATATAATAATTATACTTACTCCTTAATTAAATTTGATATATGTATATATCAACTGTGCAATAGGAATAATCGTTGATCTAAATTTACTTAGCATTCAAATCATAGTTTTTATTTGCCTCATTGACCTAAAACTAACGGTATTATCAAATGTCACGCTGCTATACAAAGCTGATTAAGAGTAATTACCTCACATAATGGGTCCACAATCTTGCCTTTGTTGTCAACATATCGCCCTCGTGTGCTGGTGCACTCAAGCGTAAACTACGATTAAAATAACTCTCATTGTTTGAAACCGCTACGAAGATAGCTCCAATGTATTAAGGCTAATGCCTCTTTCCCTTGATTTAAGCAAAAAGAACTAATTAATTTTTTGAAGCAAATGTAAAACTTGTAATACACGTTGTTTTGTTGTTGTTTTGTGTGTGTTTCATTTCCAATCTACAACGCCGCGCGCTAAAGGAAAAAAGCACCGCACAACTAAGGTCACAAACCACTAAAAAAGTATTCTTACAGTGCTGGCTAAAATTGCTCATATCGAATTGTATTATTATTTGTTTCTTTATAGCTGATTACGATGATGATTATGACTACGATTATGATGATGATTATTATTATTATTACTATCATTATTATTATTATTATTAGATTTTGTCGAACGTTAAAATTATCGGAAGTTAATAATTTACTAAATATTTTGCTTTGTTATATTGCCCTTATTGTATATGCTGTGTTCTGAAAAAAAGATGTGTTTTTGTCATTGAGAACTCTCACCTTTAATAACACTATAAGCGCTAATTGTTTTTTTGACAAACACTGACAGTTTTGCAAGTATCATCAATGACACCACACTTATTGTTTGCAGAGAGCAAGTAGTTTGTAATGTGGTGTTTACACTACGGTTCATTTAACCCTGTTTCTTATTTGTTTTATTGCACATATATTTGTATTAATAAGAAAAACAAATATAAAACACAAAATAAGAAATATATATTATCTAATACTATATTTATTAAAATATCCCAATATAAAACTGTGCAAAACGAGCGTCTATTAAAAATGGTGGCCAAAACACAACAGATTATATTTTTGATAGAAAAACTAGGTGTTTTTGCTTATATTTGCGTAAAAGTCACACCGAAAAAATGATACGAATTTTGGCTGAAAAAAGTGTGGCTTATACGCCAGAAATTACGATATATTTTCTGGTTAAAGTTTATATTCAAAACTCTTTGAACTTCAAAACTATACAAGTTATTAACTACATAAGGTTGAAACTTGGAATAATTTGATGAAATAATTGCCATAACTCAGTTTTGTACTTCAACAAATTTATGCCCCATTCACTTTCCAAAACATGTACCAACTGGAATACTATGAATAGTCTTAGCACGGTCCTCTGACAGCTCTTGTTCTTGTGGCACTTACTGTAAGTCTGTAAAAAAAGAAGTGCACTGCATCCATTCATTGTGAGGCGGGTTTCAGCAGTGCTCAAAACAATCCGGTCCCTTCCAGTTGGTGGTGTCGGCTGGACTCGCCTGGGTCCGGGCTGCATACCTTGACCTCTCCCTCTGTTATGTACACGTTTATGGCCAGAGTTGTTTACAATAAACAACAATTCGAAAATTATTTTGATTCTAACATTATCTGACAAATATGTTTGCAATTGTAATACGAACTACATTTTACAATGCTCCGTTCAGAATCGGGACTACTTTTTGCATTGTTTATTGGGTAGTTTAATAACGATAATTTTTTTCTTTGTCTATAGAAAAAAAGAGTATCATGTTAGAATTGATTGTTAACACCAATAGCTATGTGATCTCAGTATGCGGACAAATGCCCTCCTGGACAAAAGTCCGCTCATTGTTTTTGACACCCCTGGACTAAAGCCCGCTCAATATTTTTGACATCCCGGACAAAAGCCCGCTCGTTAATAATAGGTAAATTCTTCAATTAATTATTGCCCACACTTAGTTGGCTTGCCGTTGTAATTAATTATGTATGCGATGTAGTAGTTATGTGATATGTGTCCACCAAAAACATAATAAATTAAAACGTGTCTATTTTACAGTTTATTTACATGGTATGCAAGTTATGATCACAGCACACAATGTGCACAGCACGTGACATATATATGTATAAGAATGAAAAAAAAAAAATAATTTACAGCACGTGACTTACATGGATAAGAAAGTCTTTACATATATGCGCTGAACAAAGCACAAACACACAATTTACTTGTCCAGTCGTATGTAATGTCCAATTGCACTCAGGAAGTCTGCCATGGACTTGGAACCACTGGCACCCTCAATACACAGTTGTTTCAGTCTCTGCTGGTGCTATATCGCCCTCTTCTTCCGCCTTTTAGTGGTCGGCTGATCGGTTCCATGGCGATACACTTCCGTTTCAGCCTCGGCGTTGTCCTTCTGGAGACATCTCAGGACTGTCCACAGTGATGGGCGGCTGTGGCCTACCAGATGCCGGAAACCATTGTTTCATGATTCACAGACATTATTTGTTTTGGAAACGTCTGTGACCGTGGCTTCATGGACGCTCCACGTTACAGGTTTGAACCTTGGTGGTGTTCGTCAGAATTGCATCTGACCATTGGTGAATACGGCACGGTACGCTCCGAATACGTAGGTGCTGTCGAAGTAATCCATGATCGACTCAAACTCTTCCGAAGCTGACTGGCGTAGGAACTATATGCCTTGCGGGACCATGTCTACGGGCAGGAAGGCGCAGCCGTCCAGCATGCAACAGAAGTGGTGGGTACTGGCCTCCTCTCTGTTCAAGGCTTGGAGACCCTCGGCCTGGACAGAAGTACCCTCGGATATGGATACTGGGACTGATGACTGACCGGATGGCGTTGTTGATGGCCTCCTCATAATCCACAACGATCGTCGTCGGGCTGGGGCGGACATCGTTCCGGAAACAGGCGTCCAGTACCGCGGTCAAACACAATTCATAATGTTGTTGCTGTTTTCCTGGTAGGAGGGCGTAGACGGCTGCACGTGTGTGTCCCCAGCGGGACGCGGATGCAGAAGAGTTGCGCGAACTGCGTCGGCGCCACGGAGTGCACCCTGTCCATATACCATGTGTCTGTAGCCCCGAGAAGGTTATGTCCACATTCACTACTGAACACCAATACTCGCGACACAGACGATTCGTTGTCATAAAAAACTGTCCATCATCCGGTTTCTTCACGTACTCCTCTGGCAGTGGCATTGGTATTTTTGCGGCTGATACCGGTTTGGGTGCAGCTGTCCCTCGCTTGGCCCTTCGGACTGACTCTTTTTTCCCGAGGGCAGCTCGCACTTCCACTGGGTAGTTCACCAGATTGTCCGCCAGTACATGTCCTGACTGGCAACGATTAGCATAAGCGGCTTCTATGATCTCTCTCCGCAACTTCTTGGCTTCCGTTTTGAAGCGGTCTGCGTCGTGGCTGTGTTGCGAAACGGATACCACCCGAGTCAACTAAAATATAGGTACAAGTATATGATTAGTATGCGGAGAAAAATGAGTACGAGGAAAACAATATTCAGATTACTACTTCATAAACTATAAGTCTATAAGATTATATGATAATTATAATAGTACATCAATCGAAGCTGAATAAAAGAATGGATTTATTTTTAAAGTATATAAACAAACCTTATACAAGTGTTTGATGATTGAAATACTACATACATCTAAGTCTGCAACTAGCGTGCTTTTACAAGACTGTGCGCGTCTGTTCAAGCATTCCCAGCGTATTGTTGACTTTGTTATCTTCTGCGTGTACATGAACCCCTCATGGAGAAGGTTTTTCGAGCCTTTTTTACTTGTGAGAATTTCCATTTTGATGATGGTACTTCAGCAAATTTGTCTCAACATGTATACACAGGAAAGTAACAGTTTGTTCTTTTAGCGGCAAAATTAAAAAAAATGTTAAAAATAATAACCTGTTTGAATCACAGCATGCGCTGTAATTAGATGTTAATTATAATTAATTACCAACTAACTGTAGGCGATAATTATAATGAAAGATTTACATGTTTTAAGCCAGCAGGCTTTTGTCCGTGTCATTAAAAAAATGAGCGGAATTATGTCCGGGGTGTCAAAAACATAGAATGGGCCTTTCATGTGACCTCTGATCATTTCGTCCTTTCTTGTCTTGAACGTGACTATTAGTAATTAAAAGTTTAAGTAGTGTCACAAACTGTTCAATGTTTTCATTGGTTTGATTTTCCTTTTAAGATTGATCTATGGAAAATCTCGTGTTCAGTTTGGACTTTTAGATTTCACATGTGTTTGGAATCTGTCAAAATATGTATAAAATATGTAATTTTTTGTTACAAACAGAGAAACGCTTGGGAATTATCTTGTGTTTTTATTTACAAACATATATGAGTAAAAATGCACTTTTGTCTTCTTCTGGTTTGTCTTTTAAAGGGCCCTAGAATATCAGTTTAAAATGTCTTTTGAATTAATCCATGTAGATTCGGTTTGACCCATTCCAGTCCACAACTGTAAGTGTTGCCCATCTACTGTCAATATGCCCGTTTAAGTGAAAGTGTTAATATGTTAAAGTAACAATTTGTTCAGATTTGATACATTGTTTTGTTAAGTCGATCTATTCCTATTCTGTGAAATTGAAGTTTCATAGACTTAATATTAGGGATGTCAACGAATATCCGATTATCCGGTTACTGTGTTACTAGCTGGTTACCAAGTAAGTAACCGAGTATTCGTATAAAAATTGAAATTCCGATTTTTCTCGTTTGTTTGGCATACAAACACCCTTGTTAAATGTTTATTATTGATTAATTCAACACAGCAATAGGCCTCTACAGAAGGTCTCCACCTCGTAATGCGGACGTGTCCTCAACACGCCCCTCGGTTGGTATACAATTACATGTATCATAAAGTCCAAGTCCAAGTCCAGAGTTTATTGCATAAACACTATACAATGTCAAAGCACAATAAATAATATTGACACGGAGAAGTACACGCTCAATGGAGCATACAACAAGAAAAATTTTAGCATCTCAATAATAACTTTTATAATAATAGTGAAACATTACAGATATTAAAACAGTAAATGAACAGTTTGGTGGATTCATAATAGTAAACAGTGTGAAATTTACAGAGTAAATAATTAGATATGTATTCTCAACACTTCGGCATAATATATAAATTTAGCGATATTGTATAAAGTAGTACTACCGGTTGTTTTTAAAAGCAATTCAAATTTATTTAGCGTAGGCCAGTGACAGTAATAAGGTTTAAAATATTTCATTCTGAGCTCCTTGTACATTGGACAAACAAGTAAAAAATGATATTCTGATTCAGTCAGGTTCATGTTACAGGATCGGCAGATTCGTTCCTTAACAGACATGTTCGAATATCTACCAGTTTCAATAGCTAGTTTGTGTGAGGACGTTCTAAATCTTGAGAGGGCAAATCTGTATTTCTTTTCATGAATTTTTTGCAAATATGGCTCTAATTTGAGTTCATGTTTGATAAGAGAATATGTTTTTAGTTTGGTTGAAGAATTAACGTCGAAATGCCATGCTATCTATAATTCGCCTCTTAACAATTTCCAAAGTGGTTAAATCCAATTTTTCGGTATTCCAAATTTCACCAAAACCGTTAGTTACAAGACATTCCTTTATATTTGACACCCAATTATTTTTATCCTGAATTCTGTTTCTTAACGTATCTCTCTTTAACATGTTATACACTTTTTTTACAATGTGACCATTATGTAAATTTATCACTTTATACCAATATTTTAACATTATGGATTTGGCGGCATACATGAAAAGGGATCCTACCGAGTTCTCCGTAGAGTGCAGATAAATTTGTAGACTTTTGTACGCCAAGCAGTGATCTTAAGAATTTAGTGTGTATCAATTCAATGTCTTTCGCTTGATGGAAGCCCCATATTTCTGAGCAAAAATTAAGGATTGGGGCAATAAGAGTATCAAATAATTTTATTCTTTGTTGTATTGGTAATTCAATTGCATCAAATATCTGGAATAATTTACTTAATGAAAAGGATGCATATTGTGCGATCGATTTTTGGGATCTGTAAAAGTTGCCATTTTTGAACAGGTTTATGCCTAGGTATTTGAACGAACTCACAATTTCAACTAAAGTATTGTAGATATATAACTCAAACGTTGTAGCCCTTCCTTTTTCAAACACCATAGCTTTTGTTTTTGATACATTAATTTTCAGTCCCCATGCATTACAATAACTTTCTACATCTTTTAACATAATTCTAAGCGTTTCTGGTGATTTGGCGAATAATACCATATCATCTGCATATAGTAAAAGAACTAATTTCAGATTTTCAATACATACAATTCCTGGAAGGTCATGGTAAACATTATTTATAATATCATTTATAAAAAACATGGCTAACAGTGGAGAACCTGGGTCTCCCTGTTTGACACCGATTGAGCAATCGAAAAAGGCAGATAGTGAATTATTATAACGTACACATGATTTAACACAGTTGTACATAGCTTTTAATGCTTTCACAACGTGACAGCTTACATTTTCTGTTAAAAGCTTTTGCCATAACATGTTGTGATCAATACGATCAAAAAATTGTTGATAATCAACAAATACACAATACAATTTTTCTTTTTCGCTCAGAACTTTTGTAATAATTGAGTGTAATATAAATATACAATCAGAAATTGATTTTCCTTTTTGGAATCCAAACTGATTGGGTATCAATTTGTCATATTGTATGGACCAGTTTCTTAATCTATTTAAAAGTATTTGAGAATATATTTTTCCCATTATGTTAATTAATGTTATACTTCTATAATTTTTAGGGTCATTTGCGTCCCCTTTCTTGAAAATAGGGATAATGATTCCTTTACCCCATAACTCTGGATATTCATGAGTTAAACATGTACGGTTGTATAACGTTTTTAGAAACGGCATTATAATATCAATACTACATTTAAACATTTCTGCTGGTAGTTCATCTATACCAGGACTCTTATTATTGTTTTGAGCATTTACCGCAGAACGTATTTCTGACTCGGATATTTCTACGTCTAACAAATTATCAAACACGTCTGTTTGAGTATTAACATTCTGATATTCAAAATTATTATCAAATGACTGCTCTCCGAACAGTTCCTTAAAGTGCGTATAAAGATGGTCGGTTGTAAGCGAATTAGCAGAATCAACCTTTTTCGTTATACACTTTTTAATTGATTTCCAAAAGGAACGCGGATTTGTAAAAGCGAGATTGTTAATTTTCGAACCTTCTTTTTTCTTGTATGTGGCGCGGGCTTTTCTTTTTGTTTTATTATATTTTGACCTAGCATGAACTAAGTTTTGCCTATTTTCTATCGTTTTATCCCTGCAATAAATATTGTGCAACCGTTTAAAGTTATTCTTTTCATCATAACATTCTTTATTAAACCATTTTTGGTTTGTTGGTTTCGTTGTGCGGGAATTCGCACAGTTTATCGGCTGACCAAAAATGGGTTTTACCGTAGTTAAAAATAACTCGGTGAATTCCTGAACGACGTCATCGATAGGCCGTGTATTAAGTGAAGCGGTAAGGTTATGTAATAATTCAGTCTCGTTGAACAGTCTATCTTGTAAGAGCGGGGTTTTATCCGTGTCAAAAACTAATTTTATTTTCGTTTCATTACCTTTAGAGGACTTATGTGATACGTTTTTATCATCATCTATAGAAAATTTCATGTTAAACGATAGACATGCATGATCCGAGAATTCGTTGCAGTCGTGCACACAAAAATTCTGGATTAAGCAAAACGTTTCGTGTTTTAGTAGAAGATAGTCAACGACGCTGACTCCCCTGCTAGAGCAAAAAGTGTATTCACCCACATTTTTATCAACCCCCAATCTGCCATTTGCTATTAGAAAACCAGTTGTTTGACAGAGTTGTAAAAGATTTCTACCAGCCGCATCAATAACTGTATCTTGCTATTTCGTTGTAAATTATAATCATTTACTTGAGTTATCGTCGGTTGAAAATCGTCTAAATACTTATCAAAAATAATATAATCATATTCGTTGGAGGTTCTACAATTTAAATCTCCTGTAATAAATGTAAATCCTAGACTATCAAATTTTACTATATCAGATTCGATTTCTTCAAAAAAGTCAAAGTCATCTCTAGCTTTGGAATTACTTGGTAATCGATATGCATGGCAAATGTAAACGTCAGTATTATGTGAAAAGATGGATTTATCTAGTTTTATCCATATAATACCATGGTTGTCTTTACTAACAATAATTAAATGCTCTTTTAAACATGTTTTGAAATAAACAGATATTCCACCGCTACATCGACCTTGTTTGCTTTTTAGTTTCTGTCCATATATGTGTTCACTTTCGAAATTTGGTATTTCTATATTAAAGGAATTATTGCTATTTATCCATGTTTCGCAAAATAAGACTATATCAAACTGTTGTAAATGATCAATAAAGTCTTCATCACTTAATTTCCGTTTCAGCCCATTTATGTTCCAGGATGCTATCCGAATAGTATGGTCCGTGTGACGCCCCTACTGGTGATCTATGGTAGTGTCCTTCGCAGCCTTGTATGGACTTCCGTTAATGTACAGCGGCGGTCCATTGAACTTTACGTTCTTCCCGTCTTCCTTTGCACGCCGCATAACGTCATACAATGGTTTGCGGGCATCACGTACCTCTTTCGGCAGCTGCACCCCTATGCTGATATTTCTGTCCTTCAGCCGTTGTTGTGTAGCGGACTCGAATGAAGCAGCGCGGATTCGCTCCCGATCTTGACTATAGTGGAAACCGACGATGATCGGGCGTGGTCGGTGACCTTGAGTGCTTCCCCTGGTGGCTGGGCGGTATGCGAAGTCCAGCTTCATGTCATCGTGCACCTCCAACACTGTATTAATGATGTTTGATATGACTTTAAGACAGTCCTCAGGTCCGGCTGATTTGGCTTCCGGCACGCCATAGAAGACAAGGTTGTCGCGCATGGACTTTGTCTCTAAGTCGAGAAGTTTGGCTTCCGTCTTCTTCTCCAGTGTTTCTAAAGTGCGATACTTTTCTTCTAATTGCGTGCATGATTTGCTAAGTTGTTTAATCTTGGTGCTGACATTTGAAAGGTCCTCAGAGTTTTCATCAATCTTGGAACCTAGAAATTGTGCACAGGTCTCCGTATGTTGCACTCGACTGTCAATGTCTTTTACCTTTATTTCCAGGTCCGATACTTTAGCGGCTATGGAGTTTATAGTGTGTTCAATACGGTCGATAGACTTCATTTTGTCTTTGATACTTTTTATTTCGGATAAGATTTCAGTTGCCCACGGTGGTTGCATCATGGATCCGAATGCAAATGGGGTAGGTGGGGGAGGTGGACTCTGCCCGTATCCAGGGTAGGGCTGTGAATATGCCATGTACGGCCAGTTTGTACCAAAGTCCGTAACAAGAAATTGAGAAGAATTGTACTGACTAATGCCCACTTGTGTGTCAGTTTGTTTACTTCTCTTGTCAGCGTGGTCGTTTTCAATAATGCCCGAGCTGCCCGATTTCCTCGTGCTGTCCTCCAATAATGGCGAAATTGTTTTTCTCTTAGATTTCTTATTCCCAGTATTGCTAGGAGTTTTTTTTTGCAGACATCAACAGTTCGAAGCTAGTGTCAAACTTTTATCCAAAAATCTAGACCACTCATCATTAGGAAACACATTAAATCCCTCAAAAAGAACCGAGCTCGAAATGTGTGTACTCCTCCATTGAAACACGTGATACATAAAACAATAGGTGGTGCTTTCACACCACTAACTTTGACAGGACTATTAAACAAACATGATGTCACAATCGATTATGCCAATTAGGTGCGTGCCTCTTGACACAAGGTGGTTCTCTACCAATTAACTATGCCAATTAATGTCAATTATCGATGTTGCAAACTAACTATTGAAATCAAATGAATCCTTGTTAACCAATCATTTCTAATCGGCAAAACTTAAAAAGACTGTCTTATCCAATCAGTTCGCATCCAATTATTAAATGTATTTCAATTTGTTTTCGTATTTTATTCTTTTACAAACCAGTGTTTTGGCAGACGGAAAAAATATCGCAACGTTATTAACTTATTAGTACTTTTAACTTAATGGAATAACTATGTCTCCTAAGGTTCAATCTAACCTGGGAAACATTTCGAATAATTAATCACTAATTCAAACATTGTTTTATATTGAGCAAATTTGTATTCAGGTCACATTCCCGTTAAACTTCGCTTTTATTTTTGAAAAGCATAACAACATTGCATGCTGCACAAAACAAACAAAACGCACAATTTATGAAGAGAAATCGACGTAGTTTGTTACATGTACTTTTTTTTCAATAATTTAAAACTATTGTGTATTCAAAATAGAAGTATCGTAATTTAATAAGATATGATTCGTCTAGATGTGAACTTACTTTTGCAATTTTTACATGCGCCAGATTCCGGCCGCCAATGACGATCTATACTGTTATCTGGATACAACTGTTACCCGGATTGTATCCGGATATTACATATAAATATCCGGATACCAGTTCTGGTATCAGTTGACATCCCTACTTATTATCGTTGTCTGCAATTGCCAGACATGCTTAAATGTGTCACTTGATTGAATGTTTATTTTTGTCAGGACACCCATTTTTTGTCAAGCCCGCCTGCGATCAGCTGGACGTAGTTGTCAATATAGCGGTTCGGTGTATGTGCATGCATGCGTGCGTTCTTCCGATCTTATCCGGACTGTAACTTCATAATTTATCAGGCAATTTTATAATAACTTGCCACAAATGGTCACGATGTGGAGATCATACGCAAGACCTGTGTCCCTAGCTCAAAGGTCAAGGTCACACTGAGAGGTCAAATACAGGCATAATACAGCTTGTCCGGACTGTAACTTCATCATTCATAAGGCAATTTTAAAATAACTTACCACAAATGTTCACCATATGGAGACGGCATGCCATGTGCAAAACCTGTGTCCCTAGCTTAAAGGTCAAGGTCACACTTAGAGGTCAAATATGGACAAACAGCTTTTCTGGACTGTACCTTCATCTTTCATCTGGCAGTTTTAAAACAACTTGCCACAAATGTTCAGTATGTGGAGACGGTGTGTTTCACGCAAGACCTGTGTCCCTATCCCAATGGTCAGGGTCACATTTAGAAGTCAAAGGTCAAATATAGACATAATACAGCTTGTCCAGACTATAACTTCAGCATTCATCAGGGAATTTTAAAATAACTTGCCACAAATGTTCACCCGCAGACAATGTGTTACACACAAGACCTGTGTCCCTAGCTCAAAGGTCAAGGTCACACTTAAAGGTCAGATGTCAAATCTGAGTATAATACAGCATGTTCGGACTGTTAATTCATCATTCATGAGAGAATTTAAAAATAACTTGCCACAAATGCTCACCATGTAGAGACGGCTTGTCGCACACAAGACCTGTGTCCGCAGCTCTAAGGTCATGGTCACACGTAGAAGTAAAAGGTGATCTGCTTGTCAGAAAATGCAATTTTAAAATTATTACAATACAATTACAATACAACTTGCTTTCTTGACAACGGGCTAAACATGTTGCCAACAGGCATCTAGTCTTTGCCAACATTTCTATTCAAATAGGTTTTGGTGCTCCTATCGTCCAACAATGCATTCACTTTTAGTTCTTTTCCGTTTGCTTTTATGATCACATGAACTGTCCGTAAGGCTATGCACGATGTGAGTGGACGGTTTGGAATTAGCTGGAGTAAAGGCTGGTGCTAATGGATTTAACTCATTTCTATGCAAGAGTCTATGATGGTTTTTCATGCAGCCATTAACTGAACATTTTCTAAAATCCTTACACAAATTAATTTGAGTAGTTTCCTAGATGATTTTCCTTCAAACATATAAACCACAGTTGCTTTTGCTTTGCAAATGACCTTCTGTTCTCTAAATTCAGGTCAGTTCCATATTCTGTGGCTTTTGCTAGAACATGGACAATTTCTGAGTTTCGTTTTGTTTGAATTCAAGATATCGTATTGAACAGCGAAAGACTTCTAAGACTTAGCTGGCCCTGTAATTCCATTAATAGTCTCCGAGGCTGTTACATGAAATTTTGTTTCCATTACCACAAAATCCTTTAGCGAGTCATCCAATTCTTCTTTACTGTTCTCGTGCACCCATCTATGGTAAGGTGCGAGCATCTCTGAAGGTAACTTCCTTTTTAACATCATGTACAGAATTCCGTGCCCTAATTCAGATTCCACTCCTGTCTCCTTCATGTTTAATACAGTCACATCCAGCAAATCTGAGAAATTCTCCAAAATCTTTACATTTTTCATTGACAATAGGGGATATTTCTCAATTTCTTCAATGCATTGTCCTATTCTGCTCCATGGGCCTCCATATTTGCATTCCAACTTCTCTTTAGCTAACTTGTAGGCTTCTGCGGAGTGTCCTAATTCCGCTATCGTTGCCAGGGCAGGACCTCTAAGATACTGGCGCAACTGAAGAGGTTTGTATTCTTCCGTGGCTGCAGCTGCGTCTATGCATGACATAAATGCGGATTTCCACAACTCGTAGGTTGCAAATGTCACCAGAAAATATAGGAATGGACATTCGCTGCAATTGTTTCAACAAGTCCTTGCCTAAACCAGCCTTTCCACTCCATCACTTTTGACACTTTCTTCCCTCACACGTGTCTTTAACTGCCAATCATGGTTTCCTTTTTGTATTTCTTTATATCGGGAATCCATACCATCAATTCTTCTAAATAAGATTTCATGACTTCCGTGTCAGCGTTCGACATATGACTGTCTATTAACGTTCAGAAGTGGTGTCACACAAAACATTCCTTAACTTATTTTTGTGTCTTGTGAACACAGGATTTTTTCATTCTTAAGTCTGCAACTGATGATTGAAACAGGTTATCTACTTTCTTGGTGTCTACCGCGTCTTCTTCTTCATTCGTACTCATGGTTGGGGTTCAATCTCATTAAAATCAATCCTAAAATTGTTGGGACCTGAAGACATCGTATAACAGGTCACGTTCAAACGACCTTCCGTATCTAAAATATCAGCCCTGCTGCGCCCAATGAAATTGCCTTTTGCACAGCAATGTTTGGCCACGGTTTTTGAAAAGTGATGCATTTCCAGCTGATCCTCGAGAATAAATCATTTACAGTTAATTTTCTCGCGGATAACAATGGATATGGTGGTACCTTAGGCAATTAACCTCCAAAGTTCACGGTAATTTCGTGCATATTATTTGCGCTTTATATATGAAGCTATACCACAACATTTTGAGGCAACAGTTTGATTGGCTCCTGAAAAGGTCATCTGAACGTGACCCCTAATGCGAAGTCATCAGATCTAGTCAGCGGATAATATAGTAGCGTCAGACTGGAGATGATTTTAATGAGATTGGGTTGGGGTTTTTCGTGCAAGTTTTGATTGACTACAAGTTTGTTTAAATTTTAAAAAAAAGTTAGTGTTTTGTAGCCTATTTTCAAATTTTCATTGACGTTTTTCTCCACGAAAATTCACTAATACCGCTTGGGGAACTCTGCTCGCAGCTCTATGTTCTATAGACTTTGTGTCATGCTTGTTAAACACTATAACAACTATTAAGTGTCTATTTTCTTTATTTTTCTCTTTCGTAACTCGTGGTCAACCATTTTCACAACGATAAAGCGACTATTACAAACACAACAATTTACGGTAACCAACAACCAAAGTGTAACCCTTAAACGTTCTAGAACATGTTGTTTTATACAAGTTGCTGGTTCACTCTCTGCAGCTCTGATGTTCTTGGCCAAACAAAGGAATCTAGTCCTAAATATCTTGAAAACAAGACAAGCTCTGTCAGGGGTGTAAAATGTGCATATAGATATTCTGGCAATCCAGATTCTTTTCCATCGTTCCCCCGTGTCCTCCCATGGTGAATGTCATTGACAATCCAGATGATTCCTTTGTTATGAAGGAAAATGGAAACTGGACAATCCAAATGATTCCTTTGTTATGAAGGAAACTGGAAACTGGACCATCTTCTGCATTGATAAAATCCTATGAAATGTGTACATTATCTGATCTGAGTATGCCTCCCATCGAAGATTGAGATGTATATTAGTTTGCTAATGTCGGTCGGTTGGTTGGTCTTTCGGTAGGTCGATAGACCACTTTCGTTTCCACTCTCTACGTTCAAACGTTTTCATCCGATCTTAACCAAACTTCGTGGAAATGTTTATCGGCATATCTTGATCAAATTCCATAATCAGCCAAATCGCTCCAGGAATTTTGGAGTTATGGCCCTTGAATTATATAAAATTAGCTATTCCACTTTCTAAGACCAACAGTTTTGATCCGATCTTCACAGAACTTGCTGAAAATGTTTGTGGGCATAATATCTCAGCCAAGTTCTATAATCAGCCAACTCGCCCCAGGAATTGAGGAGTTATGGCCCTTGAATTATCTAAAATTGGCTGTTTTAGCGGTTTCCACTCTCTAAGTTCAACATTTTTCATCTGATCTTCGCCAAATTTTTTGATGAAAATGTTTGAGGTTATAATATCTTCACCAAGTTTGATGATCAATTTAAAACATCCAAGGAATTGCAGAGTTGTGGACCTTGATTTATCTAAAATTGGCGTATTTAGCAGTTTTCTCTCTTTATGTCCAACAGTTCTCATCCGATCATCACCAAACTTGATATTTTAAATATTGCTTTTAACCTAGAGGGGTCATAACTGTTTTACAAACAGCTCTTGTTTCTTTAACACTACCTCTTATGCCTACACGTCTTTGCAGTGCGTTGATGGATGATCAGCTTGAAATGGCTACCAGCACTTAGATGAGTACAGCATGCAAATACAATACAAGTGAACAAAGCAGTCCATCTTTTGGATTCAGCAAGACCATCTCTTGTTCTCGAAATAACATTCCAAGGTCCAAACACATCTACACTGATGCAGATGAAAGGAGCACATTGTGTTAAGGAATCTCCTAGAATATTTCATTTCATGGAATAATCTTCAGAACTGCGTTCTTTGCAGGCATGGTTTGCCTTTAGAGGATAGTTTTGATTTATATTCTTTATGGAGTTCCGTTATGCTGCTAAAAACTTGCTCAAGGTATTGTTTTGAAGTGGAGGCTCGGCAGTAATGTGATGGGATCTTTGGGAGCTCAAGCAAGTATTGGCTGGCAAGGTCCTTGGCTTCTACTTTAGCATTAGCTTTGTTGTCTAAACGAACAACTTTCGGGATATCACTATTCGCATTTTGGATCCAATTGTAGGCCTTTTTTTTTCTTTCAGCCCAAGTGTTGAAAGAAACATACCTTTGCGCACAGATGTTCTCTGTTTGTTATTTCTCAAAAAGTACTTGTTCATTTGTACGACTTTGATTACCTTGATCTTGTGCGGAGCGAAATTCCATTAGTATAGAAGGGATTCAAATGAAACTACATATAATGATAGAGGACAATGAGAGGAAGTGCAGAGCACAAGGACCACAACTCTTTCTTCAATATTTACGGAGTAATTGCCCTTTGTTTATTTTTTGTGCAGAGCATAACTCCATGATTATTGAAGGGATTTTAAATAAAACCAAATATATTGATAGTGGACATTAAAAGGAAGTGCAGAGTACAAGGACCGTAACTCTTTCTTTAATATTTACAGGCTGTCAACCCAATCGATTCCTACGTTCCTATATGTTCCTATATTTTGGAAAGAAATCCTGTATGTAGTACAGGTCATTTTTATGTTGTCCCTTGTTTTGTATACGTCCATTTACTTTGTCAAAATGCAGTTTTCTGTCCAGTGTGCGTACATCCGTGTATTGTGATGAAATACTTGTTATGTCCAATCATTGTCATTACCTTTTCTGATGCAAGTTTTTTATTGGTTGATTAATAAAACAGTATTACTTTCTTATGAAATTGCTAACCACGCTTGCATTTGCCAAGACCGTTTATTGGACGCAAGTCACACACTTTGGTCATTATTTTACCAACCTGGTGAGTTGATAGATTGTTTTCATTTATAGAACATTTTGTAATGTTGTCTCATGAAATGGGTGGAATTAATGTTATATTCGTTTCATTTATTTCATTTCATTTTGTATAGCGTTTTATAAGTTGTTTCCTTTTTGTTTGTACAATTGTTTTTATTTCATGTAGGTCTTCTAGATTGGTAAGCGTCTAATAAAATGGGAAAAACCAACTTTTGGACTTGTGTCACCATGACCCCACCTCACACCACTACATATATTTTGAAAACCCTCCTATATTTCCTATATTGTCCTATATTTTTGCCAAAGTTGGTAATTCACGCGTCTGAAATTGGTTCGTGAACAGTATATCAAGTATATCTATATGTGGAATATTTTCTTAAATACTCAGATTATTGTTAGGTCTTAGAATGCATGTCTCAGTTGCCAATTGATTAGCATGAACATGTTAAGCAAATGTTTTGTTCATTAAAACACAAGCTGTAAGACTTATCAGGCTAAAATATGATTCCATATTTTCGTTATAATTAAGTATTTTTACTATAAAGTTCCTATATTTTGTCAAATATTTTAGGTGAAAATATTTCTATATTGTTCCTATATTTTATATGGAACTTGGTTGACAGACTGTATTTGTGGAGTTATTGCCCTTAAGTTAATTTTCTTGCGCAGTGCATATCTTTATTAGTATTGAAGTGATTTAAAATAAAACCACATATATTGATAGAGGATGTTGAGAGGAAGTGCAGAGTACATGGACCATAACTCTTTTTGTAGGAAGCGTCATTTGTGCCAACATGTAACTGACATTGTGTTGCCTTCCTCTTACAAGCATATGCTTCGGGGGCAAACGTCACATCCTGTGACAAGCCTTGTTTTAGGCTAAGATTGACAAGGACTTTTCCACAGTTTTTGTGAAACTTCATCTCCATGGATATGTATTGACCTCCTATGTTTTCAATGCAAACTATCTCGGACAAGAGGAATATAAAGCATAGTGACTATTGGCCAAGAAATTAAACTGTTTTCCTTTTGTAGAATAATTTATAATTTCTCATAAATGTAGAAACCGCACGAAATGTTCTGTTCTCAGATTGACACGATCTTTGCTACTTCTTAACCACTTCGATGCCATTGTGAATCATAGTTTATGCACCGGCCATGAACAATCCACACTTCTCACCACACAGTTCTTGTCCGCCCAAAAAGTCAGATCTTACTTTTTTGGCAAATATGCTACACATTTAAAATTAAACATGCATCGCTTTAACAAATCCAAGTTCATCATTAGAGTCTCGGAGAGTTTTTATGCCCCCACCATCAATGATGGGGGGGGGGGGCATATAGTGTTTACCCTGTTCATGGGTACGTACGTCTGTACGTGTGTAAGTATGTACTTATGTTCAAATTCTTGTCCGCACAATAACTTTGTCCAGCATTAGAGGATTTTCAAATAACTTGGCAGAAATGTTAAGCATTATGAGACGGTGTCTCGCGCGCAAGAGCCAGGGCCCTAGGTCCAAGGTCAAGGTCACACTTAAAGGTGAAAGGTCAAATATAAGAATTTTAGCCATAGACCCTGTCCGGAGCATAATTTTATCCAGCATGGAAGGAATTTCAAATAACGTGGCACAAGTGTTAAGAAGGGTTAGGCGTTGTGTCGCGCGCAAGAACTAGGTCCAAGGTCAATGTCACACGTAAAGGTCAAATATAAGAATTTAAGCCATACACCCTGTCTGGAACGTAATTTTGTCCAGCATTGGAGGATTTTTAAATACCTTAGCAGAAATGTTAAGCATAATGAGACGGTATGTTGCGCGCAAGAACACGGTCCCTAGGTCCAAGGTCAAGGGCGCACTTAAAGGTCAACGGTCAACGATAAGAATTAAAGCCATAGACACCTCATTCTTGCACGCCACATTCCGTGTCATAATGCTTATTACTTGGCAGAAGTGATAAGCATTATGGCACGGCATGTGGCGTGAAAGAATGAGGTGTGTAGCTCAATGGTCAAGGTCACTAATTAAGGGCATAGGTCAAATCATTGTCCAGAGCATAATATTGAAATGCATGCGGGAATTTGTTTATAAATTGGCAGAAATGATTACCGTCACTAGATGGTGTGTCGCATGCAAGAACTGGACTGCGAAAGTAAGTGATTTATTTCCCTTTATTGATGACTGTGCAAAGCATAATTAAAACATGATAACAGGCATTTTGTTGATGCTTCACAGAATGATTTGAGATTGCAAGAGTAAGTGCAGCATACAAGAACCATAATTGATAATGGCCAAGAAATTGTGATTACTACACTTTATTGATATTTTGTGTCTGGAATTAAATTATTGATTGGAAATTTGTTATACCTAGACTTACTTCACAGATTAAGAGAATACATTAGCAGAAGGTACAATATAAAGGACAATTCTCTTTTTGCACAATAATTTGTATGCATATAGACAAATCGGGGCCATGTAGACCAGACTAAATAGGTGGGGGCATCGGTGTCTGTGGAAAATTCTAATTAAAAACCTTTGTATTAGTTCAAACTCCAGTTTGTATACGTTTTTGCTGTTTTGTCACGATTAGGTCTGATAGGTAAGCATCATGGGTCGTCATTCTGAAAGCATGCATATATAGAATTGTTACTGTACATTAAATTTCATTATTTCTTGGAATTCATTAAAATATTTGTATTAAGCAAATCACACAATTTAAAGATAAAATTAATTAAAAGACAAATATTTTCAAGACAATACATACCTATGATATACTTTGGTATACTTTAACTAAACGCCTTAACCAACTCAGTTACAAATGAACCTGAACTTTACATTACTTTAAAATCAATAAAGGTTTACACAATATATAATTAATAAAGTATACACGCCCAGAAATTCACTAAAACACATTCGTTTCTTCAGGTCAACTTTCAGGAATATGATGTATCTGCTAAAATTTTATAAAAATAATGACTCCCAAAAACTTGTATCTACAACAGTTGAAATAAAATAAGGCATCTTGTGCATAATTTATATTTATGCTTGACAATAATATACACTTATATAAATTATAAATTAAACGGCAGTTTTTTAAGTAATGCAGAAAACAATTGTTTCTCTTTTAAAATGCTTAATTATTAATGTTTATCAAAAAGAAATTAATTTAAAGTTTTGAAAATATTGAACGATAAATATAATTATATAATGTAACAAATAACGCAAAATTAAAGATCAATATGTCAACACTTACCTCGTATATATCCAATAATATCCATTTTAAGTAATTCAATTCACAAAATCAATGCCGTTTGACTTTCGGTTGTATTCATGTTTTGGTCTTCATGTACGACTTTTTCGACAGGAAGATTGACCAATGCATGTACGGCATATTGTCACGTCAGTTTTTAGCTCACCTGAGCACCAAGTGGTCATGGTGAGCTTTTGTGATCGCCCGTTGTCCGTCGTCCGTGCGTGCGTCCGTCCGTCGACAACTTTTCATTCAAACAAAATATCCTTTTACACCACTTGGCAGATTTTCACCAAACTTCACAGGAATTATCATTGGGTGACCCTCTTTCAAAGTTCTTCAAATCGTTACGGTCCGCTGGATATGTAGGTCACCGGAGCTAAAATAGATTTAAAAAGTGTAAACTTTAAAAATCTTCTTTGAAACCGCAGGGCCCAGAGGTTTCATATTTTGTATGTAACATTCTATAGTGGTCTTCTACAATTTACAAAGATTGTTCAAATTATGCCCCTGGGGTCAAAACGGGCCATGCCCTGGGGGTCACATGGTTTATATAGAATACATAGCAAAATGACTTTAAAAATCTTCTCTGAAACCATAAGGCCCAGAGGTTTCATATTTGGTATGTAACATCCTATAGTGGTCCTCTACAAAGAGTGTTCAAATTATGGCCCTGTGGTCAAAACTGGCCACGCCCTGGGGGTTGCATGGTTTATATAGAATATATAGCAAAATGACTTTAAAAATCTTCTCCTCTGAAACTACAAGGCCCAGAAGTTTCATATTTGACAATATATAGCAAAATGACTTTTAAAATCTTTTCCTCTGAAACCACGAGGCCCAGAGGTTTCATATTTGGTATGTAACATCCTATAGTGGTCCTCTACAAAGATTGTTAAAGTTATGCCCCCTGGGGTCAAAACTGGCCACGCCCCAGGGGTAACATGGTTTATATAGAATATAAAGCAAAAGGACTTTTGAAATCTTTTCTGAAACCGCAAGGCCCAGAGGTTTCATATTTGGTATGTAACATCCTTTAATGGTCCTTTACAAAATGTGTTCAATTTATGCCCATGTGGTCAAAAAGGGCCACACTCGGGGGGTCACATGGTTTATATAGAATATATAGCAAAATGACTTTAAAAATCTTCTCCTCTGAAACCACAAGGCCCAGAGGTTTCATATTTGGAATGTAACATCCTATAGTGGTCCTCTACTAAGATTGTTCAAATTATGCCCCTGGGGTCAAAAACTGGCCACACCCCGAGAGTCACATGGTTTCTATCAACTTAAATAGCAACATGTCTTTAAAAATCTTCTATGAAACTGCAAGGCCCAGAGGTTTCATATTTGGTATGTAACATCCTAGTGGTCCTCTATAAATATTGTTCAAATGATGCCCCTGTGTCAAAACTGGCCACGCCCCGGGGGTCACATGATTTATATAGCCTTAAAAAGCAAAATGACTTAAAAAATCTCCTCAGAAACCGCAAGGCCCAGAGGTTTCTTATTTGGTATGTTACATCATATAGTAGTCCTCTACAAAGATTGTTCAAATTATGCCCCTGAGGTCAAAACTGGTCACGCCCGGGGGTCACATGGTTTATATCAACTTTAATTGCAAAATGTCTTTAAAAAATCTATGAAACCGCAAGGCCCAGAGGTTTCGTATTTGGTATGTAACATCTTCAAGTGGTCCACTACAAAGATTGTTCAAATTATGCCTCATGGGTCAAAATTGACCACACCCCAGGGGTCACATGGTTTATATAGACTTATATAGCAACATGACTTTAAAACTCTTCTTCTCTGAAACCGCAAGGCCTAGAGATTTCATATTTGGTATGTAACATCCGTATAGTGGTCTTTCTACAAATATTGTTCAAATTATGCCCCTGGGGTCAAATCTGGTTACGCCCCGGGGGTCAAATGTTTTATATAGACTTAAATAGCAAAATGACTTTAAAAATCTTCTCCTGAGACGGCAAGGCCAACGGCTTTCCTATATTTGGTACGTAACATTGCATAGTGGTCCTACAAAGATTGTTCAAACTATGCCCCTGTGGTCAAATCTGGTAGCACCCCTAGGAGTCACATGCTTGACATAGACTTAAATAGCAAAGTTACTTTAAAAATCTTTATCTGAAACCGCAAGGCCCATAGGTTTGTTCAAGATTGTTCATATTATGCCCCTGGGATAAAAATAAGCCACGCCTCAGGGATGCAAATTCCAGTTGGGTTACAACGTCTCAGGTGAGTGTCCTAGGGCCCTCTTGTTGTGATTTGTGTGTTGTTGAATATTCGGTTTGATGCAGTGACTAATATACATGTTCTTGTATCATACTTGCAAAAGAGCAACCATGCCTTAAAGACAATATAGATTTTCCAGCTTTATTTGTCAGATTTATTGATGTTGGAAAAAGCATTTTGTGTGCTTAAAAGGGCACAAATGAATTTTACTGCATTCTGTTCATTAAACACCTGAAATTCAGTGTCGACAGAAAACTTACGTTTTAAGATATAAAAACAAATGCCAATGATGGAACTACGTGTGTATTTAAGAATTAGCCTAGCTGTACAAATTGTTTGGGAACTCTATGCTGGTACAAGTAGTTTTACCGCCTATTAAATGAAGAGTATTATTCTTAATTAGTAGAGACTGTGGAAAACAAATTTAAACGAGAGGTTTAATTTTCTAAGATAACAAAGGTTTTATTTTCTTCCTGTTAATTTGACGTGCAAACAGACCACATATGGTATTCATTAGTTGAAGGTTTTGTTTCACTAAAAATGCATGTTGAACAGAACATCTAACAATGATCATGTATATAGAACATTTTCTCAGCATATGTTTGACTTAAATAAAATCCAAGCCAATATAAAAAACTCTAAAGCAGTTTTTACTTAGTTAAAGTAAAACTAGAAACTCCTTGGCATTTGTTTATATAATCTGTACCATAAAACAATAGCAAGCTTATTAGATGTAATGTAAACACAAGTTTGACATGGTTACAACAACGTTAATGGTATTTTAAAATTTCTCTTGAATTAGTAAAATAAGTTAACGAATCAACTCAAGATGTGTTGTTACAGAATGTTTCTTGCTCGGTCTCAATAAATCAGTCTTCAAAATGCTTGGTTGTCGTAGAAACGTGGTATCCTGATTATCAACAACCTTCCAATAATTATGGTGAAAATTATGATGAAGATGATGATAATGAATGTGTTAACAAAAAATCAAATACCGTACTTTCAGTTTAATGAAAATAGAACAACGCAGTCCAAAGGACAGCTATATCCCCCGCCGTGATCCTTCATTATATTTTAAAGGTGACTTTGAAGTATCACACTGACCTTAATCAGTTTCATGATTTTTTTTAAAGGGTATAGAAGATATGGAGCTGACACGAAAATAGAGGCTAAAACATTTGACCTTTAAGTGTGACCTTGACCTTGAGGTGGCAAGACTTCTCCATGCCTTTTGCACATCGCTTCAATTCGATCAACATTTGAGCCAAGTTTTATGAAAATCCTTCAAAGGGCATAGGAGATATGGAGCAGACACAAAAATGGAGGCTCAAACATTTTGACCTTCAAGTGTGACCTTGACCTTGAGGTGGCGTGACTGCCTCATGCCTTCTGCACATTGCCTCAATGTGATAAACATTTGAGGCACATTTTATGAAAATCCTTTAAAGGGCACAGGAGATATAGAACGGACATGAAAATACAGGCTCTAACATTCAACCTTCAAGTGTGACCTTGACCTTGAGTTGGCGTGAATGGCTTATGCCTTCTGCACATGGTCTCAGTGAGCGAAACATTTGAGCCAAGTTTCATGAAAATCCTTCAAAGGGTATAGGGGATATGGAGCGGACAAGTTTTGTGAAAATCCGTCAAAGGGTATAAGAGATATGGAGCGGACACAAAAATGTTACGGACAGACGGACCGACGAAGGGTATTCCTATAACCCACTCCAGCTTCGCGGCGGGGAATTAATAAAGTCATTTGTATTTTTCTAAATAATTGTATTTACAATTTTATAAATACATTTTAATATATGTAAACTGATAAAATCCCCTTTAAATACATATAAATAATCGTAAAAAGTAAATTGCTATTGAGCAAAGCAAATGCACCAGAATTTTCTAGAAACTAACTAGTTTAAATAGCAATTTTCCCTCCAAAATATTAAACCGTAGCACACAGCAGTTTTTTTTTTTGATGACTAAAAACATTGATAGAACAGAACAGACAGTTTATTAAGACTTATACATATGAACATCGTCCAAGTACATACAATTTTATACAAAGTACTGTCACATGTCAATAATTTACAACGTATGGATTTACAAAACAAAGTATAATACAAAATTAAGTGGTCAACAACTTTCGAAACAAAATACAAAGCAAAAAACAACGACAATTTTTTAAAGTAGTAAAATAAGACTAATTTCAAAGGCAGTAAGGACACAATATTAATTTTCATTAACAATGTTATTGATAATAAAATTTCTTATGGTTAAAGCTTCTTTTATAAATTTGCACACATTTATGATTTTAGGTTTACAAGTTGAAGTCAATAAACTATGGAACTTAAAAACAGATGGAATCACATAGCAAACACGTTTGACATTGTTAAATGGTAGCATGGGTATATACAAATAAAAAAAAGGAACTCATCCTCTTTGTCCCTTTGATTACAACATTAACAATAGCATTCATCACGAGGTATATGGTCACGTGAATATCTTCCATATTGAATTCTTAAAGGGTGGGCAGAGGCCCTTAATTTTACTAAGTATAAACGTAAACTCTTGGGTAGTAAATCCAAGTATGTTTCGTATTCAAGAGATGTTTTGAACATTCTATACATACCTAAAACAGAACTGTTATTCATATTACCAAACCATTTTTGTTTAAAATGTGCCAATAATTCTACATTTGAATTCACATATAAAAGAATTAGTATACGTAATATTCGGATTTTCAAATATAAAGGAAAATCCGTATTCGTTTAACAATGTTTTAACATTTGAAACCCAATTTTTATACCCTTTATTACAATCATTCAAAGCTTGGTTATACACAGTTTGTATAATAATATTTTTACTGTTGATAATTTTAAGCCGATATTTTACAATACGAACATATCTATTTACATACAGACGGTGTCTACCTAACTCACCATATACAGTAGCATTGCACGTGTTAATTTGAACATTTAACAACCTTTTGCAAAAATTTTAATGGATGCGTTCGATCTGTTTCGATTTATTAAAACCCCATATCTCTGAGGCATAACTTAAAATGGAACCAACAAAAGAATCAAGCAATTGGCAAAACAATCTAGGTTTAAGATCATACTGCTTACATCTATAAAGCAGAGTATTCATAGCCTTAAGGGCTTTTCCAACCAAATGTTCTTGGTTTAATGTAAAACTACCAGTGTAATTTATAACAGTGCCTAGATAGTTAAAATTATCGACGACTTCTATGTTTTTACCATTATATGTCCATTTCTCATCTTGACGAATTCTACCTCTTTTGCGAAAAACCATTATTTTTGTTTTGGAAGTATTCACATTAAGTCCCCAAGAGTTACAATATAGGTAAAGGTTGTCTAAATGTGATTGCACTTCTTCAGGTGATTTACCTAAAATGGCCATATCATCTGCAAATAACAATAACATTAAAATTATATCGTCTATATTTAGACCAGAATGTATGCTATCTTGTAAAAATAGTTCCAAATCTTCTACAAACAATTAAAAAGGAATCGGAGACATTACCTCCCCTTGTCGTAAACCAACGGCGTAACTAAAGTATTTGGAATATGTTCTGCATGATTTGACACATGATTTTACATTCTCATACATATTTTTAATTATTCTAAGTATAAATTTGCCTTGTATGCCAGATTTATACATTTTTAACCATAAAGCATTGCGATATATACTATCAAAACATTTAAGCATATCAACGTAAACAACATACAAACGTTTGTTTTCGTTTATAAAATGTTATACAACTGACATTAAAAAAATATATATGGCATCCATAGTTGAACATCCTTTTCTAAATCCAAATTGTGCGTCCGAAATAGTAGCATTATTTTCACAAAATGATTCAATACGCTTATTTAAAATGGTTGTAAATACCTTAGAAAAACAACTAACAACCGTTATCCCTCTATAATTATTAACATCATCAATAGAGCCCTTTTTATGCAGAGGTATGATAATCCCTTCTGTCCACTTATCGGGAAAATAGCCATAAGCTAAAATACTATTACCAAGAGCTGTCAGAGGACAGCGCGCTCGACTATTCGAAGTATTTCAGTTGGTACATATTTTGGATAGTGAAAGGGGCAGAAATTTGTTGAAATACAATATTTTCAAGTGAAGCCTTGTATAGTTTATAATTTTTGGAACAAAAACTTTAACGACAAAGTCAATGAACAAAGTGGGCTAACTCTGTCAAAATATAAAACAGAGTTATGTGTAATGTTGCCCCTGATAATAGTGTTGATGACAAAGGTTAATTCCAAGTTTTAAGTGAATAACTTATGTAGTTTTGAAGTTACAAAACTTTTGAATATAAACTTTAACCAGAAAATCTATGTGAAAAAAGGGGCATAACTCTGTCAAAATACAAATAGAGTTATGGGTAATGTTGCCCCTGATACTAGAGTTTATGACAAAGGTTAGTTCCAAGTTTCAAGTGAATAACTTATGTAGTTTTGAAGTTACCAAACTTTTAAATATAAACTTTAAACAGAAAATCTGAGTGAAAAAGGGGCATAACTCTGTCAAAATACAAAGTAGAGTTATGGTTAATGTTGCCCCTGGTACCAGAGTTGATGATCAAGGTTAGTTCCAAGTTTCAAGTGAATAACTTATGTAGTTTTGAAGTTTCAAAACTTTTGAATATAAACTTTAAATAGAAAATCTATGTTAAAAAGGGACATAACTCTATCAAAATACAAAATAGAGTTATCGGGAATATTCACCCTGATACTGGAGTTGATGACAAAGGTATATTCCAAGTTTCAAGTGAACAGCTTTTGTAGTATTGAAGTTACAAAACTTTTGAATATTGACTTTAACCAGAAAATCTATGTGAAAAAGGGGCATAACTCTGTAAAATACAACACAAAGTTATGGGGAATGTTGCCCTTGATACTGGAGTTGATGACAAAGGTTAGTTCCAAGTTTCAAGTGGATAACTTATGTAGTTTTGAAGTTACAAAACTTTTGAATATAAACTTTAACCAGAAAATCTAAGTGAAAAAGGGGCATAAATCTGTCAAAATACAAAACAGAGTTATGGGAAATGTTGCCCCTGACACTGGAGTTGATGACAAAGAATAGTTCCAAGTGAATAACTTATCTAATTTTGAAGTTACAAAACTTTTGAATATAAACTTAAACCAGAAAATCTATGTTAAAAAGGGGCATAACTCTGTGAAAATACAAAACAGAGTTATACGGAATGTTGCCCTTGATACTGGAGTTGATGACAGAGGTTAGTTACAAGTTTCAAGCAAATAACTTATGCAGTTTTGAAGTTAAAAAACTTTTGAATATAAACTTTAACCAGAAAATATATGTGACAAAAGGGGCATAAATCTGTCAAAACACAAAACAGAGTTATGGGGAATGTTGCCCCTGACACTGGAGTTGATGACAAAGGTTAGTGCCAAGTTTCAAGTGAATAACTTATGTAATTTTGAAGTTACAAACCTTTTGAATATAAACTTTAACCAGAAAATCTGTTAAAAGGGTGCATTACTCTGTCAAAATACAAAACAGAGTTATACGGAATGTTGCCCTTGATAATGGAGTTGATGACAAAGGTTAGTTACAAGTTTCAAGTGAATAACTTATGTAGTTTTGATGTTACAAAACGTTTGAATATAAACTTTAACCAGAAAATCTAAGTGAAAAAGGGGCATAACCCTGTCAAAATACAAAACAAAGTTATTGGGAATCTTGCCCCTGACAATGGAGTTGATGACAAAGGTATATTCCAAGTTTCAAGTGAATAACTTATGTAGTTTTGAAGTTACAAGACTTTTGAATAAAAACTGTAACCAAATTCAGACACGGACACCGGGTGTAGTAGGAAAGCTCACATATTCTTCGAATAGTCGAGCTAAAAACATTGCACAAATGACTGGATAAAATATCAATACATGCAACCAATTTATTCGTTTAAAATAAAGTCGCTAACAGACGCTGTATTATATTTTAGGTGTTTTACTGCATTAAATACCTCATTTACCGTTAGTGGTTGATCCAATTCTGGAAGAGTAGAATTTTCAACGTTAAAATCATTATTCGAACAAAAATCTTCTGCATCGAAGTAGTATTACCTAGATTCTCAAAATATTCCTTAAATGCATCTAATGAAATTTTATTACAGTTTCTTTTATTTTTTTATTAAAAAAATTTCCAATATTCTTTCGGCTTTTTTAATATTTTTAAACTTTCAATTTCTGCCATTTTGCGCTTATATGTATTCTTTTTCTTTTTTTCTAATTAAATTCTTATATAGCCGTTTCTTTTCACACAACGTAATTCTATTTAAATCAGACTTGTTCAAATTAAAACATCGTAAAGCGTCATGGTATTGATTTCGTGCAGAAACACACTCGTCATCGAACGATAAACGCTCAAGTTGTATAAACGCGTGGTTTATACAACTGTCAACATCGAATGAAGGTTTATTACCAAAGTACAAGTTTTTGAAAATAATGGGTCCGCTACACTGTGGATTGTGGTTGTAAATTTATCTAAAACAGTGTTAATTGACAATTGGCTCGAACAATATATATTTTCAACAATATCATTAAAAATGGGAAGTTTTGAAATAATCCCTGAACGAAATTCAACTCTACACGAACTGTCCCATTTATATTTAACATCAGTGAACGTCTCGTAACTAGGTAAACAATTATTACAATACAATGAAATATGCAACGAAGCATGATCACTCCATTCGTTTAAGTCGCCAACAGTAAAGTTTGATAACAATTAAGTTTCTTTCATTGGTCAACAAATAATCAATTACTGAGGAACCGTTATTTGAGAAAAATGTATGTTGACAACTATCGCCTATTCTACCATTTATAATACGTAAAGTAGTGGACTTACATAAATCAAGTAATTTAATCCCGTGGCTATTGTGAATTTTATCTACTGTGGCCCTAACAGAGGTATGATCTGGTGTATAATCAATATCATCATATACTGTGTTAATTGAGTCATGTACAATAAAGTCACATTTATTACTGGTTCTTCTATTCAGATCCCCTGTTATAAAAACACTACCAAGTTCAGAATAATTGGAAACATCATTTTCTAGAATAACGAAAAGATCTACATTAATTGTATTGTTAACTGGTGAATCTTCCCCCCATATATAACTTCCACATATATAAATATCACTTGCAGTGTTAAAAAAATCATGGTTTAGTTTTAACCAAATAATAGTATCGTAATAATTTCGTACAATTTCAATGCCATCTTTTAACTCATCTTTAATATAAATAACAATACCACCGCTGCTTTTTCGTGCATTCCTATGTTGAAATTTTCTAAAGAAATTTAAAGACTGATGACCATTAATATTACTCGATACCTTTGTCCATGATTCAAACAAAAAACAAATATCTGATGAACATAAAAGATTTACAAACTCGGCACTAGACTTTTTACAATCGGTCAGTCCATGTACATTCCACGATAATATGGATACCTCACCGCCATTGTGTCCCTACGCTTGCACCGCGGTTCCGTCAACGTAGAGGGTGTCGTAGGCCAGGTATGCTCGCTTACCCGGCCACCTCGCCTCTTTCATCGTTGGCACTAATTTACGCTGTTTCTCGATCACATCCTGCGGGAATTGTTCAAAAACACGATGCACAGTCCCATCAAGTTCCTTCCAGCGCTTTCGAACCATTGCCCTATCCTTAAAGTATGTGAATTTGGCACGTGCTGCAAATTAGATAACAACAGAAAATTCTCTACACTTTTCAGTTCAAACACATAATCACACTTCTGTCACTCTTCATGCTATTCTGAGAAACCTGGAAATGAATTTCAGACCTAAAAAGTGGTTTATTATCACTCAAATAAGGAATCACAAATGGTTGCAAAAAATTGAGAACTGAAAACTGAATTTATCCAGATATTCCAGAGTTGGCTAGACATTGTTGAAATTTGGCTTATATCAGTTGTGTTGGAATATTTTTTGACTGAATAAATAGAACATTTATTATGTGTTGGTCAAACAGAGTTGTACATTTTCCTAATTAGAGGTTCAAAGAAACACACACTGAAATAAAATCGCTCGAAAAAAACAACACAAAAATAACTTAATTAAATCGGAAATGTTATAACAAAAGGAATACAAATAAATTGAAAATGAATACCTAAACAATGATGACTGTTCTGCAAATGCAATTTTGATATTAAAATGCAGTATTACTTTACACTAGAAAATGTCAAGCGAACTACCTTGTATGTATATAATACAGGAACTGGGATTATTTTCTATTTGTAAAACAACCAAGCGTCTATACTGAGAACACCAGTATAACCATTATACGCAAAACATGCACCTCACATTGTATAACCATTATACGCAAAACATGCACCTCACATTGTATAACCATTATACGCAAAACATGCACCTCACATTGTATAACCATTATACGCAAAACATGCACCTCACATTTTTGTTAACAGAAAATAATCAACTAAAATCTAACAACAAAATATCACAAGACCATGTAGTACATTACAAGTACATAAACACATTTATACAAGTATTGTTTATGACAGTGTTTTAAGTGCATTGTAAAGGATGTTGAGGATGAATTTCAATCTGGGGTTGTTTGTTTACAATATGACTCAGTACAAAGTAATTATAAGACAAATCCCAGGAATGACTTTTGCACACATTTCAACGAAAATGTCATTTTACATCTTGCTAAGATGTGCATTTTAACTAAGTGAAAATAACATTAAAAATGTTGTTCTGTTTTGTTCTGACTTTAATGATTTCCTTAGCTTTTATTTTCTTTATTTCCTTGTAAATAGTACTGTCAGCATTTTGTAACAAAAATGAGAAAATAAATTACGAGAAAAAATAGTACATAAAATGTCTGCCATATAATGTTCTATCAACAACATAATGTCATATAAACTGTATTTTAACACATCTGTTTATGAAGCTATGATTTCAATAGATTATAATACAAAGATTGTGCATCATTCTTATTTCATACATGATGTACACAAAACAATTATTATGATGGAAACTCCAGCTGTGTCAACAGTTGTGAACATTTAGTGAAACATTAAATGTACATTGTACCTATTCACATATGACAATTACCTTTTTTGTCACAGATTCCAAAAAGCACATCATATATATAAAGAAGTTAAAGGACACTCCTGACACATACATGTATTGGAAATACCCGTAATGTGTCATTCATGAATAAATGTGAAACATTAATGTTATAAAGCAATTGTTGATATTTATATATTCATATTGAAAACATGTATATAACTTATATAGCGTTGAAATTCTGTTTTTCACACTACTGAAAATGAGTGTTTGGTGAACATGATAGAATTGTATTCTAAATGTTGTGGGTTTCAGCCCCGGAAACTGCAGGCATTTTGATGCATTTCTTGGTGGAATATTAGGGTTGAGGAGTCCAGACTCTTTAGTTTTTGCAGTTCAATCATTTTATGTCTTCTTTTGTTTTTCAAAAAAATACGAAAACCTGTGAATTAAGTCCCTTTATTATCAATACATGATTTCAACAAATATATGAAGGGTAGAATTAAGATAAGTAAAGGGGTTACAGATTGAGCAGGCACTCTTCAGATAACTGGTTAATTTTTATACGCTTGCAGTGTGCAGACAGATTTTGCAATATCTGTGTATTCTCTGAATTAATACGGGCGTATTTAAGGATAACTTTTACCGCAAATACCACCAGGTATTCAAATCATCAGCTAATCCAAGTTTTCTTTATAACCATATCTAACATTTAGGGATGCCAACAAATACCAAAATAGTTATTCGAATATTCGATTGACCTTCCTAACAAATATTTGAATATTCGAATGAAATCTGATTGTTTGACGCA
This sequence comes from Congeria kusceri, assembly GCA_027627225.1. Taxonomy (NCBI): domain Eukaryota; kingdom Metazoa; phylum Mollusca; class Bivalvia; order Myida; family Dreissenidae; genus Congeria; species Congeria kusceri. The sequence continues at coordinate 92,615,567 of CM051025.1, forward strand.
ACTCTACTTTCATTTTCAAAACAGTAATTTTATCGACTGAAATTGACATTGTCATCATGATTGTAGCAGATATCATAGTCTTAGTTATCTAAATTAAAATGCAATTCAATGAATAAACAAAGTAAATTATAAAAATATTTAATAACACTAAACGATCAAATACTGATCAAATCACAAAACAAGCATGGCTCGGGTAAAATAAACAACTAAACATAATTATGTACATATGTGCAGATTAGCCAATAACGAGATGCGAATCAATGGGGCATAATATTTAATTGCAATCAAAACTTGACCCCTTCGTAATTAATCCGAATGGCTATGGCTATGGCGACTTTCCGGGTCGCACAAACTGTCACCATGGGCCTATTATTGACTGATAACTGCCAATTAGCAAAGGAAAGTCATTGCACAATATGGGGGCCATATGACACGTATACTTGTAGGGCTTACGCATGAATCGGAAAGCCAAGAGATACTAACATGACACCACCAAATCAACACTTGTTTTTTTTAATAAATTATTTTAAACACAGTAGAACTTAAACAACATTTAATATTCTTATAATATAAAATATAATAATCAAATATTCAAATCCCAAATTAAGATTCGAATATTCGGTCATTCGACCTAATATTCGAATATTTGAATATTCGTTTACATCCCTACTAAAATTACTTAAAAATATTTGTTCAATCCATTAGAAGAAATTAATTAATTCCAAGTTGCCTTCGAACCAAATATGTGAGCATACATACATGAATGTTACACTAGTTTTGAAGCCCTTTAAAGTTTTCCAGGAGCTAATAAAACCTTTGCAAACAACTCTGCATTCATGTTTTTCTACACCAGTTCTAAAAAACAAGCGGAAGTTTTAAAAAAAAAAGTTTCTTTTCTTAAAAAATCAAAGGAATCCTGTTTCAGATTTGAGACATTCAATTTTCTAGAAAAGGAAAACAAAAACTAGAACTCCGCGAGTCGGATGTGTCGCCTCACGCCGGATAGCTTACGTGAATCCAAATGAAGAAGCATTTAAGGTTAATGCTCAAATTTTTTAAAACAGATTATTGAAATCTTCAAAAGCACTGCACTCTTGCCAATTGCAAAGAAAATACTTATTAAGACAAAAAATGCGACACAAAAATAAGTATGAAAATTTACAAAGGACAATAACTCCAAAAGTACGAGGTGCAGAGTAACAGTTATTGTGCACTGCACTTCTCCTCAATGAAATCTATCTACCTGTGAAGCTGATAGCGTTCATAGTCTTAGAGTTATGCTCCGGACAAAAATTAAGTATGATAATAAACAAAGGGCACTAACTCCAAAAGAATGCGATGCAAAGTAACGATTCTTGTGCACTGCACTTCTCCTCAATGAGATCTATATACCTATGAAGTTTCAAGTTGATAGCTTTCATAGTCTTAGAGTTATGCTCCGGACAAAAATTAAGTATGAAAATAAACGAAGGGCAATAACTCCAAAAGTATGAGGTGCAAAGTAACGGTTCTTGTGCACTGCACTTCCCCTCAATTAGATCTATCTACCAATGAAGTTTCATGTTGATAGCTTTAATAGTCTAAGAGTAATGTTCTGGACAAGCGAAAGGGGCCGCCGCCGCCGACACCGCTGCTGACATAAGTAACCCCTATATGTCGCAAAAATAGATTATATCCTATCTAACTGCTGAACAAATCAATGTATGCATGCTCTAGCAGTTCATTAAGTTTGTACACCCATTCGCTGCTTCTTTCTTCTATGATATACTACTACACGTCAGTCTAACTGACAACATTTCGCTCTGGGTCATGCATGTCATTTCGTCGTTTACTGAACGTCTTCAATGATAAAATTAATGTCCACTAAATTAAAAAAAGGAAATCTAATAAAGCAAAGTGAATCTGTTGATGTTGATGTGAATCTGAATCTGTATTAAACTTATCTGTGCTCAATAGTGCAATACACATATTAACCCACAGATTCGTCTATATTATATTTGATTATTTTTCGTACAGAAATGGCTTGATGTGATGTAGAAATAGCTTGAATGTGACAGTCTTTATGACCCCTGAGAGAATGTCCCAGGGGAGGCCACCCTAGCACCAAGCTGGACATCTGCCCCAAGGGATGTCACTCTAGCAGTAAGGCAAGGGACATCACTCTAGTTAGGCAGCTATTTGCCCCAAGGTAGTTCACTCCAGCACTTAGGCAGCAATCTGTCTGTTAACCTTCTCCATGAGCTGCTGGTCTAGAATGCCTTGTCTGTACTTTACCACACTGTACGACAGCAGGCCAACAATGCAGGTGACAATCTCCAATATCCAGAACTGCTTCTCCTGTATCCATGGATCCAGTATACAGCTGAAACCAATTCAATTGCAGTCATAAATCGTTCTAAGGTTACAGTCATAAATCGTTCTAAGGTTAATGAGTCATAGAAGTGCATAAAACATAAAACTCTAAAATATTGTATAGGTCAAGGTTTAACAAGATTACAGTAGAAAACACAAAAGCAGAAATCTTAATACATGTCTTCTGCCTTACCACTATCATCAACAAGGCTTGGTTGGCATATGAGATTCAGACAGGCAGAAAGCACAAACATGTCCAGACAGATTAATTCAATGTCATTAAATGACCACAAATCACTTAAAAATCAGACATTAAGCACAACTAGGCCTGTTTCTGATAATTAATATTACAAAGTTAGCAGACAAGCACACTAAAATCTCCCTCAAATGACACTGGAGCAGAACATGCTGAAGAAATGCTCAAATATAGAATGTTTGTAAAAGATTTTCTCAAAGTAAATGGTTTGTTAATGACCATTATCAGAGCAAAATTGCCAACAGCCTAACAGGGCACACATTGAAAGATATTCATAAATTGTGAGTACCAGTATATAAATAATATGCCCGAGTTCAATATCTAAGAAGACACAATTATCTAAGAAGACAGAAGACACAATTATCTAAGAAGACACAATTATCTAAGACACAATTATCTAAGAAGACACAATTATCTAAGAAGACACAATTACCTAAGAAGACACAATTATCTAAGAAGACACAATTATCTAAGAAGACACAATTACAGTTATTGTGAGTTCAAAATGTTCAAAAGAAAACTAAATTACCTGCGACTAAATGTGCTGTTTTTGTCGTTTCCACACTGTACTTTCTCTTGGTATCTTGTCTTCATGCAGTAGGATTGCTAGTGAAATAGAGTGAAAAGCCCAATGAAATTATAAAAGTAGTACAAAACAAATTAATAAACAATGCAGGAATTCACTCTGCAATTTTAAACATAATTTGTGAGGTGTTTATATTCATATGGGTCATTTTAGTTTTTACTCTATGCTTGAAGTTCATTTCATGTTCCATTATTGTTGACATTTTTTATTTGCCATCACTTATTAAACACATTAGACCACCATTAACTAACCATAACATTGATTCTTTTTAGGCCGCCATGACAGTTTACATAGAAGGGTGACGACATATATGATGTACATTTTCTAAAATAGACAGCTCGCCAGTATATTTTATATGGCTGTCTATCAGTGTATGAACTATTGTTCTATATTGCTGTTTTCAAACATGCTTTTGCACCTAAGTCAACAACGTTTTGAGAACTGGTACTAAATATGTTTACCAGTAACTACTGTAACAAGGGTATCATTTGTCAAAGAAATGTTCAATGTATTATTATTTAACAATAATGCAGGGTGTGAGTTTTCAAGAAAACTGTTCAATGTATTACATATTAACTGTAACACATAACGGTAAATGATGTCTACATTGTTTAATGTATTATTATTTAACAACAACACAGGGTGTGATTTGTCAAAGAAACAGTTCAATGTATTACATATTAACTGTTACACTTAACATGACATATACAAGGTTCAATGTATTATTAAGTACCGGTATAACGCTATACGACACATGATATCTACCTCCATCTCCCAGGGATTACATGGTGCACACTCTGATACAATCTTCACCTCTTTTGATCCACATCTTCCTTCAGGTTCATCTGTGACAAAAATACATTCAGTTAATGAGAAAAAGACAGGCTTGATCTGCATTTTTGTAACAGTAAACGTTTACCTTAAAGGCACCTGTTCACAGATTGACGAATTGACAATTTTTCAATATTTTTTTCACCGATTACAAAAATAAATGAACCTAGAAATATACTGTAAAAACCATTTTGTTTGAGTAATCCGCAGTTCAAATTGATAAAATTATAAAGTGTTTGTTATGCTAAACGATGGAATAATTTGGAGTGTTTCTGTTGTTTTCATTGAAACTGTTGACATCACAAAGACCACTTATATAAAGTAAATAATGCAGGATGAAATAAAGTAGTCAAAATGGCCGTGTGGTTAAGGTAAAAGCCTTTTAATCTGGAGGTCCTGGATTCGAACCCCAGTGAGTTTTTTTAATTTTATTTTTAGCTCATCTGAGCAAGAAGTGCTCAAGGGCTATTGTGGTCAGTCTGTGTCTGGCGTCCAGCTTCTGTCGTCCACATTTGACTTCAAACAACTTCTCTGAAACCACAAGGCGGATTTTAACCAAACTTGGCAGGAATGTTCCTGGGATGGTCCGTTACCAAATTCCTTCAATTTATTAAAATATATTAAAAACTGGTTGTCATGGCAACCAAAAGCTTAAAAACTGGACAACTTAAAAAATCTTTTTGTCAGAAACCACTGGCTGGATTTGAAAATAGTTAAAATCTTATAGTCTGAAACCACTGGCTAGATTTCAAAATAATTTCACAGAAATATTCCTTGGGTGACCCTCTACCAAACTCCTTGAAATCATTTTGATTTGTTAAAAAAAAAAAACATGGCCGCCAGGGGGCGGGGCAGTTTTCCTTTTATGGCTATATTGAACACTTCTAAAATCTTCTTGTCTGAAACCACTGGCTGAATTTCAAAATAATTTTACAGAAATGTTCCTTGGGTGACCCTTTATCAAATTCCTTCAAATCATTTTGATTTGTTAAAAAACATGGCCGCTAGGGAGCGGGGCAGTTTTCCTTATATGGCTATACTGAAAACTTAAAAAATCTTCTTGTCTGAAACCACTGGCTAAATTTCAAAATAATTTCACAAACATGTTCCTTGGGTGACCGTCTACCAAATTCCTGGAAATCATTTTGATTCGTTTAAAATAATTGCCGCCAGGGGGCGGAACAGTTTTCCGTATATGGCTTAATTGAAATCTTAAACAAACTTTTTGTTAAAAGCCATTATGATGCTTTACACTCAGGTGAGCGACCTAGGGCCATCTTGGCTCTCTTGTTTTTCTAAATACTTTTCTTGCTATTATACTTGAGCTTTTTAATTCCGATGCTTAAATCTGTCAAGTAAAGACATTTAATGGCATACTTCAAAAGTGCTTAAATCTGTGAACAAGTCCTTTAAAGGGGCAACCAAACAAATGTTGATTTCACAAATTTGTCCTGAACATTAGAAAAAGGGTCACAGTGGGGACAATCAAATGAATGAAAACTACACAGCAGAAATGGTTACAAAATAACATTTTCAAATTTACAAAAATGAACATTATTTGAAACAACACATATGTTAATTTAACTTTAAATTTCAGATTTGTTACTTAATTATTCATGTGTAAAATTTGAGTATACTGACCAGTGCTGAACAGGGGAGTACAAGCATAATAAAAACAAATTAATTATTAAGCCCAAATTAATGTCAGATTTTGATCACCATAAAGGGCAAACGTACGACTCAGTAACAAATTAAACTAGAATTGTCACATGAGTGACGGATATACCGCCACATTATGGCCTTGTCACCAATCTATGGCATCCATTCGAAAGAAATGGACAGAGAGAGAATGCATTAATTTGTGAATGGTCAACAGTGTATTTGGAAAAATTTAATTTCAATAGAAGCCATAACTCTGTCAACATTTAGTGGTTTGTAACCAAAGTTGAACTTGATCTGTATTTTATGATGTTATACCTATGTACCAAAAATAATTTAAATATGTGAAGCCTTTCATGAGTTATTGTCCATGTTTTCCGGGAATTTAAGTCAAAAAGGGGGGCCATAACTGTGTCAAAATTTTGTGGTTTGTAACCAAGGTCGAACATGACCTGTATTTTATGATGCTACACATGTGTACCAATAATTATTTAAATATGTCAAGCCATTGTTGAGTTATAGTCAGGAAACCATGTTTTTATGGAATTTAAGTCAAATGAAGGGCCATAACTCTGTCAAAAGTAAGTGGTTTGTAACCAAATTCGAACTTGACCCGTATTTAATGATTCTACACATGTATACCAAGAATTATTTGAATACGTCAAGCCATTCTTGAGTTATCGTCCGGAAATCATGTTTGTAGGGTATTTTAAGTCGAAAAGGGGCCATAACTCTGTAAAAATTTAGTGGTTTGCAACCAACATCGAACTTGACCTGCATTCTATGATGTTACGCATGTGTACCAACAATTATTTGAATATGTCAAGCCTTTCTTGAGTTGTCATCCGGAAACCAAAAACCAACAGACCGACAAGCTCACTCCTATATACCCCCCCCACCCACAAACAAAGTTTGTGGGGTATAATAAAAAATCGTTCGCAATAAACAATACTCATAATCATTTGAGGGACAGGAAGAAAATATTGCTAAACTTAGCAAAATTAGCACATTTACCTGTTCCTGAGTTAATATCTGCTATTTTATGACTAGCCGACCAACGTCCCTCTACAAACAGTGTAATAACAGTCACGCTGAAAACAGGTAAGATATAGTGAAAGCCAATATCAAAGAAGTATAGGTCTTTCCCAAAACTAGGTTACTTCCCTTGCGTAATCATGAGTGATGTCCCCTGTTCACTTCCGGCAACTTTTATTAATTATAAAGGGGGATAAGCGTATTCATATTTACCCGAAAAAATACAATATATTTGATTTTCAATCTTAAAATTGTGTTGATGTCAAAACAATAAATTTACAAATATCAACTGAACATACGTATATAATATACATCATGTACTTTATTTATCAATTTAATTAAATTATTATTTGGATTTTTAACAATATTGTCTACTCTTTGAAGATTACAAACAAACTGTCCACAGTACGTTTAACGGTTATTATGCAATAAAACACAAAAATAGCGATTTCAGTATCTAAACAACCTATGCCTACATCCTGTATTAAATTTGCTTTATTAAATAAAATATATCAATCAAGCTGTTTTTAGTAAAATGACTTTGCTAAGTAACTCTAAGCTAACATTTTTCTGGCGACTACAATTACGAAAATAAGGTATCATCACAGAAAGTTTGAGTGTAATTCCGATGTTTTGACAGCAACTTATTAAAATTCCATACACATTTGTGTTTAACTTTAAAACTATTTTCGTTGCAGTTTTTTTGTTGTGTGCTTACTATAAGTGCTTAAACATGCTTCGTTATTATCTTGAAATATAATGTAACAAAACAACTTCGTTTTAATTACCGTTAACACAATGTTAACTAAAGATGATGTCACTCCTCATTTAATGTTATAATTTATGTTGTATTTAAAAACGTTTGCAACAAAAAGAAAATAATTGGGTTAATTTCTAATTCTGCTTCATTTTTTCTTTATTGTATATAGGTTACAATATACTAATTTCATATCTAATGTCCATTCAAAATAAATATTTTTAATAGTAAAAGTTCATAAAGAATTTATAATAATCAAAAACACACGTATGCAATGTATTTCCAAACAAATTAAGTTCAGAAATGATCCATTAAATATCTCCATTCTATTGATACGCTGTTTATTTATGTTAAAACGAAACAGGAAAAATGCTACACAGGTACCCTATATGAAATCCAATATTTCCCAAACAAGTCGGTGAGCCATTATTTTTATTAATGTTTTGGTGTAAGTATACATTTATGCATGTATGTGCGAAATTTTAAGAAAATCTGTCGTTTGGAACCAAATATGCATTTTAGCCGGGCTGGCTAGCTCAGTTGGTAGAGCGCTGGACTACAAATCTGAGGATCGCGGGTTCGATTCCCAGCCCCGCCACATAACTTATGTGGGGATTGGTCATGAAATTATTTCTACGGCCATTCTCCCCCTACCTCTGATTTAAGCAGGGCAGTTGTCAGTTACTGGCATAAGTATGTGCACTTCGTACTGGTAAACCAGCTTACCCAGGAAAAGTGTGAGTAGGTTAACTGACCGCCGTTATATGACTGAAATACTGTTGAATACGGCAAAAAATCCAAACAAACAAACAAACAAAAGATGCATTTTATAAAAATAAAGTTTCAGAAAGCATTATTAGTTCCCATTTGACACACTTAAATGTCCAGTTCATTATTTAAGCAGTAACTGTAGGTAAAGCGTTTTTATTATCAACATACACATGTCTATTGCCAAACAAAGCATGTACAAACATATCAGTTGAAAGAACCATAACCTTGATTGAAAAAAACTTTCCTATATACTTAAAACATTGATAAAAATCCAAACTGAAAAAGGGGCTTCAACAGGTACCGCATTCAAAACCCAATATTTCCGTAACAAGGCCGGTGACCCCTATTTTTTAAAACTTTAAGTTTCAGGATACAATGACGCATGTATGTGTGATCTTTTAACAAAATCTGTCATTTGGAACAAAAGATATTCGTATATTTGATAAATTATTGATGTTTTCACAGGCATATTTAATGCATAATTAACCTCGTAAAGTGTCCATTACAAGTCATTTGTTGAATGATAACTGTAGATAAAGCATGTTTTATCATTAAACTGCATTGGTATATTACCAAACGAAACATTAGAATGAAGATGCATGTAAAAATCTCCATCTTTGTTTGATTATAAACGCTTTATATTATTCAACATTCTAAGTAACACAAACTGAAAAAAGGCTTCGACAGGTACCGTATTCAAAATTTCTGGAAAAAGGCCGCTGACCCCTATTTTTTAAGACTGTTTTAGTTTTAGGATACATTGATGCATGTTTGTGCCAAGTTTTAAGAAAATCTGTCGGAAAAAAAATTTAAGGAAATTGTTGCGAACGTCTTCAAGAGATTATTTCTTCATTTCTGTCGGAATCGCGGTAAACAAAAAAAACGTTATTCTCACAGCAACTAAAAAAACCACACGCAAGATGAGCTCTTAAATGTACACCACCTTACATTTCTTCATAATTGAAAATTAAATGCTGCGCTATAATATTATTTCACTCTTAAATTTATACCAATTTATTAAGTCGAAAAAGTGTTTCATGCTTTTAATTCTGTTCTGTTCAATAAGGTGGCGAAATTTCATAGGGTGATAGGCAAAGAACTAGGTGACAACAACATTTTAAAATGTGAAATAAACTTTAATTTGAGACACAAACAATGAAGACGAAGTGTGACATGTTAGTTGTCTCTGCATGTAGATCTTTATCTTCAATGCATTACGAATTGCACGGATTAGCGTTATTGTACTAAGGGCAATTTGATAAGATCCCCGCGGTTTGTGGCTTTGGTATTTTTATGAGCCCCTCCTGGGCTTTTTTTCACCTCTTGGGGAAGGGGCCCATTGCCCTCATTTTGGGGGAAAAAAAGTGTTATTTTTGGCATTTTGAGGAACAATTTGCATAGGGGAATGAAAAATCCTGGGATAAGATCAGTTTTAGGGGAACGCTGCATGATTTGAAAGCATTTTTCTGAGGGAATGAAGCCTTATAATGGCCCCTTCTATAGAAGGAAAAAAGCCCTGCCCTCTTCAGACAGATAACTAAGTATCAATTGAGGGAACATGTGTTCATTCGTGGTATTTATGTATGGAAAAGACCGCTTGGTCTTATATCTATAATACTTTATATGGCAAGCTAGGAAAACAGTCGCCGGAAGTCGGGTTTCAAATTTGCAGATGTGAATTCGAAATAACGGAGGTAATTTCCAAGGGAGATCACCTAGTTATGGGAAAGGCCTATTTGTTTAATATTAATTTTGTCGATGAGTTTGGTACACTTACTTTCATCATATTCATAAGCTCCTGTTTGTAGTGACAGTATGTGAAAACCATTGGAAAACTAGCAACAAACCGAATGTTCCGGTACTTTGAATTGGTTTATCCCAGCAAAATGCCTAAATGTAAAACTGGACTGGATGCTTGTGTCTTTCATTTTTGTTTCTAACTTACTCCTTTTGTTTTTTTGGAAGACCATAATCTATCAACAGATGTTGTACCTACATATCAATTGCTGTTAAAGGCTAAGGAAATGTACAGGCACAAGGAAATCTCAAATGAATCTTTGAGAAAAACTTATTACTTTTGCCAAAGATTCAATCCTATTGTTTTATTATGTCTTGAATGTGCCATCATATTAATAAAACAATTCTTAAACAAAACAAAGTCAGAGTTAAATTTAATGGTTGAACTTACCTCAGCAATAGTAAAATGGCTATCACCATGCGCTTGCGTGTGCAGAATTCAATCATTTCTTAAATCTTCTTTCATGTCATCTGTAATAAAATTGTTTTGGGGTTTAGTCAAAATTGGAGGATGGGGAATGGGGCGAATTTGGGTCACCTCACCATGTTTTGACATTCCATTTACTCTATATCCTTTTTGCCCTGGGTCCATTTGCAATATTTGTATCATTTATGTTTATGAATGCGTATGTTTGGAATGTTTAGATATTAAAAAGAGTTTCAGATGACTTAATACCAAAATCATTTCTTTTTAAAAATAAACAGCTTCAAAAATCAAACACAAAATACTGAAAACAATACATTTTAGATATATTTACAGTCCCATCATGTTATAAAAACTGGCTTATATCTTCTGTGAAATGGACTCAAACACACAACCTAACATTTGAAACAATTTAAAACTGAATAAATTATCGAATTTAGGCTTTTAGAACAATCGATAAAGTGAAAGTAGCACTCCTACAAATAGATCTCGATGACACATGATAATGTGACCATGATCTACGATCACGTGTCAAGACAATACACAACAAACATGACAGACACTGACAGACGGTGTTACAGAATGTGTAAGTTATCGTTTTATTTTTGCTTTATTGTGTTCAGACAATCAAATTATAGTTGATTTGGTCGCATTTCATGTGATAATCTTAGGGTATGTCAGAATTGACATCACTGTTTATTATCCTTTTGTCTTTTTATATTGCTACAAGAAAGTAAACCGAAAGTAAGTCAGTTGCTACACTGTGTATGTGTATTGTTTACAACATGCTTCAATCACGCGATAGATCATCATGCTGTGATACAAATTAGCATATTAAGCTGCCAGCCTGGCGAGTTAGTGCTTCCGACAGGGTTTCTCCAAGATTTATCTGCTTTGAAGTTATAGCTTGCGGAAAACTGAACGAATTATGCAGTCTGGATATATTATGGATTCACTTAAGGGTTTTTTTGTGTTTAGCCTATATAACTTGACCGTAAAATATCCGGGTTCTTTAATGTTTTGTATAGTTTCTGATATGGAAACCAATATCAAACAAGTTTATCAGTCTGAATTTTTCACTTTAAAATAATAAACAAAAGAGTAATTAAAAAAAAATCAAAGTTTAAGGAACCATGATTAAAAGGCTTTATTAATAAAACACTACTGCACAAACTAATGGCAATACAAGTTGTCCGAAAATGTTATTCAAACTTTCGTTCGAGTTAAGATTAATGTGAGTTTGATCTTTTACTTATTTAATACTCATTATATATCGTTCTAACAGCATGAAATTGAAACCATTATATAAATTTACCGGTATTTTAAAATATTAATATTTACAAAAACAAACATTCTAGATTTAAGAAATAATACATTTAATAATTTTGTTGTTTACCTGGCACTTCCGGTCCAATATGTACGGTTACACACCACTAAATGCTACATTTATTGTGAAAAAAATAGACAGCACTGTGATTATATAGAAAACTAATTATGGTCATTAGAATCAAATAACAGGAACAAATCTCCAAGTGTATTTTATTACTTGTAACGGTAGTATAACGAATCGCCCCATCTCAATTCGGCCCACTTGTAAAAAGGACAATGATGGTCTCAGTCCACTCAAAATGTGTTAATAATAGATACCAGTAAACTGTCACTAAGCAATATAGTTATTCAATATAATACTTAGTTTTAATACATCCAAAAAAGATAAATCAAAAAGACAGTAACATTTAAATGTGAAGACTCACAATAGTATTAACTGAATCCAGTCATATTTGAAGAAAACAAATTGTCAAAATTTACCAGTATTACTTAAGAACACTTGTGATATAGAGATACATTGCATATAATGTGTTACCAATACCTAACCAGTATTTGAAGTAGATAAAACTATAAGGCGTTCGTAACATTATATTATCAAACAAGAGGAATACTTCTGTTCTTTCCATTGATGTTGTTGACAAAAACAGATTTTGTAACTTGCGTAGCTCAACAGTACACCTCAGGCGCGTCGAAAACATAGCAGCAAGTGCCACGGCCCAAATATTTAAGGAAGTTGCCATTCTACTACATTTAATTTCATTAAAAATCTGATCATCATCGTCAGCAGCTCTGCGCACGATATGCATAATTAGATAACCGGTGGTTATGGATACAGACTTTTCTCTATATGCGGCCTTGCTGCTGCATTAAATTGTAATAACCAGGTCTGATCGTCAGCTCAGTTGGGCATCGGTTTGTAGTGATAACTTAACGATTTGTGTGAGTCATGTGTGGGCAAAAAAAAACACAAAACTTCATAGAAAATATCTTTTTAATCCCAGTTAATGTGCAAAGGATGTTCAAGCAGTGGTAATAACATGAAAGAGCTATAGATAAACTTTACATAAAAAACATAAAAGATTATCAAAGACTAAGATAAAAATGTTAAAGTCAGTTAAATAGAGGACTGTATCGGTATAAGATATCACAGACAAAGTTACAAGTGATATGCCTTATCCACAGAATTCATTTTATGTGACATGCATCAAAATAATAGTCCTAGAAAAAACAATGCATGTAGTATGTACTACACAACGTACAGAGATGATAGTATATATTTAATATCAATGAAAATATACAATTTAAAGATAAATGTTTAATATAAAGCACAAATTGTCATGAGCAACTTAACAATAAATGAGCTTATCCTTATACACGGCAGCACCAATAATGATTTGGAAAAACCATTCCATGTTGAACAAAAGATTTTCAGTACATGCAACAATTTTATACCAATAAATAAGTAGCCAATTAAGAAGGGGACAAAGTTTATCATGGTTAAACCTCAGCAAAACGAAACAAACATAAATTCTTTAAATATAGACACCAATAATGAATAGGAATAGTATTCCATGCTGAAAAAAGATCAAAGGTAAACGCAACAGTTTTATATTATTATAAAAACATAAGCAGCCATTTAAGTAGGGGACAAACATGGTTAAACCTGAGTAAAACAAAGCAAGGTTCATATATTTGAAATAAATATCCTTTAAATATAGACTATCTTTGTTTTAAATATAGACCATCTTTGTTTTAAATATAAACTGCTCATGCTGTGTTAACAATAAATGTTGTTAGACATAGCATAATCTTTCTAATAAAGCTACAAAGTGACGTGTTGACCACGACAGATGATGAGCCTTTGGGAAAATGTTTTCTGTTCGCCAGATGTCAACACAACAGGGGAACTAACTGCTCCAGCTTCCACACACAGCATTTCCACGTACTCAGAATCTGCGAAGTCTGCCATTGCAACTGCCTTCTCTTGCCATGGATTCCACACCACTGCAAAAGCATTCATGGATCTCAATGTAATCAGTAATCTATTGGTATATCTGTCAAAACTGCGTACCGAGAAGATAATAGGTACATTTGTATATAATCATGTTTAATTAATAGATGCATCACCGATTGTTGAAATACAAGTATTAATTAACATAAGTAAATTAATCATCAGGTTTCTATAAAATGTCGGGAAGTTATTTCACCAACTTGCTTCTTTGAAATGATCATTAGAATTCCCGGTATTACAAACTACCCCATGTTCATAGAATGATAATTAGCTATTTTGTTGAATTTATCTGAAATCGGTAACTGTTGTTTTTGTACACAGAGGAAGGAATACCTCCAATATGGCAGCTGCGCATGCTCACTAAGCGTGAAAACGGTCTATACATGTAAACAATTGCTTAATACATTGTTTTGCCAAGACAAATCTGGTTGATAATAAAGAGTAGAATATTGCTACTCAATTGATGTTTACAGATAGTATTTCAAATGCTTTAAGGTTGAATGGTCATAATATTGCAAAACACATAAGTACAAATGTTTGTTGAATAGATGTAAATAAACTTTTTGCCAATTAATAAAATTGTGATAAGAAAATCACAATGAATATTATTTTGTCTTTTCTGTCATTTCCATTAACAAACATGTAAGAAGATGTTTTCAAGTAAGCAATTAAACTAACATATCTCAAACTGCTTACCAACATCTGGAAGGTTATTGCGTTCTATTCGCAGAGTCCCCAGTGTCTGCATGTCTTGGCATATATTCACTGGGCCATCAACATTGACATAGATCCTGAAATTGCGGTTTCTATTTTAACAGAATACCAAGTGGCTCTTTAAACGTATAAAATACATGTACTGACATTAACCTATTTAACCCATCATACTCAATGTCTAGAACACTACAAATCATATTAATTTCTTGGAGGGCACCCATATATAGATTCTTCTGCAAAATTTTGGGAGATTTTACCGTTTGGTTTGTCAGATATAGTTAGTTAAATACCATACCCCCTCTTTTGCTAAACACATAAAAAACTGAAAAGCTATAGGCATCTTTATAAGTGAAATACTTAATAAATATTCATAAACTTCTTACAAAGATACACTTTATGAATGGTAATTTGAACACATATTATGAAAATAAGCAACAATTATTATTGAATGAATTTATATGGTAGTAATGTGTACTCATATTGCTAATTATGTTTATCGTCGATGAGAATTTTCCTGTTCTATTTTTGTTTCAGCACTGTTGTTTACTTAGAACATAAACTATTGCCAAGAATTAAGTGTTTACATTAAAATAATATTCAAAGCCACTTGCTTGATTGTTTTATTAGTGCTGTAATAGGCACTCCAATCAGCAGAGAAAATGGACTTCTGTTAGGAACAAGATCAATAGTACATGTAACTGGTAAAGGGCTGACAGATACTGGTCATTTAGTCACTTGATAATGAAGCAAAAAATATATCACTAGGTATGTGGAAGTACAGAAGAAAGTAGAACAAAGTTGTACAACCATTCTGATCTTGAATTTTTACCAGTATATTGAGCCTAATCCCAATTGCGGAACAAATTGTCTAAAATAAGAGATAACTCGTTTTATGTGTAGCTCTAATAGCAACATTGTTGGACACCCACGGTCAATTCATTACATTACTCTCCATTCCTTGAGATGAAGAGAAATGTCATTGGCAGCCAGAGGTATCCCACGATGTAGCGCCAATTACAATGTGTAATGAATATGGACACTAGATCTAAGGACCAGTTAATGTTTCAAATAAAATAAACGGGAATTATTGGAGGCAGTAAGAAATGAAACACTGCCAACAA
This sequence comes from Congeria kusceri, assembly GCA_027627225.1. Classification (NCBI taxonomy): domain Eukaryota; kingdom Metazoa; phylum Mollusca; class Bivalvia; order Myida; family Dreissenidae; genus Congeria; species Congeria kusceri. The sequence goes on from CM051025.1 coordinate 92,631,210, forward strand.
TGCACTAAAAAATGATCACAAGGACATACATTGAAATATTAATAAAACTTGCCGTACTCAATCATATGCTAAATCTAATATGGCCAAATCATATAGCAAGGATTCTATAAAGGAACGGAGTGTTCAGTCGTCACTCTGCCATTTGCCAAATTACCCAGTGCGACAAATTACACTATTTGGCTAAAGAAATTTCCATATGGCTAAAACCTTTTCTTTGTGCAAGCCTTTTAAAATGCCAAACATGAGCAGGATTTCTACATACTTCAGTAGATTGGCTTAAGAAATTTTTATGCCAGCCTTACATTAAGTATAGTTTAAAATAAAACTGCAAACCTATCATAGTTCTCATTGATTGTGAAGCTGGCCCTGTCCTCTACATGTTCGCCGCCATTCACCTTGTCTATGTACGTGCACCGCTCCAGGCCTTCAAGGCTCGTCTGGTAGATGTCCTCCACTCTCACGTAGGTGTGAAGCAACGTGGTAAAGTCGAACTCTGTGTTGCCTAGGTGACAAGGAAGGTTGTTACACAATTTACTGGACAAAATTGTATGCCACCAGGGATTTCAGTAGATTTTGAGAACCAGGAGTAAAATGGTCAGGGGTCAAAATACAGAAGTCACAGGAATGTGTAAAATGCTCTGCAAATGGTAACTGGTGTTAATAAAGGTTAATAACTTTGCAAAAAAAAACATAGGTACAATAAACTACTATTGACTAGTGCTTTTAAAAATGGCAAATTGATAACAAGTGCAACAACATAATGCAAGGCAAATTATTTGCTCGGGTCAAAAATGAGTAAATTGCAATTTGCTTGCATCAAAACTCTGGATTCTGCATCTATTGAAATCCCTCTGCTACCACTGAACATGAGTGTTCAGACTGAACAACAAAATAGAGAAAATGACTGAAATAAAAATTCAAACAACATATTTAACAAGAATTTTTGTTTCAGAATCAAAACAGACATGTTAAAGTTTGTCATTATAATTTATGTCATCCACCAGAATTAGAAAATACTAGGTTAGTATTGAATTTAGATCAGTGTATCCAATGCGACTCTGAAAACCTAAACAAGCCATGTCAATGCTTCACATTTTTGTGCCAACCAGACAAATCTTTGTTCAACTGAGTATTCTATTGATCCCATATTTTCTGCATGCTATGAAAATAAATGAAAGAAACACTGAAAAACATAATGATGTGACAGAATTCTAAAAAAATGTAGACTGCATATTTTTTCCCAGTTATTGAATAATGTCAACTTTATTCAACTGGGGTTATTTCATTAATTTACAATGTAAACTCAATGATGAAATAAATGTTGCTTAATGTACAGGTTGACAAGACTGGATTGACTTTACATGTAGCTTAAAAATAACAAGTATGTTTTACATGTATAATAACATAAAAAAGAGTATTTCTGAACAATACCAGTATTTACAATTTTACCTAGATAACGTATTTCAAATATTTATATTTTTAAATGCGATCAATTAGAAAATTGGTCGGCTTTATGTAAAGGTGCAAGTAATATCATCTGAACTGTTTTTTGCAAAAAAAGTAGTTTTTTTTAGACTTTACTTACCTGTATTATGAACTGTTAGGGAAGTTTCCAATGTATTGTGCATCAAGGTAACAGTGTAGACAAGTTTAAACCTAAAATCATAAGAACAAACATACATTTCAGAGTGGTTTAAACCTAAAATCATAAGAACAAACATACATTTCAGAGTTGTTTAAACCTAAAATCATAAGAACAAACATACATTTCAGAGTGGTTTAAACCTTGTGCACATAAATATTGTGTCCATGTTTCAAAGTTAAACAATAATTACCTTAATAGCTCATATTCATAATACATGTTATAATATTATTTGTTAAGAAGTCATTGATATAAGCACATGATATTGAGAGAAACTGTTATAACCAAGATTACTAGTTAAAGAAATTAATGTTTTACATCGAGACGTTTATTACTGTTTATTCCACATTTGCCGAGTATCTTCGTCATCCTCCAATGTGAAATCCATGCTAACTGCACCATTGTCACACTGTGTCAAGGAACATAATAAATACACACATATATATACAATATATTTATATGTACATATATACACTGTTGCGTATCCAGTAGCAATATAGATATATAATCACAGAAACAAACACACTCTTTCTTACTAAATTTCGCCCGACAGGGCTTTATCAACGTTTATGAATATTATTTGCTGATAACAAAGAAATACAATTGTAATACAATTTCTTTGTTCTGGATCTGCAAATATGTAGAGTTTCTTAATATTCATAAAATTTGATAAAGCCCCGTCAGGCGAATATCTGACAGATATATATATATACAAAAACAACAAATATTAAAACGTGTATGTAAGATCTTAGTTCTTACAACAGATATAGTGTCATAAATACAATTAACCAAATAAAGTTAATAAACATATACAGTAGAACCTGTCTAAACCGATTTACTCAGTTTTTTTTATAAATGTCATTTTCCTTTAAAAATGTACGTTATATTTTATATGTTAACATGAGTATATAATAAGACAACAGCTTGATAATGTTTGCACTTCTATTATTGTTTATTATTTTTGTTATTTTAAAGTAAAAAAATGTGTATTTGTACATAAAGCGACACTCAAATTATCAATCAAACAAGGTCATGTATTCAACGTACAACTTATTTGCATCTGTTTAAAAGAAATCACCAATTGCTGACTGCTTTGATTAGTCAAACATATTTATTTTAGCTCTATTGTATCGCAAGCTTATTGAGATCAGTGATTGAAATATTGCCATAATTTACTATATGTTTAAATTAATTACACTGTTGTGAAACATTTAAAATTGTGCTCTGTACGTAAATTTCAACATAAAACACGACCGACTAATCTGTGTTTCACAAGTTGACTATTGTCATATGCACCGACTAGCTGATCGATAATTGCACCCCTGTCCCGTTATCACCATGGCGATTATGCCCTTCGTGTGTAATTTTGTCACCAATTATCAGGTTCACACTTCCGCGATATCGCGAAGTGACACCTGATAGGATACACCGTTCGGTTTATTCAGGTTTTTTAAGGTTGAATGACATCAAATTTGTGATACAATCGTTCGGTATTTGGTTTGGACAGGTTCAGTTTATTAAGGTTTTTTGATATATAAAATTAGAAGGAAAAAAATCGGGACCGAAACAGCCGTTCGGTTTTGACAGGGATTCGGTTTTCACAGGGTTCCGTTTGGACAGGTTTCACTATATTTCTTTTTTAAAAGGAATACAAGTTAAGAACAACCATACCTTTTAAACGCACAATAAGGTAGTTTTTAATCCCCAAATGGTTTTTGTTTGTACATACGGAAACTCAAATACATGTATATACATTGACTTGACAGTCGGTTAAGGTTACACAACACTGATAAATGACGCAAAAACTCGACACTAGTACTTGTTGATTTATTCCATATTGAATTGTCTTTCATCATTTTTATGTTTTTCTGTGTGTTTTCAAGTTTTAATGTCAATTTTATCTGCTTATTTTGAAAATAATGAACATGAAAGCATGTACATATACACTTTAACGACCAAACACTACTGCAATGCATAGTAACAATTTTTAAAATTCATTTTCTATAAAAATACATGTTTGAAGATTATTGTGTTCGACACTTAAAGATAAAATAGCACCATGGACAGAAAATACATATTTAAATAAGCAACAACAACAAAATACAGAAAAGTGTGAGGATTCTATGATTCACGCCTCTTAGCAAAAATGCAAATATGTTTACTGCAGTGCCACAAAGTTTTTGTACGGTATATTTTATTGTATAGGACTTAAAGCAAATCTATAGCAAGCACAATACACAGAAAAAGAATTGAGAACACAGAAAAGTGTCTCATCTGCTTACATTGCGTGCTTCTGAAGCCTGTTTCCACATCTTTATGCGGGCAAAGCCATGCTGCGGGCCCAGGTCCCATGGTCCGAACTTCGCTGCAACACCAAGACAGATTACTCTTGGTTGGGAGATTCTTCATCAATCTATGCGATTCAAGACCTAACAACTAGCAATTACATACCAATGATTATTAGCAAGTGGTTCAAGCTGATCCAGATTTTAAGTATCAAATCAGAATGAACTTAATATTTCAAGCTCTCAAGATGAATTTCACACTCCAGCATGCTTTCAGTCTGTAATTTTCACAAGACATTGTACAGTTACATACAAAAAAATATTGGTAATAAAGCATACTGCAGTAGTATAAAAATCCAACCAACTTAGTATTGTTTAGGTGATGCAGATGAAAATATTCTGCATACAATAAGTGAAATCTATTAGTACTGTTTAAATGGTGACACATATTCTGTTGGGACTCTGCTATTTGTATAATTGAATAATCCTGCTATTTGCATATTTTTTCAAATACCAGAGCCTATGGTATTTAAAACAATATACAAATAGCAGGATTATTCATCATTGGAGTTTGGCCAGCAAACTAAAAACTCGTGAACTAATTTGACTGTGCATAGTACCTGCTTCATTACAATCAAACTGTGTGTAACATTGAATTTGAAGACTCAATAATATTACATTGTATTTTAAATATCAATCAAGCAAACATTATTAGTATGTTCATTTTTGTTTTTATTGCCGATGAACATTTTTACCAGCTAAATTTTAGCTAATTCGGCTGGTAATGTTCTTACTGCTTTCTGACATATACTTACGAAAAACTATCGGAATTCCACCTCTTATCGCCTTTTTGTCATCAAACACAGCTTGTTTGCTGATGATTATACAACAAAAAGAAGAAAAATTGTGAATTTTATGTAAATGACAATGTTGTATATGAGCCGTGTTCTGGGAAAACCGGGCTTAATGCGTTAAATGTCTGGGATGGCACGTTCCGCCTACAGTGAATTTATGCTTTCTTGAAACAGAAACATGACATGCCTCATGTGCAAGAATACCTTATCAGCACAATACTTAAGCTTATTTTACCAATTTAACCACAGAAAATTGATTACTATAAATATGTTAAATGCCCTGGAATTTTCTTTAAAATGTGCCCCAATAGACAGTTAGGCATTTAAAGTAGTGGATCAAATATATACCTACCACTGCTGACCAGTTCAACAAGTACATGTATATGCAGCCACAAAAAAAACTTGTTAGTTGTTGAAAACAAACCAATTGAGGACATAATAACAGGCATACAATATTATTATCAAATGGCTATCCACTCAACAAACATGTATAAATCAAATTTAAAAGTCACAAACCTGCAGAAAAGAAATTCCTCTCCTTCATGTTTCCACGAGGTCACAGTTGCACCTGAAATTAGAACACAAACTTCATCAGGCAAACATTATCAGGCCCCATGATGACTATGAACAATCTTAAACTTTAATTAAAAAATAAATGTGTTCAATGTGTTTAAATTCAAACAACACTACCAAATTTTATGTTTATTTTTCTTTCCAGTCTGAAGCACATTAATTTTAATGCGTCAATTTATTGCAGTATTCAAAGCTAACAATATGGTATTATCTATTCTTACCAAAGAGATTAATTGTGACTTCTGATCCAGTGGCATTCTTAAATGAAACTTTTGGCATTTCTAATTCTTAGATTGCATCCACTGAAAAATACAAAACACACGAGCTATTCTTATGTATAATATAAGAAAGTGTACTGACAGGTATGCAATAACAGTAGGGCCATGATGGTCAAAAGGTCTCATCTGAGTATGAATATCTGTGAACAAGTTCCTTTAATAACTGAAATACAAAATTACAGTTCTTCTGGTTTAATAGACCCTTTTCACATTCCCGTTATCAAGTACTGTAGGAGTTGTCTCCCTTGATAAAGCAAATTGAGAACGAGGCTGACGATGTATTTGTTGTAATTGTCCATAATGGAAAATAAATGTTCAGTGGAGAAAATGTCGAATAAACTTGTTTCTTTTCATTAAACTCGTCTCTGTTTTATTCACTATATTATGTATATGTGGATATATTTCAAATACTTAAATTATAATGCAAATAATGTAACAATCACAACATAGCCAAATCTGCTAACGAAACTATGTTTGACATCATGTTTATGTTACTGCATATTCAGATCTGAATTTTTAATGATTGAAATTAGTCTATTATTATTATTATTATTATGCAGTATGAGCAAAAAAGTGATATCCCGGAGTATATTTTTTTGTTCATTTGAGTAAAACAACTTAAGAATTCTACCGAGTTAACAAGAATTTATCAAATACATTCTTTCTTTGTACTCTCAACTGATAGAGAACAAAAACAATTAACAGATATGACTGAGAACTAAAACATCATTATTTAATATCAAAACGTGAAAAAGCAGTGTTAATTATTGTTATAAGTCTTCAAACTTAGTGTACAAACACATGTACATTCCATTTATAAAATATCATGAGTTCAAGCAAATGATCAGGATAATTGCCAATAAAAATAAATTTGTGTCTTAAATAAAGTTTGTTTTTTTATTTAAATGATAGGCTATTATTAGTTATTCCACTTGTTATCAAGTAGATTCATGAAGTCAGTGGCTCAGCTGCCAAGACAATGACCGGTGTATTACTTCACTAATTGGTATGCACTTTGATTACGTAATTGTGCCACATGTTATTTTAAAATTAGGACCTATATATACACATCCTGGTTCCATAATAATGGTCATGTGTTTATACAAGATTATTAATTTATATTTGATAAGACCAGGTTTGAACACAACAAAGCCTGTCAGTCTCAGAGAAAGTATCTCAGTCTAAATCGCATTTTTTTTCCATGTTAAGAGACGATAATACTAATTAAACAAACACTCTCCCATATATCATAATTATATTGTGTACCATGCCATTTCTGTTTATTAAGAAGTAAACTAAGTGAATATTTATAACTTTTTAAAAGTAATAAACTGTAAATGACCACTATTTAATCAGTATTAACCACTATCAATATATCGCGAGCCTTGTTTTCGATTCGCAAATAAATTATTGTGTCGTGATAATTGCTAAAACTGGGAATGTGAAAATCGTCTATTTTATTTGAATGTTAAAAATGACATCTGGTTTTATGTAATCTCGAAATACCTAGGTAAAATGCCATTTTCCAGTTTATGTTTTAATTTGTCTGGAGTTTTTATGTTTAAAACATTGAAATCACACAGAGCAATGCAAATGTCATAAACTCTAGCATAACAGTGCGCGATATTTTCCCATGATTTCCGAAATGTCCTGTCCGGACAAACGTCAATGATATTTATACGACAGTTCATAAACTTTGGAAAAGCGTTGGTTCAACATCAAGCTTACCGTTTTAAACTCACTGCACAAATATATAAATAAACAGTTGTGATGGTATAATATTTCACAAATGTCATTAATTTACTGATTAGAAACTTTACAACCTATACCTAAATTTTGTTGTTGTTGTTGCCTTGTAGGTTAGCATCAACTAAACTTGCAGTGTTAAAACGTACCTTAGCCACAACGTAGTCAGTCAAAACGTACCCGCTACTGTACACTTGTATACTAAGATACTCGTGTGTTAGGCATACATGTATTGATAAATCTTTATACACAAAATAATAAAGTGCTGTTTTCAAGCATAATTTATCGCAATAAACTGAAAATTTCAAATACTAGATCTAATGTGGTAAATATTTTCAGGATATTTTATAACATAAGGCATATATACGACACTTTCCTTTGTCAAACGTACATACCGGTACACAGGGTTAAGTTATTAATACGTTCACTGCTAATTCAACAAATGCCGCCGTTGCAGCCACCGCCACGCGTATTGCCGCCGCCGTATGCACGGGCCCCTGCGACGGCGACTGGCACTGCGTATACATCAGGTGTCGCTGCGACGGCAACAGGCACTGAGTAGATGGCATGTGTCGCTTCAACGGCAAATGACACTGCATGGACGACAGTTATCGCTGTGACCGCGACTGGCACTGCGTGGACGGCAGGTGTCGCTGCAACGGCGACTGGCACTGCGTGGACGGCAGGTGTCGCTGCGACCACGACTGGCACTGCGAGGACGGCTTATGTCGCATCGACGGCAACTGGCAAAAGCATGTACGGCAGGCATCGCTGCGACTACGACTTGCTCTGCGTGGACGACAGGTGTCGCTGAGATCGCGAGTGACACTGCGTGAACGGCAGGTGCCGAAATGACCGCGACTGGCATTGCGAGGACGGCAGGTGTCGCAGCAACTACGACTTGCACTGCGTGGACGCAGTTGTCGCTGCGATCGCGACTGGCACTGCGTGGACGGCACAAGTCGCTGTGATGGCGACTGCGAGGGCGGCTGATGTTTCTTCGACGGCAACTGGCACTGCGTGGATGGCTGGTTTCGCTGCGGCTACGACTTGCACTGCGTTGACGGCAGGTGTCGCTGCGATCGCGACTCGCAGGTGTCGCTGTGACTGGAACTGCTTGGGTTGTAGGTGTCGCTGCGATCGCGACTGGCATTGCGTGGACGGCAGGTGTCGCTTCAACGGCGACTCGCACTGCGATGGCGACTCGCACTGCGTGGACGGCAAGTGTCGCTGCGACTGCGACTGGCACTGCGAAGACGGCTGATGTCGCTGCGACCACGACTGGCACTGCATGGACGGCAGGCGTCCCTGTGACTTGCACTGCGTGGACGGCAGGTGTCTCTGCGATCGCGACTGGCACTGCGTGGACGGCAGATGTCGCTGCGACCGCAACTGGCACTGCGGTGATGGCAGGTGTCGCTGTGATAGCGACTGGCACTTCGTGGACGGCAGGTGTCGCTGCGACTACGACTTGCACTGGGTGGTCGGCATGTGTCGCTGCGTTTGCGACTGGCACTGCGTGAACGGCAGGTGTCGCTGCGACCGCGACTGGCACTGAGTGGATGGCAGGTACGTGTCGCTGCGACTGCGTCTGGCACTGCGTAGGCGACATGTGTCGTTGCGATCGCAACTGGCACTGCGTTGATGGCAGGTGTCGCTGTGAGCGCGACTGGCACTGCGTAGACGGCATGTGTCGCTGCGATCGCGACTGGCACTTTGTGGACGGCAGGTGTCACTGCGACCGCGACTGGCACTGAGTGGACGGCAGGTACGTGTCGCTGCGACAGCGTCTGGCACTGCGTGGACGGCAGGTGTCGCTGCGACGGCGACTCGCACTGCGTAGACGGCAGGTGTCGCTGTAAGCGCGACTGGCACTGCGTGGACGGCAGGTGTCGATGCGACCGTGACTGGCACTGAGTGGACGGCAGGTGTCGCTGCGACTGCGTCTGGCACTGCGTGGACGGCAGGTGTCGCTGCGACGGCGACTGGCACTGCGTAGACGGCAGGTGTCGTTTTGACCGCGAGCAGCACTGCGTGGACGGCAGATGTTGCTGTGACTGACACTACGTTGATGGCAGGTGTCGCTGTGACTGGCACTGCTTGGACGGTCGGTGTCGCTGGGATCGCGACTGGCAGTGCGTGGACGGCAGGTGTCACTGCAACGGCGACTGACACCGCGTAGACGGCAGGTGTTGCTGTGACTGACACTACGTGGATGGCAGGTGTCGCTGCGACTGCGCCTGGCACTGCGACGACGGCTGATGTCGCTGCGACCGCGACGGGCACTGCGTGGACGGCAGGTGTCACTGAGATTGCGACTAAACTGCGGATTTGGAGTGATTTATTCTTAGAACATTTTTTTTAAGCGCAGCTGTGTAGCCCAACGTTTGACATTTACAATATCCAATTAAATGTGAAAATTTCCCGCGAGTAATTCCGAATGTATTAATCCTAACATTGCATCGGCGAATGTCAAAACATTTTCCACTACACCGGCCGTAAAAGGGTGCAACATCAGTACATATGGAGGACAGACTCGTAACATATTTGGAAATCTGATGGAAAATTTAATATAGGTTAATACAGTTCGCACGTTATGAAAATTACATATTATGCAACGCTATTTTTTAAAACATGTAATTGACATACTGTAAAACAATAATTTTAACATTGTGTAACGATGTAAATGAATACATTTGATTTATTTCGAGTGTTAATTTTTAATGTCTATATTCGTACGCAATAAGCACACTATAAATAGCATACCGAGTCTAAGAAATGCTCTATGAGCGGCGGGTATTGCTAAAGGCAAATTGACTTAACGCTTGTGAATTAATTTATCCTTGTCTCAAAGGTCAGTGTGATGTAAGAATTTCTGAGCTTTAAACTATTTCTGCAAGGAACTTAACTTTGGGAAGGAATGTACCAGTTACCAAATACCCTAGCTGCCGTGTATCCACAGATACCCAATGTATTTATTGATATACCATCTACGCATTATTTTCTGTTTTCTCTCTTAATGTTTTTAGGTCATCCTTTAAGAAACTAGTCAGTCATGTGGCGGATAAGTGTGGGTTTTAAAATTATTTATGTAGAAAGTTCAGTTCACAATTACCATAGACTCCGAAAATGTGTTTAAATATATTTATTGTTTATAATTATATCATAAAACTCCACACTATACTCGGAACCAGTCAAATTTCTGTGCAGAGGTTGGCTTTTTATAGACAATTGGTCACGCGCCTTAAATACAAGACCAAGCGTTGTTCAATACCGATGCCGTTGGATTTTAAGCTTTCCTTTTTTAGTTTGAATGTATTTTCGTGTCACATTGCCTGCACCAAGGTATGAAATTACAAAACCCCAAATCTCTTATGGTTTTTAATCTGGTACAGTAAGACAGCACTTGGGCGCTCCGTGTTAGAGAGCATTTGATTGCAACAACGGTTTGTGATACAAATTTGAAAGAAATATTTCTATATCGGGTTAAAGCTACATCATGTTTCTGTGTGAATGTCATCAACATTGTCAGTGTAACATTATATAAATATCATAGACAGTATAGTAAATATTAAAACCAGAGGAGAGTGATATTAACCGAGGCAGAAGGCCTAAACTCAGGTGTACACTCTTGGAACATGCATGTACAAGAAAGCCAACTGATAATGGGACTAAAGTGTAAACTCGTGTAAGATGCACGTAATGGAAAGCCAACTGAAAATGGGATTCAAGTGTAGACTCTTGGAACATGCATGTGATGGAAAGCCAATTGAAAATGGGACTTTTAGAACATTATGTAATGGGAAGCCAACTGATAATGCGGCTAAAGTGTAGACTGTTAGAACATGCATGTGATGGGAAGCCAACTAAAAATAGGACTCAAGTGTAGACTTGGAACAGGCATGTAATGGGAAGCTACATGAAAATGGGACACAGGTAAAGACTCTTGGAACATACATGTGATGTGAAGCCAACTGATAATAGAACTCAAGTGTAGACTCTTAGAACATGCATGTAATGGGAAGCCAACTGATAATGGGACCCAAGTAAAGACTCTTGAAACATGCATGAATGGGAAACAAACTGAAAATGGGACTAAAGTAGACTTTTGGAACATGCATGCGATGGGAAGCCAACTGATAGTGGGTCTCATGTGTAGACTATTGAAACTTGCAGTTGATTTAAAGCCAACTGACAATGGGACTGAAGTGTAGACTATTGAAACATGAATGTGCTGTGAAGCCAACTGATAATGGGACTGAAGTGTAGAATATTGGAACAAGCATTGTAATAGAAATCCCACTGATAATTGGATGCAAGTGTAGACTCTTTGAACATGCATGTAATAGGAAGCCAACTGATAATTTGGGCTCAAGAGAAGACTCTTAGAACATGCATGTAATGAGAAGCAAACTGATAATGGGACTCAAAGACTATTGCAACATGCATGTAATGGGAAGCCAACTGAAAATGGGACTCAAGTAAAGACTCTTGGAACATGCATGCGAAGAGAAGCCAACTGATAATGGGACTCATATGTAGACTATTGGAACATGCATGTGATGTGAAGCCAACTGATAATGGGACTCAAGAGCAGACTTTTGGAACATGCATGTAATGCCACCTGATAATGGGACTCAGGTGTAGACTCTTGGAACATGCATGTGATAGGAAGCCAACTGATAATGGGACTCAAGTGCAGACTATTGGAATATGCATGTGATGTGAGGCCAACTAATAATGGGACTCAAGTGCAGACTATTGGAACATGCATGTGATGTGAAGCTAACTGATAATGGGACTGAAGTGTAGATTATTGGAACATGCATGTAATGTGAAGCCAACTGATAATGGGACTGAAGTGTAGATTATTGGAACATGCATGTAATGTGAAGCCAACTGATAATGGGACTCGAGTGTAGACTACTGGAACATGCATGTGATGTGAAGCCAACTGAAAATGAGACTCAAGTGTAGACACTTCGAAGATGCATGTGATGGGAAGCAGACTGTTAATGGGACACAAGTGTAGACTCTTGAAACATGCATGTAATGGGAAGCCACCTGATAATGGGACTCAGGAGTAGACTCTTGGAACATGCATGTGATGGAAACCAACTGAAAATGGGACTCAAGTGTAGGCGCTTTTAACATGCATGTGATGGGAAGCCACTTGATAATGGGACTCAAGAGTAGACTCTTGGAACATGCATGTGATGGAAACCAACTGAAAATGGGACTCAAGTGTAGGCGCTTTTAACATGCATGTGATGGGAAGCCAACTGATAATGGGACTCAAGAGCAGACTCTTGGAATATGCATGTGATGGAAACCAACTGATAATGGGACTCAAGTGAAGGCTCTTGTAACATGCATGTGATGGGAAGCCAACTTATAATGGGACCTGATCTGTTACTGTGTTGAAAATATTACATTGAAGAACAAGCAGAATCAGGACAAAGCTAATATGAACAACATGTATGTTAAATTCAGAGACCATTATGGTCAGTAAGTAAGACATATTTATAAGTTGTTGTTTTTTAATTCTATTTTGGTTTTCAATCAAAACATAGTCATAACAAATTTCAACAGGTGTCAGCGTCTGGTCTTCTGTTTTGTCACGCAATACTGAAGGTAGGTCTCTAAAACAAATATTGTCTCGTCCAGTTGCAGTTCACACTGATCCAGCCTGAAGCAGAGGGATGCATCGTTATCAGTATAGCAATATACCAATACATGTCATTTAGTTTGCATTGCAATTCGTTACGTACATATCAGTATTGCTGTAGCAATATACCAATACATGTCATTTAGTTTGCATTGCAAGTCGTTACGTACATATCAGTATTGCTGTAGCAATATACCAATACATGTCATTTAGTTTGCATTGCAATTCGTTACGTACATATCAGTATTGCTGTAGCAATATACCAATACATGTCGTTTAGTTTGCATTGCAATTCGTTACGTACATATCAGTATTGCTGTAGCAATATACCAATACATGTCATTTAGTTTGCATTGCAATTCGTTACGTACATATCAGTATTGCTGTAGCAATATACCAATACATGTCGTTTAGTTTGCATTGCAATTCGTTACGTACATATCAGTATTGCTGTAGCAATATACCAATACATGTCATTTAGTTTGCATTGCAATTCGTTACGTACATATCAGTATTGCTGTAGCAATATACCAATACATGTCATTTAGTTTGCATTGCAATTCGTTACGTACATATCAGTATTGCTGTAGCAATATACCAATACATGTCATTTAGTTTGCATTGCAATTCGTTACGTACATATCAGTATTGCTGTAGCAATATACCAATACATGTCATTTAGTTTGCATTGCAATTCGTTACGTACATACCAGTATTGTAATAAAATGCGCTTTTTGAAATAGCATAGATCTGTTTCCACCACAATCAAAGCAATTCAGTCCATTTCTAGTAATATAATAATCGATTAAAATCTAAGTGTTGTAACTATAGTACAAATAGATTTAAGGTTACAATCAAGTTCACTAAGTAACATTATATTCACTGGCAGAGTAACAGAAAGTGTCATGGGCAATGAAATTATAGTACAAGGTAAGAGTGTTCCTGATTGTACACAGTGATTTATAAGACAGGCAAAATAAAAACAGTGCATTTAACTGTTAAGATACCAACTCACTTTGTGTATCTAAAAACGCAAGGTGAATGGTTGATGTTTTTGTGCCAAAATGAAACATAGCATTTTATTCATCCCAACATTTTTAGATAGTTTTGAAGAAAATAAATGACAGAATAATAATAACTAAACCAAAAATCCTATATGCTGACATTAATAATGAAAAGCAACAATATCACGTCATTAGGCAGCACTTGATACATGTAGCTTTATAGAACAATCTTGCAGTTAAAAGAATATGCAAAGGCCATAAACGGCAGAATAACATCACATTATATGCATGGTTTTCATGCAATTTCATAACTCACATATTGATCATGTGCTTGACACATAAGTAAACATAATAGCATTATAGGCAGTTTTGATATGGCAATAACTCACATATTGACCATGTTCTTGACGCATGCCTAAACACAAGAGAATTATAGACAGTTTTGATATGGCAATAACTCACACATTCAGCACGTGTTTGGCGCATACATGTACATAATAGCATTATAGGCAGTTTTGATATGGCAATAACTCATATATTTAATTTGTGCTTGACACATGCCTAAAGTAATAGTATTACAGGCAGTTTTGTTATGGTAATAACTCACATATTGAGCATGTGCTTGACTCTCTTGAGCTGTGTTTTCTCGGCTGGCGTGATGGACTGGAGAATCTCCTCCTTCTGTTCGGCATCTCCCCCGCTCCGCTCCAGGTTAGCGATGATCGCCTCCGCTCTTTCCTCCTTCTCCATCAGACGTCTGCAAAGGTAGCCAGAAATAGGAAGGATTTTTCTAACTTCAGAAATTAAAGTAATTTTGAACCAGTGATTCGATGGTGGTTGTGTTTTATTTATGAAGTTTCTGTTTCATTTGTACTTGTTCCTGGGCTACCAGTAAGTAAGTTCCATATATTTAAACGACTGGTTTAAACAGAGGGTAATAATGGTCAAATTTATAAAATTGTCTTGTTTATGGTAATATGGTTACTGAATAGATAAAATTGAACAGCATTAAACATATATGCCTTTGATAATATAGTAGAATAAAACAAGAGCTGTTTGTAAAACAGTTATGCCCCCTCTAGGTTAAAAGGCTAAAAAGGCTTATTTTAGCTAAGCAAGGGCCATAACTCCACAGTTACTTGGACATTCTGGTTGATGATCAAACTTAACCGAGATAATACGCCCACAAAGATTTTCACCAAGATCAGCTATGAACTGTTGGACTTAAAGAATGGAAAGGGCTAAAAAGGCCAAGTTTAGATAATTCAAGGGCCATAACTCCAAAATTCCTGAGGAAATTTTGCTGATTATCAAACTTGACAAACAGGTTTATTATTTTATTAGTTTATTACAAACATTTTCATGAACTCTGATGAAGATCTGATGAAAACCGTTGGACTTGAAGAGCTGAAACGGGTAAAAAGGCCAGTAGATAATTCAAGAGCCATAACTACACAATTCCTGGGGAGACTTGGCTGATAATTGAACCTGACCTAGATATCATTATTACAAACATTTTTCATGAAATTTAGTGAATATCAGATGAAAACTGATGGACATAGAGAGCGGAAACGGCTAAAAAGGCAATTTTAGATAATTCAAGGGCCATAACTCTGAAATTGCTGTGGCGAATTGGCTGATTATTGAACTTAACCTAGATATTATGCCAACAAACATTTTCATGCAGTTTAGTGAAAATCGGATGAAAACTCTTGAACTTAGAGAGCGGAAACAAAAGTAGTCTTCCGACAGACAGACCGACCGACATTAGCAAACCAATATACCCCGCCATCTTCGATGGGGGGCATAATTATCAACAAGTAATGGTACCGGTTTTCTCGTGTTTCCACTTCTCTTTTCACTATTGTATTCATAAGTGCCTGCAAATGAGAAAAACATGTAAATTAACTTTTGTGCCATGAGACAATAATTACATATTGCACTCTGTCTACCATTTGTTACCAAGTAATGTTTTACAGATTTTGTTGTATGTCATATTGACAACTTTTTAAATATATTGTCAATCTGGTAAATAAAACCTGTATGGTAAAAATAAGTGTCAATCTGGTAAATAAAACCTGTATGTTAAAAATAAGCTATGTAGTATCGATATATTACAATAAATTTTGTAAATATTTTTTATATGGTAATTTCAAAATATCTATGTAAAACAAAAAGTGTCTCCAAAAACATATTTTCTAAATGAGTACCTAGTTACCTTCATTGAACGTTCCAGAAGCATGCGTGCAACTTGCCCCAGGTTTACCCGAAAAAGGTAGAACGTTCTTGCCGGAGCATGGTCCGCAGTCTTAGATATCTCCTATCAGAAACAACAACATGCAATGTACATCTATTAAGAATGATAGGCAAATACTAAATCAGCTAAACATGGTATTGTAAGGTCTAAAAACCTGAACCATGTAGCTTGTCATCTTCTTGGTCTTGTACATATTCCACTATTGAATAATGTAGAACATTTAAAAAAAATAACTGTCCATCTTGATTGTTTTTAAAACCTGGGTACTTTGAGATGCACCGATTATCTTTGATGATGCTATGTTTGTCACAAGGAAGGCCTTTCTCCATTAAGATGTTTGGCCTAATTATGTGTGCAAGTGGACCTATTTATGTGTAGCAAGTGGAACTATTTATGTGTAGCAAGTGGAATACAATATAACCGTCCTTTCAAAGAAGCGGTGAAGACAATCTGTCATACAATCAGCTGGTTTGACACATCCAGTCAGGGAAGTGGGAAAGATGCGAGTACACTTAATGTGATATTACTATAGTGTTACTAGCAAACATGTTTAATAGGATTTCTTAAAGCCACAGTCCATCGAATATAATTAAAAACATAATAAACTGGCAAAAGTTCTAATTAAAGTTAATGACATTCATTCGACTGAAAACAGTTTTTTAATTACAAAGTGCACTATATACTGTGATATGTTCGTAAATGCTTGGTATGAACTGAATATTCAACAATGTACATGCTGACTTACTCCAGAGGCATCACCACCTACAGTTGCATATCATACAGAAAATATAAGATAACAAGTTACCCAAACGTTATTATTGCACCGATTTCCATGCGTTTTTTGTTTGTTTTTTTATTTGTAAGATGTCCATCAAATACAATTCCTGCAAGATTTTTATTAACATATATCTGGACTGCTGCTTTAACTAGAATTGTCACATGAGTGACGGATATATCCCCAATATATGGCCTTGTCACAAAACTGTGGCATCCATTCGAAAGAAATGGACAGAGAGAAAATGCTTTTGTATTTGGAAAAATTTAATTACAATTGGAGCCATAACTCTGTCAACATTAAGTGGTTTGTAACCAAAGTTGAACCAGATATGTATTTTATAATGTTACATCTATGTACCAAAAATAATTTACATATTTGAAGCCTTTCATGAGTTATTGTCCATGTTTTTCGGGAATTTAAGTCAAAAGGAAACCATAACTGTGTCAAAATTTATTCGAACTTGACCTGTATTTTATGATGCTACACATGTGTACCAATAATTATTTAAATATGTCAAGCCATTGTTGAGTTATCGTCAGGAAACCATGTTTTTATGGAATTTAAGTCAAACAAAGGGCCATAACTCTGTCAAAATTTAGTGGTTTGTAATCAAAGTCGAACTTGGCCCATATTTTATGATGCTACACTTGTATACCAAGAATTATTTGAATATGTCAAGCCTTTCTTGAGTAATCATCCGGAAACCATGTTTTTAGGGAATTTTAAGGTGAAAAGGGGACATAACTCTGTCAAAATTTAGTGGTTTGTAACCAACATCGAACTTGACCTGTATTCTATGATGTAACACAAAAACCAACAGACCGACAAGCTCACTCCTATATAGCCCCCCCCCCCACAAACTTCGTTTGTGGGGGTATAATTATTAGTTACAGTAACTGTGTTGTACAGAAGTTTTTGTGATTACTTACTGTAATCGTTATAAAGTTCTGAGCAAACATGTTATAGAGGAGTTCTTTGGCTTCTTTAGCAGGTATCATGGCAAGCTCTTCTATCTGAAAGTTGTAATACACATTTTAGAACAAGTGAACTCCCAGAATGTTAGTACATACACAATGTATGACGATAAACAAAATATTTAATCAATTCCAAATGTCAAACAGATAAACCTTGATCCGAAATGTTGATACCGTTAATCTTACTTTGATGCCGAGTTAAAAGTATTAAACTCAAACTACATACATAAAATAAAATACTGCTAATGCAAATGAATGTACATTCAAAAGTTTTACATGTTGAAAATGAGAATGAGATAAGTACCTGTTTCTGTTCCAGATGTTTTTTGAGGATCAGGACTCGGAAAATTCTTAAACTTTTTGAGCCAAACCTGGGGCAGTAATATGTATTAGAAGTAAAATCCATGTAGTAAACATTTGGAGTGTAGATTAATTAAAAATTTTGATAAATAATTGACTAATTTAGTTCTTCAATGAACCTGATTCTTTAACAAAATGGAAGATAAAGTATATAAATGTGCATTTTTATCAATTTCCAACCCTTTATGATTTCTATTGACAAACATTTTTTGCTTTATGGTTTTATATTATGTTATGCATAAACTTAACTCCATCGTTTATCAAATACTATTAACATGACTCATTGTTAACCTGACAAAAATGCTAAACAAGAGCTGTTTGTAAAACAGTTATGACCCCTCTAGGTTAAAAGCAATCTTTTAAAAAGCAAATTTGGTGATGATCGGATGACAACTGTTAGGCATAGGGAGTGGAAACTGCTAAAAAGGCCAATTTTAGATAAATCAAAGGCCATAACTCTGCAGTTCCTGGGTTGCTTTGGTTGATCATCGAACATGGCTAAGATATTATAACCCCAAACATTTTCATCAAGTCTGGTGAAGATTAGATGAAAATTGTTTGGCTTGGAGAGCGGCCATAACTCCACAAGTCCTGTGGCGATTTGGCTGATTATCAAACCTGCCCGAGATATTATGCCCACAAACATTTTCAGCAAGTTTGGTGATGATCGAATGAAAACTGTTGCACTTACAAAGCGGAAACGGCTAAAAAGGCTAATTTTATATAAGAGCCATTACTCTACAATTTCTGGAGCGATTTGGCTGACTATCGAACTTGGCCGAGTATTATGCTGAGAAAACATTTTCATAAATTTTGGTTAAGATCATATGAAAACTCTTAGACTTAGAGAGTGGAAACGAAAGTGGTCTACTGACCGACCAACATTAGCAAACCAATATACCCTGCCATCTTTGATGGGGTCATAAAAATGGTCATCTATCACAACTGATTCCAGCTGCCTTACCGCTCCTGAATGACTGACTCAACATGTGCCTGACAGAGTGTGGTAATGGCTTTCATCATATCTGAGTTTGGTCAAGGAATAATAATAATGGACACTTTAAGAGATTATTTAACAGATTAGTTTTGATTAACTGTTGGTCATTGGCTAATTAACAACTGTTTGGAGTTCTGATGCATAGGAATTAAATCTGAAGGGCTTTAGGCAGAGTGGTTTAAATACTCTGTGTTAATACGACAAACTGCTGTTTATTTACAGATAAACGTTAATGCGAATATTAGTTTGATTTTAACATGACCTGACAACAAATTCTGCTTCTACAATGCAAAACTATTTTTTTCAAGTTTAAAAACTATTTTTTATGTAGTTTATAGGAAATGTTGTTCTTTAGTTGTCTATAGAAAACTCTGCGTGTGTCATTAAAATTACTGTTATTTATAAATTCCACATTCTGTACTAATTGTGAATTTGTATCAATTATACATGGTTGCCAATTTTGTCAGTAATTTTACGAAAACATGCCCACTCATGACTGTATAAAATGAATATTAACAAAATATGTATAACAAAGAATGTACAGTATTTTAATGAATAAACAAACTTCTGCAATAGGTTTTGTCCAGGATGGAATTCACCAAAGGATACTAATTATGTACATGCCTCCACCACTGTCCCCAATTTTGTTCACAAATCCAGTCTGAAAGCAAGAACATAGCCAGTTACTATTTTGAATCATGTATGCTTATCAAAAGCAGCAGAAATATATATCACGTACATCAAATAAACATTGACAGTATATTAGTTTTTTGTGAACTTTGCAAGCACTGCTATTGACCAACTGTTTCAAATGATTTTGGTGCACTATTTTCATCTGTAACATGTGAAACAATATGTATTAAAAGAAAGATTCAATAAGCATGATATTCTTTTTTATTAAAATTTATTTTAGCCCTGTAACAGATCAGTACACACATACTGATAATATGACTAAACACATCACTGTTGTATTTTAACAATATATGTACAAGGTTAATATGATAGCAGTATAGCAAAATGCTGACCAATTGTAGAGCTTTTAAGAACACAACATACGATAATTAAGTTACCGAATCATCTGCCATTACTGTCAGGTATTGTTCACAGATCTGTTTTGAGATTTTCAAGTCCTTGGGTATAGCCTGGAATATCTACAACAAACATGTGTCACTTCAATATCTTAACATACAGATGCTAACAAAGTATACCAGTAATCCTAGAGTTGGCAAAATTATAGCATCCTTTTGCATCATTGAACAAAACTTAACAGCATTTTTTTCTTCCTTTTTTTTAAATTATTAAAGAATAATTTAAAAGCAAACATTTATTTTGTCATATGGTCATGTGCTAGTGACAGATATATGTTGATACTTTCCAGCAACAACATGACTTATCAAAGGCTCCTTCAACTCAACTTCAAGTATGATGCATATTTAAATTTGAATAAATAGGGAGAAATATTTACAATTTGCAACAAAATCAAATAATTAAAATTAACATTGTGATATCTAATCAATAAGCAACATTATAAATAAGCAACCACTAATTTCACACCAAAGCAGTTGTGCGGTCAGTGATTTTTTAAAGCCAATTTAGGGCCAAAATAGGGCTTCATTTCTGAAGCTCTGGAGTATATATGAGGTGTGTCGTGGGAAAACCGGGCCTTATGCATTTGCATAAAGTGTTGTCCCCGATCAGTCTGTGCAGTCCGCACAGGCTAATCCGGGACGACACTTCGCCTACAGTGGATTTATGTTTAGAAGAGACTTCTTTGAAACAGAAAATACCATAAAAGTGGAAAGTGCCGTCCTGGATCAGCCTGTGCGGACTGCACAGGCTAATCTGGAACGACACTTTACACACATGCATTAAGACCGGTTTTCCCACGACGCGCCTAATATTTATCCACTAAAATCTCCAAATTTCCCCTTGATGTCTTAAGTGGTTACATGATAAAGAAACCAACATAATTACTATCATGTTCATTTTAAAACAGAGAGAAAAAGTTTGTAAATTGATTGCATAACTGGAGATAGAAGCGATATAAAATAAATCTTGATAAAATAATTGTTTCTTTAATTTGTAAATTTTTGTAATT
Organism: Congeria kusceri; assembly: GCA_027627225.1. Classification (NCBI taxonomy): domain Eukaryota; kingdom Metazoa; phylum Mollusca; class Bivalvia; order Myida; family Dreissenidae; genus Congeria; species Congeria kusceri. The sequence goes on from CM051025.1 coordinate 92,652,724, forward strand.
TCCCCATATGCCACTGATTTTCCCGTACTGATGGGCAATTCCACCATTCACCTAACCGCTAGAAAAACCCCACTGAGTCATGATATTTTTAGAAAAAGTTCAATGTAGTTATCAATTTGGCTAGAACTTCAGGCTGCACGAGTACCTCATTGAAAGAGATGGGGTTGGATGTCAGAGCAAGGTCATCTGTCATCACCTCGTTCAGTCTTAACATGGTCTGCAGAATCTGACCTGCCTGCTGGAACAGACATAAACTCGTGGTTTAATTCAAGGTTCATACAAAATTACAGATGTTCTGAAAAAATTCAAGCACTTTTAAAGCCCTTTAAAGGACAGAAAGTCCAAATTCAAGCACTTTTTTAGTTTGCTGTATGTACATTTATGACAGGTTGGACTGCTATATCGACCATATTTAAGCTGTTTAAATTGTCTCTTGCTTGAGACTTATCTTGACCCAGTGCTCATTCAAACGGAGATATTGAACCACCTATAAGAACTTAGTGGGACATGTTCTTATTATTTGCAGGCATATAAAATCAATACTTTGTTGTCATAGAAAGTGTTTATCGATTTATTTCATTTCTTAACATATGTTTAAACAATTTTAAAGCACAAAATAAGCATTATTTAATTCTCAAGGTGTAATTAAGCATGTTAAAGCACTCTCGGTCTATTCTAAGCAAGTCGCAGCTTGAAATTCAATTTTAAATTCAAGGATCCATAAGAACCATTTTACAACTTCTGAAAATAAATTTTCTCCCTTGCCATGCACACAACTTTGTTAAAAACACCCTTTGACCAATACTTTGCAGTTACAACAAATTCTTCCTTAAGCCAACATTCACAAACTATGTGGAAATAAGTTTTGCAGTACATTACAGTAATGATTACGGACCAGAACAGCTGCAATTTTTTAAATCTGCACATATTCAGAATTAGGGAAATAATCAATACTGAGAAGTGTTTTACCTTACAAATGGAAGGAAATGAAAATTAGGCAAAAGAATATTGATTTAAGTACTGTAAACATACTTCTCATAAAATCATATTAAAATACAGAAAGACTGATGACTAAAGCTGAAATAGATGTTACATGCAAGATCTGATAATAGTTCATGCTAATATCATTATAAAACACACCTCATCTATTTTACAACAAATGGCTTTAAGAAGAAGCTGGTCAGTGAAATATCGATGAAATCTCTTGTTGTTGATTTTCCAGTAGATCTGGTCATCTTCCTTAAATAAAAAATAATAATTTAAGGATGAAAGTACATTGTATTGCAATAAATGATACGAGTATTTTTTTTTTCATTTAAATAAGATGCTGAGATAAATATGTTGAAAGCATAATTTAAATACTGATGGCATTTGGCTGACAAGTGACAACCACTGATACGAGTGAGTTGAACATGAACATGGGCATAAGGCTTAAAAACAAAAATCTTACTACTGATGTTCCGCCCTCAGTTTTTATTTTCTTGTTTGCAGGCTGCACTTCTTCATCCATTGGCATCTTTCTCTTCCTGCTTCCTAAAACACAGAATACTGCAAAACCAATATTAATCATCCGACACTTAGTACTAGTAGAGTTTGTAGGCGAGCTCATCCACAATTTTGCATACATTCAGAATTCCATTTATGCATAATGATTTAAAATCACAAATAAGAGGTGCAAGTTCAATAGATATTCACATTTTGCATTACACAATTTTAAGATCCCATGAATACTATGAATACTATGTTTTTCACCAATACCTGAAGTTTTATGTAAACAAAATAAAAATAATTTACAGTAATAGTGTTTACCTGTACTTTTAATCTGCCATGATCTGCTAAAATACATATCAAATGATGTACTGGGCTCAGTTGCTCAAAACTTTAATGGCCAATTAAGCTAACAGCCTGTTAACTTAAGATTTAAATAAAGCAAATACTACAAGCTACTTGTTTATCAAACATTTGGTACATTATTAAGCATAACATTTTGTATAGAATACACCTGCAGTTAAAAATTTTCATAACGTTTCATTAACATAAATAAATCAATCCAAAATTTAACGGCTGTTAGCTTAACTCGCCGTTAAAGTTTTCAGCAACTCGCCTCAGGTGTATTTAGAAATGCATACCTTTGCCTAGAACAAAAACCTATTCATGTTTGCAAATTACAAGATGTATTACCAGGTTGAAAGGGAGGCACAGTGTACAACTTTGCAGCATCACATTCATCCATCTCTTCTGGCCGCAAATCCTCCATGGGATTAACGCACTGCTGGATGAAGTGGGTATTGGCCAGGGCCTTGAATTTCTCATACACAACACTGGCACCAATCTTAGGGTGTCCTTTCATGAAACGAGAGAAATTTCTCATACACAACACTGGCACCAATCTTAGGGTGTCCTTTCATGAAACGAGAGAAATTTCAACTGAAAAACATTGACCAGTTTGTCATTTCTAATTAGTGGATGTAAAATGTGTGATAATAATCTTGATGTACATTCTTTAATAAACAAATCAACACAATTTGTCATTTCTTTATAGTTGTGGACTGGTCATTGGTGTCATTATATCACAAGGTATTCTGTTGAACAAGCACAAACGACATATCTTTAAAAGGTATTTACCAGTAATTATTATTTTATTACTTTTTTTTTTTAAATTACAGGTAAAACAAGCAACTCGTAAAGTAAACTTGGATTGATTTAGCAAATAAATACACATGCATACCTGCATTTTCTAGAGCTTCATTGAGTTTATCAGTTACATTTTCAACAACAGTTGACATAGTTATCTGCCCATTGTGGACAATATCCTCGATCAGAAGTTCTGCTGCATCTCCATACAAATTCTTTGCACAAAATATGTAGTGTGGAATGCGATTTCTCCACAGTATGGCATCATGATCCAGTGTGTATTCTGTCTGTCCTCGTTTGTTTTTTTGAAACGTCAACAAATTATTCTGTATCAGTATGGTTAGAACATGCTTTACCTGAAAAAAAATTAGCTTAAATTATAAGGTTTTATAAATAAAAATCTTACACAATTTGTGATGAGTAACAACTTACCATGGGCTTAGAGCAATAAGAAATGACCATCTGTGAAACTGATGGATACTGTCCTACAATTCGCTATGTTGGTTGACGGGAATGCAATGAGAAAGGCAGAGATGACCTGACAGTATGCACAATAATAGTGATGCTGTACATCAATTTTCATTCAATTTCAATTTGAGTCACTAGGTCAGGAGAACCAGCTTGTAAACAAAATTCTCAATTTTATAATAAATGGCCAATAACTCACTAAACAATACTTTATTTGTATAATAAATGGCCAATAACTCACTAAACAATACTTTATTTTTAAAATAAATGGCCAATAACTCACTAAACAAAACTTTATTTTTATAATAAATGGCCAATAACTCACTAAACAATACTTTATTTTCATAATAAATGGCCAATAACTCACTAAACAAAACTTTATTTTGATAATAAATGGCCAATAACTCACTAAACAAAACTTTATTTTTATAATAAATGGCCAATAACTCACTAAACAATACTTTATTTTTATAATAAATGACCAATAACTCACTAAACAATACTTTATTTTTATAATAAATGGCCAATAACTCACTAAACAATACTTTATTTTTATAATAAATGGCCAGTAACTCACTAAACAATACTTTCGCCAATAACTCACTAAACAATACTTTATTTTTATAATAAATGGTCAATAACTCACTAAACAATCATCAGAACCAGCTAATAATATTTGCATGTCCTCTTAGTAAGGCTGCTGCATATAAAGTTTAAATGAATCGAGTTATTGGTTCCAGGCCTCTGGTGCTTAAAAGAAAAAGCTAAATTCGCTGGAACGTCTCATCGCTGTAAGACCATTTATGAGGTGGAAACCTAAAAGTTTAAATTTTCATAAATTTCCATTATTTGCAAAAATAGAGTTATCTATCAACGTATTTTATATAAACTTGAACAACGCCAAAACTGATTAACATGAACTAAAATTTACCTTATATATGCATTTAATTCCGATTTAAACTTATGTATAAATCTATCACATGTATGTAGAAATTCCCAAAATTGCCGCCTCGCAGCGTGGCAGAATATCGATTAAAGTTTACACAGTGGAGGACAGCAAGATTATTTTAAAATACAATAGTGTGTAGGTTTAAATGGCTCAGGCATGCAAAATGAAAGTGTTTTCATACAAATATTCATGGAACATTAATTAGAAATGGTTTATCTGTCCAGGTATGTAACTTTTATTGCAATCCGTTGACAATAGGCCTTTCCCAAAACTAGGTGATCTCCCTTGGAAATTACCTCCTGTTATTGCAAATTCACATCCGCCATATTTGAAACCCGACTTCGGGCGACGTTTTCCCTAGCTTGCCATATATAGTATTATAGATCTAAGACCAAGCGGCTTTCAAAACTTGTAATGGAATTTTTTTAAACCATATGTTTTTGATTAAATATTATAAAAAACTCATAGAGGATATATCTTACAAAAATACATTATTAGAACTTAATGTAGTATCATTTTAAACTCATTACTAAGGCCACATGTCCGTATGACAGGTATCCGGAAAAACAGAAGTAGTCTCCTTGTCTCATTTTAAACGGTTGTTTTCCATACATAAATACCACCACATGTTCTCTCAATGGATACTTAGTTATCTGACTGAAGAGGAGGTCATAAACATACCAAAGCCACAAACCGCTGGGATCTTATCAAATTGCCCTTAGAACAATACCGCTAATCCATGCAATTGCGTAATGCATTAATGATAAAGATCTACATGCAGAGACAACCAACATGTCACACTTCGTCTCCATTGTTTGCTTCTCAAATTAAAGTTTATCTCACATTTTAAAATGTTGTTGTCTCCGTTGTTGTTCTTTGCCTATCACCCTATGAAATTTCGCCACCTTATTGAACAGAACAGAAGATAATTAAAAGCATTAAACACTTTGTCGAATTAATAAATTGGTTTAAATTGAAGAGTGAAATAATATAGCACAGCATTTAATTTTCAATTCTTCAGAATTGAAATGTGGTGAACATTTAATAGCTCATCGTGTTTTGTTTTTCTAAAACATACGGGAATTACCGTAGCTGCTGCGAGAATAAAATGTTGTCTGTGTACCATGATTCCAACAGAAATGAAGAAATAATCTCAGAGTTATATACATGAAGGAAAACTAAATACTTGATCAAACAGACTCAACAAGTATAAAATATTTATTCAAACGTATATTAGACTCTTCTGTTGGCTTAGTTAATTACTTACTCTGAATTGTGTAAACTTGTTTCAAAATGTATATATCTATTTCTGTTTTATTATAGATACTCACCCTATTATGCACATAATTATCACGACATATCTATTTCCTGGTGACATATAGACCCATTGGGTCGGGTGTTATTTGTTTCGTTGATTATATGAAGTTATCATGAACATTGTTTAAACACATGACACAATAATAAACAAATTACTTACATAATCTCTTTAATACAACATCAGTTATAACATTTAATGAGGAGTGACATCATCGTTAGTTATTGCAATATTGTGTTAACAGTAATTAAAAACGATATTTGTTTTGTTGCATATTTCAAGATTAAAGCGGAGCCTGTTCAAGCACCGTATAATATTTAGCACACAACAAGAATATCTGCAACGAAAAAAGCTTTAAAGTTAAACACAAATGTGTATGGAATTCAAATAAGAAGTTGCTGCCAAAGACATCGGAATTGCGCTCAAACTTTCTGTGATGATACCTTATTTTCATAATTTTAGTCGCCAGAAGAATGTTAGCTTAGAGATACTTACCAAAATCATTTTACTAAAAACAGCTTTTTATTTATTTTATTTAATAATGCAAATTTAATACATGATGAAGGCATAGGTTGTTTAGATACTGAAATAGCTATTTTTGTGTTTTGTTGCATAATAACCATTAAACGTACTGTGCACCATTTGTTTGTCAATCTGCAAAGAGTAGACAATATTGTTAAAAATCAAAATAATTATTTAATTAAATTGATAAATAAAGTACATGATGTATATTATATACGAATGTTGATATTTGTAAATTTATTTTTACGACATCAACACAAATTTAAGATTGAAAAAAAAATATATTGCATGTTTTTCGGTAAAAATCAATACGCTTATCCCGCCTTATAATCAATAAACGTTGCCCGAAGTGAACAGGGGATATCACTCGTGATTACGCAGGGGAAGAAACCTAGTTTCGGGACGTGAAAGTAACGATCAAAATCCTGTCGGAACAATATAGACTTGGAAGGAAAACTTTCCACCACAGAAATGGTTGCTCCCACATACAGCCCGTCAGCAAACATTGCCCATATAAAAAGTAGCTCAATGTTTGCATAGGGCTTACAAGTACAGCTACCTTAGTCCTAACTCAGTAACTGACCATGAAGGCATGAATACCTACCCGGTTGATAGGCACTTGTGCCTCAGAAGACATCTGACGAAGGTGACAGTCGCCTTTTAGTAGCAATATATCACACACTTTTTGAGTGAGGTCTCCAAAATGGTCATTTATAAGGTGGCTACAAATACTCGATTTGCAATTAAACATGGTATCTGAAAATGTGATGTAGACGACTGCAATAACAACCTTGCAATAAATATAACAAATACATATTTTCCGTCTCGACTGGTTTTATTCTAGAAGGTTACAAATAACCAATAAAATAATTAGTGTATTGTAGGTTCTGAAAAGTGCTAAATCGCGTATTATGTTTATTTGTTCCACTGTTTGTGATTTATGTTGTTTTATTTTGTTTACTTTGTTTGTAATTGCTGATGCCCATATAGGCCGAGTAATTTAATAAATGTGAAAAAATCATGTCCTATCAAATCTCACTGTTTTAGTTGATTTAGATTCTATTCTTGTCTTTACAAAAAAATCTAACGAAGCAAGATCATTTAAAAATCATATATATGTATGTTTTATCCTAAGCAGCGAAAATACCTGGAACAAACATTGACTACATCACCAAAAAGCTAATCGAACGCTAAGCTTTCTCAGACGATATCTCAAAGTTCGCTTGGGACAAGTAAAGTCCACTGCCTACCAGTAAAACTCTAGTCCATGACAGCTTGAGTACTGTTTACCCATATGGTCACCACACACAGATATTGTCATAAATCAGATTGAACGAGAAATCAGCTTGATTGGACTCTGCCCAAAGGGGAACCATACGCTGGGCTATACTGATATATTGACGTATTTACCAGTAACTTAATTATTCTTTATCACAATATAGTAAATAAGCAGGTCGCCATAACAGCAGATGATTGAATACATCGTAATTAAACAGAACAGAACAGAACATAAATGTTATTTTCACTTAAACAATACATGTTTATCGTGATATAAACAAATAATATACATAATTTAAGTATAGAACAAAGGTTTGGCAAGTTTGTCAATTTATAATAGATAAATATGGATGGACGTAATGACTAAAACCGATGCACAAGTATATTGTATTTAAATATACCTATCATGGAACACACTTAAAGAACCGTTATTTGGAGCATGCTTATCGATGTTTAGAACATAAGCCTATATTAATATAAATAATAGTAAATAACAGTACGAAGGAAAAACATCGATGCTTATACATGCAATTTGAAATTAAAAACCAAGAAGAAATTAACATTCCCGCACATACAGAAAACTTCTGGCGAATACAGATTATTATAAATACTGTACAATATCACCAGGCGCGGTTACAGGATTTGGAATTAGAAGGGGCGGACATATTCAGTACCTTCCAATATATACACCCATTTACACACATAAATCACATATTTTGCAAAAGCACGAGTTAATATGCAAAATATCATATTTCAGCTTTTTCCAAGATTCTATACGTTTACTTACCTTATGTGAAACATGACATGAAAATAAAACATATAAACTTGTATCATTCTTCCGTAACAAAGTACTTACCAGTTTTTAAAATTAAAAAGTTTGAACATTTTACGAATAGGGGTGGGGGCAGCGCTTCCGCCCCCTCTAAACCCGCTTATGATCATCAACCCAGTTCAGTAGTGCTGTTATAGCGGCACTGAACACATCCTCCTGTATTTACACATACTTTGCGTTAGATTCAAGATTTCGAGTACATCCGTCCGAAGTATTGTCAAACTTTTGGCTCTAGAGCATTGTTTGACATGGTATTTTATGTACCCATGATCGCTTGATTTCTTGACTTTGTCATTGGACATGTGCCGATGTTTGAGGACGGGGTCGACCCATCTCACTGAGGTACATTTGTGTTTGTTTGCCTAAGCTCTCACGTTTTTTCATATGTACCTTGCAAGTCTATTCTCTTGAATTATTATTTTTGTTATGTACACTCTATTTTTTTTAAGTTTGTCGTTATAACAGTAACCTTTTTTTTATTTATGTTCTTTTAACTGTGTGTGGCGCCTTGTAGGGTGTGTGGTTGGTGACTTATGTTACAGTACACCAGATCTGTTTCAAATTTGTTTTCATTGTGGAAACTCCTCCAGCTTTATGTTAAAGCCTTTCAAACTCTGTACATACTAATAATTCTCTCGTTTCTCTTCTTTACTCACTAATATAACAAAGGTCTTTAACGTTCATTTTGTATTAAACAGTGTACGATCTCAATATGTTCATGTTTCAACTTTATTTAATTCGTTAAAAAAAACATCATAATTTTCATTACCTAGTAACCAGTCCCAGAAACACCATCAATCTCACTAGCATATATTTGCCGATAAAATATTAACATTAAGTCTGAGAAAAGTATGCTTTTTTCGAAACATTTTAAATCAATTCACATTTTCAACAACTTAAATTTATTTTTTATACTTTGTGTGTAAAAGAGACTGTCATATATCGCCTCGGTAATTCCATAAATAATAAACTAATAATTTGTCAGAATTTTACCAGTATTAACGTTTTAGTCTAACAATGTTATACAAATGTTAAAATTTTTCACAAACTACATTATTCAAAAATCAAAATCAACCATTATGTTCGATAGAAATCATTACTGTTAATCAGAATTATCAGCATTTTAATTAAGAGCTGATATTTATGGACATGCAAAATAACCAAAAACAGTAACAGAAGTAATTATTATTATTAGGAAAAATAAACTCTAAATAAAAACACGAATATTTTTTTTGTCATGAAAAAACATTGATTGCAAACAAACTGTACATGTTGTTTAATACCGGTATGTATAGTCGGTTTAAAGTTTGTTGATAGTGAGGGGATCAACCATTATTGTAAATAGGGGGAATCATGGTTTTCTGTTTACAAACACGCTGTAATCGTCTGCAATTTAAATCGTTTATTTTACCTATTCGATTAGTCCATGTTTATAACGGTTCTTACTTGCATTTTTACGGACTGTGTTTCTGTAATTCACATATCGCGATATTGATAGATCTGTGTCCCATACGAATGTGATCATCATTGAACGTGACATAAAGAGCGACAACTCTAGATTTGATTGCTGTTCCTAGATTTTGTATATAGGTGTAATGTAACCGTTCACACAAAATAACCAGACTAAATTAATGTGAACAGTTGTTTTCATGAGTTTTCATTGTTCGTTAAATAAAGTCAATGTTTATAAATTTTGAGTAGAAATATTGGTAAATAATTTTGTAGATGGCGAGTGCTTCATTATCGCCAGGCCCCTGTGGTTCAGGTAACGGCATTTGTTTATCGATCTCACTTATTTGCATTGGTAAAAATCTGGGTCATCTGTCAGTGTCATCAATTGTTTATCCTTTTTTGTAATGTCACGTTTTCTTATAAAAATACAATGGTTCAGTATGTTGATCTTTAGTAAATTTTATCTGTACCACATTTTAAAATTTAAAATGCTCTTCTATTTCAATAATAGTGTAACCCTTATACAAAATGAAATGAGTCTTTATTGTAACAAGTTCATGTCTTGTTAATGATTTAATTAGCGCTGTGATAATGATCCACCACATTACCTTGCCAATGCTATGATAATGATTAGCAGTGATTTTTTTACCTAATATTGCGGTAGATGCAAAGTTTCAGTTTTTATCACATGTTATACCTTGTTTTCCATGTAATACAACCATTACAAATATTTCTGTCTTACACATGTGTAAGATAACATTTTGTGCATTTTCGATGGCTACATATTCTTTGACTGACCAATCAGATGACGTTATTTTGGTGAAATGACGTCAACATGAAATGACGTCACGTCAGTACTAAACTTGTTGGATTTTTGGATTTATCAACATGTTTGGTAAAATTAGAAGATTTTTGTTTCGTTTAAAAGCATGTGATAAAAAAGATCTGACACTCGTTATTTTATACCATATTTTATTGAACTCGTCCAGAAAATTCGTAAGTAAGCTCGCCAAAGGCTCGCTTACTAACAAAATTCCTGAACTCGTTTAAAGAAATATGGTATGAAATGACAACTCGTGTCAGATCCTATATATGTGTGTTCGCGGGACGGAACTCATGCATTTTGTAAATGGCGAGTCCTGTCCGGCCGTTTCGAAGCATTTTGTGTACGAGTGCTGTCATAATAGAGGGTAAAATTTTCCAGCGCACCGTTTCGTCTATTTTTATTACGACCATTCTCATTGGATAATCGATTTGCAAATAATCAATGGCAATAGTTGTCATGTTTCTAAACGTAATGGTGTGAAGGTAAAATAATATTTAATTTTTTGGGAAAGTTTTTTTAAAGTTCGTCTGCAACATCGGTCAGAAAAGAAAAATGACACATGACTAAACGCAATACTCCTGAAGTTAATTCTGGTCAGGTTCTACCAAAAACCGTCCGAAAAAAATATGTTAATAGAATAAAGATCGGGAGAAGTTGTTTAGTTGGTGAGCATATACAATGGAACTACACAATTTAATAACATGTACTGCACTTTGTGTATGGTGGCTAACAGGTGCAATGGTATGGTAAAAAATGCACACTGCACAAATTTTCAACATTCTACTTACTGTAGCTAGACATGCTTCTAAAAAAACACAATGTTAAAATTACTCTTTTTATAATATATAATAAAGATTTAATTTCATTATTGCCTTACTCATCTTATCAACTGACTGCTTATATTCCCATTTGAATAAATGAAAATTTTTGAGCTCACACATTTAACTTTGGGATTCATCGATTTTTATTCCAGCGAGTCCTAGGACTCATGGCTGTGAAATTGTAAAAAAATCACTGGATTTGCCACATTAACTTGTCTGTTCCCCTCATAATTATTAGGCAGAGTTAAATGCCCATAAGCTGAAATTAATATATTGATATTGGCATAGAGTAAAAATGAAAATATAGGAACATTGACAAGTGACGTCACGCGCACCTGCTATGTTTAGACTCCGCCATCTGGTTGGCAAAAGGTGGTTGGCATAACGTAGGCATATATAGATAGTGTTGAAAAAACATCAGTAAATATTCACAATAATTCAAAGTTTTAAAATATGTTGGCACATAATAATGTTATAATAAGACATATCTCATTATGAAACGTTTATTTCTATAATTATTCTCCAGAAAAACCTTGCCTGGCTATTCATTTTATTCCATTTTCATAAAAATAAAACGTTATCTAACTAATCTGAATGTGTATGTTTTCACCAATCCATCTTGTGCATATTTCACACCCTAACCATCGTTTAATAATTTAATCCGGCGTTTAATTGCCGCTTTGTTTAAGAACAACCCATTATCTCTTTATGATCAGATACTGCCCAGACAGTTACTAAATAACAACATGGTGTCATGTTTGATCCTAGTGCTCTAAACCACAGGTGGCAGACGTATGTCTGGTCATTTAACGAAAGTTATAATACTTCCATTGCAGACATTTTAATAGATGATTTTAACACCCAAAATACTGAATTTTTGCTCTTTTATTAAATATAATTTATTCTAAAAACGCTGCTCATTGAATTTTGTACATTGCTGGAACAGATGATCTTAGACGACAGATTTTTAATCCTGTTTAAGTATAAAATGTTTTATTGCTATTGAAACTCAATACAATTTTAAATATTGTGCAAATTTGCTATACAACATTTTATTCTTAAAACGGGTAAAAAAAACACTGTCTTAGATCTCCAGTTTCAGCAATGTATACATGAGCATCATTAAATAATTATAATTAATAACCATAGGGATGTTTGAATATAATACAACCTTGTTGAGATAAATAAAGACAATGACTTCAACTGTTAGATATTTATTAGTGTTAGATATTTAAATAGGAAGTTCAGTTTACATTCCTAATACTTGCTATTAAATTAACAACAGACACCGATGTTGTTTCTTTTTAGCTCACCTGAGCACGAAGTGCTCTGTGAGCTATTGGTATAGGGGACCTCTCCGGCGTCTTCCGTCGTCCTTATGCTGTCACCAATTTGGACCTTTATCGCGATAAAGACTACATTTTTTATTCAATCTTGACCAAACTTGCACAGTTTGTATATGACCAAGAACACCAGAGTTATTGTCCTTTTTTTGCCCCAAATACATCTATTCCTGAATAACTCACCTGGTAAAGGGAGGTAAATGCAGTATCAGGAAGATAAGTGCCCTAAGTGTGTTATTTCCCTTTAGGCTAGATACCAGTAATTCCAATTCCCATAGGGTCCCGTTATAAAACGGCAAACTTTCCAAGCATTTTTCTAGCATTTCCTTATATTTCAGATTGTGCAAGCCTGGTATTAATTTAAAGATCAATCTGTCCTCTTCCAAAATTTGCAAAAACAAAGATATGTCAGGTTACTTCTAAGAAAATGCATCTCACTTGAATGCAGGCACCGGTAGAAAACAGGGTTTCGGCAGTCATATTACGACAAAAGCCCCATACCACAGTAAACACACCCCAAAAGTTCACCTTTTAAGTTAGCCTCCAATGAAATGCACCAAAATGTTGCAGACACGCATAGGATATTAGAAATAACCACAAAAGGCATGTCTGAGATACCTAAATGGCTTTTATGCCAGAAGAGAAGAGGCACTACTTTTGAATGGACCATGGAGGGATACACAATGATTTACTGGTATCTATCCTTTAGGCACAGATATAACCCAGATATATCTCTCCGAGGTGCTTGACTCAGATCCTCCTGGTGGCTCAGCCACAGAGAGATGGGACCGCATCAGAGAGTCAGTACACAGCACTGCCATGAGGGTCTTTGGAAAAAAGCAGACAAAGAACGACGACTGGTTTGAGGCCAACTCCTCCATACTCACTCCAGCCGTAGAAGAACGCCGCAGAGCTCACCTGGAATACAAGCGATCCCCCAGCCAGAGGACTCTGCAGGTGTACAGATCTGCCAAGAGCAACGTACAGAGACTAGCAAGGCAATGTGCTAACGACTACTGGCTCCAGCTCTGCCAGAGCATCCAGTCAGCGGCTGATACTGGAAACATCAGGGGCATGTACGAAGGCATCAAGAAAGCCATGGGCCCACCTAAGAAGGTTACAGCGCCACTGAAGTCTGCCACGGGTGAGACCATCCAGGACAAGGGCAAGCAGATGGAGAGATGGGTGGAACACTATTCCGAACTATACTCCAGACAGAACCAAGTTACAGACGATGCCCTTGCTGCCATTGAAAGCCTCCCTCTCATGGCTGAACTGGACGAGAAACCCACTGTGGCAGAACTGAAGAAGGCCATTGAGAGCCTGTCCTCAGGGAAAGCGCCTGGGAAGGATGGCATACGACCAGAAGTCATCAAGTGCGGTGACAGTACACTGAGGAAACATCTGTACGACCTCCTCTGTCAGTGCTGGGAGGAAGGAGCAGTACCTCAGGACATGAGAGACGCCAACATCGTTACCTTGTACAAGAACAAGGGTGATAGAAGCGACTGTAACAACTACAGAGGAATATCTCTCCTGAGCATCGTAGGCAAAGTCTTCGCACGTGTCGTCCTGAACAGACTGCAGAAGCTTGCTGACAGAGTATACCCAGAGTCACAGTGCGGGTTCCGCTCGGAAAGATCAACCATTGACATGGTCTTCACCATCAGGCAACTGCAAGAGAAGTGCAGAGAGCAGCACAAGCCCCTCTTTCTGGCCTTCATAGACCTGACCAAGGCGTTCGACCTTGTCAGCAGGGATGGGCTCTTCACAGTCCTAGCAAAGATTGGCTGCCCACCGAGACTCCTGAGCATGATCAAGTCGTTCCATGACGACATGAAAGGCACAGTTCAATATGACGGCTTGACGTCAGATGCCTTCGACATCCGCAGTGGCGTCAAACAGGGCTGTGTCCTCGCTCCCACTCTCTTTGGCATCTTCTTTGCCGTTCTGCTGAAGCACGCCTTCGGATCATCGACCGAGGGTGTTTACCTCCACACTCGGTCAGACGGCCGACTGTTCAACCTGGCTCGCCTAAAAGCAAAGAGCAAGGTCCGGGAGGTAACCATCAGAGACATGCTGTTTGCAGATGACGCTGCTCTGGCCACCCACACAGAAGAAGAGCTACAGAGCCTGATGAACCGCTTCGCAAAGGCATGCGACGAGCTCAGCCTGACAATCAGCCTGAAGAAGACAAATGTGATGGCCCAAGATGCTGAACCACCTTGTATCACCATCAACGACTATGAACTAGAGGTCGCCAGCCAGTTCACATACCTTGGCTCCACAATCACAGACAATCTCTCACTGGAAGCAGAGATCAACAAGAGGATCGGCAAGGCATCCACAACCTTGGCCAGGTTGTCGCAAAGAGTGTGGAACAACAGCATGCTGTCGATAAACACCAAGATCAGTGTGTATCGTGCCTGCGTGCTAAGCACTCTCTTGTATGCCAGCGAAACCTGGTCTCTGTACTCCTCGCAGGAGAGGAGGCTGAGTGCCTTCCACATGCGCTGCCTCAGTCGCATACTCGGGATTACATGGAACGATCGTGTGACAAACAACGAGGTGCTGATGCGAGCCAAGATCCCCAGCATGGTCACTCTCCTCCGTCAGCGTCGCCTTCGATGGCTGGGCCATGTGCGTCGAATGGACGATGGCCGGATCCCCAAAGACATCCTCTACGCAGAGCTTGCCTCCGGCAAGAGAACAACGGGACGGCCACATCTCCGCTTCAAGGATGTCTGCAAGCGTGACCTGAAAGCACTCGACATTGACCTGAACACCTGGGAAGAGCTTGCTCAGGACAGATCCAGCTGGAGACACACTGTAACCACTGGACTGAAAGCTGGCGAGGCGAAACTCCGCCAGCTTGCAGATGACAAGCGAGCTCAGAGAAAGAGCAAGCAACTGCATCCTGCAGCAGACTCAACCTACAATTGCACCAAGTGCAACAGAGACTGTCACTCCCGTGTGGGTCTGTACAGCCACAGCAGACGCTGCATGACCAACTAAAACATATCCAAGGGGCGCCAATCCATTGTCTTCCGAGACTTAAGGATGCCAATGAATGAACCCAGATAGTGGAGTCTGCTTATCAGTAAAATCAATACATCACTCTGAGTCAACATGATACTTCTATTTTAGATCAGCATCATTACACATACATGTAGTAATCCATGTATAGCCAGCTGCTGAC
Organism: Congeria kusceri; assembly: GCA_027627225.1. NCBI lineage: Eukaryota > Metazoa > Mollusca > Bivalvia > Myida > Dreissenidae > Congeria > Congeria kusceri. The sequence continues at coordinate 92,668,363 of CM051025.1, forward strand.
CTATATTTTGGCTATGTGTGCAGCAGTAAATTGTTCCACTGTATATCTTGGCATCAAGTCAGGAAAAAGAAGTAAACAAAAACAAATAGCTAAAATTATTGTTGTCAACAAGCAATCAGAATATAGGATTAATATCATGTGATCTAGTGCCTGAAAGGGTTAATTATTTTCTGTAGTTTTTGGACTGTTTAGTTAGTAACTTATTCTGTATCATTTAATCATGTAACTTTTGGACTGACTTATATATTTAAATTGGGATTTTGGAAACTCTACTTATTATCTTACATGATTTTTGAAGCTGATTTATTATTTCTCCTTTATTGAAAAATACTTCTACACTGTTTTGACTCAAAATTGGTGTGATTATTAGTAATTTTTTACACAAATCACCTAAAAGTTTGTTTAGTTATTTATAATTTAATCTGACAATGTTGATAGGTGTATGGTTTTTAATGTTAACAATGAGTATTCCTATATAACATATAAATTTCCCTTTTCCTAAGAGTACATTTGGAAAGTTTGTCTCTGTGGGTGTCATTGACTCAAAATTATTAGTAAGTTTTTACGCAAAACAACTAAAAGGTTTTATAGTTATTTATAATTTAATCTGACAATGTTGATAGTTGTATGGTTGTTAATGTTAACAATAAGTATTTCTATGTAACCTAGAAAGTTCCTTCTTCTAAGAGTACATTTGGAAAGTTTCTTTGTTTGGATTTTTCACCTTATTTACCAGTAATTCAGTGATATAATGGCAGTCAGTTAACCTACTCACACTTTTTCTGGGCAAACTAAGCCGATGTAAGTGGTTTACCAGTACCAAGTGCACATACTTATGCCAGTAAATGACAACTGCCCTACTTTAATCAGTGGTAGGGGGAGGATGGCCGTATAAATTATTTAACGACCAATCCCCACACAAGTTATGTGGCCAGGCTAGGGCTCGAACTCAAGAACCCTTGATTGAGAGTATTGCGCTCTACCAACTGCGCTAGACAGGCTCGCAAAGCCAGAATAATCTACATGGTTTGATACATTTATATGGTGCCATTATGATGATACTGAGGAAGTTTTGGTAGAGTGTAGTAACTATAGAGTGTCACTAGGGAAAGATCTAGAGCAAAATAGCAGGGTGCTGTACCCTGCTCCTTTTTGGTTCCCCCCTGCTGCCCCTCTGGGCTGTTAAACACAGAAATGTTGAATATCTTGTAAAATTTAATTCTTTTTTGCAAATAGTCAATGACAAATGAATAGACTATGCTTAAAAACATCAACTACAAGCATTAGACTTACTAATACCCTGGATTTAGCATATTATTAGAAAATGTCAACAGACTGGTCTGGATGTCCACCGTGCTCCTTTTTAGCAGCACCCTGTACCTTTTGTAATCCTAGATCTTTCCCTAGTGTCACTGTATGTACCAGTTTCAAACCCGTAAGGGTTTATCATTGCTTATGGACTTGTTTGCAAAAACATTAAAAATAAAAATAAAATAGAAAAAAGCGAGCATCAGAAATAAAAATAAAAAATAAATTATTAAAAGTAAAAAAAATATTAATTTATTATAACTGCACCTAAATTGAAAAATATATTATTACAAGAAAGGTTAATCTAGAATTAGAAGTAAAGATATTTTTCCATATTGTAAGAGGTTTTTATAACTACTATTTGGATTTTCCAAGTTATATCTTTTTTGAAACAAATATCCCATCAATCTTAAATTTATAAACAATCTGGCCTAAATCAATGTAGAACGCATATTCTGTATTGTATTCTAGAACATTTTTTTTGCATAATGTGCAAGTAGTAGATCTACATTGTTGTTGATTCACATCGTTTTTAAGCTGAAATTATAAGAAAAAATATACAAGAACACAGTTGTTGTTGTTGTTTTTTTCAAATTTGGTACGAACCGCACTAGAAGAAAACATACAATCGTACCCATTTCGTACCCATGGAAAAATATGAAAATATACATATTTTAAACACGAATACTTTACATTCGTTGCATGAAACAACATATACAATTATATTGTTTATGATTAGAACGTATTTGTGTATAAAATGTTTTAAATGTGTTGCGTATATGAATTAATTGTTTTCGCATTTAGGGCACCTGCTAAATCCGTCCGATAATGGTTTCTGATATTATTTCATTATTTTATTTCATTATAATTTTTGTCAAAGGAATGTAACTGTATGATTTTAATTAATTATTATTTTTTTCTTTATGTTTTTGATAGCAACTTTAAAATACACAGCGGTCGCGCAACTTTACTACACAGCAGCCGCAACCACCATTGCTGTTTTTATTGTCCCTATCTAGACTGGTTTTCCCGTTTTTACAATAAAATATATGCGCAGAAAGCCAGAAAATATCGTCAATTTGTAAAGCAGTCTACTGGCACGCAAAAATTACTACGAAATGACGTTGTCTTAAATAGGTTACACAAGACCAATTTATTTTATAATTCGGGGAGCAGAGGTGGAAAATATAAAAAACTATACGATTCTGAATTTTATTTTTATTTGGGTTTTGCAATATTTAGGACCGGCGCTCCCGTAAATCGAAAAATATAAAAACTCTGGCCCTATATTGCGATTTCCAATACATCAGCCGTGGATCACACATTTTTGTTTTCATGTTCTTTAATTATTTTCTTATTACACCAACTGCCATAAATAAATGCCGCTTGGTCTGGATGTTCGTGCCTTTATCGCTACTTTGTCCAGTTAAACTTATGTTGTGCGACAAACTATAACCTGACCTGCGCAACTTTAAAATGTAAGTTGCGCGTCCCCAGCTTACATTGCATGTGCCACCCATGACAACGTGGGTGTTAAAAGTAACTGTAAGTCATAGACCTAAACGACAACAATATTCTCGAAACCGCATAACTGCTTTCGCGTTTTAGAGTTAATATAATGGTTTCGACAAACGAATGAGTAAAAATATGTGGCATAATTTTGTTGTTTTGTGCTACAAACTAATGGTTCTTAACTCATAAGTTCCATATTCACCTACAGGAGATCACTTTTTGGCTTACATAATCCTTTTAAGGTCAATGGTTAACCACTGATTGTCTTGCCCCAGTTCACAAGGTTTCTCCAAAGCTGTTGTGCAGCAGTACTTTGTAGTTTGTATTATTCATGCTCTTCCAAAGCCTACACAAAGAACCGTGGTAATTGGCCACTACTGAAATTTTCCGCATTTTGAAAATAGGCTGAAAATTGGCTGAACATCATATGTTGCCAGAAAGTTTCAAACACTGTTTAATTTAGATATGAATGGCTTGTTTGGAAATCCGCTTGTATAATATAATATGAATGTGACATTGTATAGGTCGTCATATGATTAGATGATCTTATATGAGGACGATCATGCACTTAAGTAAATTCTCATTAATTTGCGATGATTGCCAACAGTCAATTTACTCCTGTGACAAGTTTTGTCATACTAAACACTCTCAGTGAGGAATAAAACAACACCAGAAGCTACAGTTATTGTGTTCTGTTGGTTTCAATTTCATATAGAACTTTAGAAGAATATAGAAATTAAAATAATATCTATCTGCATTAACAATTTTTGCCTGATCAAACAAACATTATACAGATTACACCCATTAAGAAGTCTAGAGTAGCACAGTGATAGTCACAATTTTACTGTTTCTCCCAATTTTATTGTTGCAAGTAATGGAATTTTATGAAATTTTAAAACTTTCAGTTTTCCACCACGTAAATTGCCCTTCGGCGACGCTTTAACAGCGAATTTAGCCCAATCTAAAAAAGTAGCACTAGATTTGCATTAGATTTGCGTTAAATGTCTCATTTATTAGACTAAAGATCAGTAAAATACTGAGTTCAACCAATATATGACTATTTGTGGTAATTAATTAATTAAATTACCTACATTACTATTTTCCCAATTAGCCATATTTCATGACATGAAATTCTAGATCTGATGCCTGAATTTGCTGTTGGATGAAACTCCTTTTAATGACTGCAAAACGATATCTGACTGGCACCGTAGATCACAAATTTATGTGACAATTGCGCTAAACACCGGATACAATTGTTGATGCTGTAAAGTGTATCATCGTGTAGACTGTCAAATTAGCTTGACATTGGAAGCTCTTATTTGTATGAATGCTGGTCTTGACAACTAAAACAGCTATGTGATATTAAATATACTTGTCTTGCATTATGTGACATGTATGCAGAAAAAATGCTTTATTGAACCGAGGATATTATTTTTGTTGGAATATAACAACGGGCTGGCTAGCTCAGTTGGTAGAGCGATGGACTACAAATCAGATGATCGCGGGTTCGATTCCCAGCCCGGCCACATAATTTGTGTGGGGATTGGTCATGAAATTATTTCTGCGGCCATTCTCCCCCTACCTCTGATTCAAGTAGGGCAGTTGTCAGTTACTGGCATGCGTATGTGCACTCAGTACTGGTAAACCAGCTTACCCAGGAAAAGTGTGAGTAGGTTAACTGACCGCCGTTATATGACTGAAATACTGTTGAATACGGCGAAAAATCCAAATAAACAAACAAACAAACAAACAGAACATGAAACTGAATGTGCTTATGAAGTCCAGTGTTGAAGGCATGGATAAAATGGTTCTTAACTTTACCTTTGAAAACATTAGCTGACATTTGTATATGTGTAGCTAAAGGTTAATGTGTACTGTAAAACACAGTGTATAACACAGTCGACACAGTATTTAACACAATGTATAACACAGTGAACACAGTGTATAACACAGTGTATAACACAGTCAACACAGTGTATAACACAGTCAACTGTACAGTGTATAACACAGTCAACACAGTGTATAACACAGTCAACTGTACAGTGTATAACACAGTATTTAACACAGTGTATAACACAGTCAACTGTACAGTGTATAACACAGTATTTAACACAGTGTATAACACAGTCAACTGTACAGTGTATAACACAGTATTTAACACAGTGTATAACACAATCAACACAGTGTATAACACAGTCAACTGTACAGTGTATAACACAGTATTTAACACAGTGTATAACACAGTCAACTGTACAGTGTATAACACAGTCAACTGTACAGTGTATAACACAGTCAACTGTACAGTGTATAACACAGTCAACACAGTGTATAACACAGTCAACTGTACAGTGTATAACACAGTCAACACAGTGTATAACACAGTCAACTGTACAGTGTATAACACAGTATTTAACACAGTGTATAACACAGTCAACTGTACAGTGTATAACACAGTCAACACAGTGTATAACACAGTCAACTGTACAGTGTATAACACAGTCAACACAGTGTATAACACAGTCAACTGTACAGTGTATAACACAGTCAACTGTACAGTGTATAACACAGTCAACTGTACAGTGTATAACACAGTCAACAAAGTGTATAACACAGTCAACTGTACATTGTATAACACAGTCAACTGTACAGTGTATAACACAGTCAACTGTACAGTGTATAACACAGTCAACTGTACAGTGTATAACACAGTCAACTGTACAGTGTATAACACAGTCAACTGTACAGTGTATAACACAGTCAACTGTACAGTGTATAACACAGTCAACTGTACAGTGTATAACACAGTATTTAACACAGTGTATAACACAGTCAACACAGTGTATAACACAGTCATTTTACATAAACTTAAAACATGGATAGCCGCTATGCTGAACACAATGTACTGTACAATGACTCACAAAATGTGTGTACTCCTCCATGGAACTATAACCTATCTAGCTATAAACTCTACCATCTCCATCTCTACCTGATTTCTACCTGATTTAGTAACTACCTCTAACCCACCTGCATTTTCTTCTCCACCGTGGAATTACAATTCTGCATCTCCTACATATGGTAGCGTTTGTTTGGAAACAGAAACAATGAATGATTTTTTAGTTATAACATTAGAAGCTAAGAACCCATACATGCAATTAGTATAAATTTGGACATGACATGTTTTAACAACTGGAAATGATGTAATGGTGCAGCAGCGCATCTTTTTACTACGTGCACAGAAGCTGAACTTTGTTATCTCACACTTTTATGTCAAACTTCCGGATAAGTCAGAGTGGAACTAATTTCCTTCTTTATTCCTTCTTATTTTATATACTAAAAATATGGTTGTCTCACCATTTTTACTGAAAGTTTTGTTATGTTGAAATCCCAGCCAGATAGTATTTTCATTCAAACTTATTGCTATTTGTTTGTCCAAGGGTTAATGCCTAGGCAAGAAGTATGCATCCAAGGTCCAAGTTTGTCAAACATTGCAAACATTTTACCACAGATTTTGATGTGTTTTAGTGATTAAGTGTATCATTCAACTGAGTAAATTATCTTTCGTTTACAGTGCAGTATATGCATATGTATCCTTCAATTGAGTCAATGATCCTTCGTTTACAGTACAGTATATGCATATGTATCCTTCAATTGAGTCAATGATCCTTCGTTTACAGTACAGTATATGCATATGTATCCTTCAATTGAGTCAATGATCCTTCGTTTACAGTACAGTATATGCATATGTATCCTTCAATTGAGTCAATGATCCTTCGTTTACAGTACAGTATATGCATATGTATCCTTCAATTGAGTCAATGATCCTTCGTTTACAGTACAGTATATGCATATGTATCCTTCAATTGAGTCAATGATCCTTCGTTTACAGTACAGTATATGCATATGTATCCTTCAATTGAGTCAATGATCCTTCGTTTACAGTACAGTATATGCATATGTCATTGCTATTTCATAGTATGCTTTTTCAATCATTTTTATAGAGTCTACATAATCGAATATGTCAAATTTGAATTCATTTCGCATTCCCAGCGACTTTGATATAACGAGGTTCAGCTGTAGCAGAAATGGTTATTAAAATAGTCACTTTTATAGCGAGTACTGTCAGTTAAGAATTAAGCAATGTAAATTTTCTACTATATAATACTTGACTTTGTTACTTGTTTACTATTTATCAGTCTCCAAAAAAGTCTGTTATATCTCAGCAGTGTTCTGCCGTGGATGCTGCCTTGGGCCATTGGCGCAAAAATAAATGATTTGTCCCCACCAAATTTGCGTAAGCGGGTCCGCGGGCGCACACAATTTACAAGTAAATAATTCGGTGCATTTAGTAAAATTTTTATCATTGATCATGACATCAATTTATAACCAATTTTCACTCCAACACTAATTCATTAACGCTCTATAGGCAGCGCTTGAACAGTTCAGATACAGTAGTATCAATCGATAATTGTACACGCGGTCCACATGCTAAGCGTGAAACATGCTTTTCAGCGACAAACTGCTAGACGACAGCCGCATTTCGGCAGAAACATCCAAGACTTTTGAAGTCGAATTACCGACACCGTTGCTATGAGTGTTGCTAACGGCTTGCAGTTTTGGATGCCCGGCTAATTGATGATGTAACACTGTTACACTTTGTAGTTTTAACAGGTTTCATTATTAACGCCTTGTGTTTATAACGGATTTTATTGTTTGTTCAAATTAAAATTAATAATGCAAGGTTATAAAGGTATTTAAGAATGCAGTGTAACATTGATCATCAGAACGTTATGAATTAATTAAGAACACAGTATTATGTATTAATCCTTTTTTGAACAGAAAATAACAACAAACATGAATGAAAACAGCTAGTACGTACTTTTCAAAACAAAAATCTGCTTTGGGAATATTCATGAGGTGAACAACTTTTTTTGTCTGTGTCCCTGCATTTTTGTAATTTGTCCCCACTTTTTCAAGCCTAGAGGGCCCTTGTCCCCAATAGTCCAAATTCACGGCAGAACACTGCCTCAGATATGGCCAGTAAAATTGTATGAAAAATGACCAGAATACTGGTCCTCATGTGAAAAAGTCTCACAGCGTCTACTTGCACGCTAAATGATTCCGAGTGGCCAGTAGTATGAACTTTAGTCCAGTACTAACTAAGACCTCGTGGCCAGTAGTATGAACTTTAGCCCAGTACTAACTAAGACCTCGTGGCCAGTAGTATGAACTTAAGCCCAGTACTAACTAAGACCTCATGGCCAGTAGTATGAACTTTAGCCCAGTACTAACTAAGACCTCGTGGCCAGTAGTATGAACTTTAGCCCAGTACTAACTAAGACCTCGTGGCCAGTAGTATGAACTTTAGCCCAGTACTAACTAAGACCTCGTGGCCAGTAGTATGAACTTTAGCCCAGTACTAACTAAGACCTCGTGGCCAGTAGTATGAACTTTAGCCCAGTACTAACTAAGACCTCGTGGCCAGTAGTATGAACTTTAGCCCAGTACTAACTAAGACCTCGTGGCCAGTAATGGATTTGGGACTTTCGCAGAGACTGCATACATGTACTTGTGCATTCAATTTGATTTTATAATATTGCATCAATTGTCCTAAAAAATATAATATAATTGTTATTGGGGTAAATAAATCTGATCACATTCACAAAGGTTGTTGTGTTTTAAGATCATAGGTGGTATTGGTATACCTCCTTACATTGTGTACATTTTATTTTGATTGTTGATTGATAACTAAATACTTCTTGCCTTGGTAGTACTATCTGTTTTATTGTCTTGTTTGCAAAGGCATACAGTTCCATCAACAAAAATAGCTTTGTACTGGCATTTCCAGACTGAATCAATTTCTTCGTACTACCTCCTAATATCAACAGTTTGTACCATAAGTGTGGAGATTCTGGTGTTGACTTTTCATGTGGACAATTACATGGTGAAATTAGAGAATGCACAACGCACAGAGCAAAATGTCACATGTCTTGAAAAAATAGTGTTAATAAATCGAATTTTTACTTTGTACTTATCATCAGGATATCTTGGATCCTTTTATTAATGAAAATTATTACTTTGTACTTACAACCAGACTTTCTTGGAACCATTGATTAAGGAATTATTACTTTGTACTTACCACCAGACTTTCTTGGAACCGTTTATTAAAGAATTATTACTTTGTACTTACCACCAGACTTTCTTGGAACCGTTTATTAAGGAATTATTACTCTGTATTTACCACCAGACTTTCGTGTAACCATTTATTTAGAAATTATTACTTTGTACTTACCACCAGACTTCATGGAAAAAATTATCATTTATTATATACTAAGGCAACCATAAACTATGCAAAACTGTATTATGATCATTATACCCCCACAAACGAAATTTAGAGGGGGTTGTAAAGGAGCGAGCTTGTCGTTCTTTTGGTTTTCATGTATTCCAGACGATAACTCAAGAAAGATTTTACATATTCAAATAATTTTTGCTACACGTGTAACATCATAAAATACAGGTCAAGTTCAACTTTGGTTAAAAACCACTAAATTTTATGGCCCCTTTTCAACTTAAATTCACTAAAAACATGGTTTCCGGACAATTACTCATGAAAGGCTTTACATAATCACATAATTTTTGGTACACAAAGTCATGTGTAACATCAGGGTTGTGGACATACCAAAATTGTTCAAAAATCTACTTGTCCGCATGCAACAGTCGTCCAAATAAATATTGTTTTCATCCCAGGCCTTCCGGATCAATGTTTTCATTAAATGATAAATCAAACACAAGTTGTTATTCTAATGCATAAGAATGTTATAATATGATAGTTAACTTCCAACTCTAACATAATCACACCCCTGAACATAATACAGACTTGTGGCTCCTATTGCATTTAATTGTTTCCATATACACTGTTAAACATTCACAAATGTTAAGCATTCTCTTTGGGTCCATTTCTTTCAAATGGATGCCATAGTTTGTGTCAAGGCCATATTGTGGGGGTATATTCGTCCCTCATGTGACAATTCTAGTTTGTTCTAAAATAATCGTTCGTTTCTATTGACTCTGAAACTTGAATATTTTAATTTAATTTAGCAATTTCACAAGTTGATACTGTTACACTGACATAGATCTGACAAGTCATGCAAGTTTCCACTTTGAGTGCATTTTACTGTTACTGCATGTGTTCGTTATTATTAACAGGTCTTGACCTGATTAAACCAGAAGGTACCCAACTGCCATTGTTATCAAAGAGTTTCTTTAAAACATTGTTTGTTTTTCTTTCAGGGACCCCAGACAGTGTGAAGAGTAACAAGAAACGTAAGGGCGCCAACAGCACCAGAGAGTAAGTGGGCAATTTGGAACAATCTGTTATACATGTACTGGTGATCGAGTATTTGTCGGACAGTAGTATTATCCGGACGTTTTTTAATATTCGTAACCGCTTTTCGTATTTTATCATCATAATACAAATAAACGCTTATATCAACAAGTACGTTTCGTTTTTCTTCAAAAATAGTGAGTTTATTTTTTGGTAAAACCCCAAATGTTTACGTTGATAGTCTGAAACGCATGGGGACTGTCGTCTGGGGAAGTAAAATGACGTGCGCATGCGCGATAAAATCCCAATCTGGGGCCCAGACAGGGTTTGTGGTAGTTTTGGCTGTCTGCTCATTATAGCAGACGAACTCTGGCAGAACATTATTTAACTCGCTACGACGTTAAGGACGCGCGTAGTAGCTACATAGATATGTAAAGTCTTGTAAACTCTTTAAAACGTCATGCTTCCGTATTTGTTTCAACGCCTTACTTATATTCTCTAGTAATTACTAAATCATTTAATAAAGTGGTGTAATTTTGATATAAATTATGCATCTGATTATTTATTTGTTAAATTATGCATCTGATTATTTATTTGTTCTCGAATATAGATTAAATAAAGTTATAAAGCATTTCTCTGTATATTTCACTGTTAAAAAAAAAACTGGAAAATTTTACTGTCAACGTGAAAAAGACAGTGGTTTATGTACCCCTTTCAGGGCCTCTATGCGCACAAGTGAAACTTATTTTGTTTACATACGCAAACGGGTGATCAACCCAGGATGTTACACGCAAATTTTCATCGTTGAGTTTGTTCATGAATTAAAACTGTCCCAAAATAAATGCATATTTCGTCCAACAAATACTCGCTTACCAGTACATTGTATAAAATTAATACATATTTATGCAAGCTTTGAGTACAACTGTAAAATAATTCTAGATTATGTACATGTTTGACATAGTAACATAAAAACTGAGAAATACAGTATTATTATACCTATGCGTATACTCTTAAATAGCTAATGTAAAAAAGTGTTTGTGATTTAATATTATTATATAACATATCCAGTCATGTTTGATATTGTAACATGAAAAGGTGTTCTTTAGTACCAAAATTATTGAGTTCCAAGTGCACAAATAGTTCTAGCTTATGTAAAATGACAAACTTGCCATAGCAAGGCACTTAGGTACGAAGAGGTGACTGATTCAGTGACCGTTTTACATTTATTGAAATCATCACTTTTGCCAAGCAAACCCAAATTCTTTCTTGCTAGCAAGAAAACATATGAGGCGTGTGGTGGGAAACCCGGGCTTAATGCATCTGCGTAAAGTGTCGTCCTGGATCAGCCTGTGCAGACGACACTTTCCGCTTTTATGGTATTTTCAGTTTCGAAGAAGTCTCTTCTAAACATAAATCCACTGTAGGCGGAAAGCGTCGTCCCGGATTAGCCTGTGCGGACTGCACAGGCTAATCCAGGACAACACTTTAGGCACATGCATTAAGCCTGGGTTTCCTACGACACACCTCATATGTAATACAAGTCCGCCTTAAAAAAATGATAATGTGAACAAGCCTAGTTCAGATTCCAGGTCCGGGCGCATGTACATTTGTTGGTTGTCACAGGTGGGGTTTACGCCGGGAATTCTAGTCCCCCCCCCCAAGCACAAAACTACATCAGAATAAGAAAGATATTTCAGTAATTTGTCCCATCTTCCAATTTGTCTCTAAAAGTTGCTTAGGTACAGGTGCTGGGACACAACCCCGGTCCTCACATAATGCAACGTCAGCGCGAAAGTACCTAATAAGCTTTGAAATACACACAGCCCAGTTCGACATCTACTAGTGCAATGGCTTGTGCTAATTTTGACCACTGTTGATTCCAGCTCTGATGATGAGGACAGCCAGACGGGGATGTCATGTGTGGGCAGTGACCAGGCAGACAAGGAGAAGTTTGCCAGGTAACCATGGAAACGCTCTTGATCATGACAGTATTCCAGAAACATCTTAAGTTTATCTTAAATATTTTAACTTTAATATTTTTAAAACAATAAATACATTTATAAATCTTTTTACAGATAAGTAACAATAGGAAATAATTATTTGATAATTAATAAACACTCAGCACAATGTGATTTACACATGAAATAAAATTCAAGGATTTTTAGGATAAGGATAATATTATCATTAAAGGCACTAAAAGGTGATACACGCGCAACTGAACATCAAAAAGTTTAATGTTGAGATATCAAGTACTTTATGAGCTAAAAACTTGTACACATTTTCATAAAATAAATGAAATGTTTATAGTTTGAAGTTCAGTTTGGTGTTTACATTTTCAACACTACTAAGCTAGCCAAGTTCTTTGTGGTTTATGTAGAATATATCATACAGTTCTCCGATTGTTACCGGTGAATACTCAGATTTATCTGCATCGCCACGAAATTTGGCAGTAAATAAAACTAGTGTTTGTAAACAGTTTTACTCGGAGGATCAGTGTTTTTGCAATTAACAGTATCCAGCAAACCAAGTGTTCCTGACATACATTATATACCAAAGTTAAGATTTACAGACAATGAGATAACCATTTTATTGAAGAATCTGAATTTGGCCTCGTTCTTCTTTCGTGCGGCTTTAAGATGTTTCCGGAATACGCCGACAGGACTGGTGTTTTTTTTTATGGGAATGCAGTTATAGCATTTTGTGCAGGAGCTTGCTAACTGTAGGTGTGAACTAGGTTGATAAGTTAGATTTTGTTAGTTAAGGCATACTTTGTTGCTGAAATTATACCTGTTCTTGTATATTAAAGTTTCAGTTTGAGGATTTTGTTAGTTAAGGCATACTTTGTTGCTGAAATTATACCTGTTCTTGTATATTAAAGTTTCAGTTTGAGGATTTTGTTAGTTAAGGCATACTTTGTTGCTGAAATTATACCTGTTCTTGTATATTAAAGTTTCAGTTTGAGGATTTTGTTACATAGATATGTAAAAGTTTATTTTACTGTATTATTAAATTTAAAGTACACTTTATGTTGCTTCTATTAATTGGTAGGAAAGTACTCGTGAGAATGTCGTGTTTGTCTCAGATCAATACCTTTTACTCAGAGCTTTAATTAGCACCTCTTTAGCACCTTTTTTCTTTTTCTATGGTGTTAATTGCATAATGTTTTTGTTTTTTTGTTTGTTTGTTTGTTTGGATTTTTTGCCGTTTTTAACAGTATTTCAGTCATATCATGGCGGTCAGTTAACCAACTCACACTTTTCCTGGGCAAGCTTAGCCGATCTAAGCAGTTTACTAATACTAAGTGCACATACTTATGCAAGTAACTGACAACTGCCCTACTTGAATCAGAGGTAGGGGGAGAATGGCAGTAGAAATAATTTCATGACCAATCCCCTCACAAGTTATGTGGCCTGGCTGGGGTTCAAACTCACAATCTCCGGATTGACAGTCCAGCGCTCTACCAACTGAGCTAGCGTAATGGTTATTTAAACAGAGAAGTTGTGTTGGGTTATTTATATATAACATTAATTTTCATGTTAAGTGTGTCAAATTTTTGTATGTTTTGTTTATCTAATATGTCGTGAAATGCTCATTGGCATTTACATGTTGTAAAACATGGTTCCTCACATGTTTCACATGAATTTAAATGTAATCATGATAGCAAATGAAAGGTTCTCATTCATTGTCGAGAACAGTTTGGTATTTGACAGTGATAGTGATGGAGAAGAAAAGAGCTTTTGTAATGTAAGAATTTGTATCATATTTCTACTCATTGTTGAAATTATTAGCTTTGTAGAGTTAAACTGGTATTAATTTTGTTGTATCATATTCATCTAATATGATACAGAGTTTTTTTTAGGTTGGATGCATTAAGAGAAATTAGAGTTTTAGTATTTTGTTGGAATTGTTAATTTGCTTTAAGACTACAGTGGATAAATTCATTTTCAAGACCGTTTGTTTATGCCACTCTTAAATTTAAAGCTTGAGAAAGACCAGGGCTGATATTTATAAAGAATCTTAGTAGAAAATTAAAAAAAATCTTAAAATTATCAAATTTAAATATTGGGTTTTCTGACTTAAGTAATGCATTTCTGGAAGATTTTGAAACATAATTTGCAATATAATTCAAAGTGTATTAATATCTAGCATTCGTCATGCAAATCTTCCAAAGCATAGTGTTTTAAACACAAATTCAATTTTTGACTTATGTTCAACTTAAGTTAATAATGGCTTAAGAATCTTAATAAATATGGGCCCAGAATAGTACTTGTGCAAATACAGTATTTGTTACAGCCATTGAGGAAAATGGTGGCAGGTCCCATTGCCAGGGGAAAATCCATGTCAGAGGGGAAAATTACAAAAATCTAGAAATTTACAAAAACAAAAATTTTATCCAGATTTATTGCACTTTTATTTTCCGTCATACAAACAATCTACAAAGCTTTTCCTCTCAGCTTTAACTTGAAAATGATCATAATTCTGCATCATATTTTTCGCGCTATTATGTATGTTTTTTTTTCATTTATTTTCAAAATAAAGAAATAAAATGATGGGATAAAGTATCAGAATACTAGGTACATGTTGAATACAATTATTTTTAATGGGCATGAAAATGTACTTTAGGATATTTTACACCATGATTTGTCACAACATTTAGAAACAAAAGCATTGCAGAATATTGTCATGACAACTTACACAATTAATGAAAGTTATTCAGTTACAACATAATTAAAAATAGAAGGCATTTATGTCACAGTTCTCAGTTCCCACATGTCATTCACAGCTATTGCCACTGATTGAGAGGAGGCACTGAAACAAGATGATGTCAAAGACTTCTTACACATGTAATATGGATCAGGCATTTAGTTACAAGGTTATTAAAAATAACAGATATTCCTCATATCATGTCACAGTTCTCAGTTCTGATGTGTTGTTCAAAGGGAAAGGCACTGAGAGATTGAGAGGAGGCACTGTTAGTAGATGACGTCAAAAACAACTTACACAATCATTTTATTTATTACAGGCTTTTTTTACAATTAAAAATAACAGACAATCCTCATATCATGTCACAAGGTCTCAGTTTCCACATGTCATTAACAGGGAAAGCCACTGTGAGATTGAGAGAAGACACTGTAAGTAGATGACGTCAAAAACAACTTACACAATCATTTTATTCATGATAGGCTTTTTTAGCTCACCTGAGCACAAAGTGCTCACGGTGAGCTTTTGTGATCGCCCGTTGTCCGTCGTACGTGCGTGCGTTTGTGCGTGCGTGCGCCATCAACTTTTCATTTAAACAACATCTCCTCCTAAACCGCTTGGCAGATTTTCACCAAACTTCACAGGAATGATCCTTGGGTGGACCTCTTTCAAAGTTGTTCAAATCGTTGCGGTCTGCTGCATATGTAGGTCACCAGAGCTAAAAATAGATTTAAAAAGTGAAAACTTAAAAAAAAATCTTCTATGAAACCGCAAGGCTCAGAGCTTTCATATTTGATATGTGACATCCTCTAGTGGTCCTCTACAAAGATTGTTCAAATGATGCCCCTGGGGTCAAAACTGGCCACGCCCCGGGGGTCACATGGTTTATATAGACTTATATAGCAAAATGACTTAAAAAATCTTCTCATCTGAAACAGCGAGGTCTAGAGGTTTCATATTTAGTAGAAAATTAAAAAAAATCTTCTCCTCTGAAACCGTAAGGCCCAGAGGTTTCATATTTGGTATGTAACATTGTATAGTGGTCCTCTACAAAGATTGTTCAAATGATACCCCTGGATTAAAAACTGGCCAAACCCCGAATGTCACATAATTTATATAGACTTAAATAGTAAAATGACTTTAAAAATCATCTCCTCTGAAACTGCAAGGCCTAGGGGTTTCATATTTGGTTGGTTACATTGTATAGTGGTCTTTTACAAAGATTGTTAAAATGATGCCCTGGGTTCAAAATTGGCCACACCCCGGGGGTCACATGGTTTATATAGACTTAAAAAGCAGAATGACTTTAAAAATCTTCTCGGAAACCGCAAGGCCCAGAATTTTCATATTTAGTATGTAACATTGTATAGTAGTTCCCTGGGGTAAGTCAATTAAATTAGAGTAGATAGTTTCATTCACAGTTTGCGTCTTATTTAATAACCAAACAGTTATGCATTTTGTCTTAATTGTCGGTAATTAATAGAAAGGGCAAACTGTGATAATTATGAATGGATTATAGTGTGTGGATAAGCAAATATGCAGGTAAGAAATAATATGCATTTGACAAATATTTCAATATAAAATGTTTAGATTTTTTGTCAACTGCTTCATAAGTCAAATGGCCCAGAGGTTTCATATTTGGTGTGTAACGTTGTATAGTGGTCCTCTACAAAGAATTTCAAATGATGCCACTGGGGTCAAACTGGGCTACCCCGGGGGTCATATGGTTTATATAGACTTAAATAGCAAAATGACTTTTAAAATCTTATCCTCTGAAACCGTAAGGCCCAGAGGTTTCATATTTGGTATGTAACATTGTATGGTGGTCCTCTACAAAGATTGTTCAAATGATGCCCCTGGGGTTAAAACTGGGCACACCCCGGGGGTCACAAAGTTTATATAGACTTAAAAGTTAAATAGCAAAATGACTTTAAAAATCTCCTCTGAAGCTGCTAGGCCCAGAGGTTTTGTATTTGGTATGCAACATTGTATAGTTGTCCTCTATAAAGATTGTTCAAATGATGTCTCAGGGGTCAAAACTGGCCCTGCCCTGGGGTCACACTGTTTTTATAGACTTAAATAGCAAAATGACTTTAAAATCTCCTCTGAAACTGGAGTGTTTCATATTTGATATATAACATTGTATAGTAGTCCTCAACAAAGATTATTCAAAGTATGCCCCTGGGGTAAAAAGTGGCCATGACCCGGGGGTCACACGGTTTATATAGACTTATATGGCAAGTGGGCCTTAAATATCTTCCTTTTTGAAACTGTAAGGCCCAGAGGTTTTATATTTTGCGTGAAACATTGTGGAGTGGTCCTCTACAAAGATTGTTCCAATGATGCCCCTGGAGGTCACATGGTTTATATACATTTAAATAGCAAAATTACTTTAAGTCTTCTCTGCAACCGCAAGGCCCAGTGGTTTCATATTTGGTATGTAACATTGAATAGTGGTCCACTACAAATATTTTTCAAATAATGCCCCTAAGGTAGAAAGTGGCCACGCCCTGTGGGTCACATGGTTTATATAGACTAAAAAACTTCTGAACCTGCAAGGCCCAGATTTTTATACTCAGGTAAAGTGTTTAGTGCCATTTTGTCCTCTTGTTATTAGCCATTATGATGCCTTAAACTCAGGTGAGCGACCTAGGGCCATCATGGCCCTCTTGTTTACAATATTATTAAAAATAACAGACATTCCTCATATCATGTCACAAAGTCTCAGTTTCCACGTCATTAACAGGGAAAGCCTCTGTGAGATTGAGCGGAGGCAACATAATAAGATGATGTCACACATCAACTTTACACATGTAATATATGACTGGTATTTAATTATGACGTTATTAAAAATAGCAGACATTCCTCATGTCATGTTGCAATGTCTTAGTTCTCATGTGTCATTCACAAGGAAAGCCACTGCGAGGTTGAGATGAGGTCGCTGGTGCCATAACAAGATGATGTCAAAGACTACTTACACATGTAATATGTGACATTTTAGTTACAAAAATATTAAAAAATAACAGATGTTTGTCATATCGTGTCACAGTTCTCAGTTCCCACATGTCGTTTACAGGGAAAGCCACTGCGAGATCGAGAGGAGGCGCCGTAACAAGATGACAACGTACATCAACGAGCTGTGTGACATGGTTCCCACGTGCTCCACCCTAGCCCGCAAACCAGACAAGCTTACCATTCTGAGAATGGCCGTCTCACACATGAAAACTTTACGAGGTTAGTATTTGTAATTGTATTGTTTAATTTGCAACTAAAAGCAGAGATACTTGTCTATTCATTGGCAATTTTCATTTAACCATGTAATGAGCAAGTTTCTAATTTTCATGGATTTAATAATTTTTGGGTAACATGCAGTACCTGCCATTGTGCAAGTAAATATTT
Source organism: Congeria kusceri (assembly GCA_027627225.1). NCBI lineage: Eukaryota > Metazoa > Mollusca > Bivalvia > Myida > Dreissenidae > Congeria > Congeria kusceri. The sequence goes on from CM051025.1 coordinate 92,686,604, forward strand.
TGTATACTTCTACAGGGTTATGGTTCCTTATATGTCTCAATTTTATAATAAACAGCAATAGTTTGAAGAATCTTTGTTAAACTACTGTAATAAATATGCTATCCATATAGAAAAAGATGTTACTAGTATGTTTAATTTTAATCATGCTAGTATAATAAATTTTCTGATAGCAAAACAAAATAGTCTCATTTATTGTTTCATCATTAATACATATGATGCAATTGTATTGTTTCATCATTAATTACGTATGATGCAAGTTTACTTTCACTTTTATGAACCAATATTTAGAATTAAATCTCTACATTATTTTTAACACTTGCATATTGGATATTATATAAGTGTTTTCAACTCTGCAGTTCTCCAAATGAGTTTTGAATTTAGTGGTTAAATGTACACTCAACCCAAGTGTATGGTGGTAGGGGCACACTCAGTCCAAAGTGTACGGTAAAGGCACACTCAGTCCAATATGTATGGTGGTAAAGGCACACTCAGTCCAATATGTATGGTGGTAGGGGCACACTCAGTCCAATATGTATGGTGGTAGGGGCACACTCAGTCCAATATGTATGGTGGTAGGGGCACACTCAGTCCAATATGTATGGTGGTAGGGGCACACTCAGTCCAATATGTATGGTGGTAAGGCACACTCAGTCCAATATTTATGGTGGTAGGGGCACACTCAGTCCAATATGTACATGTATGGTGGTAAAGGCACACTCAGTCCAGTATGTATGGTGGTAAAGGCACACTCAGTCCAGTATGTATGGTGGTAAAGGCACACTCAGTCCAGTATGTATGGTGGTAAAGGCACACTCAGTCCAGTATGTATGGTGGTAAAGGCACACTCAGTCCAATATGTATGGTTGTAGGGGCACACTCAGTCCAATATGTATGGTGGTAGGGGCACACTCAGTCCAATATGTATGGTGGTAGGGGCACACTCAGTCCAATATGTATGGTGGTAAAGGCACACTCAGTCCAATATGTATGGTGGTAGGGGCACACTCAGTCCAATATGTATGGTGGTAAAGGCACACTCAGTCCAATATGTATGGTGGTAAAGACACACTCAGTCCAATATGTATGGTGGTAGGGGCACACTCAGTCCAATATGTATGGTGGTAAAGGCACACTCAGTCCAATATGTATGGTGGTAGGGGCACACTCAGTCCAATATGTATGGTGGTAAAGACACACTCAGTCCAGTATGTATGGTGTTAGGGGCACACCCAGTCCGATATGTATGGTGGTAGGGGCACACTCAGTTCAATATGTATGGTGGTAGGGGCACACTCAGTCCAATATGTATGGTGGTAAAGACACACTCAGTCCAATATGTATGGTGGTAAAGACACACTCAGTCCAATATGTATGGTAAATGTTCTTTCAGTCAGATATTAATTAGTTGTGCTAAAGAATACAATGGAGCAACTTTATATAATGCAGTAGATATTTCAAGAATACAAATATTTTAAATAAACAATTTCTGCATATTGACATCTTTAACAATCTTTTATAGTTCTGTTTTTCATTTCGTGTGTATCCAAAAATTGTGAAAATGTGTGCATAAATGAACACCCTGATTATATTTACGGAGCGTTCCTTCTGGATTTCTGTGCGCAAATTACGCATGTATGCACCTTGTCTGGTCTTGTGTATGTGTTTTCTATGCTATATATTGTTTCTTCAGGCACTGGGAACACTAGCACAGATGGCTCCTACAAGCCCTCCTTCCTCACTGACCAGGAACTGAAGCATCTCATACTGGAGGTGAGGAGCACTGACGCTTGCCAGCTTTCTGTTGAGTTCTGGGGCGAGTTGCTCAAAACTAACGGCCAATTAAGCTAACAGTGGTTAAATTTTTGATCGATTTTTTTATGTTAATTAAATGTTACACTTTTAAACTGCACATTCATTTTTTTACAAACTGTTATGCTTAATAATGTATAAAATGTTTGATATACAAGTTTCTTGCAGTATTTGTTTTATTTAAATTTTAAATTAACGGGCTGTTAGCTCAATTGGCCGCTAAATGTTTGAGCAACTGGGCCCAGGGCTGGTATTCATAAAGGTTCTAAGGGAAATATTAACTTAAGTTGTACAGTAGATTCCACTTAATTGAATATCGGATAATTGAATATTTCGCTTAATTGAATAAAGATTGAAAACACCAAACCGTTTGCATTCATTCCCATTGTAAAAGCACCGCCTAATCTGATAGAAAATATGGTGTCCTCCGGTTAATTGAATAGCCAATTATCAGTTGTAGTCGTATAGTCCGCTCGATAATCTCCGAGGATACGTATCATATCGCAAGTTTTGACAGTGACGCTTCTATGACCGCCTTTGTTATCATTTCACACCACGCATGAATGCAGCGTCTGTTGAATGTCACGTGACTAATAGGTGTAATTTGCGGGTCAAGTACAGCGCATACACATCTAGAAAGCAATGTAGCCTGTTAGTGATTATTACAAGTGAATTATTTTTCAAATGCACCATATAATGGACAACAAACATCTATGAACGCTTTTCTGCATATTTATTAGCATTCTAAAGTATGAAACATTTTGTTACGTAACAGGTTTGACATTATATCATCAAAATGGATTAAATAAGATCATAACATATCTGATTAACATTAAAATAATTGAAATATGACTGATTCCGCATATATGAATACTCCGGTTATTTGAATATTCGGACGTGACAAATGGGCTATTCAATTAAGCGGAATCTACTGTACTTAAGTGAAAATTTCAGTTCAAATGTTCTATGTGAAATTCAATAATTTTTGTTTACAAAAGGGTAACATATGATGATATGAAACATCTAGAAACAATATTTACTAGTTTAAAGATGCAGTCCCTGGAATCTTATTCAATATTGTGTAATTTGGCAATAGTGCTTATGAACGTTAATGGTGTTTATTCGACTGAATGCTGTTGCTTATATACGAAAGGCATTTTATACTGTCTAAGTTTGAACACGCTTGGTACGAACAGAATATGCAACAATGTAATGCTGATTTACTCCAGAGGCATCACCAGCTATCGCCGATACAGAAAATCTACTTTTAAAAGTTACCAAAATGTTATTATTGCACCGATTTCATGCGGATTTTTGTATTTTGATCGGTAAGATATCCATTAGAAACGATTTGTGCAATGTTTTATTTTCATTAACATTTCTGGACTGCTGCTTTAAAACATATTAGTGTAGAATGATCTATATGTGAAACAGCCAGAGACTTAAGGAATTTTATGGGCTACCCTATCATTGCACTAACCACTATTATTGTACCAAGCAATCAATGTTTAATACTGTGTTATACCGTTAACATTCGTTTTCAGGCAGCTGATGGGTTCCTATTTGTAGTTCAGTGTGACTCGGGCAGGATTATCTATGTCTCCGACTCCATCGTTCCAGTGCTGCACCAGTCTCAGGTAGCGATGAGCCCATGAAATTTTGTATTAGCAGTGCAAGTTTTCATATGTTGAAGGCTAAGCGTGAAAGCATTGTATCTGATATAGAAATGTTAAGCAGATACAACAGTTTCTCGGTCAACCTTCGATGTACAGGAGTGTAATTATGCCTCCTTTCAGTTCATTGCCTGTCTTTGAATGGCAGGTTAGTTATACAAATAGTGAATAATTTGGCTGGATCATTAAAAATGCAGTTTTGGTGAACCCTTGATCAAGGTACGGTAGTTTTCTCCCCTGAAGTGTTTATGAAATCTTACTCTTGTATGTAACAATCATTCTTATTGGTCAGTATTGTGGTAGTTTTCTCCCCTGAAGTGTTTATGAAATCACACTCCGGTATGTAACAATCATTCTTATTGGTCAGTATTTTAAGACTAAGTTTGAACATTGGGAACTTTCATATGGAACTATATGTGGCCAGAGTTTAAGCTAAATTGTTTCTCTATTCTGAATTTGCCGTACTTTGTCTATTGAAATGAATATTCCACCATTTTAGTCTTGAAAATTTGCTTCATTTGGTTAAAATATACCTTCAGTACAATGCCAGTATTTTAAAATCTGAAAGGCTTATGTATTAGTCGAAATATAAAATACCTTAAATTGTTGTCATTTATGAGTCTGAAGACTGGTATTATGAGTCTGAAGACTGGTACATTCATAAAATGGCATATACCTTGAATTAAAAATCGCAAATATGTTTGTTTGGTGTCATTATTAAGCACTTGCAGTTTGGTGAACTAAAATAAATGGGTGTGTATTTTCAGGGAGACTGGTTCGGCAACTGCATGTTTGATCTCGTTCATCCAGACGATGTTGAGAAAGTGCGCGAGCAATTGTCAACTACAGAGTCCCAGAACACTGGTAGAATCCTGGACCTAAAAAGTGAGTGGGCCATCTATACACTGGTTACTATGTTTATAATTTATTACTAGGGCATGTTTTGGAGGAAAGAATGATGCAGTGGTCGAAATTACTAGCAGCACAAGCCAGTAAGCCCTGTACAGGTAAATTTTGAACCAGGCTTGCTCAGATTTTCCGTTTTATAGCTGCACTCTGCTCCTTTTTGGTCCACCCTCTGCTGCTAACAGCTTATAAAAATGGGCATGTTGAATATTGTATGAAATAAAAAAAAAAAATATTTTGGAAATATTCGATGGGAAATGATGTGCTATGGAATGAAAAGCTTTTTCAGTAGAATAAAAATGTGTACATACGCTGGATTTTATGGTTGGGAGGATACGCTCATCGCCCGATACGACAAGTATCGATACAGAGGGCTGCCAATACGATATTTTACGATACGATATAATACAACCATATGATACAGTTACAAGCACCATTTCAACCAGATGTTTTGAATAGAATATGTTTGGAAGTTATTAAAATATCTTTTTATTAATAAAACAGTTGGATATTGTTGTTTGTTAATAGCTAATACAAATTCATGTTTAAGTTCACAACAGTTATTCTAAATTTTCTGTCAATCAAAATGAAGTGATACACTAGTTTTTGAAATGTTTTTTAATATCCTTAATAAAAGCCAAAAACATTGTGTTTTATTTTATGCACTTTGTAAATAACAATAGCTTGTAGAATATTGTAACTGAACAGAAATGAATTTGCTTCACATGTTCAATTGCTTATGCTGTGTTTCAAAGGCACAAATATGTCCACCATATCTGGAGTTGAACGTAAATTTTTTCTTCGTCCATTTTGATAGTATTAACAAAGCAAAGTCGATATTAACGTTCTGATTGATTAAAAGCCCTTCTAATAGCCAATGAAATCGTGTTTTACATTCTATGTTAACGTCTGGGAAAAGTCTAAAACCGATATTTTGGTTTTGTGTATCGATACGTATTGGTAGCAGTGCATATAGGGGTACAATATTGATATTCACCAAATCGTCACAACCCTACTGGATTTATAAAATTATTAGTTAATGTGAAAGGATTTTCAATTTTACTCCCTATCTTTTTCGCCAAAACACTGTAACATTTTAATATTAGCATTTGTTGTGAACCTAAGATACCATTTATGTAGCTTTAACCGATGGAGGATAAATGCTTATAAATAGTAAGAATGAGTTACTGATAACCTTTAAACTGTGTAATTTTTTCTTTTCAGCGGGGACTGTCAAGAAAGAAGGTCATCAATGTAAGTGAACTGTTTGTTTTCTTATTGAATTTTTATTGGGCATGAACTGAATGTTAAATAACGTTTGATAGCGTTATTAAAACAAAATGGAGGCAATGTCAGTTGTCAATTTAATGATCTTCCATAGAACTTGCATATCACATTTTCCATATCTCTAATCAATAATCTCAAGGATCTGAGTCTGAAAAGGTTACATGTGCTTCAGTCAAAAAGGTATGCAAAAATTAACTTACAGAAAATATAATATTTTAGTGTTTTTGTTTCACCTTAGAAGGCGACATATAGGGGTTACTTCTGGCTGTGATGGCGGTATCCCCTTAAGTTTGCGCAGTCAATAAGTACAGAATTTTTTGTGCTATTATTATGACACTTTAAGGTATTCAACCCATAATACTCAATGTCTAGAACACCACAAATCATATTATTTTCTTGAAGGGCATTTATATCTGGACTATTCTGCAAAATTTTGGGAGATTTTACCGTTTGGTTTGTCAGATATAGTTTTTTAATTACCATACCCCCTCATTTGCTAAACACATCAAAAACTGAAAAGCTATAGGCATCTTTACAAGTGAAATACTTTATTAATGTTTCATAAACTTCATATAAATAAACATTTATGAATGGTATATTGAACACATATTATGAAAATAACAATTATTCTTGAATCAATTTATATGGAAGTAATATGTACTATATTTATGATCAATGAGAATTTTCCTGTTCTATTTTTAGAAAGCCATAAACAAAATGTGGTAAACTTGCTTATTTTGTAATATTTTAAAAAAAGGTATCTCTGAAAAAAAAAATCGAGTTTAATTTTTTATTGGGGTAGTGTTAAAAACTGTTTTAATTTTTCAAATTTGCATGGTAAAGTTTATTTGTTTTGCCTTTAATATTTTAAAAAAGGTATATCTGAAAAAAAAATCGAGTTTAATTTTTTATGGGGGTAGTGTTAAAAACTGTTTTAATTTTTCAAATTTGCATGGTAAAGTTTATTTGTTTTGCCTTTATTGTGTGGCTTATTGTCCAAGAATAAAATACATTATGGTTTAGATTCAGAACATGAATCTAAACCATAATGTATTTTATTCTTGGACAATACCTTTTTTTTAAATATTTGTAAATAATTATTGAGAACCTAAGAAAGATACTCCCATAAAACTTTAAAAAGTTCTTAGATACAAATACAGCAATATATAAAATTAGTTCCATAAATTTTGAAGATAAAACATCAAAATTAAACTTTGTTTCATCATTGTATATTCTATTATAAACAATATTTATTCAAAAAGTCTAAAACACAATCTAGAATATAAACAAAAGAGTTGAATTAACTAAATTTACAATTACTACATTTTATAAATGAAATAAATATAAACATAACAGACAGAACCAATTAACACATTTTCATCTAAAAAATTTTAACGTTCCAGGCCATGTCAATCATGAACTTTACTGGGTTAAAAAAATCCGCTAATTTGTGTTACAAAAGTTTCTAACGTCCTTTTTGCAACTGTAATATAGGGTTTCCCATCCATTATATTTACATGTTAAATACTAAATAAACTGTCCGCGCATTCACAGTTGAATGTTTCGATTGTACATAAACCGGAGCCAGCGATGTCCTCTGCTGTAGTATTTTTATCACGTCAGTATAGGCAAGAAGACCCAGAGAATCAATGTTTCTGGCCTTCTCATTTTTGAACATCAGCCCGTTGCGCCCAGCTGTTGATGAATATGGAATGCGACTGCTACTAGCGATGCCTCTGGTTGAACACTAACAGCCTTGTCGCCATCTAACATGTCGCCCATCGTACTGGATGTGTGTTTGCTTTTCTGAACAGCAGCATCACTGAAAATAAGTTTTCAGTACACAGTTTTACAGTAGATTCTACTTACAGGCTGATATTAATTTACACAACAATCTTTGCTTAAATGATTGTCTGATATGGCACCGATGTCAGTTGAGCAAAATTTAATGCCAAATGATGTTTTAGTAACCGACTTATAAGGTTATGTTTGAACAATTAAACAGAATGACAAAGCAAAATTGATAGCATTTTCAATATGGAAATTGTAACATAATTATATGATTATTTCAAAACATAGAACTTTGTTAAATAAGCTTGGAAACTAATACTAGTACTTCATCTTATTATATTTCCAAACTTTATGTTCCGTGTATAAATACAAATCAAACATTTTTATTAAGTATATTTACACGACCATTCACGAGTTGTCATTATCTTAGTAACTATTACCATACAAACAAATGGCTTTACAATTAGATAATGAACTGATACTAACCCGTACACAGCTTGGTATTAGGCTTGCTGTTTGACTTGGTTTCTTTGTCAGTTTTCCAATAGAGAAAATTAGTGACATCTCATTAGTCCATGTTACAACATTTCACATAGATATAAACAGTCAAACTAATATGCTTCTCGGTAATTTTCCAACCACGCTGTCACAGATCATGGCAGCTGATCATAGCCAACAAAATTTACATTGTTACTGTGTCTTTTTCTCTTGAAAATCGACCTCTTTTATTACGTTTTCGTCAGTCAGAATGATTTATATCAAGGTAAGTAAACGCTGTCATATGCGCATAAAATTCAATAAGCGTTCAAATGATCATGATTTCCAAAGGGAACAAACTCCGATTCCGCTTTTGTTTTAATTATACTCGTTGCATTTTAATAGTTATTTTATATATAATTTGCTTTTAAAAGCAACGATATTAAAATCTGAAACAAATACTACAGTGTAGCTAAAGAAATATATGATTTTTAACGAAGTTTTGTATGTATTCCAAATGCGAACGGTAAAGTACGGACGGCTACGGCTTTCGTCGAAATTACACGGAAACTAACGAGCTAATTATGGGTTGAATACCGTAAGGAAGTGTTAGTGGGCATAACAGGAAGCTTAAGTTGATTGTCGGCATATTTGCTCTTATCGTACTTGAATTATGCCCCTACAAAAACAATCCTTCAAATAAGGCTTGTGCAGACAATAACATAAGTTTTTGTTCAATCATTACGAAACTAAGGAAGTGTTAATAGGCTTAAAAGGAAGGTTAAGTTTGATTTTCGGCATACTTGCTCTTATCATACTTGACAAATGCCCCTTTAAAAAAAAAATTCGTTCAAATAAGGCTTATGCAGACAATAAAAGTTTTTGTTCAATCTTTATGTAATTTTTATAAAAGTGTTAGTAGGCATATAAGGAAGGTCAGGTTCGGATTTTGGCATAATTGCTCATATTGTACTTGAGTTATGCCTCGTCGGACTTGCGGAGTTCTAGTTTCATTTCATGTAACATTTAATCATTAATGTATGTTTTCTTAAAATAATTATCTGCTTTTTAAATTCAGGCGCATTGTGGGAAAACCGGGCTTAATGCATGTGCGTAAAGTGTCGTCCCGGATCAGCCTGTGCAGTCCGCACAGGCTGATACAGGATGGCACTTTCCGCCTAAAGTGGATTTATTGCTAGAATAGACTTCCTTGAAACAGAAAATACCATAAAAGCGGAAAGTGCCATCCCGGATTAGCCTGTGCTGACTGCACAGGCTAATCAGGGACATCACTTTGCGCACATGCATTAAGACCGGTTTTCCCACGACACGCCACAATTGTTGTTTTTTTTATACCTTGAGTACAGCACTTTCAATTTCTTTTTAAATATTGTCAAATGTCAAAAATGATTAAATTGTCAGTGTATATAGCTTGGGCACATTAGGTTGACACTGACCTTTATGCATGAATACATTGAAAAATCGTAAATGATGAATATATTATTCCATACTGGAATTAAGTTAAAGCGATGAAAGCATATCCAGCAGAAAATACTGTTAATTTATGCTAAAAGAGTGTCAGGTTAATGTGTCCAAGCTATATTTATACACACAATATAACAGTATTATTCCTCGTTATTTAAGAAATACTTTTCAATTAAGAGTTGTTTATTGGCTAATGAACTAATAAACAACAATTTGGAGTTCTGATGCATTGGAATTAAACCACAAGGTTAAACTAAGTGATTTTATACGAACGTCAGAACTACGAATTGTCGTTTAGTAGCTGATAAACTATGATAATGCGAAAATTATTTCAGTTGTAAATTGACCTGACAACCTATTCTGCAATTTAAATGAACACTATATTTTGCAGTTTTGGAACTATTTTTTCAGGTTGTTTATTGGATATTTAACGATAGTAAATTTTGTTCTTTTCCTATATTAAACTCTGCTTGGGGTATGTTTGACTATTTCTCAATATCCCACAATCTCTAACAACAGCATCAATGCGCCTGTGCATGGGATCAAGGCGAGGCTTCATCTGTCGTATGAAGATGGGCAGTATGCAGGTGGACCCTATGACTGCGAACCACTCGCTGAGGATTCGCCAGCGGAACACCCTGGGTCCCTCCACTGACGGAAATCACTATGCTGTCGTACATGTCACGGGATACATCAAGAACTGGCCGCCCACAGGTAGAAGTCAGTTGACTTTCTTATCACGCTTTTCAGTGTTGTATGTGAAATTTATTTTTGTAAAAAATCAATGATAGGCTTAGAACAGTTTTGTATTTAATAAGTAATATTTTTATTGTATTTGATTGTGGTAGCCAGAGAAAACAAAAAGATCAACATCAAACAACTTCGTTAGAAAATAAGCGATTTACAAACAATTTCCAAAATTATAACAAATTAATAAGCATTATAAATATTGTTTGCAGTTAATTGCTTATACTTTCGTTACATGTACTAGCAAAGCAAATGTAAAATCATTGTTAGTGAGGTTATATTCCTGAAAATCTAATCTTTTAAATAAGCAAATTTTAATTAATTTACTTAATAAGAAAACAAAAATAAATTTCTATAAATAGATATAGACAACGGTACAAGGGCATTTAAGGATTTACTTAATGAGAAAAAGAAAAAAAATTGTATAAATAGATGTTGGCAAAGGCACGAGGGACATTAAGGATTTTCTTCATTAGAAAACAAAAATAAAATTTCTGTGAAAAAATAAATAAAATTTGTATAAATAGATATTGACAAAGGCTCAAGGGCCTTTTAGGATTTACTTAATAAGAAGACGAAAATAAAATGTCTATGAATAGATAAATAAAATTTCTATAAATAGATGTCAACAAAAGCTCGACTGCCATATAGTATTAACTTAATTTGAAGACGAAAATAAAAAAAAAATTCTATGAAAAAATAACTTAAATTTCTGTAAATAGATACCGACAAAAGCTCAACTGCCTTTAAGGATTACTTAATTAGAAGACGAAAATAAAATTTCTATGAATAGTTAAGTAAAATTTCTATCAATAGATATCGACAAAGGCACAAGGGCCTTTTAGGATTTACTTACTTAGGAAACGAAAGTAAAATTTATATAAATATATATCGACAATGGCACTAGGGCCTTTAACAATTGCAGGTGTACAGACGGAGGAAGACCATGGCAACAGCCACTGCTGCCTAGTTGCTATCGGCCGTCTCCAGGTGACCAGTGCACCCAACTGCTCTGATATCATGGGCAATAACTCCAACGAGTTCATCTCCAGGATCACTGTGGATGGGAAAATCACGTTCATTGACCAGAGGTTTGTGTGTATTACAGCTTACAGATACTTGATTAATTGGTTGAAAGGTTAAACAATGTTATCATAATTTTTTTTTCAATGAGGTTTGTGTGTATTACAGCTTACAGATACTTGATTAATTGGTTGAAAGGTTAAACAATGTTATCATAAAAAATGTTATTACTTGTGTCAAAAGTAAAACACTGTGATTACAAAAACAACTATTATATGATCTTACTTTTCATATATGGTATTATAAACATTGATCTTCAGCCCTTAACCCATCACACTGATCATTCTCATGATAAATTCTCAGAAAATGTGATTTTCACAAATAGACATTTTATCTACAGTGGCATCTGGCAAATTATGTGTACCGGTACTGTTTCCAAGAGAAAAAAAATGGATTCATCAGTTTAAATAGTTGAGCTAAGCAGCTTTTTTCAACAAAAAGTATGCTTTTCTGACTTAAAACAATAGATGCCCCATTAAAATGTCAGTTAATAAATGTTTATCTGATAAAAATGCACATGTGCAGGTGTAATAAAATGGCATCTTTACCAGTTCAATTAAAGGAAGGTTTATGACTGTTGTTGCAAATTTATGGCTTAAGTTATAATTTTAAAACTCAAATGTATTTCTACAATGCTTTAAATCAATAGATTTTTCAAGCTTTGCCACTATCATTTTAAACTCCTTTACATGGTGAAAATATTAATTTCCATGAATCTTTCTTCTTAAACACTTCGCAGGCTTTATGACATGCTCTTTAAAGTGCGCTAGATGAACATTTTGCGATGTCTCATGGTTTTGTTTCGTTATGTTGCCCTCATCATTATTCAAAGGGGAGCAACCTGCGCAGAACGTTGCACAGTGTAACTTTACAGTTACACTGACTGCTATACTGACTGTTAAAAGCAGCTAAGACCCAGGATAATGATAGTTCTATTTTGTAGTTGTGAGTCACAACTATCATTATATTAGTTTTCATGGAAAATAAAACAAATGTTGTTGCTTTTATTTAGTATTAAAAGTAGGTAATAAAACAGATATTTCATTGTCAATTTGGAACCATCAAACTGTTTCCTTCCGTATCGGGGGCAAATTTTGAACTGTTGTCCGGAGGCCATGTTGCCCTCGGCCTTATGGCCTCGGGGCAACAGTTCAAATACTTCAGGAAAACAATTTAACTGTTCCCAAATGCCAATGAAATATCTGTATATTGTTACCTAACTCTGTATATAAATGATTACTCTATATTTTCGACTGTTTCCCATAAATTGTACGTGTTAAATCGAGGTATAAAACTTTTTTTTACTGTTTCCAGTCCGATGAACTGTTAAATGCGCAAAATTGATGCACACAAATGTCAGTCTAAATTTGTGACATGACACCACAGTTGCATGCTGTAATCGCAACGAAACTAGCCCGGGAAAGGGTTAAAATCTAGTATTTTTTCGAGATGCAACGGATACCCAAAAATACCCGCAATCTCGGTTCCATTAAATTAACTCGAGTTCGGTTCCTCATTGGAAAATTCGGGTCGGGTCGGGTATTTAAATAATAGTGTAATTCGACCTTTTTAATCGTCATCATATTTCTTAAAATTCTTCGTCATATAAAATCATATTCAAAAAATTAATGAAACCAAGACCCAATAGGCATAGATGTTTCTATTTGACAGTTTTAGCTCGACTATTTGAAGAATAGGTGAGCTTTCCTACTACCCCCGGCGTCTGCGTCCGCGTCTGAATTTGGTTCAAGTTTTTATTCAAAAGTCTTTTAGCTTCAAAACTACATAAGTATTCACTTGAAACTTGGAATATACCTTTCTCATCAACTCCAGTGTCAGGGGCAACATTCCCCATAACTCTGTTTTGTACTTTTACAGAGTTATGCCCCTTTTTCACTTAGATTTTCTTGTTAAAGTTTATATTCAGAAGTTTTGGTACTTCAAAAGTGCATAAGTTTGTCACTTGAAACTTAGAACTAACCTTTTGTCATCAACTCCAGTATCAAGGGCAACATTCCTTATAACTCAGTTTTGTATTTTGACAGAGTTATGCTCCTTTTTGACATAGATTTTCTGGTTAAAGTTTATATTCAGAAATTTTGTATTTTCTATACTACAAAAGCTAATCACTTGAAACTTGGAATATACCTTTGTCATGAACTCCAGTATCAGGGTGCACATTCCCCATAACTCTATTTTGTATTTTGACAGAGTTATGCCCCTTTCTTCACATAGATTTTCTGGTTAAAGATTATATTCAAAAGTTTTGTAACTTCATAACTACATAAATTATTCACTTGAAACTTGGAATCTACTCTAGTATCAGGGACAACAATACCCATAGCTCTGTTTGTATTTTGACAGAGTTGGTCCCCTTTTTACTTAGATTTTCTGTTTAAAGTTTATGTTCAAAAGTTTGGTAACTTCAAAACTACATAAGTTATTTACTTGAAACTTCTAACTAACCTTTGTCATCAACTCTAGTATCAGGGGCAACAATACCCATGACAGAGTTATGCCCCTTTTCACATAGATTTTCTGGTTCAAGTTTATATTTAAAAGTTTGGTAACTTCAAAACTACATAAGCTATTATGCCCCCCTTCGAAGAAGTGGGGGTATCTTGCTTTGCACCTGTCCGTCGGTCGGTCGGTTGGTCGGTCGGATGGTCGGTCTGTCCGTAGACCATTTCGTTTCTGCACGATATCTAGAGAAAGCTTTGATCTACGATCATGAACATTGGTTTGCTGGTTACTTGGAAGGAAAGGAAGACGCCTATACATTTTGAGGTCAACAGGTCAAAGGTCAAGGTCACCGTTGCTAAAAATAGAAAAACGTTTCCGCTCAATAACTTACGAACGCATCGAGATATTTTAATGAAACTTTATACATAGATACCTTATATCCAGACCTCGCTTGGAATTACATATGGGGTGGGTGGGGTCAAGGTCATCCTTACTAAAATAGAAAAAGGTTTCCGCTCAATAACTTGAGAATGCTTAGAGATATTTTAATGAAATTTCATACATAGATACCTTATATTGAGACTTCGCTTAGGACTGCATATGGGATGGGTGGGGTAAAGTTCAAGGTCACCGTTACTAAAAATAAAAAAACGGGTTCCGTTCAATAACTTAAGAATGCATAGAGATATTTTAATGAAACTTCATACCTTGATTCCTTTTATTGAGACCTCGCTTGGGATTGCATATGGGGTGGGTGGGGTCAAGGTCAAGGTTACTGTTAGTAAAAATAGAAAAACGGTCTCAGCTCAATAACTTAAGAATGAATCGAGATATTTTAATGAAACTTTATGCATAGATACCTTATATTGAGACCTCGCTTGGGATTGCATATAGGGATGGTGGGGTCAAGATCACCGTTACTTAAAATAGAAAAAACGGTTTCCACTCAATAGCTTGAGAACGCATCGAGATATTTTAATGAAACTTCATACATATATACATTATATTGAGACGTTGCTTGGGATTGCATATGGGGTGGGTGGGGTGAAGGTCACCGTTACTAAAAATAGAAAAACGGTTTCCGCTCAATAACTTTAGAATCCATAAAGATATTTTAATGAAACTTCATACGTAGATACCATATATCGAGACCTCTCTTGGGATTTCATATGGGGTCAAGGTCACCATTACTAAAAATAGAAAAACGGTTTCCGCTCAATAACTTGAGAACACATCGAGATATTTAAATGAAACTTCATACATAGATACCATATATCGAGACCTCACTTGGGATTTCTTATTAAAAAAGTTTCTTAACAATTGCACATATTCACAACTTAGCTGCAAGTCAGGGGGCATACATGTTTTACAAACATCTCTTGTTCACTTGAAACTTGGAACTAACCTTTGTCATCAACTCTAGTATCATGGGCAACATTAACCATAACTCTATTTTGTAGTTTGACAGAGTTATGCCCCCTTTTCACTTGGATTTTCTGGTTAAAGTTTATATTCAAAAGTTTGGTAACTTCAAAACTACATAAGTTATTCACTTGAAACTTAGAACTTACCTTTTGTCATCAACTCTAGTATCAGGGGCAACATTGCCCATAATTCTGTTTTGTATTTTGACAGAGTTATGCCCCTTTTTCACATAGATTTTCTGGTTAAAGTTTATATTCAGAAGTTTTGTAACTTCAAAACTACATAAGTTATTCACTTGAAACTTGGCACTAACCTTTGTCATCAACTCTAGTATCAAGGGCAACATTACCCATAACTCTGTTTTGTATTTTGACATAGTTAGCCCACTTTTTACATATACTTTGTGGTTAAAGTTTTTGTTTAGAAAATTTAGAAACTATACAAGGCTTCTCTTGAAATTTTGTATTATAACAAATTTATGCCCCTTCCACTATCCAAAATATGTACCAACTGTAATACTTCGAAAAGTCTAGCGCGGTGTCCTCTGACAGCTCTTGTTTAAAAAATAAAAGCAAATATTCTGCTGGCGTTCTTGGATATTGGAGTGCATTGCTGAACAAACCCCACTAAACAGCTGTATGGACATCTTAAACCACAGAGTTTCAAACCGTGTAGTTGAAGAAATATGTCTGGCAGAGTGCATTAGCTTTCATCAGAACTGAATAAAATCAGAGCATCGTTATTTATATGACGAAACCTAAGTAAATGCCAAATGAAAAGAAGTGATCAAAGTTTACAACGAACAAAACTATTGATGGGTGGAAGGGTGGTTATTCAGTATTGATCTTTTCGTTTTTCCTGCGCCATATCTTTTCTCCGTCAAATTTACACCTCGAATGACGAATCAGTGCCTTTAATATGCGTACACAAGAAGCATTATTTCCCGCTGAATTATTACCGTACATCATCTGCAAAAAACCTATGCAATTAATATACTGAACCAATCTGTATTTATCAAAACGAGATTATTTTTTTTGAAAACAAAATCTTTATCAAGGTTTATTTCTTTGAATTTAAACATCCTGTGATATTAATAATCTGCATATCTTTTTCCTTCAGTTTTAACTTCTTTATCATTCAAATTATGTCATTGATAGGAAAAAATTAGATTTTGGGGACCCAGAATTCACCTTAAAAAACAACAATGTTGATGACAAAAGTCCAGTGACAAATACCTATTAAGGAAGCAGGTACAATTCAAACTTCATAGTTCCTTTCTAACATTGTTACAGAACTAATGTCCGATCACAAAATATTTGTAGCTTTAATTCTGCGGCAAATTAGATGTTAGCAGTATTACAAAGAAAATTAAAAACAAGGATATCAGTAAGCTGATGAATGCTCCCAATGCGCTTTGTCAAGCAATATAAATGCAATGAGGAGGGCAGAGATATTAAAATGAATAAAATCTCTAGAACTCGAGACCAAATCTTACACCAAAAGTGTATGTGAACATGCCACAAACGAGAATAATTTCATTTAGAGTCTAATCTTTAAGGTAGAAACAATGTTTGCTGATCAGAACAGTCCTCTGGAGGTGCAGAGTTGATGTGTACCCGTAATGATATCATTACCCGACCCGACCCGCAAATACCGGACCCGAAAAAAGATACCCGCCCCGACCAAAATTTGCTACCCGTTGCATCCCTAGTATTTTTGTCATGTAAATTATTGTATATGTTAGAATTATTATATATATATATGTAACATACATTTAATAAACAGCAAGTTAAAAGCGAAAACAAAATCAATAAGTAGATTATGAATTATACGCTATAATTTTTTATTGTACGGTCTAGGTCATAAAATAAGTTCGGTAATAAAACAGTTGTGCCATAGGCATTTTGGTAACAGTTAAAATGTTAACGTTTGTTCCTCGTAAGGGATGATATTTGTTACTATTTGCATTGTGCAACAGTTCCAAAATCATCCCTGACACCTCTGGACAACAGTTTTGACTGTTCCCCAAACGCCCATGAAATAACAGTATAATATCAGACTGCAATGTTTAGAAAAACCCGTAGATTTATTTGCACATGGATTGATATTTGATGAAAACGTCGATCACTTATTTACACATGGGGTAGTAGTTTGTTCGAAGCAGTATCCATTTTCATGATCCTATCTCTACCACAGGGTGACCAGCCTACTGCTTACACATGTATTAGTAGTTTGTTCAAAACAGTATCCATTGTCATGATCCTATCTCTACCACAGAGTGACCAGCCTTCTGCTTACACATGTATTGGTAGTTTGTTTGAAGCAGTATTGGTTGTCATGATCCCATCTCTACCACAGAGTGACCAGCCGACTGCTTACACATGTATTAGTAGTTTGTTCAAAACAGTATCCATTGTCATGATCCTATCTATACCACAGGGTGACCAGCCTACTGCTTACACATGTATTAGTAGTTTCTTTGAAACAGTAACCATTGTGATGATCCTATCTCTACCACATGGTGACCAGCCTACTGCTTACACATGTATTAGTAGTTTGTTCAAAACAGTATCCATTGTCATGATCCTATCTCTACTACAGGGTGGCCAGCCTACTGCTTACACATGTATTAGTAGTTTGTTTGAAACAGTAACCATTGTCATGATCCTATCTCTACCACATGGTGACCAGCCTACTGCTTACACATGTATTAGTAGTTTGTTCAAAACAGTATCCATTGTTATGATCCTATCTCTACCACATGGTGACCAGCCTACTGCTTACACATGTAGTTGTAGTTTGTTCAAAACAGTATCCATTGTCACGATCCTATCTCTACCACAGAGTAACCAGCCTACTGCTTACACATGTATTAGTAGTTTGTTCGAAGCAGTATCCATTGTCACGATCCTATCTCTACCACAGAGTGACCAGCCTACTGCTTACACATGTATTAGTAGTTTGTTCAAAACAGTAACCATTGTCATGATCCTATCTCTACCACAGGGTGACCAGCCTACTGCTTACACATGTAGTTGTAGTTTGTTCAAAACAGTATCCATTGTCATGATCTCATCTCTACCACAGAGTGACCAGCCTACTGCTTACACATGTATTAGTAGTTTGTTCAAAACAGTAACCATTGTCATGATCTCATCTCTACCACAGGGTGACCAGCCTACTGCTTACACATGTATTAGTAGTTTGTTCAAAACAGTATCCATTGTCATGATCTCATCTCTACCACAGAGTGACCAGCCTACTGCTTACACATGTATTAGTAGTTTGTTTGAAGCAGTATCCATTGTCATGATCTCATCTCTACCACAGAGTGACCAGCCTACTGCTTACACATGAATTAGTAGTTTGTTCAAAACAGTATCCATTGTCATGATCTCATCTCTACCACAGAGTGACCAGCCTACTGGTTACACATGTAGTTGTAGTTTGTTTGAAGCAGTATTGGTTGTCATGATCCCATCTCTACCACAGGGTGACCAGCCTACTGCTTACACATGTATTAGTAGTTTGTTCAAAACAGTAACCATTGTCATGATCCTATCTCTACCACAGAGTGACCAGCCTACTGCTTACACATGTAGTTGTAGTTCGTTTGAAGCAGCATTCATTGTTTTGATCCCATCTCTACCACAGTCATGATCCCATCTCTACCACAGGGTGACCAGCCTGCTGGGCTATCAGCCTCAGGACCTGCTGAACAAGTCTGTGTATGACTTCTACCACCCAGAAGACCAGGCCCACATGAAGGACACGTTTGACCAGGGTAGGGGCCGCTTAGTGTTACACACTAATCTTGTATTTTACATGGCGCTAAATTTTGCTTCTTAAGTAACTAGCATTCTGATATTTTACATAACAAAGTATTTTATCTTCTGCATTGATTAGCAACAAAGTCTTTATCTTCTTCAATGACTGGCAAACTCATAAACATATTTTAGCTAGCACTGTTGCATGGTTTTAGCTTCTTCATTCATTAACTAGCAAACTGCCAAACATATTTTAGTTAGCACTGTTGCATTGTTTTGGCTTCTTCATTCATTAACTAGCAAACTGCCAAACATATTTTAGTTAGCACTGTTGCATTGTTTTAGCTTCTTCATTCATTAACTAGCAAACTGCTAAACATATTTTAGCTAGCATTGTTGCATTGTTTTAGCTTCTTCATTCATTAACTAGCAAACTGCCAAACATATTTTAGCTAGCATTGTTGCATTGGTTTGGCTTCTTCATTCATTAACTAGCAAACTGCCAAACATATTTTAGCTAGCACTGTTGCATTGTTTTAGCTTCTTCATTCATTAACTAGCAAACTGCCAAACATATTTTAGCTAGCATTGTTGCATTATTTTAGCTTCTTCATTAACTAGCAAATTGCCAAACATATTTTAGCTAGCATCATGTTAGCTTCTTGAAGTTCTTCATTAACTAGCAAACTTTTACATGTAGTTTAGTTACCACTGTTTTCAGCTTCTTCATTAACTAGCAAACTCTTGAGCAAAATTTGCTTTTATGTTTTACTGTGTAGTCCTATAACCCCTCTGAATAAAAGTTGATTGCCTTCACTGTTGTTTGCAGTTTTTGATACATTTGGATGAAATTTTCTAAGGTACACATGTAGTTTGTTAATAAGAAATAACTAAAAAAAGGAAAAAATATGGATTTTGAAAAAGCATGAACGAACAACTGTCATAAAATATATATCTCCAGAAAATGTGAATATAGAGTAAGAAGCTGTTGTCTACTTTGGCTATCGGTAACACTAACATAGTGAAAGTATTTATTTTAACATATAAAAATGTGTTTAAAACTTTAAAAACTTGCTTTAATTCTTTTCTCGCTGATAGATAACAAATGTCCATTGTGCATGTTTCAGTGTTAAAGTTGAAAGGTCAGGCGATGTCCATAATGTACCGGTTCCGGGCCTCGAACCGCGAGTGGGTGTGGCTACGGACCACCAGCTTCAGTTTCCAGAACCCGTACACCGAGGAAGTCGAGTACATCGTCTGCACCAACACTGCTGCCAAGTGGGTACATTTTGACAATGAGTTGAAATTTATCTCGTTATGTGTACTAACATTAGAGATTTTGTTTCATTATTTTTTCATGTGCAATGTAGCTCTTCTAAATTGCATGGGTGAAAGTTTTCAGTATTGATACTGATTTCAGTAACTCTGAAGTTTTTGTCCGGCAAAAACTATATTAAAGTCAGTTTATTCAGAATAAAAGATTAGGTTGTTTCTTTTTTTTTCAGAATTCTGTGCTTTCTCTCCTGAAATTGTAGTTTTCTATAGCTCTAAAACAACAAAGGTACCACACAATTGTTTCCATTCCTTCATCAAGTGCATAGAATGGCATTAATCCACTCTATCATTCTATTATATCACCACTCCTTGTTTTCAGGACTGGCCAGCAGTCGGCCCCTTCCTCCGCCGCCAGCGCCGGCACGCTGATGGACCCTTTGACAGAGGCCAATCCCCCACTAAACAGCTTCTCTGCCACCAGACCCATGGTGGCGGGGTCTGACCCTAATCCTATGGGACCCAATGACAAACCAGACTATCGGTAAGCAGGCTTCTGTCTTTGTTATCCTCACAATTTT
The DNA here is from genome assembly GCA_027627225.1 of Congeria kusceri. Lineage (NCBI taxonomy): Eukaryota > Metazoa > Mollusca > Bivalvia > Myida > Dreissenidae > Congeria > Congeria kusceri. Next base: position 92,707,370 of record CM051025.1, read on the forward strand.
CTATAAATAGACACAGCTTGTGTCAAGGACAAAAAAATTGTACCCTTTCCAGTGTAGTAAAATTTTGTATGATATCATCACAATGTTTTCAGTACCTAACATTGAGAATAATCCTTAGTTTGATTTACTCAAGATTGTGTAATGGTGTATGTAAATAAACATAAACTTAAAGCTCCAGTTTTGGCCCATTTTCCGAAACCGAGTCGATCACCAAAAATTAATTGCAAATTTTGCATGTTTGGCGACAGGGATCAGTTTGGATCTGTCCCATACCGGCAAATGGTGAGGCCAGGCAACATGTACCCTGGTTTCAACTCCCAGTCCCCGATGAAGAATCCTCCGCAAGCCACAGCTACCAGCATGCACTACCAGAGGCCGAGCCCGGGCTCCTCTGCCAACTGGGCCTCACCACAGGGACACTTCTCTCAGAGTCAGGTAATATACTTACTTGCTTGCTTGCTTACACTACAAGAATTATTGTAGACATGTTGGGTATGAGTACAGTATTTCCACAGGTGTCAGTCACATTTAAATTAAATGACACAAATGTCAATGATATTCAAATTAAATGAGTCATTAATCCAATTATTGTACTTACCTAATCTCTATTTTAGGCAGCTATCATTTATGATAATTGTAGAAGATAATATATGCTACATAGTATTATAAACAGATTTACCAGATACTGCAAAACCATTTATATTCGTCGGCATGAATTTCGTGGTTTGTGGATAAATGACAATTTTGGGCACTTAAATTCTTGGATTTTAAATTTTATTAATAAAAAAAACAACATAAAAATGTGTCAATCGTATCGCTGTTTGTAACACCTTACGGTCATAAACGGAGCGTCCTCGCGGTAAGTGGGCCCATTATCGACCTGTCAATTAAGCAATAGATCCTTGTTATGAAATAAACACGGCACGTCACTGTGGGAGGTAGAGTCCGACTACAAATGTGTGAATTAAACAATAGGCCCGTCGTCTGCCAAAAACTGAAGTCACAATAGGTGGTCCACGCTTTTTGCATGGTGAGTGTTTACTATGCACATAGAAGTTTACTTGTCTATCTGAAAGAAGAAAGCAATGCATATACAGCGTTACTGCATAGGCAGATAAATCGGATATGCCAAGTGCCAATAAGGTACACAGTATATTACACCAGAGCCTCGTTTGGAGTGTATGCAGATTGGATAGGGGCTACTTGTCAAACAAAAAATAAACTGGATATTAAACTTATTCATTTATGATACAAATGCACATCATGTTTCAGGTAATGTGTTTATCATAAACAAACTCTTACACTTAATTTAACTACTATATGCATTATATTAACATTGTCTTCATGTAGGAAATACGTACTAGAAAACTACATCTTAGAGCGCAAATTCGGCCGAAAAAAAATAGCTAGCCGAATAATTTATTTATTGGAAACTTAAATTTGTGGAACGTTCCATCCTCAAAATCCACGAAAAGTATTGACCCACGATTATTAATGGTTTTGCAGTATACTAGTACTTTCAAAGACATTAAGAACATACTTGACAATGTTAAACCAGCTATACAGACCTAGACATTTGTAACAAACTTGATAATTTTCTGTTAAAATTTATTCAACATTATCTGTACATGTAAGTCTCCACCCATACTGACCTCCATGTTTCTTGCTGCCCCAGGGTGGGGCAGACTTCAGTGCCCAGAGCGGAGGTGCGGCAGGGGGCCCAGGCTTCTCTCAGATCAGTCCCAACAGCGCTTCACCCGGAGGTGAGTCACATACTGGGCTCTTACTGTTGTGAAGTATGTGTTGAAGGTTATTTAATGTAAAAACTTGTGATAGCTCTTTAATGTGAAGTTTGGTGTTATAACTGTTAAAAAATGCTATTTTTCAATTTAAATTGTAACTTAAAAGATAAAATTATTTGTAAAATCCATTCTGTGTATAAGTATGCAAAATAATATTAAATTATTTCTACGGCCATTCTCCCCCTATCTCTGATTCAAGTAGGGCAGTTATCAGTTGCTGGCATAAGTATGTGGACTTAGTACTGGTAAACTGCTTTGATCAGCTAAGCTTGCCCAGGAAAAGTGTGAGTAGGTTAACTGACCACTGTGATATGACTGCAATACTGTTAAAAATGGCGAAAAAATCCAAACAAACAAACAACCATAAATAATAAGTGAGAAAAGTCTTATTTTAATTGAAAAAACAACAACAACTACAACAATAACCAAACCTGTTTGTGATGTTCACTTTCAGCCCAGGGTGGTGGGGGCATGTGGCATTCCGGCTGGCAGGGCGGGGCCACAGAAGGCAACCAGCCCCAGGGTAGCGCCCAGGCCCCGGGGGGTCATCAGGAGGAGAACTTCAGTGAGATGTTCCGCATGCTCGACCAGCAGGGACCGGAGTTCACTGACCTATCTGGCATGTTTAACACTTTTACAGACTGAGCTAAGGTCGAGACATGTAGGAAGGCTTGCTACCCTGCAGAATTGCCTTAGTTATGGGGTTAAACATCAGCATCTGGCAGCAGTTCAAATATTAATGGTTGATTGTGATTGGTTAAAGTTAACTTTGATAATGCTGTAATGTTAGCGATGGATTTTAACTTTGGAAATGCTGCTTCTATAGCGACGGATTTTAACTTGGGTGATGCTTTTGTGATAGTGATGGATTCTTCTGATTTAAAAGTGTGCTAGCTCTGGTTGTACATGGACTGTAATGCTGCAGGTGTTACATATATAAGTGTATGTGTCTAAATTCTTTGATACTGCCTACCTGTTCGGTAGATTGGTGGTCTGCTGGTTCAGAATATATGTATTGAATTGTTAAAATCTTATTTCAAAAATGCATTTCTTATAACTGCATACAGTCAGTGATTATTTTTACATAATATTCAGTGTCTTTAAAATATTCAATTTTCATCAGTCATTGATAATGTTTTAAAAATTGGAATAGCTTGATAACCATAGTTCCAGCTTAACATGTATATTAGACATTTATTGAAATCATAGTTAGACTTTAAATAGATGAAATCAGTTAAAACATTCATCATTAGCGTCTTAAAAGTTGTTTAATTACAGAAAACATTACAAAGAGAAATGCCTTTTCTTTAATGTGATAAGGACACCAGTATGTGTGAATGTGCACATTTTGTGTTTGTGAAAAGGATCTTTGATGATATAAATTTATACTGAAGAGCACATGCATTTGACACCAAGCATATGTCAGTCAATTTGGAGAGGTTATTATTTTTAGAAAAAGCATTGTTGTTTAAGTATTTATCTTTATTGTTTTATGTTTACCATTTGTTTTTAAGTACATTGTAATAAATGTTTTCATTTTATTTATGTCAGTGTAAACAGTTTGTACATGTTTATAAGATTATCGAAAGATTGTTTTTTATTGAAGTGTAGCAAATTGTTTGCTTAGATAACATTGATAAAGTTGCTTATAGAAATATCTAACGAAGACCATTATAAGTTTTTTAACTATGTGTTTGCATTGCTATTACTTTTATTTCATTGGATAGGATTTTATATTTTTGGTATGTTGATTATTTCATGTTGATTTGGAATAATTTAGCCATTTTGTTTTACATTATCCAAGATTAGATGCTATAGTACTTACTATTACAAAATAATGCTGAAAGTTTTATAGAAAAAAAGGAAACCCCATTATTTGTATTGCTGTTGAGATATATTCTTTCTGTATCATAGATTTTCTTATGCACACAAGCTGTTTTGCTGACAGTTTTCACCTTACGACAGCCAGTCGAACATTTTGGAAAATTATGTTCTCATGTTGCCTATAACAGAATATTCCCAATGTAATGCAGTTCATAAATTCACAATTGCTTTTACAATGTGCAATAGGTTTTATTGTTATTGTCAATCCAAAAATAATACAAAATACAAGGCTGAGTAGCAGTAAGGGGCAGACAAAGTAAAACAATTATGTAATTGCGTACAAAATGGCCAGTGGTCAAACTATGCATACTTTTAATACAATTTATGTGACATTTTCTTAGCCGATTTTTGGTGGAAAAAATACCACTGAAATTCACAATTTTCTAAAAAATACATGGACTGACATGTATGTACATATTTAAAGTTAAAAGATGTTGTAAAAAGTGCATATTCCTCAAAATGAAAGGTTACTGTACCCGACTTTAATTTTCAGATTCCTTGAGCCCATAAAATATGTTACAAAAAAGCCAGTAGAAATACAGGTAGGATTTTGAAGTCATCTAATTTGGTCCAGAGCAAGTGTATAGTGTATTTCCAGCTGGCACTAATTGAATTTTGTCTTATTTGTTCTGCACCTTACTGTATACCACCTTGGTAGATTCATTTATATGGGAAATACCTTCAGTGACTCAAATGAATTGAATCTGTTTTGCATGCTCACACTTGTATGATTCACTGTGAAGTTTAAGTTCATTGATATGTATATACTGTTGTTAATTCTTGTTGTCTCTCACCCTGTGCTTAGGAACTGCTTTCTTGCAATTCTACTTCCATATTGAACTGGTTTTTATGATGCATGCAATTTTGTTATTAAGTCAACTTATCAATATTATCAATTATTTCATTTGATAGAAGAGTCCTATAGTGTATATCATAAAACAATATTTTAAATCATGTAAAACTATTGCAGGTATGTTTAACTGAAAAGATTTAATCCTGTAACAGTTTTCCTTTTTGGCAATGAAAACAGATGTTGTATTAATGGAAAATATATCTACCACACAGTTAATGTAGTACTTTTAGCACATTTGTATCAGCCTTTTCACTGATTAAAGAGACTATGTCTAAGAAAAGGGCCACAACAGAAAAGAATCTGAAAATTTTGCTTTTAATATTGTTATATAATAAAGGTTAAACTCATGTACATTTAATGGAACAAGAGTTCAAGCATTCTGAGAAAAAATCACTGTATCATAGGTCGTCTTTGTTTCATGCTTTTCTGGTTTACATTTTGACCTAAGAATTTTAAGTATATTGTTCCTCAATAGTTTACACATATATTCTCCCAAGCCAGAATAGTACAGGTGGTTAGAGCACTGTCAATTTGTTCTAAACTGACATTGGGCATTCAATACCCTCTCTGGGTTTTTGTTTTTCGAAGCATTTTTTTAAAATAAAAAATCTCATTATGTAGTAAATTATTCATGTTTTATTTAATGTATAGGCCTTGTATTGCTCACTTCTATAACAATAACATTACTCTTGGGTATCATGTTTTCATTGCCATAGTCCCTTTAAGAATTAAGTTTCGAAACTATGTGTGTACCGATGTAGTCATTATCAGCATCTTATTAAGATAATGCACAGCAGGCATGCTCATGCATTTCATTTAGAAAGTATTTTATGGCCTTATGTATACCAATCATTCAAATCGTGAAACCATGCTCGTGTTTATCTGTTTAGTTACTTGTTCACCTTATAGCATAATGAAGTTTTGTTTGCCTGATTATTTTGCTTTAACAATTAGATTGTTTTTGAGTTGTTTCTATGCGTTTTTGCATAAACCTGTTTTCGTATGTACGATTTCTGAAAATTGGTCAGAATGTATTGTTAAAATTATGACTTAAAAGAAAAGAGAAAAAAAGTATAATTTATTTCAAATTATATTTAAATTGAACGCATATTAATTTGTTTGAGCTATGTTTTCATGTTCATGTATTTGTAGTGGGTTGTAAAAAATATATAACACACTTGATAATTTTAAGGAAATTTAATTGAAAGTCATGATACTTAAGTTATAATAAAATTTATTTAGTCATGAAACAGACGGATAGTCTATTGTATATATTATACTTTTCATTCACTTCTCTATAAAACATGTTTACGATGAAACTGAACATATTTTGAATTCAATTTATACCATGTTACTAAGTACGTTCCAGTTGCGGAATTTCTCGCACATATTCAGCATTTTGTTTCTACGTAATGTTTGTTTGAAATGTTTAATATTTCTCTTCGTAAGTTCAATGCAGACAAGTTTTGTGAGTCCTTAAATCAAAAATATAATGGCAAATGGATACATTAGAGACATCTCAAACTCGGAACTAGTGCATATCGTAAATATATATTTTGTCCATAGAAAAAACAACATTTGCCGCATTTTTATTACTTGTTTATGGTATTACAAGATATATAAGTTTCTTTCCTTACTGTATATAAGAGACGAATAAAATATATTGTGAAAAAGGTTTATCTTAGCTTCAGTTCTGTTCGGTGAAGACCTCGTGTCTGTGAGACTGGCAGTTTCAGTCTGTAAGAAAACCTTTAAACAAAACTAGTCCGCCTGCAGTCATGCTCGTTGTGGTGTTAACTAACATTGGGTAATTGAGAGCGTAGTCTAGACGTCTGTAACTGACGGATTTGTACTGCTCAGCGAAAACTCATGCTGTTTTATTATGCTCGCTGAAATCGTGTTGCCTAAGTGGCGGGTGGTCAAATATTTTCGTTAGCTAGGGAGTTCATCGCGTCAATGCGTGTGAATGAGACGTTTCGGAATTATTTCACTGAAGAATTTTTTCATGGCAGCCGTTTTGCTCAATAAGTTACATGTCATACTGAACAATGTCGCTTTTGCCTTAACACCAGTTGGGTCGGTAAATAAAAAGTCGATAATCCTGTCCGAAGGACGGCTGCTGATAGGTACAAATCGTATATGATTGAATGAATCGTTGGTACTTGTAAATGCTTGTAAAGTGGACAGTCAACTATAAATGGTAGTGTACTTGAAAAGTAGAATTACTGTTGTGAAAGATCTCTGCAAAACATTCGGTCGCAGCTTCTGAGTTTAAAAATATCGAAATAATTCATATTGACAAGTGTGCACTGAACCCGTACTTACGAACGTCACTTGTAAATGTCCGCCGTATACCCCGTTTTATGGATGACTGTATCGGTTGGTTGGTTATGTACAAAAATGCAAGATTTCGACTTGCATTATTATGGCCCAGTCATAGAGTCACGTTATTACGCGCCGTTTTAGTACGTATTTGACTCTCAGGCTCTGCCAAGTTGTCATCAATTTTTACCACGCTGCGCCTCTATGGTACTGCGCTAGCTCTACTCTACCTTTACATTTGATAACGTACCACAACGTGTCATTACTCAACAAAACAAACGCAACAACACAAAACAACCCTGTAAAAAGCCATAAGTATCCGTAATTTTAAAGGCATTTCGATTAACGATTAATATTCATTTATGTTACATTTCAGAGTAAATCACGAATTTTACCGGTATTTAGCTTCTTTATATGTTCTTTTTCTGTTTGGAATCTCAAAGAAAATATTTGTCAATCTGCAAATTGGTAAACACGCTCTTTTAACAATTGCACTGAACTTTCAATGTTTACAGGAAATTAAAGACGGATTACGTTGACAATAATAACGTGCCGTGACAAATTGGCAAAAATAATCTTGTTCAACTCGATTTACAATACATTAGAACACTCATATACAACTTTTTGTACTCTTAAATTATATTCATCAGTTAAGAAAGACATCTTTTTATTTGTCACTTTTCTGAGGGATCAGGGGTGATATTCACAAAGCATCTTAAGTTCAAAAAATTTCTTATCCTTAAATCTGGAAATTTCCTCTTCTGTATCATGCTATATAGAAACAGTCAAGCGAAAAGTTACATTTTAAAATAACATCAGTAGTGCAATGACGTTTTAGAAATATCGAGAAACATATGTCTATGTTTATTTAGTAAAGAATTGAAATAAATTCAAATTTTTCACTTAAGTTAAAATATGTAAGAACATACTTAAGATGCTTCGTTATTAATAAAAAGTAAATGTTGTTAATCGCAAGTATTGATTAATCTACCTGTCTTATTAGAACTAGAAAGCAATCGTAGAGCAATCCGACAAGGCAACTCATTTCCCATGCGTTGTGCAAGAAATGAGTTATATGGCATAATGAGGCGATTGATCATATTTCCCAAATAATAAAGAACCGTTAACAAAATCCTTGATCCAGACGGTGATCCGGAGTGCCACCAAACAATTTGTTCACCGATCCATTTTCAACCTTTCCAGAAAACTTAGTGCTAGTCTGTTCATAGCCTTCTGCGTAAAATTGCTAACTAACAAACAAACGGAGAGACGATAAGAAATTAGTACATAGCCTTAATTGCGGGGTAAATAAATAGTGGATATTTTTTTTGTTTTCGGTGTGATAGCGCGTTATGTCATCATCGGATAGGGAGATAATTAACAGTTTCATGAGCGCTCCCTTTTCGGTGACGATATTAAGTGTTATCACATCGAAAACAAACAAATTATCTTTTTATTTATGCTATTTTTTTTCCATCATTTTATTTTGAAAATATCACTGGACTCATTACTACATGGCGTCAACATAATGACGTCATTTCAGCTTTGAACCCGTTGACGGTCCGTTTCATTTACTGTATTATATAAATCTGGACCAAAAAACAGTGAAATACATATTTTATCTCACGGATATTTTTCTATATTTGTTGTTCTGATCCTTTCTTCCATGGCGGGGCTAATTAAATATCAGTTTAGCCCATCAAACAGAAACGGAGTTTATGTTATACAGCATACAATATAACTTTATCATATCAAATACAGACAGCAGTTTCACACTAACGGTAGTTAATGTTATAAAGCAAACACATGAGTTACTCTTACATAAAACAAATCTTAGTTTAACCTACAAAGACAGTAGTCAATGACCTCGAAGCGATTAATGAGTGTACCAACTCAGTGAATGTACACATACTGAGATACATAAAATAGAACAACTATTCGAACAGTTTGCTCCATATTTATATTGTATCATGCAAATAATATTTAAGACAGTTCAATTTTCTTTTTAAATCATAAACTTGCAAAATTAAAATTATCATGTTCTGATTTTAAAAGATGTTATATTATTCTGTATGAACGGTCGGTAAAGCCTGGACAAATCTGTGTCCTAACAGTTCATGCTAATAAATGTGCTTTATATAACGACAACAAAAATATAAACATTGTACTTTTTACTACACAACGAAACGTTGAGAGTGCAATAATTCTTCGATGTGCATACAAGCGTGCATTTACAAAAACTTCTTATGTAAAAACCTTTCATTTTAAGATTAGAAGTAAATTTCTTAAAATCAAATAATTCATTAAGTTTGTGGCTGCTCATGCGTAGCTTTTTTTACAAATAAATTCTTATTGATCCGATATTTCATATTTTTTGCCCTTTTATGAAAAGCAAGTTTTGTATTTCACAGAGAAACTTTGATGTAAAATGTTCACTTCGACATAACTTAAGTTAAAATTGTCATTGGGAGCTGTGTGAATACAGGCCCGGGCATGTATGCACGACTTCGGTTATCTCTAGTTCGCATTCCCATATGGCCACACGTTATTTAAGGTTGAACAACCCTATCTAACAACCCAGATATTTGTTGTATCGGCGGTCACCTAAATTAGTTAGCATGTGTACATTATCATGTTATCATTCGACGTCGATATTTTTATTTGACAGTATGTAAGCAAGAGCAAACGTGCAGGGCTTGAAAACGGACATAAAAGTAAGCATATGTGTATATTTAGATATATTGATGTACTCCTGGTGTAACTTAATTGGTTATGCTTTCGAAAAGTGAAACTATAGAATGTTCACATGCACATTGAATACATTTCTAAACATCACGTCATCCAATTGTAGCATACGTTTATAGCCGTAAAAGAAGCACTGTAGATAAGTCCATCCTCGCTAAATTTAAACTTTGAGCACTGCACATACATTGGTGATTTTGGATATTTACAAACGTTACATAGGATGTATTAAGTAATTATAATTTATAATGCTTCTTATTATGGACAATATTAAAAATATTGAGTTGAAATTAATCAACAAAGTCAAATGTTATAATGCTAAATAATGTGAGAGAACAGCTATGTGTAGTTACAATAAGGACATTTGAGTCTGTGTACTCTTAATATAAGTTATACACATCAACATAATTCTAGAATGAAAATTATATCTGAATACTGTCACAAGGTGGGTATGTTTCATTTAGACATTCTACTTGTTGTTTTTGGATACTCTGTACTAGATCCACATGTCGAAATCAAAACATGTTCAAATACAGCAGCCATAACTTGTCTTAGAAGTAGCATGATCACACACTCGGAATTTGAAAAGTATGACACTCCAATTGCAAAAACAGTATAGAATAATATACTAGAAATAGTATACAAAAAAATAATCAAAACATAAAACATATGGTAGGTTTCGTGCATGGGACTCTGTCAAGTTGACAGTGGTAACAGGGCTGACGCACTGGGCCCAATTTCTTGCTTTTTCCCAAGAATAACAGGTTTTAGTCTCTTGTTTCATCAATCAGTATTGTTATTTGTAAACTGACGTTACAGGCACCACGAAATAGTATTTATTGTGATTATCTGACATAGAATTTTCATTTATAATGTAATATGTATTCATATTTTTAGTTGTACCATTTTATTGTTCACTAGTGAGCTTAAGCTAATCCTGTTAATACAAACTTAAATACTGTTGGGAAATCGAGGTCTGTCCAAGTGGACTTACTATTTAATTATACTTATACTTAATTATAGTCGCTGCTGTCATGTGATAACAATATTTATTTTTGATATGCTTTATCAATTTATATACAACGTTGTTAATAACGCAACTTGCTAAGGTGACTTATAGGCCCGGTGGGCCGGGTGTGATCTATTTTGTATCTGTATTTACTTATAAATGTGAATGTTATACACAAGTCACATTAATAAAAGTTTACTTACTTACTTACTTACTATAGTTATAATTGTAAAATACTTGTTTTCAGAAGTATCAACAAATCTATCGCTTCACATTACAAAGTAATGGATTTTAATACACATGCAGAGGAACAATTTTTTGACAATATTTTAATTTTAATTTTAATTTATCTGTTACATAAATGGAAATGGTAAATTTGTCAATCTGTGAATAGGTCCCTTTAATGTGAATAGTTGTATCTTATCAGCTTGGATTTATACACGGGCATGCAATTTCAAAGTGTTATCATGACATTTGGGTATAACACATTGTTTGTACAAATGTCCTGATACCCCTGGGTTAAGGTCTGGTTTGTCACATTTACATAATGCAATACATATTTATAGAACATAACTCCGGTTGCGTTGATGGTTTAAAAAATGTGTTTTCTTGACATTTGGGTATAACACATTGTTTGTACAAATGCCCTAAAACCTGATACATGTGCATTCCCCAAGGTCTGGGTTGTCACATTAACATAATGCAATACATATTTACAGAACAAAACTCCGATTGAGTTGATGGCTTGAAAAAAAATCGAATAAACACGAGAATTGAGCTACTATTTTAAACAACGGGCAATAAAACGAAAGTGTAACATCAACATAAACAGGTAAAACAATCCATGTTCACCGGGAAATGCATGTGTAGCCAAAACCATAGATCGGGTTTACCCAAGGATCATTTCTGTCACAGTAAATAATAAGAACTTTTTAAACGGCAAAGCCGTGCCGGAAGCGGTTATTGGCACGATAATCCTGTATTAGCACGAGGGCTCTAGATTTGGAGTGCCAATATCCACTTCCGGCAGGGCTTTGCCGTTTAATGAGTTGTTTATTACATACCAGTGCTATTATATTGCAAAACATAAACAAAACTCGTCTGTCTCAATTTTTCCAGAATGAAACAGCATAAAAATAACAAACAACTCAACTCACCAAACTTTTTCATTGATACAAACGTCGCAAATTCTAGTTTTACACAGGGTTTAGCTTCCTCAATCAGTTATTTATCTGTACATGGCATAATCAATAAAGGTGTAAACAACATCTATCTTCCATTCCATTTCAAAACAGATGATGTAAGCGGGTTATTCTTTGTGGATAGACGTTCTTTGTACAACCAACAAAGAAACGGTTTATTTATCAAAGAAATAACCCTTTACGTAAATGTCCGTTGAAACAACTTAAAACCGAACGAAGCTACGTCATCCAATTTACTAGATCTAACACCTTTGTTTTGGCCTAGCTGTCCTCCACTCACATAACTATCCAGGTATCCGAGTGCATTCTACTTCTAGAAAATTGAAATGGGATTAATCTCCCCGGTTCCATTCGAGGCATATATTCCATACACTTTTCGATATAAATTTTATTAACAAAATCCATTAAAAACACAGAAAAACTAAATAATGTATTCCCATTGCTTTGTTTAAATTCCAACACACTCGTTCCTAGTTTGACTTGTACACTACCTGTAAACTTAAACTCAACTGAATGACGTAAATCAAGAGATTGCGTCATTAATGCGCACATGAATTTTGGCGAGTTATTTTGCACTCCGTGCGTATAACCGGAACTACCTGTATTTTCACGATAGCCAGCGCTTATTGATTTTTTGCCTGTACACATTTGTTACTATTTATAGTAAGGTATATAATAATGACCGTTATCTGTTTAGCAGTAATGAAGAATATGCTTGATCTGTTTGATCTGTTTGATCTTTTGATCGAAGATTCAGTCTTATAAGGAACCTTTTCGTCACCGCCATGTTTGTCTTACTTTTACTAATAAAGTTGGAGTGCATGATGGATTGGTTACAAGATAGGGTATCAAGCAAGCACCGCAAATTAAACCTGTTGCTTTGTTATCACGTTCTTCGACATTTAAACAGCTATACTTTCATGTTATTTGGTATAGGTTTATCCACACAACAGTTCATTCAACTTTCTAATTCGACCATCTACTTCTGACAAATATGATTGGTATAAAGAAAATGAGACATGTCACCATTATTTGGAATCAATGGTTCTGAAGCCATAATATTAATTGTGTCATATTCATAATCATATTGTTAATATTAAATACACATTTACAGAGCACAATTTATATAATAATCGTTAGAAGTTTTCATTCGCGGTCTTTTAACCACGATAATTTATAAGAGTATGCATTAAATATGTTTTTATGATATGTATATAAATGTAATTATAAGAGGTTTGATACGTTATATTGATTACTGCATGGCGAAAATAAGACTTTTTAAATATTATTAATAATTTATGATGAAAATATTTGAAACAATATCAAAATATGTTTTATGTCTTTTAGGTAAATACCTGACAGAACATGAACTACCGGGAGATGAAAAGATGGCTTTTAATTGTAACAGTTTCGATACTGGCCGTCTTGTCTTTTGTTACTTGTTTCTACATAATGAATGACGATGACTTGTCAAGCATCAGCAATATATTCTGGCAGACAGACAGTCAACACGTGATGTGTACGTTACTGAAAGAAAAGAATCCGAAGATCAGGCACTGCAATGGATCAATTCCCATACTGCAACGTGATCAGCATCATGGCAAAAAGGCGTCTGTTTTTAAGGCCAGGCTAACTGAAAATGAGTATTCGGCACAGATTGGAATGGTACAGCAAATACAAACGGTCTGTGAGACGTACGGTATTAAATATTTCTTCTACGGTGGCTCATTGATTGGCTCGTACCGGCATTTTGGGATGGTGCCATGGGACGATGACATCGACATACTGTTGAACGCCAGCGACAAACAGAGGCTTCGAGACAGCGTGCGTGGTTTGAAGGATTACACGCTGTTAGAACGCAATGACAATCTATGGAAATTTTTTAAAACTAACCGTAGTAAATCACTTGAGAGCAATAAAAATTACATGTGGCCATTTATTGATATATTATTTTACGGCGACGACGGGAAGAATTTAACGCTTCTCTGGGATAATGTTGTACCTTTTCCGACCTTTTACCGAAATGATGTGTTACCGTTGTCGTACATGCCTTTTGACACACTTATTGTTCCAGTCCCCAAAAAGCCGGAAATAGTGCTTCAAATAGTTCATGGGGATATTAGTCTCTGTGCCTCGGGCTTTTGGAGCCACCAACACGAAGATCCGCTGAAGAATGAAAAGAGGATTCCGTGTACGGCGTTGTACTCTAGATACCCGTTTGTACATCGAACTATACACAATAGCGTTATTACAGAGCAGCTACGAATTGGCGATGAAACACATATGGTCATTGAGCGAACAATATGACAGTATACAAACCTATCATTAAGAATTTTATATTCCAACTTATTTGTATATCATAACATATTTAGTTATTACGAAATTTGTATTGCGCAACTGGAGCAATGGTATTGCAACACGGGCACAACGTCTCCATTTGTAATTTATGAATCTATGAATTAAACATACACTTAGAAACTTTAAGAAGAAAATATACTGTAAACGGATTAAACAATTTGACACTGCTTCATTTAGAAAGACAAAACATAATTGGATAGTGGACACAGTTGTCACACGGCTGGATTTATTAAATAAATAATTGTTTGGAGTGATTAACATTTTTGATAGTTTTATGTAAGGATAATATTTTTTTAAATAAATAATTAACTGATTTGTATCAAATAATTTGTACATACCCCGAAAAATATATGCATATCTAAAGCATGGGGCACCAAAGCTGACATGTGCGTTAGAACACACGAAACAGCGGAAATAAAAACACAATAACAACAGATTGATATATGATTTAAATATGAACCTGAAGCTGTCAGCAATGCTCAACATCTTATTCAATGTGTTTTGTTTCGAGACAAATATAATCAACATGACACTGCTAAGACTGTAAAATGTGAAATTAATTTTCACCGTCACCAACCCAACACTTTCGCTTAAAATCCGTTAAACAGCTTATACAAAATAAACGGACTAATTAAAAAAAACTGAAGTATTGCGTCTATGGATCTCTCTTGTTTTTTTGTTATATACATATTATCATAATGAATTAAATATTATATGAAATTATGACTTGTTATATAAATCAATGGAATTAAGACTATCAAGTCAATACATTTTATGTGCGTTAAAGGGTTGTTTGGTAAGAATTTATATGGATATATATTAAACGTCTTTAGGAGTTATTATCATTCCAATATGAATTACATTCCTATATGAATTTCATGTCATACATCGCTCTCAATTAACGTTAATTTAGCATTTTTTCATGTTGTATTATATTGTAAAACATGTACCCTTAAAGTAAACGCACGGAATACAAACTTATTACAACAGTTTATACGCCAACTGTTAGTGGGATTAATCGTCTACAGCTTACCAACTTATTGATAACAATCGGTCGAATGTGTCATTGTGCGAATAAAATGCACTAATCTCACTCACTCGTCAGATCATTTGAAAATATGTTTGATAAGCTGCCAATATATTGTTAAATTAAATCCTGAAAAGGGCAAGATACGGATACATTCAAGATAGTTTGAGTTTTATTACTTGCAGATCAGTTTGAATTAAACCTTCTTGGGTACAAAGTGTTTAGTTACTCTTATCAGTGGGAGTGATAACTACGCCTAAATATAGGAATTATGATAAATAGTGTTCTTGTTTTTTTAAATCAGTTTAACGACATACGGTGTGTTTAAAGATAACATGTCGAATTCCACGAGCATTGTTGATGCGCTGACTGAAACCTTCTTGACCTGGTTTCACAATGATATCCTGCCGGTGTGCAGCGTACTCTTTGACGTCGTCGTCATTATCGTCGGCGTTATATTGAATGTGTTACTGCTTGTAACCTTCAGGAAAAGAGGTCTGCTCAAAGAACCAAGTTCACACTTTTTGGTAGTTTTCAGCATTGCGGACTTTGCGAGTTACCTGCTCTTGCTCATTCCTAACATTGTTACAGCGATAGCCAAAGAATGGTTACTGTCTGACCCTGTCTGCGAGATACACGGCGCTGTACTGTTTTTGTTCGTTTCTGTCAATTTTGGAATTGTTAATATATTGGCGATTGAACGGTGCATCAAGCTGTGTAAACCCGACGGAAACCTCTACGACAAGATCTTTGAGTGTGCAACGAACAGAAATATTTTTATTGCAGTTGTCCTCTTTTTATCTGCGTTAGTAGCATTTCTACCCGTCACTGGAATTGGATACATTGAATACGATTATTACCACCAAGGTGGAAAACTTGACTATTCTTCGACTCCCTCATTTCTAATAATACATTTCATACTTACGATAATTGGTTCTCTGGCAGTTGTCATTGTTTGTTTTTCGTATATCTTTGAGCACCGACGAAAGGCAGTTCAACGCGTCAGACAACTTGAATCAGAGAAAAATAAAATCGACGCCTCCTTAGGCCAGCCTTCCATACGGCATACATCCAGAAATGAATCGCTCCCTGTCATCACCGACATTGAAGATGAAGTATTTAAAGCAGATGGTCACTCTTTAGTTGAAAAGAAGTCGGATTTGAAGCCCATTTCAAAGGCCCCGAAGAAACGCACGTCAGTTGCACCCACTCGACGAAAGTCAGTATTACAGGAAGTATTCAGTGACGACACGGAGAACCCAACCTTCCATTTGGCGATAACGTATCTTGCACTCTGGGGTACTATATTTGTATGCTTTCTACCTTACATGATTGTCTGCTTCATAGGCGTTTACCACAGCGGACCGCTATGGGGAGGCTTTTATACCATAGCATTGCTGATTCTCCATGTCAGCTTTGCGATAAAACCGATCGTCTACCTTGGGCATAACCGTCACTACCGCGCGCTCACCAAGGAGACCATCCCAGAAAGCGTGCGAAACCGCGCGAGCTCAATGCGAAAGTCAATCTCAAGTGTGGGTGGGAAAATGGAAGATTTTCTATTCAGGACCAATGCCAACCGGCAGCTTAGTGCGACGATTGCTGTTCATAAGGCGCTGCTAAAATGGAAGCGGAAT
The DNA here is from genome assembly GCA_027627225.1 of Congeria kusceri. Classification (NCBI taxonomy): domain Eukaryota; kingdom Metazoa; phylum Mollusca; class Bivalvia; order Myida; family Dreissenidae; genus Congeria; species Congeria kusceri. Next base: position 92,724,206 of record CM051025.1, read on the forward strand.
GCCACGATTAAACACGTGGAACACAAATCAGAAAATGGAAGAATCGCGGAATCAACTGAGATGAAGGGTAAAGCCAACAACTCGTTTCAGAGCAAACCCATCACTCCTTCCGAAATTATTGTTCGTAAAGCTCCATTGAGCTTTGACAAAGAAGAAATACAACAAAAATCTGATCTTCCAGGAATGATAGAAGAAAAACGATGAAATGAAACGATCGTTTCTATGTATATCTTGTGATGTTTTTGGTTTCTATATGATATGCTTATAACATGTACGTTATATTATCTGTGAAGATTTCGAAAGATATGCATAAAATTATTTTACATTATTGAAAACTGTATTTATGTGTTAATATTATTTTGTGTCATATTACTTAAGATGTGTACCCTGAATAAGAGGTCGATATTGTTTTGTGTGCTTTAATATATTCCTTGTGTTATTGTTAAAGTAAAATCTTGAATATTATATATTTTTTAGATCATGACTAAATAAGCGACAATTTACGCACTGGTTTTGTTCCTCATACAAACATTAAAGTATCCGAGTATATTAATTGCGTAAAATATTTCTCTTAATATTGTTTTTAGTAATACGTACATGCACATTACAATCTCTTTTTTGGAATTGAAACCTTTTAAAAATAAGACTTAATTGAATTATTAGCAATTATCATATCACATATTACCCATTGAAAAATATCTTAAATTCAAATCATTTATATAATGCATGTATATATTTTTCGTTTAATGAATTTTCTTGATGTAACATGTTTTTTAACATGTGTACATAAAAAGTAAATTCTTAATATTCAGGTTAGTTGTATCCCTATTTTTTATGAATATCCGTCTCCAAAACATATTCATTATTATCGACTAATTAAATAAACAAATAGAACAAATAGAGCAAAAGCTAGCATCGCCCTAAAAGGTTTTCACATGATAATTTTCTTTCATGTAACATTATTTAACACTACTGATTAAACTGCATGTGTAGTCAACAAAAGCACAATTCAATGCATATAAAAGGCAGATGCGAAGTGAACCAGAAAACTGCTAATGGACGTTCAGCAGCCATTGTCAGTCAGGTCTGGTGACGTGCCTCGACATACTTGTCGACCGTATGCTGTTCTCCTGCCTCTGTGGTAGATATGCACTAACAGGCAAGGTAGTTTAATGAGTCAGACGATAACGCATCGAAGAAATTGGGTCTATAAATTGATAAAAACCAATACCAGTCGTAAGGAGTTATACATGCATACAATAAATGCTATTAATATGCAGACACGTTGCAGAACATTTTCAGCTCAGACAAATGATTCGGCCACGCACCTATATTTGGCATACGATTATGAAAACAGTTTATTCTTACATTGTTTTCGTTTAAGATAAAGGGTGATGACTTCATCGCACGCACACAATCCAGTATTATACAGGTATCAACACATGCATATAATATGTGTATCTCTCTCAGAGTAAGAGAACTATTTGCTGACACACTCTAAAGACCAACCACATTAGATAACCAAATCACATACAGATAAATCGACATAGAAAACAAAGGCAATTGTATAATTGGTTTGGTCCAGGTTCCGCGACAAAAGGTCACAAATAATGTCTGGAAATAAAAATCAATTGGCTGTCGTTTGACTAATTCCAAGAAAGTTCCTGTGTATATAGCTGGTCGGAGTGAGTTTATTTCTTTGTTGTCAGATTGTACAGTGCTTGAAATGTTCATCATCGCGATAGTGTTTCTAGCTGAGATCTCACCTTTTTTGCAGATACATTCCTGATATGCTCGACAACTGTGAATCCGCTTCACAAATGAATTCTTGGCGTAAAGCTATTTGGAAAAGGTTTAAACTTCATCCAAAGGTCCAATGGGTTATACTGGCTCTGCGTTGCTCTGTATGGAGGCTGACATGCACGGGATACAGTTTATACACTAAACTCCTTACAGTGATATCCCCTGTTTGGGGATTAATCACTACGTGAACAAGTATCACGTGACCATAGTGGCATTAAAAATAGATATGACTTTATATTATCCACAAACGAAGAATATAGTATATTTATTGCTATTATTTAACAGTCCCACATGCCTGAATCTCACCCATTTTCAACTCGTTAAGAAGTGGTATTAATGTTTAAACAGTGTCCATGTACACCTGCATAAGATATATGAAGAAATAGACCAGGTTTTATGTTTAAACATGAACATAAGCATACTTTTTCTCCAAATTGCTGGCAACTTTCACTTTTTCTTGTTTGAATGAACAAGAGATATATTTTGTAACGTTTGTAGTAAAACACATTTCTACTGTTACAAACAGATCTCTTTGACGAGCTAATTTATATGTGGCAACAACCACACTGTATATTTTTTGCATTCAATATAATATATAAAGGTGTTATATTGTTACAGCAAAACATACATGTTACAACATATTATACACTTTAATCGTAACAATATTATAATTGGTGATGCGTATATCAGATGCTTGGGATTCTAATGAGTGGTTGTGATATATAAACAGTGGGGAAGAAGATGATACAAATAAACATTTACAAGATGTTTACAAGTGGACGGATTGTTTTATTATATTATTATAACTCTAGTAGACGTCTCCATTTTTGTTAAAACTCGGATATGTGGTCATTACAAAGGGACATTTCTTTTTCAATTTTAATTCTACGTTTTAAATATTGCGTGAAACATATATAATTAGGGAAAAGTTGTTTTGATTTCATGTGACAGATGAATGACTTCATAAGTAGTATTACATAATTTATGATATGTACGTCTATTCGTTCAGATGTTTCTTGGATTCCAAAGCTTATGATATAATATGTAAATGCGATATTGAAAGATTTGCTATTTCGAGTAGTTGAAACTGATGCCATATGTTTTTAATGTGTCTACATTCCCAGAATATATGTTCAATTGATTCAACATGTTCGCAACGTAGATCACATAGTTTCGTATTTGATAATTTGCATTTAAAGAGATATTTGTTCTGTTGTTGCTTTGTATGGCATTGTAAACATTAGTTTCCAGTTTATATTACTGTTGTTGAATATATGTTACCATTTTTGTTGTGCTTTTGATAATTCGCTTGATTTTGTCGTTTGACAACCACACTGTGTATATAGTCACGTATAATTACGTTAATATTATAAAATGTGAAAGGGCACCGTAAAAAAGGAAAAGTCAAATGTACAGAGTAAGAAAATGTTAATTTCTGAGCCTTTTCTTCGTGACATGACAATAATGTCAGTTCTGTGGAAGGGTTTGATACCGCTACCATATTTTCCTGAAATTCTCCCGTTTTCATAGAAAAAAGGCAAAAACGTGCCAGGGTCAGTTATTCATTAAGTTATTTCTAATAAATAAATGCAGTTTCTCTTCCATCGACTAGTGATAGACGCTTATTTATTATAAATATGTTTGTCTTCTTTTATCACTGTGTTTTTATTGAAAACTATAAACTTTGGATTGAAACTTTAAATGCGATCCGTTCATAACCGATACGGCACAGTATCACGTAAAAATCCATAAATGTATAGTATCGTTTATATATTGTTTGCGTGGGTACAATGTCATCGCATAATGAAATATGTTTGCTTTAAAAAGAAAGTAGATTTCGTAATTAATTAAACAAAAGAGGTTGAAGATTATAAAACGGCAGAGGTAAAGATTCCAATGAAAACCGCCAGTTACACAGACCATCTCATATTGTAACTAAAACTTTGTTTGTACTTCGAAGTTTATGAGTTCCACTCGCGCTTATTAGTAATTTTTCTCAACAATATAACGGTGATGTAGTTTGGTCATTAGCTATAACCCGCGACCTCCGGGATATGAGACGAACATCCATAAGCATTTTACCTGGCCACATACAGAACCTACTAGAGAAAGATCTATTACTGAAAGGGATGTAGTTTTAAACTACATTACATTGCATGTTCAGTTTCGGTCAGTCTTATTAATTTATACCTTAACAGCATGTTTGCAACAATATAAAGGGCTAAAATAGGACTTAAAAGATATGCATGTGCATACGAAACGCAATGTTGGTAGGTTGAACCCGTATATAATAACTAAGTGAAAATTAAACATTAACCATAGCAACCTAGACTTTTAAAAATAATGGATTGTTTTTATACTACTGCCATTGTTTTTACTGCTACTGCAATTTCAAAAATCCTGATAAAAATCGATGAATAAAAGGATAGCTAAGAAACGTATTGATTCTAAAAACTAAAGTATTTTTTTTTTCAAAGAACCTACATATTGCATCAAGGACAGAAAGAAAAGAAAAAAACATGGTTGCTCCACCGGTCCCCAAACATATGACCTCCCCACCCAAAGTCAGTCACTGCAACCACTCGGACTGATATACATTCCAATGTGGGTTTACCGATTTTCAACAATGTCGTCGAAAAGAACAGCCGGGGCCATAGTCCTGACACATCTTAGGGTAAAGTGATCGTGAGTCGGACAGTGTTCTCAGTTTCGAAGGATTTGAGCTATATTTAGAACTGACAGCGGGGTTTCCCCGCACTGGTATCCAACCTAGAATACCAACTACGCATTTTGACCGGTTATCGGGGAAACCAGCATAGATATAGAGGTCACAATATACTAAAAGATTTCCTTAACAAATTCAATGTAAAAGCAATAAATTCAACAAAAAATAAACTCAACATTTTGCGCGTAGAGACCCTCATAACCATACCTTTTCTTAAAGAGCATTCTGAGCCGAATTGAGTTAGACAATAAAAAAGATAGGTCATGTGATATGTAAGAAAGAACTCAACGCGAATCAAAGTTCACTGTTTTACGGCCATCTTTTTACCGGCTACTCTCCAGTTGAAGGTATACTGCCAACTGTCAAAGTCTCGTCATGTAGTCTCCAACCTTCAAGCGAAACAGTGAATTTTTAGTACACAACAATGTTTTTCCTACCACACGTACAAAGAAATATTCAAAAATAAAGTCATGGCAAGTGACTATACAGAAAATTGTGTCTTCAAATAAATGGTGTTGATTTATTTAGAGAGTATAGCATTGCACACCAGAAATATTTAGTATACTGTAACCTATAAGAGAAATTTGTTCTCATTAAAATTAGTTTTTCTTGCATATAATTATCTTCCCATGCATATTGCACCAATATATTAAGTTTGGCTTGTATATCTGTCCATTTGGCCATTTTATTTCATATTTTCAAACACAGGTGATTTTGGTCGGAAGCCGGTGATTTCAAGCGTCTTGAAGCTTAAATGTCCCTCTAACAATTAAAGCTGATATTTGCAATATTTGTGACAAAATACCCAAACAAACCAAACAAACGTGTATGGGGGGCTTATGTGGGGTGAGGAGAGAATGACTTTGTTAGATATTTTTACTCTAAGCCATTTTGATAATGTATTTTTTGTGTATTTTTTTTAAAAAATCACCCCAAAAATGTAAATTTAATAGAAAAAAAATTCCAATTTCATCCAAGACAATTAACAAATTAGTCAAAATGGGAGATCAAAGATACTTTGAAGTGTAGAAATCAATCAGCTTCCAGTAATTGCTCGTTTCAAACCAATAAAGTGTAAAATCTTTAAAGCACCTTGTTTGTCGCAGCCTCTTTAATTACAGGCCACCAATTATATATTCTAGTATATAATGTCATGGGTGCCTTTAAACTGCAGCAGGTGGTCAATTTGCATTGCCTGCTCACATTTAGAGGTTTAAGGGAATACAAAATTGCATATTTTGGGCACAAAATAAGTACTTTGACTTTTTTTAAGGTGGCAATCTGGTCAAAATGGGGTTCACAACCAAGCAAAAGAACAAGTTGCTCAATGTTGGTTTTAAACGAGGTGGGACTAGTCCGGTGAAGGGGAAAAAACATAATTATGAAAGAAGGTCAAATTCCAACACAACCTATGTAAGGTTAGAAAGGTCATCCTTTGAAGCACGGGTAGCTTACAATGACAAGGTTCTTACTTTTCGGGATGTAGACGGCTCTCAAACCCCAGCTAAGCCCATGCGTCCGAGAGCGAACAAGATTCGCTATGTAGACCTGTTACGGGTTCCTGCTCCATCAAAAGTCCATCCCGACTTACTTACGAACAAGGTCTATGTCCCCGCCCTACTCCAGTCTATGATGTCCTCTGAAAATAGAAAGCATAGGTTAAGAAGTGATAAATGTAGGGGCGACTTGGTAATTGACGACAGTGCTTCCATAAAGTGGGGCTTAGGCTGGGAGGAAAGGTTAAAATGTACAAGATGCAGATATGTAGGCAAGCATTATAAGCTTTACAATGAGGTTCCATCAAGTACCAGGGGCAGAAAGGCAGCTCAGATCAATGTAGGCTTCCAAATAGGTGTTGCAAGTACTTCTATTGGGAACACAGGTTCCCGCAGAATTCTCAACACAACCAATATCATTGCTCCCTCTCCACTTGCTATGCAAAAACAAGCAAATAAGGTCAATACTGCCCTTAAATCCCTAAATGAGAGAAGCATGTACCAGATTTGAAAATGCCAAAATTGGTCAAAAAGATCCCTCTAAGGTAAATGTTGAAGGGGACACTTGCTACAACAATCCAATTTTTTACTCTGACGCGACACCCTTTCAAGCCGGAACTATTGCCATAAGCACTATGTGTGAAAACAATACCAGAAACAAGCAAATTGTAGGGGTACAAGTAGCAAATAAACTATGCAGGACTGCATCAATGCTTAGGAATAAGGGTAAACCTGTTCAGTGCCCCAATCATATGGGGCATTGTTCTGCAAATGTTTCAGAGAGGGAACCAATAGGTGATGAAGGCAAATGGAATAGGTTGTTAGGTGACCAGATCTCTAAGGACATCAAAATAGCAAATTTCACTTGTGATGGGGACAGTAGGGCATTCCAAGGTGTTCGTAACTCTCACGGTCACAATGTGGGTCATCTTAAGGATCTGAGGCACCTAGGCAACTCGCTGAAGCGCGAGCTCAACAAAGCGCCTTTCTCAAAGGGCATGCTCAAGGGTCATTCCAAGTCTAATATCAGGAGTCGGTTCGCTCTCTCGGTCAAAGCTAGGTGTATGGCTGAGCTTAAAGCTGCCCACACTAAACACCAGGGTGACATCAAGGTTCTAAAGAAGGTCATGGTTGATGTAATCGCAACCATTGTTCTATGCTTCAGTGGTTACTGCGGTACTCATTGTGCAAAGTACAGTTATGTCTGTGCTGGTACAAATAGGCAAGCTAAGAATTTCATGCCAGACAATGTAAAGGTTAAAATGGTTGACAGTGACCAACAAGTCCTTAAAAAATGCATTGAAATGGTTTTAGGTCCAGCTGCTCTTGACGCTACCAAACTTTTAACCACAACCCAAAAAAGTGAAGCAGTAAACAGGTCGTACCAAGCTGTCAATCCTAAAACTGTCACTTTCTCACGCAACTGTGTAGGTCGAATTCACGGGCAGGTTCACAAATTAAACAATGGCTATGCTGACTCTGTAATTGCAAAAACCACTGAACTAAATGCTAACCTTACCCAGGGGTCAAAGATTATTAAGCAGATAGCATATGAGGACCGCAACGACCTTAACCGAAAGCAAACATCCGCTACCAACAAAGCACGAGCTTTACGTGCCAGGACGCGGAATTATCGATACAAACTGCATGAGGAATTACACTACGGCAAGGGCATGAGTGACCCCAAACCTGATTATGACAGTCTTCCACACCTTAAGCATCATAAATATGCTTAGTTGATTGTGTACCTGATAATAAATTGTTATTATTACCTGTTTTGGCATAAGAGACCTCTAACAAGTGGCCCTCGCGTCAGCATCAGGCGTTCCTCTACCTGAAAAAGGCAAAAATACCCAATAGAAATAGATATAAAATGAAAAAAAACATGCATTTATGTATTTTAAGTGTATTTCTATGAATAAAAGGAAGTGATAAAGCTTGTTGTATTCATGTTTTTACCAAATATGCAGGCTGGCTCAGTTCCATGCCCGCTGCACTGTCCGAACTGTAAACATGTCCGCCGTTCCATGTTGGTGGAATGGGGCTCTATGTTTAAATGTTCAGGCTTAACACACAAGCTATTGTTGCATAAGTGGCTCACAGAGTCCCTGGCGTTCAATGCTGACTTCATGTAGCACATTAACGCTACACGGTGAACCAAGTATGTCTCTGATTTTATGTCCGAAGGCAATTTAGCCCTCATTCGGCCATAATAGGGTAAGGAACTATTTGAAATACAACCATTCCAGACCAAACAATCTGAATTGATGCATTTAATGCACTTATTTTCTACTCTTTTGCTCAGAAATGACCAAAAATCTGCTTTCTCATCCATATTTTGCACTTGCAGACGATATTTTATTTTAACCCAAAGTCAGTTTAGGTCACAATATACTAAAAGATTTCCTTAACAAATTCAATGTAAAAGCAATAAATTCAACAAAAAATAAACTCAACATTTTGCGCGTAGAGACCCTCATAACCATACCTTTTCTTAAAGAGCATTCTGAGCCGAATTGAGTTAGACAATAAAAAAGATAGGTCATGTGATATGTAAGAAAGAACTCAACGCGAATCAAAGTTCACTGTTTTACGGCCATCTTTTTACCGGCTACTCTCCAGTTGAAGGTATACTGCCAACTGTCAAAGTCTCGTCATGTAGTCTCCAACCTTCAAGCGAAACAGTGAATTTTTAGTACACAACAATGTTTTTCCTACCACACGTACAAAGAAATATTCAAAAATAAAGTCATGGCAAGTGACTATACAGAAAATTGTGTCTTCAAATAAATGGTGTTGATTTATTTAGAGAGTATAGCATTGCACACCAGAAATATTTAGTATACTGTAACCTAGACTATATGCATGGCTAAGTTCAACTACCCCAAATCGGACGATATTGATATTGAGTCGGACAGTGAGATAGATCAGTGTAAATGACCATAAGTTATATGTTTTTCATGATGTTTCATGCCAATTATGTAAATAATTATGTATTTTAATTACGTGTTTAATAACTGATTTATATTTTAAATAATTAGATCTACTTTAATAGCAAAAAGAACTAAAATACACATGTTGTGCTAGGAGGGTTATCATGTTTCTCTAAGCGAGACTTTATTTAACCTTGCGATAATTAGCAACGAATATGAATTGAACTTCAATTATTGAAGGTTTGAAACATGAATATCGGATTTTTGTATGCGAAACACAAATGTAATAAAATTTGAAATTCAAATGACATTTACCTAATTACAACCCCAGAAGAATATATGGGACCCATATGGGTCCATTATAGGTTTGCATGTGAGCCCTGCATGGGCAAGCCAAGCCATGTGGACCATTTGGGACTTTGCAAACTGTTTTATATGGGTCCCAGATGGGTTGCGATAGGTCACTATTCTGGTTCTCGTAATCACGATAGATTAGCTGGCAGCCATCGGCAGATCGCTTCGGAGTGAAATTACGAATTTGGAACGTAAAACTCCCGCCACGGCGTATATATTCCGTTACCTACCGGGGTTACGGCATTTGCCATAAACTGCTTTACCACATGTAGGCGCCGAAAACACCAACACGCATATAGCAGTTTATTATTTGAAGTTAAATTCTACATAGGCCGTCAGAATATGGAATATTTCTAGAATATTTCAATTTTGCTAGAAGGCAGCAGGGTCCTTGATTTATATACAATACGCCCGTTTCTTCCAAGGTGTCTTTGCGGCGAAGGTAACACCGACGCCGACACAGCCCTATGTCTTCGTAGTATCTGACCGCAATACAACAGCATTTTGTGTTGTATGCTCAAGTTGACCCTAGTCCATTTTCCATTTGTTTATCACTTGAATTGTATATTGCAAAACGGCAACGTAGGCTAATTATACTAATCACGTCCTTCATCCCATCGTAGTTTTAACTATATTACTGTCAACCAAGGAAGCATGCTGGCTGAAATCCAGTATAACGTATGTATATTCTTTCTTGCTGGATGTTCGTAAGCAACATTTCTTTTATGAATAATATATATCGTACAGTTACTTTAAATAATATTTACGCATTTGTGTATACTGGTATATGATAAACTAACTGAAGATTTGCACGTTACCAAGACACTAGAATTCATGCAGACAACTGTCATACTTTTAACATTTCTATTATAAGCCAGCTATATAAAAATCATCACATTTTTAAAGGTATTGTAAAATATAGCCAGGTACTGAGTAAGGTTTTAAAATACGTTAACGTAACTGGAGTCGTACTTGACATCTAGCTATACTTGTAAGCCCTGGAAAAACATGCATAGTTATTGCCGGTTATTTAATTAAACAAGCATTTATAATGAGACTGGCACCGACTCAAAATCACATTTACATGTTTTGCTGACCGACTTTATATCTAATGCGGTGCATAGTTTAGGCGGATAATTTTTCAGAAATACTCAGTGAAACAACGATTAAACGCATACTTAATACACAGATTTGTTATTAATCTGTAGAATAAAGGCAAACTTTAAATAGTTAAGTAGAGCTTTATCCACTTTAGTTCATTCCAAACGTAGACAACTCTTGCTTTGAAGCTATTTATAGCAACGGAAATTCGGAATACCAGAAAAGACGTCACAACAAATAAAACGATTGATCGGATTAGTTGAAAAGTTTATTTCGGTTAAATTACACTTGTTTTCATACGGAAGAGGATATTTTCGGCAAAAAGCGGGGTCAAAAATGTCCGACTCTTGATCATATCCGACTCAAGATCAGTTTATCTTAAACTATTTTCACTTAAATTCCGTTTTAGTAAGGTAATACTTTTAAAAATGCATACAAATGTGTGAATCTAATAACAGTTAAGTAAATTTTAGTTGATACATGATAATTAGGGAACATCAAGCAGACTGTCATGTATACATGCCATACAATTCTTAAGAAAAATAACCATTTTAATGCTAAGATTTCACTGAAGATGTTTCTGGAATACGACTCCTGACATTCTCAAACGAAATATATGCTGATGGTTATATTAAGTTCTTTCTTATATTTCAGTATCACGAGTGTTATTTCGCTTCGCTATATATAATAGTTTTTTTATTTTTGTAATCAATGACAAAAATATTGAAATGGTTAATTTAGCAATCGATATAAGGTCTCTTTCAATTTGTATGTGACATACCGGAAAGTAGCAAATTTGACAGTTTGTGAATAAACATTTTGTAAACATAATTTTCTATCCAATAAGACCAAATCTTTTCTCTGACCTGAATTTTATCTTGTCATTTGTTATCGTGGGTAATGCAAAATGTTTGGTGTTTTGTTATTAAGACAATACGGAGCGGAACGTAGCAAGATAAATAAAAGTCCGGACATGCAATCATCCAAAGTCGCAAATATTTGTGAGTACAAATAATATTGCATGTGCATGTGCTGATACAAAACTAGGAAATACTGTACCGGGTGCTTGAAATATGTTATGTTTTGTCATGCTTTATTTTTCGATAAATATATAATATTCTAACACGACTTTGGAGGAAGGCATATTCAATGTCATTGTTAATACCCGTTTTATAGACGTTTAGTCTTATTAATTAAACTAAATAGATTCTTCCCAAGAAAATAGTTATGTAACTGAAATAAACATTATTCTGCCATAGTACATAAACGCAGGACCATTGATTAGTTGCTTGTCTAATGTCAACAACTCAACAACCTAAAGCACTGACGAGAAAAGGAGAAAATACTACATAAAAGTTATGTTTTATAAAACGAGTTAAATAAACATGTAATTATTTGTGTAAATTGATATTATGGTCGACAAACCAGTTATAGAACACCAAAAGGTTTCTATGATAATTTCTTGAAATCAAATTCGCCAAAACAGCATGTTGAACACGATTAAAATAGTTTAATAATTTTATACATTTTATAACTCATCTGTAAAATTTAATTGCAAAATTCCATCAAGTATTTGTAAAAACAGTCACCGATCATTGTTACCACTAACAGACAAAAACAAAATGCGACCGGTAAAACATAACGTATTGCCGTGAAATCCTTACACACATGCCAAAACAAAGTCATATTACTTGTTTTAACGAGATATAAAACTAGGCCAGCGTTTTTATAAACATCAAAATGCATATAAGTGTTACGTCAAGGGCAATTTCGCGCATGCGCATTTGGTATCGGACGAACTGTTCGATAAATTGTTTAATATGAGGTTCGAAGATAAAGTGTTATCTTTCTGCAAACATACAGTAATGTGTCAAGGATAAAATAATTGAATCAAAATCACATTCGAAATATTTCAGGTGAATTGGACAGGTACATGACCGTTTACGAAAGCTTTGAAATGAAAAAAATACTTCTTATTGTTTTCATACTGGCCGTCCTGCCATATTGTATCTTTTTTTACTTTTTGAATGATTATGACTTTTCCAACATCAACTGCAGAAACAATCAACTGATAGTAAACACGTGATGTGTACATTGCTTAAAGAAAAAAATCCGAAGATCAGGCACTGCAAGGGGTCAATTTTCATACTGCAACATGATCAGCATCATGGCAAAAAGGCTTCTGTTTTTAAGGCCAGGCTAACTGAAAATGAGTATTCGGCACAGATTGGAATGGTACAGCAAATACAAACGGTCTGTGAAACGAACGGTATTAAATATTTCTTCTACGGAGGCTCATTGATTGGCTCGTACCGGCATTACTGGATGGTGCCTTGGGACGATGACATCGACATACTGTTGAACGCCAGCGACAAACAGAGGCTTCGAGACAGCGTGCGTGGTTCGAAGGATTACATGCTTTTGGAATTCAAAGACAATCTATGAATTTTTTTTAAAACCAACCGTAGTAAATTGCTTGAGAGTAATAACAATTACATGTGGCCATTTATTGACATATTATTTTACGTAGACAACGGGAAGACGTTAACACTTCTCTGGGGCACTGTTGACCCTTTGCCGACCTTTTTTCGCAATGATGTGTTTCCGTTGTCGTACATGCCTTTCGACACATTTGTTGTTCCAGTTCCGAGCAAACCTGAAATAGTGCTTAGAATAGTGCACGGGGATATCAGCCTTTGTGTCTCGGGCGTTTGGAGTCACCAACATGAAGAGCCGCTGGGGAAGGTAGAGAAAGTACCATGTACAAAGTTGTACTCTGTATACCCGTTTGTACATCGTACTGTACAGAATGGCCTCATGAAAGAGAAGTTGCGAATTGGCGATGACATTGATATGGTTATTGAAAGATCAATTTGACATTATACTAATACGTTTACGACCTATTTGTTATTCATTATGATATTTGTATGGAGCCACAACAATTATTAATTGACTGAAACCTACTGTTTGGAAGATACCTATATTTATCGAAGAGGTCTAAATAATGATAAATAATGATGCGTGTTATTAAAACATTAAAACAGTTAGACACCGCTTAAGTTTTGAAAAAAAAGTATCTACAATTGTCTTAAAAGTAAGAATAAATAACTAAATAAAAAACAATTATTATTCGGTGTTGATGTGATTCATTTTGTTATTGAAGTTATGTGTCCAAAAAAGTGGAAGGTTCGGTCCTTGGAATTCCCTAGTTTTATATCATACAAGTCATCATGTCAAAACTGAGTATTAGGCATTACTAATGTACTTTGAGAATTTAGAAATGTATCTCATTTGGCATATCAGTTATTAGTTTCTTGTTTATCTATTTGCTTCTCTGTAACAGACCATATTTTGACCATCGGCACGTGAGTATTTTAAAAGTGTCTTGACATTTTTACCCTGATGGAACCACTAAGTGTGTCCCCGATACACGTACATGAATGTGACTCATATGTCAAGTAATAGACATATATTATAGAATATACAAATATTGTGTAAACATTTAGCCTGGTAACTATTGGTGTGTAATTTAAAAACATACTCACAAGCAGACGAGAAAATGGTGCTTGCATCTTTTCAAAATATCTTGCCAATATATGTTTCAATGTCTCAAAACATTTACTGAAGTGCATAATTCGTCTCCCGTTGAAGATACAACGTATAACCTCTAACAAACAAAAACGATATTGATACCATAACTGTATGTTCACTGAAATACACTTTCATCGATTCATTATTATTAAACTGCAAGGCTTTATCTGTTATTACTTATACTACATCTACAAATAATTACGTGCTTATTGTAATATATACATGTATTAAAACACCAATTTACAATGTATATAAAATGACAATGCACCTAGAGCAAAAGGTTTATACATATTTTAATGAGAACTCATTAAACGCCAAAGCCGTGCCGGAAGTGGTTATTGACTCTCCAAACCTGTATTAGTACAGGTTTATCGTGCCAATAACCACTTCCGGTACGCCTTTGCCGTGTAATGAGTTGTTTATTATACAACACCGCTATTATCTTTCAAAATATAAACAAAACTTGTGTAACACCATTTTTAAACACCGTAAAGACCGCGGAAAAGCGCGCGCGCTCACGTCATTCATATATGATGTCGTGATAAGTTACTTCCAAAATATACATGTTGTATTTTCTTGATAGATACTCCGTTGAAGGTGTTTCATAAAGTTATCTAAGCACGTTTTAAATGTAACGAAGTATTAATATTGTACGCCTGTAAAATAAATTTAGCTGTTATTGAGAAAAAATGTGAGACTGCGTCATTACGCGCACGTGAATTTTTGGCGAGTTATTTTGCACTCGTGTGAATAACCGGAACTACCTGTAAACTTCCCAAAACTAGGTGATCCCCCTTGGAAATTACCTCCGTTATTGCGAATTCATATCCGCCATATTTAAAACCCGACTTCCGGCGACGGTTTCCCTAGCTTGCCATATAAAGTATTATAGATCTAAAACCAAGCGGCTATAAAGATTGGTAATGGAAATTTTTAAAACCATATGTTTTTGATTAAATATGATAAAAAACTTATAGAGGATATATCTTACAAAAATAAATTATTAGAACTAAATGTAGTATCGTTTTAAACTCATTACTAAGGCCACATGTCCGTATGACAGGTATCCGGAAAAAAAAGTAGTTTCCTTGTCTCGTCTTAAACGGTTGTTTTCCATACATAAATACCACCACATGTTCTCTCAATGGATACTTAGTTATCTGACTGAACAGGGGTCATAAAAATACCAAAACCACAAACCGCTGGGATCTTATCAAATTGCCCTTAGAACAATACCGCTAATCCGTGCAATTGCGCAATGCATTGATGATAAAGATCTACATGCAGAGACAATTAACATGTGACACTATGTCTCCATTGTTTGCGTCTCAAATTAAAGTTTATCTCACATTTTAAAATGTTGTTGTCACGGTTGTTGTTCTTTGCCTATCACCCTATGAAATGTTGCAACCTTATTGAACAGAACAGAACATAATTAAAAGCTTTCAACACTTTTTCGAATTAATAAATTGATTTAAATTGAAGAGTGAAATAATATAGCACAGCATTTAATTTTCAATTCTGAAGAATTGAAAGGTGGTGAACATTTAAGAGCTCATCGTGTTTTGTTTTTCTAAAACATACCGGAATTACCGTAGCTGCTGCGAGAATAAAATGTTGTTTGTTTACTACGATACCGACAGAAATGAAGAAATAATAGCAGTTAGAGTTATATACACGAAGGAAAACTAAATACTTGATTAAACAGACTCAACAAGTATAAAATATTTATTCAAACGTATATTATACACTTCTGTTGGCTTAGTTAATTACTTACTCTGAATTGTGTAAACTTTTTTTCAAAATGTATATATCTTTGTCTGTTTTATTATAGATACTCACCCTATTATGTATATAATTATCACGACATATCTATTTCCTGGTGACATATAACCCATTGGGTCGGGTGTTATTTGTTTCGTTGATTATATGAAGTTATCATGACACAATAATCAACAAATAACTTACTTAATCTCTTTAATACAACATCAGTTATAGCATTTAATGAGAAGGGACATTATCTTTAGTTATTGTAATATTGTATTAACAGTAATTAAAAAGATAGCTGTTTTGTTACATTATATTTCACGATTAAAGCGAAGCCTGTTCAAGCACCGTATAATTAAGAAATAATTGACGGGTAACTGTTGGTTATTGCGGTAATAACCAACTGTTTGGAGTTCCGATGCGTAGGAATTAAACCACGAGGGCGGTAGCCCGAGTTTGATAACAAGCATCGGAACGACAAACCGTTGGTTATTACCGCAATAACCAACTGTTACCCGTTAATTATTTCGATTCTAACACGATCTTATATAAAATTCATATTTTTAAAGGTTATGAATGAGAACTATATTTTTTTTATCTATACGTTTCAGTGACGTCAATAAATCATAACAATTCAAAATGACGTCAGCTTTATTGATAAACATTGAGCGAATGACGTCATACTTATCGATATAATACAGTGAAAATATTATGCTAAAAAGCGCAAATTAAAAGCATATTAATAAAACGTAAACGTTTTTGTGAACTTAAGTATGAAATGTGTAGTACAAGTGTGGTTTTATTGTGCTACATAATGCAGAAAATGATTTGTTTGTCACAATTTGCTATCGCGCGTTTAAGCACGTGCACTTTACGGAACAATTTCTTCGAATTTCCGGAACTATTTTCAAAACATTAGGCTCCGCCCATCATTTGTTGTAGAATAACCCACAGTTATTTTCCTTCTTTATCTATGCACCACTAGCCGCGTGCCGTGGTAGAATTAAGAAATAATTGACGGGTAACTGTTGGTAATAACCAACGGTTTGGAGTTCCGATGCATAGGAATTAAACCACGAGGGCGGTAGCCAGAGTGGTTTGATAACAAGCATCGGAACGACAAACCTTTGGTTATTACTGCAATAACCAACTGTTACCCGTTAATTATTTCGATTCTAACACGATCTAATATAAAATTCGTACTTTTAAAGGTTATGAATGAGAACTATGTTTATCTATACTCCGCCCATTTTCTGAGAAGTGCTTTCACACGTGCGTTTCAGTGACGTCAATAAATCATAACAATTCAAAATGAAGTCAGCTTTATTGATAAACATTGAGCAAATGACGTCATACTTATCGATATAATACAGTGAACATATGATGCCAAAAGCGCAAATTAAAAGCATATTAACAAAACGTAAACGTTTTTATGAACTTAAGTATAAAATGTGTAGTACAAGTGTGGTTTTATTGTGCTACATAATGCAGAAAATGATTTGTTTGTCACAATTTACTATCGCGCGTTAAGCACGTGCATTTTACGGAACAATTTCTTCGAATTTCCGGAACTATATTCAAAGCATTAGGCTCCGCCGATTATTTGTTGCAGAATAACCCACAGTTATTTCCTTCTTTATCTATGCACCACTAGCCGCTTTTAAAATTAGTTGGTGTTATACCTTTTTGGTTTTCGTCAAACTTCGCGATTTTCCGCGACTTTTGCTCTGGGATGTATTGAGGTCTATTGTTTCTGAGTATAAGACACCATTTATGTACAATTTAGAAGTACAACTTATTCAGCTGATTTCAGCAGCTTCATCATGCTGAAGTGTGATTCCTTTATTTCATTAAATAACGTTCAATTGATTAATGTACATTATGTATTATTTTTTATTCTCAGAAATCTAGGAATCAATTTAATTTTATATATTTAAGGACGATTCTTGCAACTCGCTCTTTTAGTCTTATGATTCTCTGGACGCTAATTGATGCATGTATATTATAATGTTCAGCCATACACCGGCAGCTTAACGCGCGCTATTTTTAGAATGATCGCGAGTGTGATGAACTCGCAAGAATCAATTGTTATTTATAGAGCGTGCCGCTAGGCTAAACAAACTAGTGGATTAATTCCGGGAATATATAATATTCTGTTCATGGAATACAATGAGAAAATATGTTCATACTTATGCTCAGTTCTATAGTGTATATCGAGAATATGTTTATAACTTTATTTTAACCGCTTAATATTTAAACAATTATGTACATTGTAATCCCCAGAAGTATGCAAGAGTTGTTGGTATACATCAAACCATTGTTGTAAGTTTGCATTCCCAAAATTAGGAAATTTGCCCAATTCTATTGGCATTCAATTTTCCCGCTGGATAATTATCGCAAGAAATCTAGGTCAAAAGTGATCTTAGACAGCTACGCCGAAAAAGTTGTAGCACAGCGAACTGCGATATCCTTACTTTTGTATAAAAATCTAAATTGAATGATGCTGAAAAACGTAAACAGTTGTGCGTTTGAACATGAAACATTTTTTATTTAACAGTTTATTTATCATGGTCTATACGAATGATACTAATTATGGTGACAGCTGGTTTAGAGGTTTCGCGAAGTCTGATGCATGAACACGAATGCGGACTAAAAAACTTACTTTAGAATATACCGGTAATCTACATTTTGAGCAGAGCTAGACAGTTATGTTTAAAATGATAGCGATGTCTTTGGATTGATTTATATATCGATCAGGATCTAAATAAAATTTAGATAATTTTTAGAATATTGGAAGATACTGTGGATTTCCCGACAAAATATTTAGCAAGCAAGTGTATGTTTTATTCATACAATATCAACTTCTGATACTTCTGATTGGGTAGAAAATTGGGTCAAACACTAAACATGAATATTACACATAATTACTAGTATTTGAATAAGCGTAACAAAGTGACGAAACACGTTTAAAACGTTTGGGTGTGTGTTATTTTAAGATGAATTTGATTAATTGTAAATCGTGGCGGCACCTTAAAATAAAATAGAGGATATTTTTTGGATTTGGTAGAATATCGATTTTAAATTCACGAGTGATCATACAAATATTTATTTTGTCTATGATCACGAGTGAATCAAAAGTCGATATTCTACCGAAACTTAAACATTTTCTTTAATGCGTTTAATTTGAAAAACATTTGAGCCCGGCATCGTTGACGGTCCATTTAATTTACTGTATTAAATCGGGAACCAGTGAGAAACAGTGAAAATTACCGGAGTGATAATTTTCACTGTTTCAGACAGAGAATTACCAATTATATTTCTCTGATAATTCCCTATAAATCACTGGAAAGCATAACACATGTAAGATCTTTAACACATGTAAGACAGGCCCTTTTCATTCTAAGGTGGCAAAAAGTAGTTTAATCTCAAAACCAAAACAAAATTCTTTTAACTATAAATCTTAACATCATACAGTATGTATATATTTTTTATGCCCCCACCATTAATACAATGTTTGAATTGGACAATGACACCGCATAAAGAAATATGTTTGCATTAAAAAGAAAGCTGATTTTGTAGCTGAGTAAACAAAGCAGGTTGAAGATTCTAAAACAGCAGAGGTTAAGATTCCAATGAAAACCGCTACAGTTACACAGACAATCTCAAATACTAGCTAAAACTGTGTATTTTGAAGTTTATGAGTTCCAACCGCGCTTATTAGTAATTTATTCATTACAATATAACGGTTATGCATTTAGGTCAATTGCTATAACTCGCGACCTCATTGTTGTAAGACGATCCATAACAAGCATATTACTAGAGAAAGATCCATGACTGAACAGGATTTAGTTTTAACTACATTACATTGCAACACGACAACGTGTGTACCCTTTAATCTAAGGAGTACGTTATATTCGTATACATGCTTGGTGTACAAGTATAAGAATATAATCAGTATCGGTCAATCCTATTAATTTATACAAAGGCGTAAAAATTGCTTGTTTCAGGTTACAAGACCGCCCAAAATTAGGTTAGGTAGGTAGGGATTTTGTTATTATTATTTTTATTAATTAAATGGTCAACTTGAAGATTCTAAAACTGAATGAATATTCAAAACATATCGGTAAGATCCTTAAACATACTTTTCAAGTGGATGCTATCAAAACTTCTTTATCTCAAAAATATTTGAATACTGGAACACATGTAAATAAAACAAAAAATATCTGAAAACCTCAATAAAATGTTCCAGGGTCGGGGCATTTTTAGGGTAGGTCGGGTAACCAGAAAAGCAAACATTTTTACGCCTAAGTTTTACATATAAATGGCTAGACTAGGATTTAAAAGATATGCATGTGTATTCGAAACGCAATATAATATCTAATTGATACCTTAGCATTAACAACAACAACTATGACTTTTATAAATCATGGATTGTTCTACTAGTACTGCCACTGCTTCCACTCCTACTGCAACTACAAAAAGCCAAACATGATAAAAATCGATAAATAAAAGGATAACGAAGAAATGCTGTTACATCTCATAACAGATATGCATTCAAGAATCCACATATTATATTAAGGAAAGAAAAAAGAGAAAAAACATGGTTGCTACACTGGTCCCCGAACCTATATTCTCCGGACTAAAAGTCAGTCACGCTAACCATTGGACTTATATACATACCAATATAGGTTTAACGTAAATATTCAACAATGTCAACGAAAAGAACAGAAGTTCTCAAACGCTTAATAGGCTGATGGTTATATTAAACAACTAGTTATTTCTTATATTTCAGTAACAGGAGTGTTATTTCATTTCGTTAAATAGCTACAATAGTATTTTATTTTTGGAATCATCGACAAAAAATTAAATCGTCAAAATAGCAATCATAGTAAGGTGCCTTTAATTTTGTCGGCGACATAAAATAAAAGAAGCAAGTTTGACAGTTTGCACATAAATCCTTTTTGAAATCCATGTTCTTGTAATCGGACGCTTACAAATCTCTGATTTGAATGATATCATTTCATTTTGACATTTTATCAATACGGAGCGAAATCGAGCAAGATAAGTTGAAGTACAGACAAATGTATTCACCTAAAGTCGCAAATATTTGTGAATATTAGTGATATTGCATGCGCGGATACATAACTTGGAAATACTGGCGGTTTGAAATTTGGTATTGTGGTCATGCTTTATTACTAACACGTCTATGGACAGAGGCATATTCAGTCTCATTCAACATTGTTCATATTTGTTTCTAGAAGTTTAACCTTATTAAGTTAACCAAATACATTTTCGCAAGAAATATTTTCTGTAATTGTAATATAAATTATCATGACGTAAGAAAAGGAGAAATCGATACGTGTTGAGTGTTTAATAACTAAACAGCGTAAAACAATGACAAGAAAAGCATAACTAGACTGCTTACACCCTATGTTTTATATAACTACTTAAATAATTATTTTGTAAATTGATATTAATTGTAAAGGGCGAAGTTTCTGGTTAGTTTAAGTAAGGATAAAATAATTGAACTAATATCAAATTCGATATATTTCAGATATATTGGGAAAATAGATGACCTTATAAGTGCTTTAAATACTTGTTATTTTTGTCATACTTGCCGTCCTGCCATTTTGGATCTTTTTCTACTATATGGATGATAATGCCTTGTCCAACATCAAAGCTAGATTCTGGAAGAAGCAACCAACTGATAATGAACAAGTGATGTGTACGCTGCTTAAAGAAAAGAATTCGAAGATCAAGTACTGCAATGGGTCACTTCCGATACTACAACGTGTCGAGCATCCTGGCGAATGGGCGAATCTTTTTAAGGCGAAGCTAACCCAAAACGAATATGCAGAACAAACGGGTATGATACTAAAAATCCAAACGATCTGCGAGACGAACGGTATTGCATATTTTTTCTATGGAGGTTCCTTGATTGGCTCCTACAGGCATTTCGGGATGGTGCCTTGGGACGATGACATCGACATTCTGTTGAACGCCAGCGACAAACAGAGACTTCGAGACAGCGCGCGTGGTTTCAAGGATTACACGTTGTTGGAATTCAGAGACAACCTATGGAAGTTCTTTAAAACCAACCGTAGTAAATCGCTTGAGAGAAACAAAAATTACATGTGGCCATTTATTGATATATTATTTTACGAAGACAACGGGAAGACGTTAACACTTCTGTGGGACACTGTTGACCCTTTGCCGATCTTTTTTCGCAATGATGTGTTTCCGTTGTCGTACATGCCTTTTGACACATTTGTTGTTCCAGTTCCGAACAAACCTGAAATAGTGATTCGAATAGTGCACGGGGATATCAGTCTTTGTGTCTCGGGCGTTTGGAGTCACCAACATGAAGAGCCGCTTTGGAAGGTAGAGAAAGTACCATGTACGGAGTTGTTCTCTGTATACCCTTTTGTACATCGTACTGTACAGAATGGCCTAATTAAAGAGGAGTTGCGAACTGGCGATAGCATTCATATGGTCATTGAAAGATCAATTTGACATTATACGTACCAATACGTTAAGACCTATTTGTTATTCATTATGATATTTGTATGGAGCCACTACAACAGCGGTTTTGAGTGAATCCAAACTCGCCCACAAAGTCTATTTTAATCAATGACTTAAACTTACTGTTGGAATATACCTGTATTTGTCGAAGAGATCTAAATAATGATGCGTGTTATCAAGACATTTAAACAGTTAGAAGCCACTTAAGCTTTGAAAAATATGTCTCTGCAGTTGCCTTAAAAGTAATAATAATGACTTAATAAAAAACAATTATTTGTTTGGTGTTAATGTGTTTTGTTTTGGTGTTGAAGAAGTTATTTGTCAAATAAAGTGGAGCATACGGTCCTTGGAAATCCCTTGTTTGTATCATACACGTCATCCTGTTATAAAAATGATTATTAGGCATTATTAGCATTATTAATATACTTTTATAATTTGAAAATTAAATCTCAATAGGCTTAAAGTAATTAGTTTCTTTTCTAACTATTTCTTCTGCTGTTACAGAATCTATTTTGACCATCGGCACGCGAGTATTGAGTGTCTTGACATTTTTACCCTTATGGAACAACTAAATGTGTCCCCGATACATATATATGTATGTGACTAAAATGTCAAATACTGTACATGTAATATCAAATATAGATATATAGTGTAAACATTTAGCTTGTGTATTATTGGTGTGTAATTGAAAAAAATAACCAAATGCATGTTATTTGCTAACACATAATGCTCGCAGTCTATCATGACGAGAAAATGTGGCTCGCATGCTTTCACAATATCCAGCCAAAATATGTTTCAATGTCTCAGAACACACTTTGAAGTGCATAATTCGTCTCACGTTGAAGAGACAACGTATGACCTCAGACACACACACAAAACCAAAACAATTTTGATACCATAACTTTATGTTAAGTGAAATACTCTTACATCGATGTAATCTTTTTAAACTGCAATACTTTATCGTTGACTTCTTATACATACTTAATATATTTACGTGCTTTTTGCAATATACATGTATTAAAACACCAAATTATTTTGTATATAAATGATAATGTACCTAATGCACCTGGTTCAATCATTTTTAACCATCTGTTTGTCAGGAGGAAATATGTTTGTGCTATTTATAGCTTAAGGTACAAACTTCACTTTTTACCGGAAGTCGGATTCATTAGTTTTATTTGGTGTTGAAGATGCAGTAATATCATAAATCAATGACCTTAAAGTACAGGTCTTATGATTAGTTAGTAATTTAGCAGTTGATTTTTGTTCGCTTACTTAAAAAATTATTATATATCACATCATTTAATGGTTCAGTATCCTTGTTGATGGAGTCACGGTTATACTGTGAGATTATAAGTAAGGGCGAACATTTAAGTTTAGTGGAATTGGCTGTCCGGCTAGCGCAATGGTTGGTGCACTCACTTCTCACCTAGGCGTCATGGGTTCGCTTCCCACTCCCGGCGCAAGTGAGTTTGTTTGGTGGTCACCATACCGGACAGGTGGGGTTTCGTCCGTGTACTCCGGTCCCCCCCCCCCACAACACAAGGCCACACCAAAAGTAAAATCTTTCAATTAAAAATAAATAGCTGGTAATTGCAGCTATGTTTCAAAAATTCATCCCAACTTTCGTGAGTCGCTAGTAAGTTAATTAGGTAGGAGTGCTGGGACACACTCCGGGTCCTCACATAATGCAGCCTCAGGCGCAGAAGGACCTCATAAACTTCGAAATACACACAGTTTAGTAGAATTGTTGTGCATACCAAACGCTTTCGCATGATAACGTCGATATTGCTACCCATTGTTCTCTGCTGATTGTCGATTCGTATATGTCCAAAAGAATCATTGCGATAATATGGACATTGCGAATATCTTACAGAGAGAGAGAGAGAGTTACGGAGCTCATAGCTTGTCAAGTAGCCTTTGAACTTTGGTCAAGTCACAGACACCTTACGACCAGTTCCACAACACCGTCACACGCAGGTTTTCGGTTGCAGGGGAGAGTCCGAATACCGGGTAGTCGACCGTAGTGCCCTGCACTAAAGCCTGGTGCCTGACACTGTTATGAATCAGCTTTTTAAATCCAAAACATTGATACTCATTGCAGCTCTGTTGTTTTATTGTCATTCGAACGCATATGAATATTCTCAAACAACATTTTAAAAATTGTATAATAATTAACATACATATTGCAAAGTTGTACATATTATATTTTTATTTTCACATTATAATATGAACAGTATTGATTATAATGCATGTCTCAAAGCCACACTTAAATATATGTAAATGGCACGTATGTGAAATTAAAAATAATCTGTCACGATCTGTCAGGTCTGGCGGCTTCCTTGCTCGTCTGTATGACACTCTGGTCGACCGAAGGTTGTCCGGTCGTTGCTGTTTATAAGCTTGACAACTGACGGTAGTTTTATGAGTAACATACTTAGAGGGGAAACTGTTGTCTGAACAATATGAATTTTCCCGCTCCTGCAACAAAACAAGTAGACTCATGTTATTAAAGCATTACACAGTAACTGAAATTTGTCATAATCGTTACGAGTTGTTCAGTGATAGAAAAACATAATTACCTAAGGTAGTGTGTTATTGAAATACGAAAAACATCTTTCACAAGTTTGAAACATCTGGTACGTAAACTAAAAAAATAAGATAAATATATAAATTTATCACTACCAATTTTCGTTTTCATGAATGTATATGTGCATATCTCCTTGTTAGATGATATTTGAAGAAAGGGAGATCACTCCATTGGCTGTAAATTGGTAATCATTTTATACATAAATAATTAAAATGTTTAGCAAACTTTCTAAATTTGCGAAAATAATACTAAAGCATGTTATTGCAATGCATAACACTTGTGCAAATGAACAATATTTAATTTAAAAAATAACGACACTCATCTATTAATAAAAAGCAAAGCAAGATGGTTGAACAAACAAAAAACACTATTTTGCTTCCTGACGATGGACATCACTATCGTTATAGTTTAATGCAAACCGTAAGTGTGTTATTCAACAATTGTAGTCGGATACCACGAACTTCACTATTAACTTCGTTTAAACCAAAGAGCACGTGGAAGTACTTGTCATAAAAATTTTTTTTTGGGTCGAATATCTTTATTTCCATATCTATATAAATAACATGCAATACAAACACATTACACACTGCAATATATAATATATAACTAATATAACTACAATCAACCAATTAAGCGACCAAAAATAGGAAAGAATGAGAAAGATGAGAGGCATGTAAAACAGGGTAAGCAGAATTCAAATGTACACACAATACATGTGAACAAAGACAATTTAAATGACAAATGTCCTCGACACTTCTATTCTGACTAAAGTAAGAAAACAAAATACACGAAGGTCTTGTGAAATATGTTGTATATATTATGGACTTTGAGCATATGAACTTACATGTATAATATAGCTTATCATGTGTCGAGGTAAAGGAGGTTTTCATTTTAATTTAGTACAATGTGTGTTTTTACGCAAACACGCTTGTTCAAATGAATATGAGGATTTCAAACGCTGAAGCTTCATCTGGAAGGCTGAAAGATAACAAACGAAAAGCATTTATGTAAATGTTATGTTGCAAGACACTGTTCTACCTATGCGGAAATACAATATTTTAACAACAGTTATGTCAGGACAAACAAATACACATAATGGGTATTTAGTAATCATTAGAAACAGGTAATTATATATAATTCAGGTTAATAATATGTCGAAAGCAATGCATTTGCTAACGTTTCTTCCCATGCTTATACAAAGCTTTCAATTTATTGTGAGAGACAGCAATGCTTTTTAAGCGATCATATTGTATTTTTTAAAAACTTATTGAATTAGGCTTTACAGATGACATTTTGCATGTACATTTATATAGTTTTGGATAAATGAAACAATTGTTCACAACAATATTTTTCTTGTCAATTTATAAAAGAAGAAAATTCTTCATGTTACAAAATGGAAAAGACACAGTAGGGAACATATGCTCAATAATGTTCTTTGTAAAGGACATTCCCAGAAAATGTGTTCCATAGTTTCTTCGTTATTTTGACAAAATATACATTTGGGAGTGTTTGTTAATTTCATTTTGATCAGTAAATTATTTGTTCCCATTATTCTGTGAATTATTCTATATTGGAACCATTGTAATTTTAAATCTTTCCTAATTTTAAAAGGGATGAGAAAAATGTTCTTCCATTCGATTTTACTTATTTCGAAATTTAATTTGCACGAACACTTTTGTTTTATTGGTAAATTATTTTCGGTATTATTTATTGTTTCGTACATTCTTTACACACCAGATTCAGGTTTAAGAATGGACTTGAAAGCAGATGGTAAAAACGGTCTTACTACGTTTGCATATTGTTTGTAGTTTTCACCAATATGATAATTTTTAAAATTCTTCAAAAACTGCTTTTTTAAATACCTATATACAGGAAAAAACAATATTTTAATATTATACTTTTAATTTATTTCATTCATTTGAAAGAAGTCTCCATTATTACTAAACAAATCACATATAATGTAAACCTGTTTTATACCAGCTCTTGAAATAGATGTTTTATTTCCTATGCAAATGTTTTCATTATAAAACAGTGGGTAGTGTTATATATTTTGAGCATTGATTTGCAAAATTTCCCGGTATTTTACAAAACAAAGTTAAGCGTCCTTCCGGAAAGGGTTTGAAATTTTATTTGATATCATTTACTGGTAATGTTTTCCACAATGTATACGTTTATTCGATTCGATATAATACTATAAGTTAACTATGTTTAAAAATAGTCCATTTGCTAAGCACATCCGTTTAAGCCATGTTAATTTCATGGCCTGAACGAAAGCTTATAAATTTATCATTTTTAAACCGCCATCACAGTAATTTTTTATCAAAGTGTTAAATTTAATTCTACTCGGTCCGTTCCATTTATACTAAATGTGTATTTAAATGTTTAAAAAGGCTTGTGGAGGATCGGGAAGGGATATAAAAAGGTGATCAAACAAAGAAAACAATAGAGCTTTCATCACAGTTATTTTACCTATTGGAGTTATTATTTTTTTTCCAACTTGCTTTCCATTTTGGCTATATTATCACTGTAATTAAAATTTTTTTTTTTTTGCAAGACAACCTGAAAATGTATACCTAGCATTTGACAGCTTTGTTTGAAAAGATAAAATTAGTTCTTATAAAATAGCTAACAAAATTGCTAGGAAGGAGTTAATACATTAAATTGTAACAACTTAAAGGTCATGTACAAGACAATTATTACTCACAGTTATGCCATATTGTTCGATTCGACCTACATGTATGTTGATTTAATATCAATTTAGATACAAATAGCCAGACTTATCATGCTTCATGTTTCCGCTGTTTTCAGTAAATGCCGTGAATGTGAACGTTTGTCCACTAACTTATAAATGAACTCTTATAAAACAAAAAATGGTATGTTAATATTTTATTCTGAAATGCGATTAATTGAACATTTACAATCAGTAAATGTCAAAAAGGGTATCAGTTTAACCACATGTTTTGATAGTCGATGCTAAAAACTAACAATAAACAATACATTATGTTAAGAAAATATTACGTATTATCAGTTAATGAACTAAATTAATTGGCCTGCCTTTAAAGCGACGACATATGATTCAGAATTCAGAATTTATTGTACACATGTAAATATAGGCCTCCGGCCCAGAATACACCATATTTAACAGCTACAATAATTATTGAAATATACCACCTTGTGTTCATAATAGTGATGAAATTTAAATATCTGGCACAGAATACCATGTATTTATCCGGCCCAGAATCCAACATTCATTGCATATATTATGGTTTCAAATTCATTCAGATATGCCATTGTGTTTTCATACTGGTAATAACATTTATATGTCGGACCCAGAATACAACATAATCAGTTTCCTATCACTTCCGATAGTTCTGTTTTCAAATTTAGAGTTCCGAATTAGAGTACATCATCATTATAACAGAGCAATAAATACAATTCAAAGAGGCCAATGTGTCACGTTATAGATATCTATTATGCATAGATTGAGATATATAGTAAAACAATACATTTGCATTCAACATGCACTGCTCTGGTTTTGTAATGACTATACGATACACGTACGAGGCCCTGAATATAATATATATAACCATTTCAATACAATTCAAATAAGCCACTTTTTTCATGATGACAATGCAATTATCTATTTTCAATAGCGTTCATTAGTTTCCAAACATAGAATGTTAATTGTTTTATAATAAAAATATCAGTGCTACAAATCAACACGTTAAAAGACATTTGGTTTCTCTGACCACTATACCAGTTATATAGGTAACTGTTTCGTAGATCATTATACTGAGGGCAATCAAAGAACGCATGAGACTCGTTTTCCAAGACGAATGTGTTGGTTTGTGTTAAACAGAATAGACAAATTCTATTTTCCCGTTGTACGTTAAAATGTCCTAGTTCTATGTTCAATTTGTGGTTTGAACATCTAAAACGGGCAAACGTTCGTCGTAACTTAAAAGATATGTCTACAGTTAAATATTTCTCAGGGGTTAAGGGTGACTTAAATTGTTTATAAGTGTCACAGCGCGAGGATGTATTAATGCCGTCGTGCCAGTATTGGGTTTTGCAGTCTTGTATACGCTGTTTGAAACATTGTAAAAATATATTTATATCACCCACATCTTGGGCCACCCAAACAAAACCAAAACCAAATTTGAACAAAAGATCCTTGACACACGTTGCCCAATTTTTCCGACCAATGTCATCCAAAGACTTCAGTATTTTGTAACAATTAACTGGATATCAATGAATCGGCATTTGTAATAGATGACACCAATATTTTATACATTTTGAATAATATACGTAACAAAGTGGCATTCTACCACACTCTCCTAACACCATGCTATTATTAACTGTAGAATTAACACCAATAAAATATTTGCAAAATTCAACTTGTGACCTTTCAATTATTTCACAGTAATCAAAACCCCATATTTCGACTCCGAATGTAAGTATAGGCATGACCATAGAGTTATAAAGTTTAAAAATGTCAGAGTGGGTAAAATAGCCAAAGGGACCTTGGAATCTTTTATAGAAAAAATTGCTTTGCGTGCTTGGGCAACCAACTTAGTTTAAGCAGCTGTCCACGATAACTTAGGAGTAAATAGCAGACCCATGTATTTAAATACTGCCACTACTTTAACATGTTGACCATTTAAGAACCATTTATCATAGTTACGTAAGGGGCCACCATTTCGAAAGACAATAATTTCTGTTTTGTTCAAATTCACTTGCATACCAGTATCTTCACAGAATTGTGATACAGCGTTTAGCTGTAATTGAAGGTTACATGCCGTGTCCGCGCAGTTGGCTACGTCATCAGCGTACATCAGACAATAGATATCCGGTATATCATTGGTTATAAAAATTCCATTTCTGCAGTGTTCCTTTAAGTAATTTACTAAATCATTTATATACAAAGAAAAGATTACCGGTGAACTTAAATCACCCTGCCTGGTACCAAGGTTACAGCTGAATGGATGCGTAATAATATTTCCTTACACTTTGACATGCGCTCGTAAATTTGAATACATTGATTGTAAGACTGTAAGAATCCTGCCATTCATACCGTTAGCATATAGACTAGTAAATAGCTTGAAATGAACCAATGAGCCTTTTTGAAATCCACGTATAGAACATAAAGCTTGAAATGAACCAATGAGTCAAAAGCCTTTTTGAAATCCACGTATCGAACATAAAATCGACCACCTCGTTTCGATGTATACTTTTGGACCATACTTTGGAGACAAACTAAGTTATCGACAACTGAGTATCCAGATCTAAATCCGGCCTGTGACTCTTCAATAATAGTTTTTCCCTCTGCCCAGATATTTATACGGTCATTGATTATACTAGAGAAAATTTTATACATGACATTTATCAATGAAATTCCTCTGTAATTACCCGGATCTTGTTTACTGCCAGATTTTAATATTGGGACTATAATACTCTCGCACCACGATTCTGGGAATATACCCGGATCTTGTGTACTGCCAGATTTTAATATTGGGACTATAATACTTTTGCACCACGATTCTGGGAATATACCCGTCTCTAAAATATGATTAAAGAGCTTATTCAAAATTGGAACAATGAATTGCGTGTTTTTATAAAATTCCGCCCCTATCCCGTCTTTACCCTGTGATTTACCAAATTTCAGCTTAGAGATACTGTTCCGTATTTCCTCATCAGCAATGGGCCTGTTTAAAGGGATAGTTGCATCAGACACATCGTTATTATCAAAATTTATGTCATGAATTGGGATTTGGTCATCTCTGTAAAGTAAAGATTTGAAATAAACTCTCCAGTTGTCCGCGGAGACAACATTGTTCTCTGTATATGACTGATTGTGGCTTTTAACAAGCTTCCAAAATGTTTTTGGGTTATTCCTAGATTGCAGAAGTGAAAAACGTATCTTACGTTGATACGTGACAAATTTGGATTTACACATATTTTTAAAAGAAGATCTAGCTGTCTTATAATTCAAAAAATCAGTATTATCGTTGGTCCAACGAAAGCGTCTAAGAAGTGAATATTTCTTTCGTTTGGCTATCCAACACTGCCTGTCCCACCAAGGTTCATGGGTTCTACTTGAACTTTTATTATTCCTAGCATGCATATTTTCGGCAGACATCTTGTAAACTTGCATTATTTTAAATACTGCATCATTAATATTTGTCTGTACCGTACTTATAATAGTCTCTCTCATAGACGTAAAATTACGCGTAAATGTTTTAATAAAGGTATCATAATCGCAATTACGCCAGATGTAACGATCATAACTTATTGTTTCGGATAGGTCGCTTTGCTCCCTATGTGAATTTGAACAAACCCGGAATCTTAGCTGAGCGTATAGTGGATAGTGATCAGAGACATCATAACTTTCAACATTAAAGTATGAGAGACAATTAAACAATTCACTTGAGACAATGTGATAGTCTACGACACGATGGCCTTCGTTTGCAATACATGTAAAATTCCCATTTAAATCATCAATCAACCTGCCATTAATAATATGTATATTGTGTGTACAACACATATCAATCAAAGTCCGGCATATTCAATTCTTCTTCGATCAATGATCGCACTTTCTGTTCAGTATCGCTCCATTTATAATTAATCGTTCCATTAATACCATTAAACCTCAAGTTATTTCTACGCGACTGCGATTCTAATTTGTCCATTTTAGATTTCATTGATGATATTTCGTTCCATAATTTATTTTTCAATTTTAATTGCTCATTTTCTTGTTTGAGGTAGTTTAGAGTGGATTTTACATCGTCAATTTTTACATTTATAGAAGCTAAATCGTTCCTGACCTCTGACCTCATGTCGTGTAAATATGCCAGTACGTCCGAATTGCCTGTACTGTCCGATGTTCTTTCTGGTCTTACTCTCGGGGAACTGTCCCTAGGGGAAGGGAAGGCAGCAGTCTGAGCAAATGAGAGCTGTCTCTGCCTAGTTGTTGGTCGCTTAGGCGTTGCGCCTGCTGCATTTTGTCCAGGATCTGGGTTGACCTCTACGTCGCCACCGAGCACCACGAGGGCACACAGCAAGAGCAAGCAATCTCAAACTAGCACTTACTGTCTTTGTCCTGACCACAAGACTATGCATGACACTCCTTGCCTTTAAAGGCATTGAACACGTCCCAATTCTCACTCGGTATGTTGTTATATCAACTCCCATATCGTATTTTCACCAATAATCCCGTGCACACTAAAAACACGTTGTCGCCATTACAAGGGGCATAACTCTTGATGTAGTATCAAACATATGCGAAACATTGAATTAAGGCAAATTCAAATGTTGCGATCAGCATCAAACTTGTGGACGTCATCAATATCAAACATATATATTACAACATCAAACAACAATAAGCCTCCGACACAAGACTAAGCTGTAGTATTTATGTACACTTATTGTGGAATCATTGTTAGCTTTTAAGCTCAAGTGTCTACCTTTTATAATGACAATGCATGTTCCGAAGTGCTGCTACAAGGCCCACATTTGCGCACAAACAGAAATGTGATGGGAACCACCAAGGCTATCAACAGCAATAAAACGGACGCTATGGCAGTGATATATGGGAATTCGTCACGTCGTTGTCTCTCATCTGTAACCAGAATGATTCAACGCAATCAAATAACAAGTGAAAGATAGCTGACAAAGCGCAATTCGTTATCAGCTCCTCCGAATAATAAGCCTTTCTAGGTGAAATGGACGTTTAAAGACGATGTGGTGAAACAACCTTAGTGCTAAGCTGCTATCTGCGTCAATGACAAATCATGTAAATGAACAGGACATCTTGTATGGAAAGGTTTTTGTCATAGTAACGACACTAATAAAGGAAAATAGTAGACGCGAAGGCCATTCTTGAAACACTGGATGCAACACATAAAGCAAATCTATTGTTCTAGTGTAAGATGGTGTTGTCACAATCAAGCGTATGCCACAACAATAACAATATTGGGCATGTACATGATTATGACAAATTAACTTGTACAACTCGTTCGTCAAACATGGAAGGGAACTGAAAAGCGTATCTAACATTTAAATGCAATTAAACACATTCTTGTACATCTGGGTTTAACAGGAAAACTTTTGGAGGGCTTTTGTGTTTACTTACATGCTGTAAAGAGATAGGTTAGCGGTACTGTAGGACCATATTGTTCACATGTGTGAAAAATAAGATCTCATTTTTCACAGGTGTGAACAATAGGATCTCATTCTTCACACATCGCAATCTCATAATTCACATTTTCTTTGAAATTTGTGATAGAGTCCAGTTTTTGATATGCCCTCAAATCATATTCTTCACACATGAAACAAAATTGTTTCAATTTTCAAAAAAGTGAATTTGTTACATTATAATCCTATTTTTCAAACTGTATGTGACCGAAAAACAAACGGGGTGATTTATGGGACGGTACGGTATGCATGGTATGGTACGGGAATTTAGAACATCGAAAAATGCTGTAGCATTTCTAATAATAGAACGGACATTGTTCCTGTCCAAAAGGTTATAAAATGACTCTTTTATGTGTGTGTATTACACTGTGTGATTTATTTACTTTTAAACATCAAATGCACAACATTGGGTCCGACGGTCACTTCGTGTATGCACTATTTTTTCTGTTACAAAATTGTTCATGGGATATATTTATCCAGTGAGTAAAATAAATTAAAACTAAACTTTGACTGCTCTTATTGCATTCCTAATCGTACGTATATATTTTGAAATCGCTATAGATTAATATTCATATTTCATTTCGTAAATAAATATATGCAAAAAGGTAAAAATATTCGCGCTTATCAGAACATCCTGAAGTTGGATACATTCAATCGATTCAAATCGATGCAACTATTTGATAATTGTGCTTTCATGTATCTTTCATTCATATAAAAACTAATCGCATATTGTACACTTCTACTGGAATAGAACTTTGCAAAATTACCTTCAATTTCATCCGTTTTATGGGTCCCAAAGACGCAGTTTCGAATAATGAGCTCAGTTTTGTCTAAGGCATTTACACTAATAACATATTATGTATTTGGTCGTAAGCCACTTATTGTATAGCTAGATATCCCCGGCGTTACAAATATCTCATTATAGGAAGAATTGTCATTTCGTAACCCCGTAGACTGTCGTTATTGAGAACCGGACACCAATCAATGTTCAGTGTTGTTGGGTTGATTACCTCCACCATCATGTCTTCAAAACGCACATACGTGGAGGTAATTCTACTTGAGCTTGTCTATACATCGACATCTGTGTCTGATACGAGTCTCTCTGAAATTGGGTTCTTGAGATTATCCTTTATTGTCATGACATATTGTATACTTTGGTAAACATTGAACGCGATACTATGTGTACTTTCGTTACTCGTAGTTGTACCAATAAAAATACTACTATTAGCTATGACGAGAAGATAACGTATTCTGAATAAATATTTATTCACATTCAGACAGAGAGAAAATAATGAATTGCGATTAAGGGTATTTCAAAACAAGTTTACATTTACAAGAATAATTACAACAAAATATAAAATATGCAGAACTTCATTGATTTGTGTGGAGCTAATCGACACTGATCAGTTACCTGAAGGATTGGATATATCGACTACCGTATTGCCGTTGTCATCCAAATCTGAAATACATGAACATTCCAATACATGACATGGTGGCACATGACATGACATGACATAACATATCCTTTTGTAATTAATTACCACTAGTCAATAATAGATGTTAATTGATACATTGTACTTAGTATAGCTTGGACACATTGACCTGTCACTCAAGAACTCAGCACAATTTAACGATGAATTGCTTCACATTATTATTTGTAGGAGGAAAATTGCCGTATTTAAGACGTCTCTTGACGTCATGAATGCCAACAGTATTGGACATGTTCCACCTTCTCTCAAATTAGGCGGCCATTTCACGTCAGGCCTTTGGAGTATTTGGAATGGCCCCCACTTCATTCTTATACTCCTGAAGCTGGGGAGTAGACACTTCTGGGAACAAATGGCATACACTTTCCACAGCAGCATAGAAGTACAGAAGTCGTACATCAAAGAGGCATATGCGTCCACTGATGTTATATAACTCAGTGCCTTGGCAAGCTTAAGGCCAGCTTGAAGGGCGTTACATAACCTTGTTTTTTTCTAAATGCGAGGCGTTGGACGCTGGGGTATGTCATCTAAAACAGTTGGCGTGATCCTCAAAAACTGTTTGATCCACAATCAATGATGTCTTCTTCTCCGTGTCAGGTGAAATGCCAAGACAAGGATGACATCAAGGGCAATGTGAATACACGTGATGATCCATGGTCGGGCTAGCAACTGATTATCAGATTGTAATTCGGCGTCGTTCATATACCCCAAACTTTAAATCGGCAACATTTCAGCATTCTGTCGACAACAAAACGGCGCCTATTCAGCATGTTCTGCAATGTTACCGCAACCTTTCCGCACGATCGGGAAACATTCAGGATCTAATTCCGGAACTGTCGGCATTCGTTCGCGTCGCATTCGGTGACTTCGGATAGGTTTCGGATCTTAACCGCAACCCGTCGTATGCCACTCCGCTAATACATGCCGAACAAGCACGATGGCCAAGTCCGCCCATATTGTTCCGAATGGTTCCCGAAAAACTAGCAAATCTTTATCGACAACCCTTAAGCAAAGCATCGGGACTGTAGTGGACGGCAGGCATTAGTAGAAAGAAGCAAAACAAGACGCCAAGCATGACTTGACCCTTTCACAGCCATCCCCATTATCTTTCTGAATGCAGCATTAAAAATATATCTTTAAAACTGAGTACGAAAACTTAGATACCATGGGAAAGGAAATATACCTGGGTACCTACATAATGACAATTATTTAGTGTTTGATAAGCAAGGGTAAAACGGTGAGCTTAAGAAAGAGGACAGTTAACGAGCTTGACAAATGAATACAAAGACCATACGTTTTTCAAACCTTTCACAAAAGTAATATATCCATCGAACAATACTGCGTGAAGCCATCATGGACTACTTGTTTGTAATTAAGACATATTAGCTTTACTGGAGACAAATATTAGTTCTACATATCATATTAAAATATATAAATGTATTTTATTCTATTGAAAAATGTATTTACTTAAATGTGCATATGTGGTATTTAATTGTATTATTTGGTCACTGAAACATATAAATTAATCGAATCACTTGTTCAAGTTAAAAGAAAGGGATTGGAAAGTTTTCATAAAACAAACAAACTCATGCATAGATATCTTCAATTAATCGACGATTCCACGAATCCTAATTCTTAATAGACTAATTAATCATTACCTATTAGTCGTTGATTAATCGACGAAATGATTAATCGGCACAACACTAATAAACGCTTACATAATGGCTAAAATGCACTTGTGTTATTTTCACAGGGAAATCTGTAAAATCAATCAATATCCGAAATGCTAAAATGGAAGCATTCAAGCAAGTATTAAATTATTTACTTTGGTTCCGACAATGACGAATTTGCAATATAAATTTCAATGTTGACGGCAATCGTGTGTTCTACCAAAACTTTGGCGACAGGAAATATCTATAACAAGGGGCTATATATGACAAATATTGTTTCAATACGCTTATTAAAATAAATTTCTAAACATATCACGTATTCGAATCACTTGATAATACAGTAACATATAACTACAGCATGGGGGTTTCTGCAAGAATTCTGGTTTCATTTCATATTAACAATATTTCGGTTTCATAATGTATTAATAATGCATGCCAGGAAGATTGTAGTCGGTAGAGTAGTCAACGTTCAGTAGTCAGTAGTCAGTAGTCAGTCAGTCCATATAATCCGTCATTATGTCATCGATGTATGAAACCGAAACGATATGATACGGATAATAATTAGTTTTCTACTGCAACTTCGACAATATCCCTTGACACTAGCAACTGCAAATTGTAGATTGTTTGTCGGTCTTGATGATTCTCTATAGGCAAAGTACACGTAATAAAGTATTACAGGCTAGAAATGTTAAAATATTTTAGTGTCAAAGGCGGTTAGCTCAGTTTTAATAATTTTTATGTTTTGTGTTGCGTTGTATTTATTGTCCTGTATTGTATAGGCAATTGATCACTTGAAGAAATAAAGGACCAACGGATGGTAATAAGGGTTTCTCTCCTGGTGATGTTTCTGGAGTTAAAGTATTCCGATATATAATCATTAACAACAACACTATTTAAAGACTGCAATCCATTTCAGATATTAAATACTGAATACGTTAGCATTAGATCTGGAGTGTGTGTCTTTGTGGCAACCTTGAAATTCACTGAATGACACTGGCGAAAACATGAATAATTTCGCCGATATCACAAAATTGAATTAATTGTTAAAATAATTACAATTAAGACCGTGAGACTTTACATAATTATTCCTCTATATTTCAGAACGTTGACAACCGCTGACGTATAATTATACGTAACATTGCCTTTCCTTGCCTTTGCAGGGATGTTTGTTCACATTTAACTACCTAAAATCAGTCATTTGTCTGAAATTCGTTAGTGGTTCCTGGCAAATGATGTCATGGTTCGAAGCCAGGAATTGATATCTCATCATGCCCCATGTGTAAGTGTAAATGTGGTTTTAAGTATACACTTATACTTGAATACTCAAAGATCCCTTGTGGTGTTTTTGAACCACATTATCGACTGTTGCGCACACACGAATCATTTCCCTGAGGGTTAATGTAAATCAGGCAAAAAACTACAGAAAGCAATAACAATATGTATCATCCGTTCAGTATATTTATTTAAACGATATATATCATCTGAAGTGTTAATAATATACTTTGTGTAGGTCACAGCATAGTCTGAAATAGTATAATCAAGTGGCAACAATTAAATAACTCGAAGACACTAAACGGCATTTACATATTATAATAATAATTAAACAAGCATGTCCAGCTTTCATTTCCGCCTGTAAGGGATATAACTCGCGCAGTCTGTATCTTCTTAAGCGAAGATGTCGCGTGAAAAGTAAAAACAAAGACGAAGTAGCTGGTGATTCGAAGAATGTTATCAATATAATACAAATTAGCCACGGGTTTTAATTCATTGCGATTGCATATACCAACACCTTGGTAATTATATCGTAAAGTCGCAGTATCACAGAAAGAAACGTGCTTGTTACAAGTATAGATTTTCTAATATATCATTAAGCATCTAATGGAAATATCAAACATGTATCATTTTACTGCGCATCTATGGCATGCACCTGTGGCCATACTTATTCCAGATAAGGAACCATAGATCATAAAATGAATGGTGATTGATGATATGTATTAGACAGTAAACAAATGGCTTCACTTGAGATTCATGATGCGTTATAAATGATATTAGTTTTGTCGGCTGTGTTTTTGTTAAAGACATTTTAGGCCCGCGTGTATTATAATCGTGGACATTTGTTGGATGATTAACGTAAAGCATAAAGAATATGTATCATCGCGAATGGCGTGAACATTTCTACCGGAACATTACTAAGAGTACATTACTAAGTTATCATAGCTAAGAAAACATTACCGGTACTGTCTAAAAAATTTCTGCCTGAAAGCTACTACTTTCATATCACCATGAGAAAATAAATATGTGATCATTATCAAACTTAATCGACCTGTCATAAGACTAACTAACGGTAATGAAAACTAATCATATGAAATTCGCCGATAAATCTGCTACCACAGTTGAACTTACACTGATTAAACAATGATGAGAGATCATTTTCAATATTGACAAATAACTAAATGTCATGCCGTTCAAATAACCACTAGCCAAATGAGAATATTAAAAGAAATGTATTTAGTTTTGTGATAGTCAAACATTTAAGGTCCTTAACTTGAATAATTTGTTTTATATACCCAGCCGTGAATATTATATTGTCTGGGATTCGCTTCAATATCACCAACTGCTGCTACCACAAAAAGCGAACTCAGAAATCTCATTTATTATCACAGTGCAACCCATCATTCAGATACTCATTATAGTTTTGCCGCTGGTATAAGCAACTGAAATGGAGGAAATAACCAGATGGTAAAAATTCAATTTAAATAAACATGATTTTGTAGATTGTTTATGGTTCATTATGTAATGATTATAATAGTTTGTGTTGTTGACTGATTTAATATCGAAGGAACCTTTATTTCTACAGGTAATAACGATGTTTTAAAATAAATCCTCTTAAACTTTTGGTAAAATATTATGTGTAATTTATTAAGCATTCACCTTAAGCATTAGATAATTGACTTCATGCAGTTTATGTTAGAATGCGTTTTCTGGTATATTTCAAACACGAAATTAAAATTTTTAATTGTTTTTAGTTATGAAAACGGGGGCTTCCATTCTTGTTGGTTAATGTCGATTACTTAAGACAATGATAAATTATAATTTTTCATTAGCATATATTTTTTGGAATCTTTGAACCTAACGGTGTTTGCTAATTGTTGTTCCAATATGACGAAAATGTTGGCTTTTCATACCGACTTTAAGTAATGAAGTGATAAAATAATTTAATTCTGGTATTTATTCGTTTAGCAAGCACAATGATCCCATGTCAGTGTCCGCAAATTACAGATATTAAAATGCATTTATACATTTATACAGAACTACAAGTGAATATGCTAACACATGGGCGTTTTTCTTCTACTGAACAAAATAAATTGCCTTTCAGTTGGTAGTTTATTATCCATCTCTTCACAGAAAACGTTTCTTGAATAACATACTTAAAATGATATAATATTAATTATTCTTCAGAGAGCTAGTAAGCATGGAATACATTTTCCAGTTAAATTTTTTCGATATATGTGCTCGTCTTTATATGAGGATATTTATACCTTGATTGCGATAGCAATGATGCGAACAACCGACATTATAATGAATACTATGACTCTACAGCAACAATTTAATAAACGATTTTTAAAATTGATTAATTTTATTAGAAAACTTCCATGATGATATTTGATATATCAATGACACATGATAAAGACACTAAAGACAATAGTTGTGATAAATATACTACT
Source organism: Congeria kusceri (assembly GCA_027627225.1). Lineage (NCBI taxonomy): Eukaryota > Metazoa > Mollusca > Bivalvia > Myida > Dreissenidae > Congeria > Congeria kusceri. The sequence goes on from CM051025.1 coordinate 92,764,163, forward strand.
TTTAGAGATGTGGTATTTTCAGTTTTATAGTTTACCGCTAGCAAAATTTTACTACTAAATGACATAAATGGATTTTAATAATAAATAACCAATTTACCTGAAACCATTAGATAGGCCGGTATAATCTCCGCACTGCACGAATGAGATAATACTATTGATTTAACTATTATGGTAAAAATAATACTTTTCTGATAGTTTTTCTAAAAGTATTAAATCTATGCCATATAATCTTCGCAGCATGCACCCATAATATTGCTTCATATATGTGTACCACACACGAAACATTAGACTGTTCAAATTCTTCATAAAATATATATTATCAATTATAAAGTTATACCAAAATACGTACTGTACATGACTGTAGAAATACGAATGACAAAGGTTAGTTACTTGACACCATGTTTAAAGCATTATCGTCATTAAACATTATCGGAAATAGACTGAAAGCCTCCGTTTAATATTACCAGATTCAAAGTAGAAACAGTGTCAGTTTCACCATTAACACTATGGTTTGATAGCCATATGAAAAAAAGGAAAAATGGAATAGGTTGATAGTCACTTGAACTAAAAAAATAGAAAAATGGAATAAATTCATGTCAAGGACAACTTTGAAGCTGCAAATTAAAAATTACTTACCTCGATAATGGTTTGGTGCAAAAATAATGTCGTATTTTCAGTTTAATGATTCACCGCTAGTAAGATTTCACTGCTAAATGACATATATGGATTTCAATTTGCAGTAACCAATTTAGAAGCCATTATTGGACACTATAATATCTGCATAAATTTTATAATATTATTGATTAACCATCATTTCAAGGGGATTATGTCCTACAAACTCCTGTTCAACACCGCAATGTCATTTATTTAACACAACTGGCTAAATGCCTATACAAAAACGCATTACACAAAATGGAAAACACCACACAGGCACAAAGATTAAAACGGGGTTTACCGTCATGCATTTGGCATTTTGCCCATTCTGAGTGATTTTACAAAAACTATATTAAGCATTGTGTATGTTTAATTCGTCACTTACTTTCATAAAGCGCTAAATTCAACATACTCATATTGGATAAACGGAAAGTATTTCATGTCTAGTTATGTGATTATTGTATAACGCCAGCTAAACCTTCTTCAATAATGTTAAAGACGAAAGTTGCGGAAACGATATGCGTTTAAATACAAATCATCTTAAAATAATACGCTCATTTATTTCATCGCAATGTACAAACACGGAATATCTTTACTTGTATTTCCCAACAGAATTGTTTTGGCAGCAGCCATACACATATTCCTTTGAGGACAGAGAAGCAGTCAAAACTGACAGCATTATTTGGTGCAATGATTAGAAAAATGGACAGAATGACGGGTTAAAAGTGTAGTGTTGTTTCACCATACCGTCCTTTGAAAGCCAGAAAGAGCTATCAGCTTTCTTGGTACATATGCTGATAACACCTTCTGGCTTTTAAGGGACGATACACTTAGATAGGATGAATCCACAATATATATCGTTTGTCTGTCATTAAGATAACTTCGGTGGCAGAAAAAATATAAAAGTTATGAAATCAACGGCATTAATTATCGACTTTGAATTCGTTGCATAAAAAGTATTGTGTAATTTATATGTGCATGCTCTGTTAGAACAGAGGTAATATGATACATCACAATATGCCTCAACCATTTCCAGTCAGTCTAGCACACGTTGGATTATGTTATATGTAAGAATCCATATTGTGAATTCTATTGAAATAAACAAGAGACACTCATATGAGTTATACAATTTTATTAATCAATACATTTTGCCTATGAATAATGAAATAAGTGCTTTAAAATGTCAAATTTTAAATACGGACAACATTATTGACCATCAAAACATCCCGTTATAAATTCAGCAAACAAGACACAAGCAAACACTATTTGCTTAACTGAACTAAATATAGAGCAAGGAGGTATACGGAAAAGTTTCCCTTTAGTACTGCTGCCCAATCATATTTTTAGTTATAAATAATATTTGCATTTGTTTAGAGTCACTTAAAGAATATCTCAAATATTGAAAACACAGTTATATGTTTTCCTGATGCACGTTATTCTCATTTATTTTAGAGAGACAGTGGTTGAAATGTTTTATTTCTGGAAGCATTAAACGAGAAGCCAGAGATATGAATTTTAATAAATAATCTTAGTAGGAAAGTCTGTGATGTCTAGATAAGAATCATTAAATATTCATTTGTAGTTAGATCTTTTAGAAAGCAAAACGATCAAATCCTTGTATTAAATATTTACGGGCGATGGTGATTCAGAAGATGAACCATTGTTTACAACGAATCGCAATGTTCGACATCGATTCATTGTATTCTGGCATTTGCAGTGTTGTCAACCAGTTTTCATTTTCCTTGTGATATGTATCCAATATTTGAAATCAAATAGCCTTATATCTGGCATTTGCCGTATTGTCAACCATTATTTCTATTCTTTGTGATTTGTATCCATCCAACATAATTAAACGACAGGTTTTATTAGTTCTTAAAATCCACCTTTCTTGGTAACTAGAGTAACCAGGATACAAATATTCAATATGTTGCTTCGTTACAACAGGTCCTCGCATTTTTAGCAAATTAGCCCATTTCGTCTTCTTGTGAAGGAACTCACAAGTTATTCGTAATCTCTTTCTTTACATTTTAGCTGTATATGCAGATAAAGTAGTTGAACAATACAAATTAGTTGCCGCGACACAAAATAAGTTCACACAAAGGAGTTATGTTGGTGCCGACCAATCTCATTTGCCGTTGTAATTTATTGCCTATCAGCAAATTCTTGATGAGCATAAAACAAGGTAGAAATGTTTCATATTGAGCGATAGAAAACAAATGTGCATTGAGAGAGATTGATACTTTGATATACATGCTACATGTCCAGGTTTGATTATTTATAGACAACCATCGGCAGTTCAATAATACGTATATGTTTTGTGCAATAATAAATATATGTTGTTTAGTTACATAAATTGTGTATTCATATTCAGAATGTCATAGTACAACACTAAACATGTGTCAGATAAGGAGAACAATAACATATTTTTTGCATAAACATTCGGTTAATAGTTAGCTTGCCAATTGTGCTGCAAACATTTACAGCAATTTTAACAAGGGTTACATTAAATCATCTTTATTATTTATTGTAGGTCAGAAGCGCTTTGTAAGCTTCATTGCTGAGTAATTGTTGTTGCTGTTGTTGTTCAAATTTGAATCATAATTTCTTGTTGCTCCCCTTTGCAAAATTTTCGCCATTCTAGTTATTGCAATAAATATGTATAAATGCTTTGTAAGTGCCTTATCTTTATAAAATGCAGATGTTAATGTTAATAAATGTAACAAAACCCATCCTGACGGAGCGTTTTAGAATTTCCATTTGACAACTCTTATTCTTTGCAATGTACATACGTACCTGTCATTTTGAAGACTAAAAGATGCCTCTAAATGATCATATGGTTGATTACAAACATGTTCTTCTGAAATCAGCTTTTCAGCCAGGACGGATCCTAAACGCGAGAGAATACTCAAGTAAGTTGTTGGAATACGGCGATGGATTCACGTGTTTTTTATCCTGAAAAAATAAAACATGAAGTGACATGTAGAGGAATTGATTGTTATAATGGAGTCAAATGAAATAAATAAATTACCTTACACTTTGAACACACATCTAATAAAACAATTAATAGTGTGAATAAATAAATTGGACTTTTCCTGAATTATTTAAATATAATATCATTTCTGTTATACCGATGTTTTACACACTCAATATATTTGACGAATGATGTGCAGATAACAGAAAATAATATCTTTGTTGAAACACTTGCATAGATGACAGCCATTTCATGCAACTAACAGTATACATGTTCTATTTTATGTAACTGGATATTAAACATCAAAATAACATCATAATATATGTGTGCTCAGAAATATTGATTGCTGGGTTTAAAATCAAATAAATAATTTGAGAATTATTTTGTCATACACATAGATTATTTTAAAATAAATACATCGTACAAAGTGTGAGGTAAATGAAAACAAAAACAACTTTATACGCATTAATAGCAACTAGCTCAACGGATGGAGATGTTTCTCATGTTTACTACGTTTACTAATCATTTTGATTGAAAAGTTTACCTGGAACATTGAGTGTCTCACTATCAAATGCCATGTACGCTACGGATGCAGAAACCTAGCACGTAGGCAGCGTGAACATGTTTCCTATGTTTCAGATAAGGTCGGCATTGTTTTTGACACGCGATTCATCTATTTCATTTGGATCTTTACTTTGTTGTGTTGGTTAAAAATATGTACGATATTGTTTCTTCGCTATGTTATTACTCTGAAAAGATTAACCAGCAAGACAAATCAATTGTAATTATGTAACTAAACGTACACATTTAAAACGTAATATGCTAGCGCTACGTTAAATAATGTTTAAAAATAAATAAATTCACAATTATAAACGCTGTTTAAAGCAATTAATGTGGATAACGTTCATGCGTTAGTGTGCTATCCACTAGGAGAAACGGCTGTTTATTATACACATTATATAAATTATGGCAAGAAAGCAAATGAATGTTAATATTTAAACAGTTAATATTTAAACACTTGTTATGAAGGTCTGTTTGATGTGTTGCAAATTTTACGGAATATCAATACATTTAATTCGATGACAATGCAAAACATGAAGCAGTTGACTAGTCAGAGTTAAATAATTGCAATTTAATTAGGTGCCATCATCACATTTACGAATGCTTTCGATTCCGTTATGTAATCTATAATTTAATATGGCTAAGTGAAAAACGCTTTCAATAAATGTCAATCTGATGTGGATTTGGGGGGTGAAATCGGTGTGCACCGTCAGTTCACATTTCACAGACCACTGGCGTATTGGAAAAGATCTTACGTGTATGAAAAGATTGAAGATCAACAAATGGGAAATTAAATGATAATTAAATTAAGAAGTATTCTCTTTTATTGCTGTTTAATTTGAATTGCGATTTCTGGGCCAAGTGTGAGGTTCGTGCGCACGTAACCCGGTTTAAACCCCAATGCTTTGCATTGACCGTTCCAAGGCAGTGATCCCAGTTTTATTCATGTGTGTTTTGTGTTTGTTATGTGTTTTTGTGATGTGCTGTGTAATTGTTTGGCAATGGGACACTTGCCATAAATAAAGGACATCGGGCTGCTAATAAGAGTTCTTTCCTGCTGTCGCAACTGGAGATTCGCTTAGTTTATATTTAAATTGTTGACAGAAACTGTCATTCTAGAATGAATGTATTCCGTTTGTAATATTTATCATGTGAAATGCATGATTCGCTATCATTATTTCATACATTTCCGTTTGCATGTATTATCAGTCAGAAAAAGTAATCATCTGAAGAGGATTGTCTGAAATAACCGTATAACGTGAATTCTATAATAAGCACCTCAATTATTTTCCAGGGATATTTCATGCATCAGACTGTATGATATTAGTTTGCTTCATTTAGAATTTTGAGCAAAATAAAACATAAAATAACACTACAAAATGACTTCACACAAATGCAAATGACGTATTATGACTTATCTGTACCAAAAAAGACGAGATGCCAATACTAAAATTTATAGTTTACAATATAATGAATGTTATTTTATTTCATGGAAATGAAAGCAATTGTTTAGACTTAGATTATCATTTTATTGAACTTAACGTTTGCTTGTGTGATGCCATTGTGTTGTTTTAAATATTCAAATTATGCAAATATAATGATATTTATTTGATAATAATTCATTGAAATTTTGTATTTACTAGGGTGATTAACATCAAATGTCTGGAGACAATTATTGTTGTTTGCTCTTAACTGACAACATCTCACACGTTGGCACGTATTTGAGTACAACAATAATGAAACTTTGAAAAGAAAAGTAGGCAGTTTTAGTTGCATTAATCTATGCCAAAGATTACACCTCAATTAATAGCATCCATCTGTTTTTTTGTGTGTGTAAGAACTGAATGATACATCTGATGTCTTAACGTTTTCATGTTTGACTCTTAATTTGATTTTTTTTGTATAAGAAATCAACGATCATCAATGATACATTGAATGCCGTAATGTCTTAATGTTTAACTTACATTATGTCAAAGCATCTACGGTGCACAATTATAGCGGCAAAATATTCCAACAGACACGTTCGTGTCAGTTATATATTCGCACTCTATTAAACGATATTAATATTCAGTTTAAATTTCTACATTGTACTATTAGTTTTCCTTAAATTATGAACTGCAAGAGATCTCAACTCTTAATCTCACCACAAATGTTTTCTCCAGTGTTAGCGCTTATCCGTGTCAGGAACAGAAATATCGATTCATATGCTTGACTCCACAGTTTAAAACCAAGTCTTCCTGATGCGTGTTTACGTGTCGTTTTTAATCCATAATGATTCAGGTTAACAAGACTGAATAATTAAGCAGCGTGAACAATTTTAAAACTGGGGAGCAGGAATTCGAATTCATTAAGCTATCGTATCTTAATTGGTTCAACGATTCCAGTGCTTCGCAACTATTGTTCATAAATATATATATTCCAAAGTCAACAACATAACCCGTTTTAGAAAACATCATTGCGTGTTATTTTCTAATAATAATTATCACATGCGAAGCTTTGCTATAACACACATTACAAAATAACGTGCGTGCAACAGCTGCAATACCATGGCAATAACATAGCAATAATTTATCATTTGTATTACTAATTAAAACGTATATAATTCTGAATTACCGGTAAATCAAGTTGTATCTAGGATGAATTAAATTTGTAGGAACAGACAACAATCAAGACATGCAGTATTTGATTAAAAACCAATCACACCCATAACTATATAATAGTATATGAATTTAATTAATTTGTAAATTGATTACAATAAACTTATATGTAAATTAGGATAAGTTAAATTTGTCGGAACAGACAACTATTCGAGACAAGCAGTAATTGATTTAAAAAGCAATTAAAATGGTGTGCTGTTCACAACTGTACTAAAATCACAATACTGTATAAATTTATTATATATCTAACCTAATATAAGAATTAAATTAATTTGAAAAAGGCTTATTTCTAAATCGGGATTTATTTAAAAAATATTCTAGTAGACGCGAGGGACATAATTTTTCTTTCCGGACGAACCAGCGAATTGTGATAAATGTTTGTAAATAAATGGTTTGATAGCGAATGTGATTTTAAAAGGAATGACTTTTTTGATATATTAAATCAATACCGTTATAATAAGACACCAGAAAACATAATTATTTTATCAAAATCGAGATCGGAATACAAGGCAGTGATTAGAAATAAAAAGCATTTTCTTGATAAAAAGGTTACATCACAGTTAGAAAGAGCAAGGTTACACAATGGTAAATTATATTGGACAATGCTTAAAGTTGTTCCAAGAATAATAGTTGTTCCAATATAGGATTATCTCATTTTGAACATTATTTTAAGGCTATAAATAACTCCAACTCACGTTTTTATCAAGATGATGATATTTTATATTTTAACGAAATTGTTTAGAATGGGCAATTACAAGTTATGTTTAATGAATTAGACAATCATATAATTCATGACGATATTTACAAAGCATTAACACAAATTAATGCCGACAGATCTGGAGGTCCAGACGTTTTAATAACGAATTCTTTAAACATGGCTTCCCATATTTATCAAATTATATTGTACCACAATTTAACCATATATTATACCATTGTCTAAAAATGGGGATCCAGATTTACTAGAAAATTATAGAGGCATTACATTGCTGAGTACATTTGGTCAATTATTTACAGGAGTTATTAATAACAGATTAAATACATGGCTGAGAAATATAACATGTATTCAAAAGGACATGCTGGTTTTAGAACATGGGTACAATAGACAAAATATTTATCATATCTAGTGTCATTAATTATATATTGAATCAAAACAAGAAGTTGTATGTATGCTTTGTTGATTTTAGTAAACCATTTGATTTATCAGTAAGAGGAAATATTTTTTGTAAACTTATATAATACGGTATTCGTGGAAAAATGATGAATGTAATACGATCTCTGTATATTAATGTTAATTCACGTATTAAATACACAAATTGTCTAAGCAGCACTTTTTCATGCTAGCTAAGGACACGTCATGGTGACTGTCTATCTACATTAAAAGACTGTTTATACAAAATTGGCACGAGCGATTACAGATATTCTCAAGGACGAATGCATACTCATTATTTGCAAATTTTAAATTTCAGTGCTATCTTGATAATGTCAAAATTAAAATGTTAAGAACAGCATTAAGTTGCTTACTTGTCTCCTCTCATAGATTAGCCATTGAACGAGGTAGATGGAATAACCGAATAAAATACATAGAGGAGATATAAAATGTCAACTGTGTAATAATACAACAGAAGGTGAGTTTCATTTATGTTTGAATGTCCTCTCTATTCACAAGGAAAGAAAAGGCTATTTTAATAAATCATATTGGAAACGACCAAACATTCTTAAAATCGAATATAAACACCGAAAATGAACGTTTATCAGTAAAACTTGCGACCTTTACTTATAAAGCATTTCAACTGCATGACTCAACGTTTTAACGTATACCTGTATATGAACTATAAACTACTAATGTAACTTACTTTTCTCCCACATCAAATTATTTCACTTGTGTGTTATACGTATAATGTCGTGATATTTTCTCCCACATACAATTATTGAATTTGTGTGTTATCTGTATACTGTCATGATATGTTATATAACATGGATCACGATTTTTTCTTTATACTTTATTGTTGTTTTATAACTATTTGAACTCAAGGGCTTATGCTAATTTTTCGAAAGAAAGTTAATATTCCTCATCTATTTTCCAAGTTACAAAAAGAAGACAAAAACACATCGATATGATGAAATAATTTTATTTTGTTGGATGTGTTTATAATACTTATATTCATGACTTAAGTTATTGGTCAGTGTAGCTAAATGTATAATACTTTAGATAAATACTTTAAAACTGTCAATTTAGGACACGTTTCTCTCTCTAATGTGTTAAATTGTTCTATACAATAAACCATCGTGTATTGTAATACGGGCTCTGTATTTGTAATAATAAATTTCTTGCATGAATACCAGTAAAAACAATGCATTTGAATGAAATAAGACAATTTGTTAAGTCTGGGTAAGAAACAGAGAAAAAATGAGTAGGGACAATGTTAAGCAGGCTCTTTGATGTCTTGTTTTACGGACGCACTGCCAGACCTATCATTATGATACGTTTTTCTTCTTATGGAAATATGTATTATTTAAGGCACATTCCGTGAAATCTCTTCGTATTGCATTATGCAGCTCCAGAATGATTGTTAGTTGTACTCATTTGATCAGAATGAGTCAAATAAATCGAATTATATCTGATTTGTTATTCAATTTCAGATTTATTCAAATTAATATTTAATATTCGTAATTAATTGCATATTTTATATTATTGACAAATTGGCATCAAGTGTATGTACATCGTTCTCATGTTATTGAAATATTGGTGTGCCTGTTATTAATATGCAAGCGCAAATATATGTGTGCCTATTAATAATATGCAAGCGCAAATATATTGTGCCTATTAATGATATACACGCACACATATATTGTGCCTAGTAATAATATGCACGCACACATATGTTGTGCCTAGTAATAATATACAGGCTCACATGTGTTGTGCCTAGTAATAATATTCAGGCACACATATGTTGTGCCTAGTCATAATATACAGGCACACATATGTTGTGCCTAGTAATAATATACAATTTGGCATACAATTGATTACAACTGTTGATCAATATTATGTAACCAGCAATTGCAAATAGGCATTACAAACTACAAGAAAGAAGGATTCTACACGAAAGAATCAAATTTACTTCCTTATGGCATAATAAGCATCGATAAAAACATTAGTGATATAATGGCACACACACACCAACTCGATGGAGAATTCAGTTAAATGACATCAGTTGTCATTTATTATCGTAGACTCTTGTATCGTCAATTTTGTGTATTAATACACTTACGAACATATTTATATAGGCAACAAAAACCCAAGCAACACCAGACAAGCATAACTGAAGGAATTTTAATCTCACTTGGAATGAACAAATTCACATAACAGAGAACAAAAAGTAATAATTATGAAAGAGCACTCCGAAAATATAGTACATAAACGCTATTTTTGTAGTTTATTTCTGTATAACACGCTAGAAAAGTTCAGAATGGAATGTTATTCCAATTTAGAACGCCAAATAATATCTCGTCTATTAAAATAATTATGTAAAACACGCATTTCTCTGGAATATCATAAACAAAACATAAATGGTTCACATTGTTTTGAACTGAACCAGTGTTTTCAATGGTATTATATGTGAATGTATAATTTCTTTGGGTACCAAAAAATTAGTTTTCTATTACTTTTAACACCCTGGACGTAGTCATATCTCTAAAGGTTCCTTTGTGATTTAATAATTTCAACTATACATATTTAAAATTTTAAATCGTTAGTAAATAGGGTTTGTAAAATTACATTAGTTTTCATATAAACGAGCATTTTAACAATCATAAAAACAGCTTTTAGTTCCTATATGAATTTTCGTTGTCAATGTTCAAAGAATTCGGTTGTCTTAAACAATTGCAAGCAATAATGCGCGGATAACTATTCATTGGGCACTATTGAAATCTTGTTCATGGGATATTGACACATAGTTCCATGAGTGTCCTTTAAAGACTATAACTGAACATGGATGCTGTTGGATACGTTATAGTTTCATAGAGGACTGTTACAAATCAAATTACAAATGTTTAAATTAAAGCATAACATTTCCCGTCAGCTTAATCTTGACAAGTACTGATTACTTGTCACAGTCTTAGTTTGATTACTCCTCGACTCTTAGACTTAATATTCGAATGCGTAATGTTAGCAATCTTTATTTTAGCAAGTTCCGTTGATGCAGTCTTTTAATTCGCCTCAAATGTTTCTTTATTAATAAACAATCTACTGTCCTCGTTAGGTGTAAAAATGATTTTTGAGCCTGCGAATTAAACGTCTCATCGATTATGGCTACAGTGAAGCCATGTAAATTGATGAATAAACTAGATAACTACATGCATTTACACTGACTTGATGTTCTGAAATAAGAATTAAATGATGAAACCAGTTGGTTTGATTTTCTCAAAATTACAGTTTGTTTTATGTGTGTACAGTTTGATATAGACCCTGTAATTCAATATACATCGTTAGCGTTCTTTGCGTAAGTCTGTAAAAACTAAATATATGACTTCATAATAATTCAGAAACAGCGTATATACATGGGGTTACCGTCTGAAATTATATATTTCGTCTGTAAAGCATAACCATCGTTATTATAAAACTATGTTTTGAGGTTTGAACCAAATGTGTATACAATACTTTGATAGATCTTCAAATACATTTCATACTACAAACCAGAACAAAATCTGCGGATCTTTCAACTGCAAAACATAGGAACGAACTCAGGCAAATAAGCATACTGAAGTATGACATCGAAACCATCCATTTGCTGCAACGTAGTAATGTTGTAAGAACACACGTTTAACATTTCGCCCAAAGTGATTAGAGCTATAAATTGTGATTGGCAAAGAAGTTCATTTCTGGTTTAACTTTCAGTCAAGAATACACACTTTCTCTGACTGGACGAGGACATGCATTATTATTCAGTGATTGTTGCCTCAAGGAAATCGCATTCAGTATCAATAACTGGTAAAATAAGCATATTTCCTTAATGACCTAATGAACAAAAAAAGCCAAACGTCTACATAGAAAGTTTTGGAATATTTTCATTAAAGCAATATAAAGTTCATATGCATATATCTGGACTTTATTGTCAATTGTACTTCTTTGATAATAACAGTACATGAAAATATATCATTACAAAGAGTATGCAACCCAAAAGGAATATTATCGAATATCTAATTTAGATATTACATGTAGAAAATACAATAATAATTGGTATTTTTGTACAATGTACTTTGAAAATATCAAGACTAGATTGGGTGGATATTCATGCCTAAATGTATCATAAACCTTGCTAGTTTGCTTGTGCCTTTTATGTGTGTACTACTTGCATATATACTGTAGTAATCAAAGCAAATAGAAAGACAGAAGAAATGCATCCAAGTTTGCATTATTTGGGCCTGAATTTCCAGGAAAAATTGCTTTGTTAATTGGCAACTGACAGTTTGTCACGGTGAGCGAGAGAAAAATTGCCCTTCTTTGTTAAATTATGCACCAGACATTTCACGTAACTACATAAACAAGTTTCTGAGTCATGGTAAGTACATGTTACAATACGTAACTTATTAGCATTATACTGTTTGGGCGTTGAGAAACTGACAGAAGCGTGCCATAAGAAATACTCACTATCCCTTGTCTATGGAGTACATGTAATATTGCACGAATACTGTTTGATGCGTTCTTGAAATCGACAAGGATAGCGAGATTTTCTGTACGACGCTTGGTTCCATGCCTTGATTTGGCCTTATAATACTATGTGAGTCAAACTCATCTCAAGATATGTGTTAACTCTGTCCGTCATGTCTATGCATGGATTGTGGTTACTATTTTGGTAGTGTGATAGATGTTTTCTGCCTGGCTTTATTTTCTGTCCAGCCATACAAATAGCTGCATGTAAACTGGATCTGGTGTTGTATGGCTTATCAGCAATAGTCGGATTACTTAGGTATAGCTAGAAATTGGCTGATAAAAAAAACAAAGCAGGGGGGAATTACAGACAATTAGGGCATTTGGACATTAGGAATTTTGTTAGTTTAGAAGAGAGCCAGATCTTGATTATTATTCTTACCTTTGGTCTCATTGTTTAAACTAGAAGAACTGATTGTAAAATAGCTATTAAACGTTGTGAACTATTACGAAGAAATACTTGTGGACTATGTTAACCAGTTTGGATTTATTTTAGTGTGCATAACACAGTGGACATATTGAAATTATTGGACAATTATGAATGACTTTATTGTGTTGGATTACCATTACATCATGTATCTTTGTACTTTAGTAAAATAGTGTTTTAGTTTGTAAAGGAAAATATATTTCAAATAAATTTTGTGTATGTTGCTGGATTCTTAGTCTCTGTTGCTGTCATGCTGTCATGCTGTAGTAGAGATGAACCTTAAGTTTATTAGGTGTGTAATAATAATTGTGCACGTATTCTGTTGGAAACTAACAAAGTGTTTCCCACCATACTGTGGAATAGAAGTTCGACGGTAAATACAATAATAACATAAGACAAATTGTACTGAGCAGCCAAAGCTAATTGCTAGCTTCAACTCGTCCGATCTCCAGTAGATTTTCACCGATAGATTTTCATGATATCATACGACCTCTTCTCTGCCTTACAATAATAACATATTATATAACATATTGCGAAACATCAGTTCACCGACGATGCTTTAACATGAATGAAAGAAAAATAATGAGAAAAAAACCAGTTATTTTTATTGGACACACAACATTGAACACATAAAATATACTGCAGTTTATACCGCAATTCACTAACAGTCACAAACAGTATTGTACCCAGGCAGTCAAATTATTAAATTATAAAGCAGACAATAAAACCGTTAATATTGGACATTGAAATAATAGCAGATATGCTTAAAATACATGTACGCTAAAGTTAATTGAAAGCACACGAGGATTTTCTGCATATAGAAACAATTGCATTAAATGGAAGTTCACCCTAGAGAGGTCAACACTGTCAACGGCACCATCACCTTAACGACTGAGATAATAAATAATAAATTAAGTAACAGTTATGTTGAGCGAAGTATATCTTCCTTTATAACAATCAAACATTCAATAACTAAGTTTACATGTTGGGTGGATTGTAGCTGTATACTGTTTGCGCGAATTGTAACTTACAAGGTGAACAGTTCATTAATAGTTTATAACTTATACCGGCGTAAATTACTTAAATTTACATCAATATGGTATCTTCTTTTCAACGTCTATGAAAATATGGAACTGTTTAAACACAGTTTTCCCCTTTGAAATAATCACTAAGAAAACTATTTTGGGGAAATGCTATATACATATGTTACCTAAACGCACTACGCATACAATCCAAAAAATCATCGGATAAATACTAGTTTGATGTATTAAGGAATCTGACTGCATAGAATACATTCCTCCAGAATATTTGTATTTATTCATCATGCCTAGAAAACTAGGAACAAGATTTCTCATCAAAACATTCAAATGTCTAACATTTATTGATTAGACGTTTTGTCGACTTCCCGGAAATAATTTTGTTATGTAAACATAAATTTTATTCAGACAGTTGGATACAATTAATGTGAGATACAATTAAGAAAGAATGTGTCATACATGGATTTCATTTTTGTCATGAACGAGCTTGACAGTCTTGAATTTCGGCTAACTCACTGCTTGTAATACGTTTTATAACTCTTATTTCTCCCAAGAATATATGAAAAACTATGATTGTAAACTAATAAAAGCCAAAAAAATGCTGCTCAAGGAAATTATATTTTGATAATGAATGTTCTTTAGTTACCAAACATAAAAAGGTGTATAGATCACAGGGCAGTATTGTAATATGCGTTCATTTTATGGTGTTTTTGTGTAACGAACAATAATAATGTATGTTCTTGATCTCAGAAAAATTAATTGCATTAATTCATGTGTATCGCAAGCAGGAGATCGATTAACGTTAGATCCAAATGCTACAAATTAGAATACACGTTCACAAAATGAAATCCGATGACAAAAGATATAAAACAAAAACAAAACAATTAACAATTAATAAAACACCCCACAAAAGCAACATCAAGATTCATTCAAACGGAAACAAAAACAGCAAATGGTCATATAAAATACATGGATAACGTTTACACAATGTAAAAATGAGCTTTATTTTTTAAGATCAAATACCACTGATGCCAATTATTAAATTATTTATGTCAATTGTAAGTGCGCAATTCATGTTATTATCTAAACGCAATCGTAGCAGCCCGGTCAATACATTTTCGAAAATTATTGGAGAGTATCTGCTGGACCATTTGAAGATTTATCCATAATTCGTTCAACAAAGTTCGAGTTTGTAGTTAGGAGATTTCTGACAGTAAACTGAAGTGTTTAACCCTCTTACTTGTTGAAGTACGAATTGTATTGATTTTAATGATAATATTATATGAACATTACCCTAGGTATATGATATCGGTTATGTCACAGACATAATATAACATCTGCTCTGGTTGCTTTGTATCTTATCTTCACTGTTCTATCCTGTGTGAATTTAAAGTCAGAGAAAGTCAATTCATTATTACCCAGCATGCATTAAACCAGAACAGACGTCCTGTAGAATCCGGAATATCATCAGACTCTAGCAAGGTAGAAGCAATACGGGGAATGGACAATCCCACCAATGTGACAGAACTGAGAAGCTTTCTAGGCATGACGTCATATTGCTCAAGGTTTATCTAAAATTACGCTTCTCTGACAGAGCCCTTACGACGGTTTACAAAGGCATTATTGGAATGGGGAAAATCCCAGAAAGAGGCATTCGATAATTTAAAATCGGAACTAAGCAGCGATACTGCCATCAAATACTACAACCCAACAAAAGACACAGAACTAATCACAGATGCATCTCCCGACGGATTATCGGGGATACTGACGCAAGATGGTCATGTTGTTGCGTATGCCACTCGTGCATTGACGTCAACTGAGACAAGATACAGCTAAACGGAGCGCGAAGCGCTAGCGGTGGTCTGGGCTTGCAAATATTTCGGTATGTACCTACATGGAGCCCCACCATTTACTGGCGTAACAGACCACATACCACAAGAAACAATATGGGAAAAGAAACAACAACCATTATGTATTGAACGATGGGGATTGCGTCTACAACCATTCAAACTGAAAATTGTTTATACACCTGGAAAAGACAATCCGTCTGACTATATGTCATGCCATCCATTGAAGGTACCTTGAACAAAGAAATTTAGCTGAGGAATTTGTGTCATTCATTGCAAACGAGGCGGTGCCGAACGCAATGACATTAGATGAAGTGAAAATGGCTTCGATTAAGGACAAAACGATACAGAAAGCGATCGAATATACAAAAAAAGGAAAAAGGTACGATATATAAACATTGAATGACCAAGAGCTTGATAAGGAAGAGGTGTTATCATTACGAAATGTGAAGGACGAATTGACAGTACATTGTGAAACTGTTTTGTTGCGGAGCGACAAAATAATAATGCCAAAATCGCTACGAAAACACAAGCAATAAAGCTGGATCATGAAGGACACCAGGGTGTATCACGCACAAAGATCTACATTAGGTCCAAAGTATGGTTTCCCAATCTAAATGAACACATCGAAGAAGCTATCAAGAATTGCACGGCTTGCCAAGCGAATACACGGGAACCAAAACCGAGGGAACCACTGACAATGTCTGAAATGCCCTTGGACCATGGGAGAACTTAAGTGCGGACTTTTGTGGACCATTGGATACTGGGGAATATCTGTTTGTCGTGACAGATGAATATTCGCGGTTCCAAGTATGGGAAATAGTCAAATCGGTTTCAGCCAATACTGTTATTCCAGTACTTGACAGAGTAAAATCGATTTTTGGAGTGCCAGAAGTAATCAAAACGGACAACGGTAGCCCGTTTAATAGAACAATTCGACGACTACGCAAATTACATTGGATTCGTACACAGAAAAATCATGCCGCGTTGGCCTATAGCAAACGCGCAAGCAGAAAGTTTCAACAAGCCGCTCATGAAATGTGTTAAATCGGCATGCATTGAAGGAAAAAACTGGAAACACGAGTTATTCCGATTCCTTAGACAATAAAGAGCAACTCCACACACGGCAACAGGCTACACGCCATTTCGTTTAATATTTCAGCGAGAACCAAACACATGACTGCCGGAAGCTGTGACATATATATTTAGGGACAGGAGCGTCGGACATAAAATAATACGGAATTCATCAGCCATGAAAAAAGGTTCGTGGGAACCTAAGTCAATCCAAGGCACCCATCGCAGGAAGAGGTGGTGGTGGTTGCGACGACGACGACGACGATGATGATAACTCCATGGTAGAGGTGGAGAGACATGACAATCGTCGAAACAACGCGGATGTCAATAGACTGAGACGAGAGCGACACGCGCCGGATTACCCGCGTGACTATGTGTGGTAGAATAAACTGGATGTTAAATTACCACAGAAACGTAGTTAGACATTAACTGGTGATGATAAACGTGCGAAATAGATCAATCGCGAATGAAGTTTAAATGAACTGTGGACGAAGTTAAATTGTGAATGTTATATAAATGTGTCTAAACGACGAATTCATTTGACTGTATCATGTTTCTGTAAAAGCTATTTAATTTACATTTTATTAACTTCATTTTCAGATTTTGATATCACATTGTCAGAACATAACATTTTGGGAACAGCAAGTATCATAATTATCTTGTACGGTGTAAATGTTTGATATTGCTCATGTAGAAGAGATCTGTAGTAGCGTTATCTTTAAGCGGCGGACTGCTTGCTATGCTAGTCGCTAATTAATGATATCAACTGTCTAAATGTTGATAAAATGTTGTCTGGAATATTTAGGAATGTTGTTCTACAGTTAGATTCATGTGCATTATTCCAACGTTTCATAGTTCAAATATGAATGATTTAATATTGAATAACAATCTCAATTCTGTTTCTATATGATCTATCCATGTCATTATGCATAGTTTTGATTATGGAATTATTGTTAGTATTTGCAAGGAAACTTAAACTAACGTGTAATCTGATTGGAGGAGGGATGTTGTATCCTGTGTGAATTCATAGTCAGAGACCGTCAATTCATTATAACCCAGCATGCATTAAACCAGAACAGACGTCCTGTAGAATCCGCGGAAGAAAGATGCACGAAACCCGTTAGTGTTGTGTTCAATAAAACCCGCCTCTATGACACAAAGACATAACATTCACTATACGTCGCGAATACTTGTCTAAGACTTTCAAGACTTGTCTAACACCACATGTTCATAATAATACTCATACAGTTATTCAGTAGACAGGTGTGAAGGTTTTATCTATACTTTCGATTTTGTATAAACTATGGAATTCATAATGTAAACTGTAACATTATTTAATGTTGAATGTAATGTTATAAAAAGCGTTTGTCACTTCATTCTTCGTTAATAATCACTTAATAAAAACCGAATGGAAGGAAAAACAATGTTTATATAAATAAAAGATATTGGCATAAAATGCATAGATGATGAGTGAAATAGATACATTATTTTATCAAAATTATCATGCTGCAAAACATGAACTAATGTTTACTAGGCGGGAATGTTTTGCCAGAACCTGTCTAAATATTTTGTGAGAACCATTGACAAAATCTACGCTACAGGATAAATCAAAAATAGATGTTTCAGTTAAAAGCTTAGGCTATAAGTTAGTTCATTATCATGCCTGTTACCTTAATCCAATCAAAGATTTTCAAACTTTCCATGATTGTAAATTTATTAGTTTGTATTTATCGAATTGCAATAAGAAACCTCATACACTTACATTTTCGACATTTCTTGCAAAACATTATTCGTTACGTATTTATAAATATATTAATATATGCGAAATCAGACAAGCTACATTGTAAGAAGAAATTGTATCTTACTTAGAATGAGCAAATTCCCAAGACAGGAAAAACAAACTTCACAAAATTAATTAGTATGCATCTAGAAATACATCGCATTAAACGTTATATCAATGAACATGTATCTTCCTTGTAAAGAATTAACCCAAATAGGTTTTGACAACTTGATTAAGAAATGTAGGAGCTTGAACAACACTTTCAATTCAAATTTCATGCAAGGATTTTGAAGACAAAAATAACGAACATATCAGTTGTCCGGCGCAGCATATTACTTTGAGTACCGAACATCTAACTACTTCTTCAGTTTGGTGGTATCATGAAACCAATATCAGCGACTGTGTCAGGATATGGATAAAGCGCCACAAAGACATACAGTTCATCTTTAGCATAAAAAATTGACATATTGTATTTAAATTTCATCATTCTTACATATTTGTCAAAATGCGTCAGTTCAAACATTTAATGGTATACGAAAAACATGGTATTGATCCACGCATAGCTTCAACGAAGCCATTTTACTTGATGATTAGAATGTTAAAGATAATTAAAGCACGATCCACTGAATAGATGATATAAAAGTAGTGTTTTATTTATAGTAACGTGGTTTTTGTTTTTATAGGAATTACAGTCTTACACACTTATAGCGACGTTTAGCCCGAATAAATCACTACATTCGTTACAATTAAATTAACAGCTACATCATTCTCGTAAGCCTATACACAATCTTTATGTTGCATTTGACAGAAGAGCGGACCAAGGTGTTTGTATTTCGCAATCTTAAATAAAAGTTGATGGCTCTTTTGTAAATCATAGTAAGAGCCATTTTCAGAGGTAACTGGGAAGTAAATATCATTTTACTTTGACATTGCTTCTTCTGTTCTAATAAATCATCAAACACATCAGATACTAAAAACAAACGAGAACCATATCTGCAGAACACTTAACGCCAAAACCTCTGAACTAACTTTCGCTTAAAATGAATTACATTGAAAACATTCATCTGCTGCAATGCTTGAATGTTTTATGAGCAGACGTATAGGATTTCCCACTGATAGTATACATTTAGCTATGAATTTCAAAGGGTTAATTTCGGTTTATCATTTCATTCACGATAACACGCTATCTCTGGCGCAAAGAGTAAATGCATTATGTTTTAGTGATTGTTATTTCCACGAAATCGCATCCATTATATATCTGTTTCAAGAATTTTGTATTAGTCTACTGGTGAAATATACGCATTTAAAGTTAGTTTAATTTCCTAATGCTTTCAAAATAAAAAGCCTTCATAAGTAGGCGGTTGCCAGAGTACAAAGAAATAACAATTTAAAAGCATTTTATGTGATAAACACAGCCACTTCAACTTCCACCGCACCAAATACAGCAAAACAACAACAATACAACAGCAACAACAACAGCAGCAGCAGCAACAACAACAGCAGCAGCAGCAACAACAACAACAACAACAACAAAAAACAACAACAACCACCACAACAACAACAACAACAACAGCAACAACAACAACAACGACAACAACAACAACAACTACTACTACTACAACTACTACTACTACTACTACTACTACTACTACTACTACTACTACAACTACTACTACTACTACTACTACTACTACTACTACTACTACTACTACTACTAATATTAATAATAATTTTAATAATTTTAGTAATTATAATAATTGACAGATGATCCGATGACTAATTTAAGTGTGTTTTTTTATGACGAATTTCCTGGAAACTTTAATCAATCTGGCAATATGACATTGGGAAACTGCCAGTTTGCCATCATATGCGAGAGACGAATTGCCCAGCTTAGTTAAATAGAGTACCGGGACATTTTGCGTAACTACATCGTGACACTTTCCTGTGTCATAGTACATACATTGTCCAAGTTATCACATATAAGCATTTTCATGTTTTTTTATAATAACGTATAATTTAATAGGTCATTTGTATGACAAGTGATATTAATCATATACCGGTAGAGTGTTACTAAACTATAAAGAAGCTATGATTAACCAATAAGATTATAAAAACAGCGATGAAGCTTTGATTACGTTTTATGCTTTCATAAATAACATGCTGAATAGAGCGGTGACTAGAATTAAATATTGAAACAATCAAATTTAATTCATCATTGTATCCATCATTGTATCTATTCCTGTGGTAAGTAATGCCTGCGTTTAAATGCATAATGAAACCTTTTAACATAAGATAAACAATGTAATACATATACATAAGAATGATGGAGATAATGTACAGAGATGGTTGAGTAAAAGAGCTACTACTTGCCTGCATTTTTATAAATATTGAAAGAAGTGATATACATTTAATTTCTTTGATAGGCGCAACAATAATTCCGAATAATTAAAATACTGTGTTAATAAATTAATATGTACATGGGCCCAACACAAGTCGTACCACAATTTATTCGTTTATCGAAGTTTTTAAAGACCATCTTAAACATCATGTTTTAAAAAGGTAGCTTTGATTGCCTATTAATATGGAAAGTCTTCTTCTACGGGTAATGGAAAAACAAGAGATATGTATGTACGACTACACTCAATTTTACTCGAAGTTAGTTTTGTGTATTTATATACATACATATATAACGAACCATGCGGAAATATACTTTGTTGAGTTAAAAACTGTCCTAGCAACTGGTACCATGAATAATAAATGAAACACTTCGTTTAGAATCCAGTTTAAGTAATGCAAATAGACGTTCGTCTTGCTTTAGAACATTTTAATATGTAATACACTACTAAATCACTTGTGCTTGTCGGAATGATTGAATCTATCTATTTATTAGTTAATTTAAGGTTTTTATTTTATTTAACATAAACATCTCAAATACGAGGTGTCCATCACTATGTATATTTACATGGACAATGAACACATCGTTGATGTTTGAACCAATATCAAATATGACAAATTAAAAGGCGATAAGTGTTTGACTCCCTGTAACAAGTACTATCTATTTGGATGAATGATGTGCTCATTACTTACAGTATATAGTTTGATAATAATGGTAATTGTAAATTAGAAGTTCAAACATACCATGTACGAAAACTCACTTAAATTAAAAATCAAAAATACAAGAAAATCACACAATGTCATCCTCTCATAATCTCCAAACAAACACGTCAGAATATATCTCATTGCTGAAATCACGTGTTGTATGTATTTAATTTTAATGTCATGTCAAATTGTTTTAATAATAAATACTGTTTAACCAAATACACATTACACAGACGATCTGCTTTTCCTTCGAAATTGCTTAAAATTGCACACTCATAATAGTTCATTCCATCTTATATAGTTTTTAAAATGCCATCTAACAATTATATCATATGCATTGCTATTTGCATACACAATGCACACCTTTATCAATAATGAAATAAATACACATTTTCTGTAAATGCAGGACATACACAATTTGGAATATTAAAGTTTTACATATTACTGCACTCAACCGATAAAAAGGGACCTGTTTACAGCTTGGCAAATTGAAAAGTTGGAATTTTTTTTGTAACAAATCACACAAATACATTATATATAAACAAGCAACATAACACTACTGACTAAGAAATATATTTGAAATACAGTGTCATTTGTGAGAAATCTTCAAATGAAATAATACTAATAATGAAGTTATGAAGCATTTGTGACGCTTTAGTGGTATTTATGAAAACACGTGAATCACTAACATAACGATAAAAAAATTACTAACATGATTGTCGGTCACAATGGTCGAGTGGTTACCGCGACAGTTCTTTATCCCGGGCGGCTGTAGAATCGAGTCCCAAAGACGGCAAATATTTTTCATTATTTTTGTCTTTATATAATAATTGTTTTGGTGAAGTCAATTGCTTTTCAAAAAATACAAAAATTGGTCAATAAGTCCCTTTAATCAGGTTAATAAATATATTATGAATATCACAACCACAATATATTATGTTCCAATAAAATAACACTAGCGTTGTTGGTGATCAGTCGGATCAAGCGGCAGCATTTGATACATTAATTGTGAGCGACAAAGAACTGACGACATTCAACGAAATTAATTGTCTATAAGAGACAAACGGACATAAAACACGAACCGATCCGAATTAACAGAAATGAAGTTGTATAAACTAAACGTTAACACATCAAGTGTGTTTTTTTTGCTAACGGCTTTTTATATATCTGGTTATTTCTTTAAGTAGCGGGCCGGAAAAATACGCAATAATATTAAAACAAATAGCTATACGTTTAAAAAGATTGTAATTAGATAATATAAAAGTATGTATGTACGCGCGAATTGCAATCGTGCATGATTTAATTGTATAAATATTATTTAAATTGTGTTTTGGAAATACATGGAGACCAGTGTATTGATATTGATGGTTTATAATACATCCCTAAAATATTAATTTAAATTTACATTAATACTTTTAAAGACCATGCATATTGTTGAAATAAAAAAAAGCAAACGATCAATAACGTTGCGTATACGATTCCCTTAAGTTATTAATACTTAGACAACTGTGTTGGTGTGATGAAATGTTTAGTGACCTGATCTCACTGCGTATGCTATCCAATTAACACCAGATAAATTCTTATTGGATTTATTCATGAATCTCATAGCATGAACAAGAAGACTCTTCCAGAAGTTACGTATTGACAATAACTCAGAATGACTAGCAAACCATTTATATATTTAATTAATCACCGCTACTCTGTGTACATGTCTGTTATCCCTGATTTCTATCAAAACATTCAAACGTCCAGCTTTTTGTTTTGTTGCACGATGTGACGATTTTCCGGCAAGCGATTCGTGTATGTCGGAAGTTTGTACATGTATATCGAAGCTTTGACACGACGTGCGAGATACAATTAATTGGATTTAGTTCATTTCTGTTCCAAAGTTAATTTTTGTATACGGGATTGTTGTTTATCAAACGTTTCATATTAAAATCGTTTTATGACATTGGTCTCCTTTTGAAGTAATGCATGCTTAATTGTTTCGTTTGAGATGAAATTAAAGTTATATTTGAGTCAGAAGTGTATTGTATTTACCCAATACCAAACGTAAATCACAGCACAGCACGCTGAACGGTTAAACCCTTGACGAGCCTTTGCTATGAAGCGACTACATATATCAAATTAAAAGCATTCAAAAACTGCGATTCTTTAATGTTTATGGGAAGACGGATACAGTTTCCTTTTGCCTTTATAAATCAAGCTATGAATTGCCAAACGTTATTTCTGATTTAACATTTCAATTATCTTCTGGCGTAATATATCTTCATAAAAAATCGAAACGAAACCCCGAATGAACTCATTCGAGTGCGCATCATTTTGGGATTGAATATTCAGGAAGATTCAGCCTTTGTTAATATGACATTTAGAACCTGACAGTTAGACACGATGTGCAAGATACTAATTGGTCCATTTGTTAAATAGAGCATCCAGGCATTTTACGTTACTACTTAAAGACAAGTTTCTTTGTCATACTGCACATTTTTCCAATTCACCGGATAAGAAGTATTAATGCGATTTCCTCTGTCAAGAAAATTATAAACCAATAACAGAATTCACCAGTTGATTAATGACGCAAATATATTGTTTTAAATAATAGTTTGACAGCATAATGAACCGAAACTAAATCGAACATCAAATTATGTAATGCATTGAATAAAGCTTGAACTATTAAAAATATTTCTACTATACTATGAATGAAACCAGCCTAGGAATATAATAAGCGATGTGATCCAAAAATAAAAAAGGCAAAATATAAATCAGTAAGGTATATATCGTACATTTAAACGGTCATATCGTACATGTCAACGTTTTGTAATATGCATACTAACTGGTGTGAAAACATATCACCGCTTAAACAAATTGGTACTAATCCGGACTTAGCACACAGCAAATCCATCTGTATTCTGTAAACAGAAATTATATGGACACGAAGTTTTCTGCGGTCAGTATTGCATTAACATGAGTATTGTTCATATTTAGCACGTTTTTATGTGATGGACATATTTTCGACATATAACTCCAATAATAAATTGTTATAAATATGTCCAGTAGATGCAAATGTGAACACAAGTGTTCCAAGGCGGTGACCCCAGTTTTAATTATTTTTGTATTGTGTTGCATAACTTATTTGTTATTTATTATGACAGTGTATTGAGTCACTAGCATAATGGTTTTGCAACAATGAATCCAAACACGCACACAAAAGTCTACATGTTTATCCAAAGACTTTAACCTACTGTTTGGAACTTACACAAATATTCATGTTATACTTGTGCATATCTGAGAAGTAAACATAAAAATGTAATGATTGTGTGTTATCAAAACATAAAAACAGATAGACACCGTGTCAAAAGTGTGAGTCTTTGGAATTGTTAATATACTTTGAGAAATTAAAAATGCAACTCATTTGGCACATCAATTAATTTCTTGTCTAAATATTTATTTCGCTGTTACAGACCCTATTTGATCATCGGCACGCGAGTATTGAGTGTCTTGATATTTTTACGCTAATAGAACCACTAAGTGTGTCCCCGATACACGTACATGAATGTGACTAAAATGTCAAATGCTATACATGTATACATATATAGTGTAAACATTTAGCTTTTTTAATAAAAAGAAAAAGAAAAACATAACCTAAAGCAGATATAATGACCGCTATGTGTTTGCATGCAAACACATAATACTCGCAGTCTATCGTGACGAGAAAATGGTGCTGGTATCCTTTCACAATATACATCCAATATATATTTCAATGTCTCAAAACACGCAATGAAGTGCATAGTTCGTCTCCCGTTGTATATTCAACGTATGACCTCAAACAAACAAAACATAATTTTGATACCATAACTGTATGTTCAGTGAAATGATATTACATCAATGTAATTATTACACTGCTATACTTTAACGTTTAGTTCTTATACATATTACATAAAATTCAGTTCTTATGTCCTATACATGTATTAAATCACCAATGTACAATGTGTATAAAATGATAATGCACTTAATGCACCAGGTTCATACACATTCAAACATATGCTATGAATCAGCTTTTTAAATCCTAAACATTGACACTAAATGCAGCTCTGTTGGTTTATTGTCATTCGAACTCATATGAATATTCACATACAACATTTTAAAAATTGTATAAAATTTACATTCATATTGCAAACGCTAACATCGCATACAAAGTTTTACATACTATATTTTTATTTTCACATCACAATATAAAAAATACTGATTATAATGCATGTCTTAGCAATAAAACCACACTTAAATACATGTAAATGGCACGTATGTGAAATTCAAAATAAAATATGCTAATGAACGGTCAGCGGCCACGATCTGTTAGATCTGGCGGCTTCCTTGCTCGTCTGTATGGCACACTGGTCGACCGAAGGCCGTCCGGTCGTTGTTGTTTATAAGCACGAAAACTGAGGGTTGTTTTATGAGTAACAAACTTAGAGCGGAAACTGTTGTTTGAAAAAGCTGAATTTTCCCGCTCCTGCAACAAAACAAGTAGACACATATTATTGAAGCATAACAAAGTAACTGAAATACGTCATAATCGTTACAAGTTGTTCAGGGATAAAGTACCTAAGGTAGAATGTTCTTGAAATATGAATACATCTTTCACAAGTTTGAAACATCTGGTACGTAAACAAAACAAAAGAAAATACATCTGTAAATATCACAACAATTTCCGTTTTCTTCAATTTATTTGTACATATTTATGTTATCATCAATTTATTTGTACATATCTCCGTGATATTTAAAGAAAGGGATGTCACTCCATTGGCTGTAAATTGGTATTCATTGGTAATCATTTAATACATAAATAATTAAAACGTTTAGTAACCTTGCGAAAATAATATGAAAGCATGTTATTGCAATGCACAACACTCGTGCAAAAGAACCAATTTTAATTTATACAATTTCGACACTGATCTATCATTAAAAAGCTAAGCAAGATGGTGTAACACACAAAAAACACTATTCTGTTTCCTGACGATGGACAACACTATGGTTACGGTTTCATGAAAACCATTTGCAGTAAGTGTTTTATTCAACCATTGTAGTAGGATACCACATACTTTGCTATTAACTTAGTTTTTAGAAAAAAGCAAGCGGAAGTACTTGTCATAAAGATAAAATTAGTTCTTATTAAAAGCTAATACAATTGCTAGGAAGGAGTTAATACATTTAGTTGTAAAACT
This sequence comes from Congeria kusceri, assembly GCA_027627225.1. Classification (NCBI taxonomy): domain Eukaryota; kingdom Metazoa; phylum Mollusca; class Bivalvia; order Myida; family Dreissenidae; genus Congeria; species Congeria kusceri. The sequence goes on from CM051025.1 coordinate 92,791,199, forward strand.
GACAGATTATGTGCAATACAAATATTACTCGCAGTTTGCCATATTGTTCGTTTTGAACTATGTTGATTTAATATCAATTTAGATACAAATAGCCTGACTACTAATTATCATGCTCCATGTGTCCGGTGCTTTCAGTAAATGCCGTGAAATTGGACTATTTTCCACTAACTTATAAATGAACCGTTATAAAACAAAAGTGGTATGCTCGTATTTTATTCTGAAATGCGCTCAATTGAACATTTACATTTAGTAAAATGTCAAAAAGGTAGCAGCTTAACCCCATGGTTTGATAGTTGATGCTGAAAACTGACAGTAAACAATACATTATGTTAAGAAAAGATTCCTTATTTTCAGTCAATTAACAAAATTAATTGGCCTGTCTATAAAGCGACGACATAAAATGCAATATCAAACATAGGCGAAACGTTGAATTAAGGCAAATTTAAATGTTTCAATCAACATCAAACTAGTCGATGTCATCAATATCAAACATAAGTATCACAACATCAAACAGCAATAGGTCTGCGACACAAGACTAAGCTTTAGCATTTATGAACAATTATTGCGTAATCACTGTAAGCTTTTAAGCTCAAGCGTCTACCTTTTCTAATGACAATGCATTTTCCGTAGTGCTGCTACAAGGCCCACACGTGCGCACAAATAGAAATGTGATGGGAACCACCAAGGCTATCAACAGCAATAAAACGGCCGCTATAACAGTGATATATGGGGATTCGTGACGTCGTTGTCTTTCATCTGTAACCAGAATGATTCAACACAATCACATAACAAGTGCAAGGTAGCTGATAAAGCGCTATTCGTAATCCACTACTGCATATAATAAGCCTTTTTAAGTGAAATGGAAGGTTAGAGACGATGTGGTGAAACAACCTTTGTGCTAAGCTGCTATCTGCGCCAATGACAAATAATGGAAATGAATAGGATGTCTGGTTTAGAAAGGTTTCTGTCAGAGTTAGGGAAAATAATAACGGAAAATAGTAGACACGAAGGTCATTCTTTGAAACACTGGATGTAGTACATGAATCAAACCTATTGTTCTAGTGTAAGAGGGCGTTGTCACAATCAAGTGAATGCAACAACAATAACAATATTGGACAAGTTCACGATTATGAAAACCAGTAACTTGTTCAACGTGTTCGTCAAACATTGAAGGGAACTGAAAAGCGTATATCACATTTAAATGCAATTAAACACATTATTGTACAACATCTGGGTTTAACAGGATAACTTCTGGAGGGCTATTGTGTTTACATACATGCTGTAAAGAGAATGGTTAACGGTACCACTATGGCTGTGGTAAGCAGTACCACCGCTACCACGATGGCAATATACGGTGTGGAACCGGCATTTCCAGAACCTGTAACGTACAAGAGAATAGTTGTGTCTGGCAAAGTACATTCCAAACTTCAAAACAAAATATTATTTTGTCGATTGTAGATATTCAACATTTCAAAACACATGTGTACTTATGAGTTGCCAAAGAAAACTAATAAAACTGCCAACATAATTAAAACCAAATCTTAACGCTAGTTCTTATACATTGATGTTAGAAACTGAATGCAGTATATAACAGATAACGCTCAAATGACAGTCTAAATAACAAAGACTGTGCATGTTATTACATTTAACAGTGTTTGTTGATTTGTATGCGATCAATGTCTGCATGTTATTCGGCATATGAGCCAGTATGAAAACGGAATCTGAACGTGGCCTCTACTGTTAAGCCATCCGATGCAGTCTTAAAACAATGTAGTTACGTCAATTAAGTAAGATATCGGGGAACTGCATGCAATAACTAAATCTGTTTTACGAGCTGTACGTCTGAAATATGAAAAATGATTCATCTTTATGAAACAGTAATAGTATATCAACAGTATTTAAACCTGAGACAGCTTTGCGGAACACGCCATTCATATTGATATGCGTCCTCTCTTTATTTTATAAGTTTATTTTCAGTGGTTGGGTTATAGCGTCATCTTAGGTCGAATCAAACAATATAATCTATACATCGAGCCTAGAAGCGTGTAACAAACTAATTCGTCCAGAAGTATTTTCATTTTAAGCTGGGAGTCATGAACATCGATAAAATGTAGAAGCATTTATAACATTAGAACTAAAATAGAGAAAGAATTATTTTTGTTTGTTTATTTACGCTGTGGGATTTATTTACTTTTAAATATCATATGCACAACACTGTATCCGACGGTCACGTTTAGGTGTACGCATTTAATTCTTTCTGTTACAAAATTGTTCATGAGATATATTTCTCCAGGGTGTAAAATAAATTAAAAATAAACTTTGACTGACTTTATTGCATTACTAATTGTATATATCTTTTAAATCTCTATAAGTTAATATTTATATTACATTTTGTAAAAAAGAGGTTAAAATATTCGCGCTAATCAGAACATCCTAAAGTTGGATATAATCAATCGACACCCATTTGCGCGAAATATCTCGTTTCTACAACTTAAAGGGCTTTGCTAAAAGTGTTTGCATCTCTGCAGTAAAACTGTTTTCTTGCAAAGATAAATAAGAGCCACGAATAAATCACGCGACATTTTCCCTACAGTAAACACATCACAGCAAATTTAAGTCCAAGAACAGATAATGGAACACGCATTTATCAGGAAATATGATGCCAAAACCTTGGAACGGAGAAGAAAAAGCACTCAGGATTTTTGACTGATTAAAAGGCGCTAAAAAAAAAGTCCAACACTATTTGATACACGTGCATTCCTTTAATGTAATCTTTCTTGTATCTTCTTATTTAAGTAAAAAACTATAATCATATTGTGTACACTTATATTGGAATTGAACATTGCTAAATTACCTTCAATTTCATCCGTTTTATGGGTCCCAAAGCCGCAGTTTCGAATGATGACCTCATTTTCGTCTACGGCATTTATACTAATAACATATTCTGTATTTGGTCGTAAGCCACTTATTGTATAGCTAGATATCCCCGGCGTTACAAATATATCATTATAGGAAGAATTTTCCTTCATCGCATATCGTATTTTGTAACCCCGTAGACTGTCGCTATTGAGAACCGGGCTCCAATCAATGTTCAGTGTTGTTGGGTTGATTACCTCCACCATCATGTCTTCAAAACGCACAGATGCGGAGGTCATTCTATTCGAGCTTGTCTGTACATCGACATCGGTATCTGATACGAGTCTCTCTGAAATTGATTGGATATTTGTGTATTGTATGTTTTGGTAAACCTTGAACGTGATACTATGGGTAGTTTCGTTACTCGTAGTTGTACCAGCAACAATACTACAAATAGCTATGGCATGAAGCTAATTTATTATGAATAAATATGTATTCACATTCAAACAGAGAGAAAACAATAAATTGCGATTAGTGGTATTCTAATTAGTTACTCTACGTTTATAAAGTGCATACAATTATCATTATACACCAATAATTACAACAAATAATAAAATACGCAGAATGCCGTTGATTTGTGTGAATCTAATCGAAACTAATCATTTACCCGAATGATTTGACATATCGACTACAGTATTGTCGTTGTCATCCGAATCTGAAATGCATAAGCATACCAATACACGGCATTGTGGCACATGGCATGACATGACATAACATATCCTATTGTGATTAATTACCACTAGTCTATAATATTTGTTAATTGATACATTTTACTTAGTATGGCTCGGACAAATTGACCTGTCACTCTAGAACTCTATAAGCACAATTTAACGATGAATTGCTTCATATTATTATTTGTAAGAGGAAAAATGCCGTGTCATATAAATATGTAAAAGAACTATACAAACATTTTTGCAAAGAGAAAGTATTTTGAGTATCATAAATAAATAAATATGCTACGTAACACGAACGCATAGTGTGCAGCAATTTATGCACAATGAATACACAAACACGAACAAAGCATTCACATGACAGTCTCATAACACATTCGTGTAGAAAATGATCAGTGAAAGCAATCTTATTAAAACGTAAGCTCAATGTCAACAAAGTATTCAAGACGTCACTTTACGTCACGAACGCTTTATTAATGGTAAGAATGCAGATTCAATTAAATTGTATTTTTAATTATTAAAAGGAAATGATTAACCATCCACGCACTTGTGCTATTTTCACATTTAAATCTGTAAAATCAATCAACATCCGAAATGTTAAACATTTGATCAAATATTTTAATATTGACTTTGGTTCCGACAATGAAGAATTTGCAATATACATTTTGATTTCGTATGTTCTACCGAACCGTAGACGACAGGAATATCTATAACAAGAGGCTATTTATAAAAAATATTGTTTTAATACGCTTATTAAAATAAATTTCTAAAATTATCAAGTATTCGAATTCACTTAATAATAATTATCCCTAATATATTAATGTAGAACTACAGCATGGGCGGGGGTCTGCAAAAATTCTGGTTTCATTTCATATTAGCAATATTTCGGTTACATAATGTGTTAATCAGACAAGCCAGGAAGATTGTAGTAGGTAGTTAAGGTGTCAGTCCATATAATCCGCCATTATGCCATCTTTGTATGAGTACGAAACGATATGATAAGAAAGAATAATAATTTTTCTACTGCAAACTTGGCAATTTACTTTACACTAGCAGCTGCAAATTGTAGTTTGATTACCGGACATGATTGTCTCTTTCAGTCGAAGTAAAGTGAAATGTTCAAATATTTCCGTGTCCTAATCATTTACAACAACACTATTTCTAAACTGCTATGCATTTAAGATATTAAATATTGAATATGTTAACATTTGATCAGGAGTGTGTGTCTATGTTGCACCTTTAAATTAACTGAATTACACTGGCGGAATAATTTCACCGTAATAGCACTATCACAACATTAAATTTAATTGTTTAAATAATTACAATTAACACCATGATACTTCACAAAATTATTCATCTATATTTCAGAACGTTGACAACCGCTGACGTATAATTAGACGTAACATTGCCTTACATTGCAGTTGCAGGGATGTTTGTTTACATTTAATTACCTAAAAGCAGTCACTTGTATGAAATTCGCTATTGGTTCTTGGCAAATAATGTGATGGTTCGAAGCAAGGAATTAACAACTCAACATGCCCGATGTGTAAGTGTAAATGTGGTTTTAAATATACACTTATACTTGAATAATCGTGGATTTCTCGTGGTATATTTTGCACCATATTATCGACTGTTGCGCGCACACGAATCATCTCCCAGTGGGTTAATGAGAATCAGGCAAAAAAGTACAGAAAGCAATAACAATATACGTTCAGCATATTTATTTAAACGAGATGTATCATCTGAAGTGTTAATAATACGGGAAAACCAAGGTCGCGCGAAACGCGACAGCGGTTTTTCCGCCAAAAGATAACGCGAGTACCTATTTTTTATTGTTGTTGTTGTTCAATTTCCAATACCTAATGAACTCATAATCTATGTTCCAAAAATTGCGCGGCAAAAACGTGAATCGGAACCTTCCGCTTCGGATTTTATGCATGTTTCAGTAACGATAAATAACGTTCAGCAAACATGCTTGCAGGGAACAAAAATTGGAGCTAAAGAAAATTTAATAACGGAAGGAAAATATGTGTAAATGCAACAAGAAACAAAGCGTCGCCTGTAATATTTTGCTTCAACATAATGGGCCTGTTTCATACAATTCGTACGAATGGCTTTTCTTACGTAACAATTCATAGGACGTTCGTAAGAAAATGCAAGCGTTTCATAAAACTGTTAAATCGAAACCACATGTAAATTTCAATGAAAACGTTACCAATGGTAAAGGGTACTCATTACATTCGCCGCTTCTGTTTAGCTTCGCCAATTTTAACAAATAAGGATTGTGCTTACATTATAAAATGTCTTATCATGCATTGTTTCTTTAATATCGAATTGCGTTTTAATTTGTCATTTTTTAATTTAAAATTTAATATAGCACAGTTGTTTTGCCTATTTTTCGAATTCGCGATGACAGACAAGTTCAAATGTAAACAAAGTATCGTGTTACTTTCGAAAACTGACTGGTCAATGTATTGAAATGTTGAAGCGTGTGAATTATTACTGAATAAAGTCAGATATGAAAGGCTAGTTATATTAAGCTGCAATTTGGAATTTGGAGGATGCAGTTCTAACACATTGCTTAGTTTGCTACACACTACTGGAACACAGTTACACTTCTGATTTGAAAGACTGAGTCTTACAGAGTCGAGGGTCATCCTTCCAAGAATTAAATTTACTGAAAGGTTGTCTTTGACTCTGCCCAATGATTTACTATATAATAAAAGTGGAACAGTTTATCATGTACAGTAATTTCAGGATAAGTTAGTCTTCACATCATTTTTATTAGAAATACAGAAAATGTTAACTTTTTTATTATTATTGTGGCAGTCATTATATCAGAGATAAACTTGTATATCAACAATGTTCAATAGTAAACACATGTTATTTATCTTTTTTTTTCTTCTAAAAGCAGGTGTGTAAAGTACATAATAACATCAATTATTGAAGATATTAAGTTATAATCATAAGCAAATAAATTTCATATTTTATGGAAAAAGTTTACTTTGATCCATAAATATTTGTTTCAAAAAGACTGATTCAATCATCCAACTTTTCATGACAAGTTGATGTAATATTCTTAACTATTAAAAATATGCATACTGTATTAAAATAATTATCAGGAATTGGCCCAGAGGGATTAATTCAAAGTAAAAAATCAACTGAGCACCTTGAATTGGGTAACCTGGGTCTCCGACATGCACTCCCACATGTCGCTAAAGATAATATTTGAAGTTGCTTCTAGGTCAGTCATAAGATCTACATATCCAACATTAATGTCCCTTCACCATAATGGAAACTTGTATCACCTTGGGACAGTGTTCTGAATCTGGCCCAATATTAACGAAACTCCTTAGTTAAAACTTTTCAGATGTCCTAAAATAATGAAATTCCATAACCCTCGATCTTCCATGTATAGTGCAATTTGCATTAAGTTTATTCTACCTTAGTGACGAAGTGAATAGTTGATTCTTATTAGTTTCATTTTTGAATACAAGTAATGTAATTTCACATACAACATTTTATCTGAAATTTCACTATTAAACGTGAAATTTATCATTTCCCTTAGCTGATTTATCATTACGAGCTAAGAAACAATATATAACACCAAAACACTTCTAAAATATTCATCGTACAGAATAATAAAGAATTTATATTGTAAATTTTGTATTTTACAGCTATAATATATTATTATTATTAAAATGATATATACACGTAATTTTGATAATGTAACTATATAAATTATTATGCACTATTATACTGTATGTAAAAATAAAAAGTTATTTCAAATTATGTATGATTCAAATGCAATAAAAGTGAAGTTCAAATTTACAGAATGTCCTGGAAGAAATAAACATATTGATTTTTTACCTTTAATTATGCATTTATAATTGTTTGCCAGCTGGTGGCACATGTATACATACACAGGTTGCATAACATAATGTTTTATATAAGCGCTAGGAATTGTATCAATTATTTCACTTTAATAAAGTTATTATATAATTGACGAACATTGTTATGTCAGTTTTAATCACGACAACAACAGTCATTTTAGCAATAAAGCTTTTACCACCTCCGATCCCACATAAACTTCATTAAAAGGTTAAGGTATATACCGAAATAAATTTACTAATTTTGTCACATATTTATTTTAATATTTAATTCTGTAATGTTGATATATATTTGTAATATCGTCTATTTCTGGTTGGTTTTCCCGACATAGACATGCCTAAATTCATATTATACTTCGTGTAGTTCACAGCATGGTCCCGAATAATATATTGAAGTGGCAACAATTAAATACCTCGAAGACCGTAAACGACATTATGATGGTTATTAAACAAGCATGTCTAGCTTTCATTCCTGTACGAGTTCCAATATAATACGATTGCATATACCAAAACCGTGTTAATTGTATCGTAATGTCGCAGTAGCGGAGAAAGGTACATATTTATTATAAGTATTCTAATTGAATATACTAAGCCTCTAATGGACATACCAAATATTTATTATATAACTGCGCATCTATGGCATGCACCTGTTGCAATAATTATACCGTAAACAGAACCATAAATCATACAATAAATGGTAATGGGATGATATGTATGTGGGCTACCCAGACAGTATGGGAGAATCTCAAATGGCTTCATTTGAGATTCATGATGCTTTATTAATGACCTTAGTTTTGACGGCTGTGTTTTTGTTAACGACATTTTAGGTGCACGCGTATTATTATCATTGACATTTGTTGGATGATTAATGTAAAGCAGAAAAAATAAAACTATATAATCGCGAATGGCGTGAAATGTCTACCTGAACATTACTAAGAGAACATTATTAAATGAACATAGCTAAGACCACATTACCGGTACAATCTAAAAAATTGCCCGAACTCTACTACCTAAATATCACCATGAGAACATAACTGGGTGATCATTATCAAATTGAATTAACATGTCATAATGAATAACCAAATATAATCAAAACTAATAAGATGAAATTTGTCAATACATCTGCTACCACAGTTGAACTGAGACTGACTTAACGATGATAAAGGTACATTTTCGACATTGATATATAACTAAATGTCATGTGGTTCAAGTAACCAGTAGCCACGTGCGAATATTAAACGAAATTTAATTATGTATGTGATATTTTATCATATATTTTACGACCTTAACTTGTATAACTTGTATACAAAACAATTAAATGCAGCCGTAAACATTATATTGTCTGGGATTCGATTCAATATCACCAACGGCTGCTATCACAAAAAGCTAACTCAGAAATCTCATTAATTATCACAGTGCGACCCATTATTCAGATACTCGAGATATTCAGATACTCAATTATAGTTTTGCAGCCGGTATAAACAACACATTTGGATGAAATTTACCAGATGGAGAAACAATCAACTCGAATTAACATAATTTAGTAGATTGGTCATGGTTTCATTATGTAATGTTTATATTTTGTGTTTTTATATGGTTTAATCACGAAGGAACCTTTATTTCTACATGCAATAATGAAGATGCATTGAAATTATTTTACGCTTTTGATAAAATATTATGTGTAATTTATTACGTATTCCACTTAGTTATTTTAGCAGTAGATAATTGACTTTAGGCTGTTTTTGTTACATGTAGAATGCGCTTTCCAAATATTACAAACACATATTTGAAAAGTTCAATAATTTTTGAGTATTCAAAACGGGGGTTTCCACCCTTGGGGTTAATGGCGGTTACTTTAGACACTGATGAATAATCATTTCTCATCAGCATATATTTTTGAAACGTTTGAACCTGTCGTTGTTTGCTTATTGTTGTTCAAATATGACGAATATGTTTGCTTTTCATAGTAAACATTTGCAAATAACAGATATTAACATGCATTTGCTTTTTATATAGATCTACAAGTGAATATGCTTACACATGGGCGTTTTTCTTCTACCGAACAAACTAAATTGCCTTTTAGTTGGTATATCATCCATCTTTTCACATAAAACATTACACGAATGCTATAGTGTAAGTGATAGAATCGTAACGATCTACAGTGAATAAACTTTCCAGGTAATCGCTTTATGTACAAAAACGGAATTAATTCCTTGTATTTTTGACAGCAGCCATAAAAATATTCCTTTGAGGACGAATAAGCAGTCAAAGCTGACAACATTCTTTGGCACAAATATTAGAAAAACAGACAAAACGTCGGGTTAAAAGTGTAGGGGTTTCCCTATACATTTAGTTAGGATGAAACTAAAATCAGAATATATGTCGTGTATCTTTCACTCAGATGACTTTGATGGCAGAACAAAACATACACGTTTTATGATTCCAATGGCATTAAGTATCGACTTCTGTATACAAATATTGTGTAATTGATATGTGAATAATCTATTAGTACAGCGGTAATACAATGCATCACAATATGCCACAGACATTTCCAGACGGTCTAGTATATATTGGAGTATGTCATATGGAAGAAGCCATATTGTGATTTCAATTGAAATACCAAGAGACACTCAGATGAGTTATACATGTTATTAACCAATACATTTGGCATATGAAAAATGAAATAAATGCTTTCAAATTTCAAATTTCCAATACGGACATCATTATTGACCATCAAAACACAACGCCACAAATTCAGAGAACACCATTTGCTTAACTGTACAAAATATAAGCAAGGAAGTAGACGGACATTTTTTCTTGTAGTAGTGATGCTCCAGTCATATTTTAAGTTATAAATCATATTTATTACTATAGACGTAGTCTGTGTTGCATTTGCTTCGATTCATTTAAAGAATATCTCAAACATTAATTGAACAGTTATATGTTTTCCCGATGCACGCTTTTCTCATTTACTGTAGAGAGACACAATAAAAATGTTTTATTTCTGGAAGCATAAACGAGAAACCAGATATATGAATTTGAATAAATCATCTCGGAAGGAAAGTCTGTGATGTCTTGATAAGAATAATTAAATATACATTTTCTAGTTAAATCTTCTAGATCTTCTTGAAATCTAAACGATCACATCCTTGCATTAGATATTTATGGGCGATGGTAATTCAGAGGATGAACCATTGTTTACAACGGTGGTGGAAAATCGCAATGTCAAATTCTGTTCCTTGTGATTTGTATCCAGCCAATATGGGCACATATGTGCAATTATCAGTTTACGATATGTTTTATAAGTTCTTTAAATCCACTTTGTTGGTAACTAGAGTAACAATGATACAAATATTCAATAGGTTGCTTCGTTTCAACAGATCTTTGCGGCTTTTGCAAATTAGCCCATTTTGTCTTCCTGTGAAGGAACTCGCAAGTAAGCTCTTTCTTTACGTTTTAGCCGCATATGCAGATAAAGTAGCTGAACAATATAAATTAGTAGCTGCGACAAAAAAAAGAGTGTTTACACAATCGAGTAATATAGGTGCCGACCAATCTCATTTGCCGTTGAATTTGTAATTTATTGCCCATCAGCGAATTATTGGTGCGCATAAAACTAAGTAGAAGTGTTCTATATTGAGCGATGGAAAACAAATGTTCCTGGACAGAGACTGATACACTGAGATGCATGCTACTAAATCCAAGTTTTATTACAGATGGATTCATTTATAGACAACCGTCGTTAGTCCAATAATAAGCACCTGTTTTGTACGTAATGTCATACATTGTTACATAAATTGTGTTATTATATTCAAAATGTCATAGTACAACACTAACAATGTATCAGATAAAGAGAACAAAAATATAATTTTGCACAAAAATTCGTTGGGATGTTGCTTCCCCATGTGTTGCAAACATTTACAGCAATTTTAACCAAAGTTTTATAATAGCATATTTATTATGTATTTATTGTAGGCTAGAAGCGCTTTGTAAGCTTGATTGCTGAATAATTGTTGTTGTTCAAATTTGAGACATAATTACGTGTTGCTACCGTGGCAACATTCTCGATATTGTAATAAATATTGTTTATAAGTACCATACCTTTATAAAATGCAAATGTAAATGTAACAAACCCCACCCAGTCAAAGACGGTGCGTTATATAATTTTCATTTGACAACCTTATTATTTGCAATGTAAATACGTACTTTTCATTTCGAAGACTTAAATATGCCACTAAATGATCACAAGGATGATTGCATGTTCTTCTACATGACATCAGGCTAACAGCCAGGACTGATTGTGAACGCGAGAAAATAATTAAGTAAGTTGTTGGTATTAATTGTTGTTCATTACGTGTTATATATCCTGAAAGTATTTGTTTATTATAATGGAATTAAATGAAGCAATAAATTACCCGACCGTTTGAACACAAATCTAATAAAACAATTAGTGCTGATAATGACATGGACCTCTCCATGAATTATTTACAATAAACACAATATTATTTCTGTTACACTGATGTTTTACACAAACAAGCTTTGGCAAATGATGTGAAGATAAGAGACGATAATATCTTTGCTGAAATCCATACATAGCTTACAGACATTTCAAGCAACTAACGGAATACATGTCCTGTTCTATTAATAGCTACGAAGCTATAAATAATTGTGCTCAGAAACCTTGATTGCTGGGTTTGAAATCAAATAAATAATTTGATACTTTATTTTTCATACACATACATTATTTTAAAATAAATAAATTTCACAACTTGTGAGGTAAATAAAAAAAAAACAATTCATTACGCATTAATAACAGCGTAGTCAGCGTGAACATATTTTCAATGTTTCTGATAACGTCCGTATTGTTTGTGATACGCGATTTATACATTTCATTCGGGTATTTTCTTTGTTTTGTTGGTTAAAAATATATACGATATGTTTTTCTTTGCTATGTTATTCTTGTGAAAAGATTAATCATCAAGACAAAACAATTACAATTAAGTAAGTAAACGTACACACGTAAAACATAATAGGCTAGTGTTACGTTAATTAATATTTTAATCAATACACATAACGTCCATTTATTAATGTACTAGCCACCAGGAAAAACAACTGCTTATTATACACGTTATATATATATACACGCGTTGAAATTCATTATTTGTCAATCGGATGTGGCTTTTTGCGTGAAATCGGTGTGCACTTCAGTTCACATTTCACAGACCACTTTCGTGTTGGAAAATATCTTACGTGTCGGAAAAGATTAAGAATCAACAAATGGGAAATCTGCATATATTTCATTTGCAGAATGCACACTGCTCCGACCTATGCATATTAATTTTATATTAACATCAATACAAGCAATCACTAAAAGCATTTCAAAGTATATAGATACTGAATTCAGATTTAATGATTTAATTGTACGCCAGGTTTAGGTTTTATTTTTTTTTACAGAAACTGCCATTATAGAATAAATGTATTCCATCTGTAATATATCTTCTTGTGAAATGCATGATTCACTATCAATATTTCATACATTTCCGTTTGCATTTGTATTATCATTCAGAAAAAGTAATTATCTGAAGAGGATTGCCTGACATAACCATCCAGAGTGAATTCTATAATTAGCACCTCAATTATGTTCCAGGGATATTTCATGCATCAGACTGTATGATATTAGTTTGCTTCGTTTAGAATTTTGTGCAAAATAAAACATACAATAATTTACACTGTGACTTTGCATAAATGCAAATGACGTATTATGACTTATCTGTACCAAAAAAGACGAAATGCTAATATTACAATTTATTGTTAACAATACCAATTAATGTTATTTTATTTCATGGAAATGAAAGCAATTTTTAAGACTAATTTTGATTATCATTTCATTGAACTTAGAGTTTGCTTGTGTGATGCTATTGTGTTAAATATTCGAATGATGCAAATATAATGATAATTATTGGATAATATTTCATTGAAATATTGTATTTACTAGGGTGACTAACATCAAATGTCTGGAGACAATTATTGTTGTTTGCTCATACCTGACAACAACTCGTACGTTGGCGCTTTGAAAAGTAAAAGAAGGTATTCTGAGGTGCATTAATCAATGCCAAAGATTGCACAAAATTAATAGCATCAATCTGATTGTTTGTGCAAGAACTAAATTATAAATTTATTTGACCTATTAATTTGATTTTTTTATGTAAGAAATCAACGATAATCAACGATAAATTGAATGTTTTAATGTCTTAATGTTTGACTTACCTTATGTCAAAGCATCTACGGTGCACAATTATAGCGGCCAAATATTCCAACAGACCCATTCGTGTCAGTTATATTTAAGCACTAAATTCTATTAAACGATATTACTATTCAATTCAAAGTTCTGCCTTGTCGTATTAGTTTTCTTGGAGTAAGAACTGTAAGACATCTCAACTCCTAATCTTACCACAAATGTTTTCTCCAGTGTTAGCGCTTATCCGTTTCAGGAACAGAAATATCGATTGATACGCTTGCCTCCACAGTTTAAAACCAAGTCTTCCTGCTGCGCGTTTTCCTGCCGTTTTTAATCCATAAAGATCCAGGTTAACAAATTTGAATAATTTAGCAGCGTGAACAATGTTAGAACTGGGGAGCAGGAATTCGATTTCTGGTTAGCTATCGTATCTTCATTGGTTCAACGATTCCAGTGCTTCGCAACTATTGTTCATAAATATATATATTCCAAAGTCAACAAATAACCCGTTTTAGAGAACATCATTGCGTGTTATTTTCTAATAATAATTATTATCAAAGGCGAAGCTTTGCTATTAAATCACACAGCTGAACACAAATCAAGACGCGCTGTAATTGATTTACACCTATTACACACATTACAAAATAACGTGCGTGCATCAGCTGCAATCCCATGGCAAGAACATAGCAATAATTTATCACGTTTTATTACTTATTAAAACTAATATAATTCGGAATGACTTAAATTTGTGGGAACAGACACAAATTCAAGACAAGCAGTATTTGATTAAAAACCAATTACACCCATTACGATATATGTGCTTGCAACAACTGTAATTGCATTACAATACTGTATCCATATATTATTTATTACAACTAGTATATGAATTAAATTAATTAGTAAATGGCTTATATGCAAATTAGGAATATTTAAATTTGCGGGAACGGACAACAATTCGAGACAGGCAGTAGTTGGTTTAAAAGGCAATAAAAGAGTGTGTTTTTAACAATGATACTCACATAATAAAACTGTATCAGTTTGTTATATTTTTAAATAATATAATAATTAAATTAATTTGAAAAAAGGATTATTTCTAAATATTGATTTATTTTAAAAATCCCAACGGACGCTTGAGTTATTTGTTTTTCTTTCCGGACTACCGGTAATCAGCGAATTGTGATAAATATTGAAGACAAAAATGACAAAATGAAGACAAAAAACACATCGATGTGATGAAATAATGTTATTTTGTTGGATGTATTTATAATACTTTATATTCATGATGATAACGCTGTTCTTAAGTTATTGGTCAGTGTATCTAAATAAATAATACTTTAGATAGAGAGTTTAAAACTGTCTATTTATCACACGTGTTTCTCTCTCTAATGTGTTCTATACAATAAACCATCGTGTATTGTAATACTGGCTCTGTGTTTGTAATAATAATACTTCTTACCTGAATACCAGCAAAATCAATGCATTCGAATGCAACAGGACAATTTGTTAAGCCTGGGCAAGAAACCGAGTAAACTGATCACAAATAGGGACACTGTTAAGCAGACGCTTTGATTGCCAATATGTGTTGTTTTACGGACACATTGACCAATCATTATGATACGTTTTTCTTCTTATGGAAATATGTATTATTTCATGCACATTTCTATGGAATCTCTTCGTAATGCTTATGGTGCTCCAGAATGATTTGTTTGTTGTATCCATTTGATCATCAGAATTGGTCAATATAAATAGAATTATGCATGATTTATTATTCAATTTCAGATTTATTCAAATTCATATTTAATATTAGTAATTAATTGCATATTTTTATATTATTGGCAATTGTCATTGAGTGTATGTACATCGTTGTCATGTTATTGAAATATTGTTGTGCCTATTATTAATACGCAGGCGCAAATATTTGTGTGCCTATTAATAATATGCAGGCGCAAATATGTGTGTGCCTATTAATAATATGCAGGCACGGTTGCAGGATTTTGAATTAGAGGGGCAGAACATTCAGTAACTGCCAACGTACTGCTATTGGTCTCTCTTGCGCGTTATGATATATATGGGAAAAGAGCAATATCCTAAAAATGAACAATTAACTAAAAAAACAGAACGGAATTATTGCCATAAATTGTTTGAAGAACTCGTCCGTGGCAACAAAATGCATATGTTTAAAGTATTGCAAATCGAATGTTTGATCATTTTAGAGTGGAGCGTACGCCGCCTCCACCCTCTAAATCTACCTATGATATGCATAAATATGAATTTGGCTCTAGAATGTTATTTTAATCGTAGTCAGAAATATGCATTTTTGATAGACATACTTATGCTTACAATAACATTTTTTTTCATCTTATTAGGATCCTCATGAGAACCAAGTATTCGGTTAAATCAAAACCTTACCATTCTGTACATTTGTCGTATACTCTTGTTTTCCGTGAAATCATTTGTACGTCTTCTTGCTATATGTAGACTCTAAGATAGACAATAGATGGCTTCGTCTAATTGCCATTCGTTCTATAACGGGTACAATGTGTTGCACTAAATGGAACAGCTGCGGATACTTAAAACTATGACTTATATTATAATATAATATCTGAAGAAACGATTGTTGTTCCCTTGTAACATACAATACATGTACACAAATCAAATCGAAGGCCCTATCCTTCTATAAACAATGTAGAAACAAAATATGGAGTTTTGAACAACAATTTATTTTCACTAAGAGTTCACATTATGATTCAGGATGATGGTTTGTGATAAGAACCCAACCATAAGTGAAGCGGTTTGTGAAGTTACTTTGTTGTCATCAGTAAAGACAAATGAAACGTAAATTAGCGTGGGTATGAAAACACAATGTTTGACATGGTTGAAATTTAAGGAAGCTCAGTGACCGCAATGTTTGTCAAACAATGTAAATGAAAAGAAATGCTAGATGTCGTGTCAAAGAATAAAGAGACATCTGCGCTGATTGCATTAACTTTACAGACACATTGCATCTTTGTAGTAAATTTTAATCACACGTTGTCAATGACATTTAATGGCATTCTTGTCATAATATACATTAACTGCATGCAAACAAACACACATATATTTTTGCAATTACTATCATTTTATTTAACTGTATTTTTAAACGTATATGCGTTTGGTTGAAAAGAAGGTTTATGAAATGTAAGTAGATAAGATTCCCAATGTCTACAACTCTTTCAACTTACACTATTCCGCAATAAATTATATTATTAGATCATTTAGATATTTATGAAATTAATTAAATCGTGCTTATCGCAAAACCTCAAATAAGAATGTAGCAGCAATTCACCGCATTAAGATTATTTTATATTCTAAATTTATAATGTCAATATATATTGTATTAATACACTTACGAACATATAAATGCCGATATTCCCTGAAAAATGAATAATAAGGAAACAAAAACCCAAGCAACACCAGACAAGCATAACTGAAGGATTTACATCTCACTTTGAATGAACACATTCACATAGCCGAGAACAAACGGTTAAAATAATGACAGGGCATACCGAAAATATAGTTCATAAACGCTTTTTTGTAGTTTATTTCTGTATAACACGCTAGAAATGTTCAGCATGAAATGGTTTTGCAATGAAGAGCGCAAAGTAATATCTCGTCTTTTGAAATAATTATGTAAAACACGCATTTCTTTGGAATATCATGAATAAAATATAAACGGTTCATATTGTTAACAAGTCAACCAGTGTTATCGATGCTATTATATGTGAATTTTTAATTTCTTTGGGTAGCACAAATTCTGTTTACTATTATTTTTAACACAATGGACGTGGTCATATTTCTAAAAAGTTCCTGTGTGAATTGATCATTTCAACCATCAAAATTTAAAAATTTAAATCGTTACCAAAAAGTGTTAAAAAACATAAACATTAGTTTTCATATAAACGAGCTCTTTCAAAAATCATAGAAACATATTTTAGTTTCTATATGAATTTCCGTTGTCAATGTTCAATGCATTAGATTGTCATAACCGATTGCAAGCTATAAAGCGTGCATAACTAATCATTGGGCACAATTGAAATCTTGTTCATGGGATACTGACACATAGTTTCATGAGTGTCCTCTAAAGACTATATCTGAAAATTGTTTCTGTTGGATACGTTGTTTTTGTAAAAAAGACGGTTACAAATCAAATTCCAAATTTTTAATTAAAGCGTAACATTTCCAGTCAGCTTAATCTTGACCAGTGCTGGTTATTTGTCACAGTTTTAGTTTCCTTACTTCTCGACTCTTAGACTTAATTTTGGAATCCGTTATGTTAGCAATCTTCATTTTAGTAAGTTCCGTTGATGCAGTCTTTTAATTAGCCAAACATGTGTCTTTCTCAATAAATAATCTACTGTGCTCGTTAGGTGTTAAAATGATTTATGAGTGTGCGAATTAAATGTCTCATCGATCATGGCTACAGTGAAGCTATGTGAATTGATAAATAAAATTTAAAGGATAACTGCATGCATTTACACTGACTTGAATATCTGACATAAAAAATAATTATCAAAGCCGTTGTTTTGATTTTCTCAAAATTACAGTTTGTTTATGCTTTTACAGTTTGCTTAAGCTTCAGTAAATCAATACACATGGTAAGCGTTCTTTGCGTAAGTCTGTAAAAACTATATATATGACTTTAGAATTATCAGAAACAGCGTATGTACATGGAGTTACCGTCTGAAATTATATATTTCGTCTGTAAATCATAACCATCGTTATTATTAGACTATGTTCTGAGTTTTGAACCAATTTTGTAGACAATACTTCAATAGATCTTCAAATACCTTTCATACTACAAACCAGAACTAGTCTGTGGATTATTGAACTGTAAAACATAGTAACGAAATCAGGCAAAGAAGCATACAGATGTATGACATCGAAACCATCCATTTGCTGCAACGTAGTAATGTTGTTAGAACACACGTTTACAGCTATAAATTGCAATTTGCAAAAACGTTCATTTCTGGTTTAACTTTCAGTCAAGAATACACACTTCTGTTAACGGGATGAGAACATGCATTATAATTCAGTGATTGTTGCCTCCAGGAAATCGAATTCAGTATCAATAACTGGTAAAGTAAACACATTTCCTTAATGACCTAATTAAAAACAAAAGCCAATCGTCTACATATAAGGTTTGGAATATTTTCATTAAACCAATAAGAAGTCGTATGCATACATCTGGACTTTATTGTCATTTATACTTATTTGATAACAACAGTACATGAAAATGTATCATTAAAAAGATTACGCAACCGAAAAGGAATATGATCGAATATTTAATTGAAATAACATATGTAGAAAATACAAAAATAATTGGTATTTTTGTACAATGTACATTGAGATATGCTCGCATTGACAGGATTGGGTAGAAATTCATACCAAAAATGTATTCTAAACCTTGCTCGTTTGCTAGTACCTTTTTGTGTGTCCTACTGGCATATATACTGTAGAAAGATATTTCCATTCAAAGCAAATATAAAGACCCATCCAAGTTCGCATTATGTTGGGCCTTAATTTCCAGGAAAAATCGCGTTGTTAATTTTGCATTTGGAAACTGACAGTTTTTCATGATGAGCGAGAGACAAATTGCCCTGCTTTGTTAAATAGAGCATCAGACATTTCACGTAACTACATAAAACCAGGTTTCTGAGTCATGGTAAGTACACGTTACAATACTTCACTTATAAGCATTATCATGATTGGGCGTTGAGAAACTAACAGAAGCGTGTCATAAGAAATACTCACTATCTCTTTTCTATGGAGTATCATTGCACAAGTACTGTTTGTTGCGATATACAAAGCGACAAGGATAGCGTGATTTTCTGTACGACGCTTGGTTGCATGCCTTGATTTGGTCATATAATACTATGTTAGTCCAACTCAACTCAAGATATGTGTTAAATCTGTCCGTCCCGTCTATGAGTTATTCTATGCATGGATTGTGGTTGCCCACATTATTTTAGTTGAGATGAACTTAAGTTAATTAGGTGTGTTTGATAATTATTGTGCAAGTAACCAAACTGAAATGTTATATTGAAACATGTTAATACTTTGCGTGCATTAGACCCCCTCTCTGCACGTTACAGTTACGTTTGTCAGCTTATTGAACTTCAATTAAATTATATGTCAGAATTGCACATATTTTCCCTTTGCAACGGCTGCTTATAATTGCAATTCCATGTATATAATTTTTGATTTTAGCTAAATAAGCAAAATAAAACCTGCAAAACAGTTTATTCGTTAATCGGTTGATTCAAATAGCATTCTGATTCTGTTGGAAACTAACAAAGTGTTTCCCACCATAATGTGAAATTGAAGTTTTACAGTAAATATAATAATACCATAAGATAAATTGTTCTGAGAATCCTAAGCTAATTTTTAGCTTTAACTCGTCCCATCCCCAATAGATTTTCAACGGCATGATATCATACGACCTCTTCTCTGCCTTACAATAATAACATATTATATAACATATTGCGGAACATCAGTTCACCGGCGATGCTTTAATATGACTGAGAATGAGAAAGAAACCAGTTATTTTTATTGTACACACCACATTGAACACATAACATATACTGCAGTGTAAACACTTGAAATGCTTCGCAAGTCACAAGTCACAATCAGTCACAAACAGTATTGTACCCAGGCAGTCAAATTATTAAATTATAAAGCATACAATAAAACCGTTAATATTGGACATTGAAATAAAAGCAGACATGTTTTAAATACTATTTGAATATTTATCCATAAGTTAACTCAAAGCTCACTCGAATTACCTGCATTTAGAAACAATAACATCAAATGGAAGTTCACCCTAGAGAGTTCAAAACTGTCAACGGCCCCATCACCCCAAGCGACTGAGATAATAAATAATAAATGAAGTTCCCTCTTCAAAATCAAGTTGCAGTTATGACGAGAGAAGTATGTATTCCTTTATAACAATCAAACATACAATTGTTTTATTACTAACTAACGTTCACATGTTGGGTGGATTGTGGCTGTATACTGTTTGCGCGAATTGTAATCATGGGAGATATAAAATATATTATTTTAATTGTGTACTGAACTTACACGGAAAACAGTTCATTGATAGTTTATAACTTATACCGGCATAAAGTACTTAAATTATAAACAATAAAAGCCTAATAGATGCTGATCAAAGAAGTTATATTTTGGTAGGGAATGTTTTATTGTTACCAAGCATAAAAAAGTCAGATAGATTGCAGGGCAGTAATGTAATATGCGTTTCTTTTATGGTGTGTTTGGGCAGTTGCGTCAATTCTTTCTTTTCCCAAAAGATCGTCTTCGTATTACAGATGTCATATGGATCACACCGCTGACTGAAATCAATAACGGAAAGATGAGCTGTCACATTCATCATCAGATTACGAATTCCTGTCACTGACACATTCTTTGTGCCCAGAAAACATTACAAGATAGGAGTAAAATCCTTTCTTTCATGGATACGACTTATTTTTGTATTTGTGTCACGAACAATTATAATGTTTGTTATTGGTCGCAGAAAAATTAATTGCATTAATTCATTTATATCGAAAGCAAAAACTCCATTAACGTTAGTTCCAAATGCTACAAATTAGAATACACGTTCACAATAATAAAATCAGATGATAAAAGATAATAAAAAACAAAACAAAACAAAGAACAATTAATAAAACACACCACAAAAGCAACATCAAGATTCAATCAAAAGCAAACAAAAATCAACAAATGGTCATATACAATATGTGGATAACGTTTAAACAATGTAACAATGAGCTATATTTTTTAAAATCAAATTATTAAATGTGAATTGTAAGTGCGAAATACATGTTATAATCTAAAACGCAATCGTAGCAGCCCGGTCAATACATTTTCGAAAAGTATTGTAGAGTTTCGGCTGGACCATTTGAATATTTATCCATAATTTGATCAACAAAGATCGAGGTTGCAGTTAGGAGATTTCTGACAGTTAACTAAAATGTTTAACCATCTTTCTTGTTAAGTATGAATTTTAAGGATTTTAATGATGATATTCTATTAATATTACCATAGGTATATGATATCGGTTATGTCACAGACATAACATCTGCTCTGGTTGCTTTTTATCTTATCTTTACTATACTTCGTCAATACTTGTCTAAGACTTTCTGATCATAATATTTATAAACGGCATGCAAGAAAACACCACATTTCCATTATAACAATCATACAGGTTTTCAGTAGACAGGTGTGAAGGTTTTGTCTATACTTTCTATTTTGTATAAACTATGGAATTCTTTATGTAAATGGTAACATCATTTAATGTTAAATGGAATGTTATAAAAATCGTTCGTCAGTTCATTCTTCGTTAATAATAACAGAATAAAAACAAAATGGACTGAGAAACAATGTTTATATTAATAAAAGATATTTACAATGCATAGATGCCGAGTGAAATAAATAAATTATTTTATCAAAATTATCATGCTCCAAAACATTAACTCATGTTTACTAGACGGGATTGTTTTGGCAGAACCTGTCTAAATCTTTTTTGAGAACCTTTGACAAACTCTAGGCTACAGAGCAAATCACAAATATATGTTTCAGTTAAAAGCTTAGGTTATTAGTTAGTTAATTACCATGCCTGTAACCTTAATCCAATCAAAGTTTTTAAAACTGTTCCATGATTGTAAATTTATTAGTTTGTATATATCGAGTTGCAATAAGAAACCTCGTACACTTACATTTTCTTGCACAACATTATTCGTTACGTATTTATGAATAAAATAATTATATGCGAAATCATACAAGCTACGGCGTAATTATTATTTTTCTCTCTTAGAAAGCCCATAACAGAAAAAAACAACACGAAATTAATTATACGTCGCCTTAAACGTTATATCAATGAACATGTATCTTCTTAGTAAAGAATTAACCCAAATAGGTTTTGACAACTTGAGAAATGTAGGAGCGTGAACAACACTTTCAATTCAAATTTCAAGCAATGATTTTGATGACCAAAATAACGAACGTATCAGTTGTCCGGCGCAGCATATCACTTTGAGTACCGAACATATAACCACTACTTCAGTGTGGTGGTAACATGAAACCGATATCAGCGACTGTGTCAGGATATGGACAAAGAGCAGGAAAGGCATAGGTATCATATTTAGCTTAAAAAATTGACTGTTGTTATTTAAATTTCCTCATTCTTACATATATGTCAACATGCGTCAGTTGAAACATTTAATAGAATATGCAAAACATGGTATTGATTCATGCATAGCTTCAACCAAGCCATTCTACTTTATGGTTAGAATGTTAAAGATAATAAAAGCACGTGCACCCACTAGATGTTATAAACGTAGTGTTTTATTTATAGTAAACGTGGTTTTGTTTTCTTTAGGAATTACAGTTTTACACTCTTACAGCGTCCATTTGCACAATTAAATAAATACATGCTGTACAATTAAATTAACAGCTACACATTTTCTAGTAAGCCAATGCAAAATATTAATGTTGCATTTGACAACAGAGCATGCGAATGTGTTTGTATTTCGCCATATTAAATAAAAGTATATGTTTCTCTTGTAAATCATAGCAATAGTCATTTTCAGAGGTTATTGGGAAGTAAATATCAGTTTTCTTTGATATCGCTTCTTCTGTTCTAATAAATCATCAAATAAATCAAATACTACAAACAAACGAAACCGATTTCTGCAGAACACTCAACGAAAAAAACCTCTGAACGAACTTTTGCTAAAAATGAATTACATTGAAAACATTCATCTGCTGCGATGCTTTAATGTTGTATGAGCAGACGTGCAGGATTTCCCTCTAACATTATACATTTAGCTATGAATTTCTAAAGGTTATTATCGGTTTATCATTTCAATCACGAAAACACGCTATAAATGAAACACTTCGTTCAGAAACCATGTTAAATAATGCAAAGAGACGTTCGTCTTGCTTTAGAACATTTTAATATGTAATACATGACTAAATCACTTGTGCATGTCGGAATGATTGCATCCATCTATTTAATAGTTAATTTAAGGTTTTTGTTTTATGTAACATAAACATTTAAAATACGAGGTGTCCACCACTATGTATATTTACATAAACAATGAACAAATCTTTGATGTTTGAACCAATATCAAATACGACAAATTAAAAGGTGATAAGTGTTTGACTCCCTGTAACAAGTACTATCTATTTGGATGGATGATGTGCTTTTTACTTACAGTATATAGTTTGATAAAAAATACAAGAAAATCACACAATGTCATCCTCGCATAATCTCCAAACATACAGTCAGAATATACCTAATTGCTGAAATCACGTCAGCAAAAAACTACTTATTAAAATAATCTTGTGCTAGCATGCATGTTGTCATAGCTAGGCACATCACACAAGACAAACTGATTTTTCCTTTGAAATTGCTTATAATTGCATAATCATAATTGTTCATTCCATCTTATATAACTGTATGAACTAAACGTTAACACATCAAGTGTTTTTTTGCTAACGGCTTTTTATATAACTGGATATTTATTTTAGTAGCAGGCAGGCAAAATACTCAATTATATTAAAACAAATAACTATACTAGCAAATAGCAAATATATTGTAATAAGATAATATTAAAATATGTATGTACGCGCGAATTGTAACCGCGCATCATTTAATTGTATACATATCAGTTAAATTGTGTATTGGAAATAAATGGAGACCAGTTTATTGATATTTATAGTTTATTATATATCCCGAAGATAATTATTGAAATTTACAATAATTCTTTAAATGTCAATGCACATTGTGGAATTAAAGAAAGCAAACGAGCAATGACATTGCATTTAATATTCCCTTTTGGAATTAACAAGAAGACAACTGTGTTGGTGTGATGAAATGATTAGTGACCTTATCGCCCTGCGTACACTATTTAATTTACACCAGGTACATTCTTATTTGATGTATTCATGAATCTCACAGCATGAACAAGTAGACACTTCCAGAAGTTACGTACTGACAAGAACTTAGTATGACTAGCAAACTTTGGATATGTATAATTAATCTCCGCGATTCTGTGTACATGTCTGTTATCCCTGATTTTTTTATCAAAACATTCAAACGTCCAGCTTTGTTTTGTTGGACGTTGTGACGACTTCCAGGCAAGCGATTCGTTTATGTAGGAAGTTTGTACATGTACAACGAACGTTTGACACGACGTGCGAGAGACAATTAATAGCTTTTAGTTCATTTCTGTTCCAAAGGTTATTTTTGTAAACGGGATTGTTGTTTAAAAAACGTTTCATATTAAAATAGTTTTATGACATTCGTCTCCGTTTGAAGTAATTCATGCTTAATTGTTTCGTCAAAAATGAAATTAAAGCTATAGTTTAGTCAGAAGTGTATTGTATTTACCCAATACCAAACGTAAATCACAGCACGCTGAACGGATAAACCTCTTGACGAGCCTTTGCTACGAAGCGACTACGTATATCAAATTAAAAGCATTCAAAAACTGCAATAATTTAATGTTCATGAGAAGACGGATACGGTTTCCTTTTGCCATTACACATTTAGCTATACATTTCCAACAGTTATTTCTGAATTAACATTTCAATTATGATGACACATTTCTGGCGGGAGAAATGAATTTTGTTGATTCCGCGAAATCGTATGCATTACCATTTGCTAGTAAGGATACCAAAAATTTGTAACACATGACATATTATTCGGAGACTGTAGTAATGTATCTTCATCAAAATCGAAACGAAACCCCGAATGAACTCATTCGAGTGCGCATCACTTTGGGACAGAATTTTAGGGAAGATTCAGTCAATCGATGATTAATGATGCAAATATATTGTGTTAAATTATATTTTGACGGCATAATGAACCTAAACTAAATCGAACATCAAGTTATGTAATGCATTGAATAAAGCTTGAACTATTTAAAATAGTTTTACAATAATATGAATGAAACCAGCCTAGGAATATAATAGGCGATGTGATCCAAAAATAAGAAAGACAAAAAATAATTCAGCAAGGTATGCATCGTACATTTAAACGTTCATATCGTACATGTACTTTTTTTTGTAACATGCATACTAACTGGTGTGAAAATATATCACCGCTTGAATAAATTGGTACTAATCCGGGCATAACACACAGCTTATCCATCTGTATTCTGTTAATATAAATAATATGGACACGAAGTTTTCTAAGGTCAAAATTGCATTAACATGAGTATTGTTCATGTATAGCACTTTTTTATGTCATGGACATATTTCCGAGATGTTATTCCAATATTAAAATGTTATAATAATGCCTAGTAGAAGTAAATTTATGTGAATACAAGTGTTTCAAGGCGGTGACCTCAGTTTTTACTAGTTTATGTATTGTGTTGCATTGTGCGTATCGTACTGTGTTGCATAGGTAATTGGTAAAATAAAGGCATACCATGTTGTTGTTGTTTTTTAAAGTCATCTACCAAGAAATTTGACCAAACATAATTAGACAAATATTAGTTTTATTTATAATATTTTATCTTTATTACTTTGAAGTATATTTTGCAATATTATTTAGGTCAATGAATAAGAACCACGAAAACGTTTAAAAGACATGATACTACCAGCATAATTTAAAACATTTGTATAATGAATGCCTAGAGGGCATTTAAGGCATTTGAAATATTTTAGACGGTTTTGAAAATTAGCAGATCAATTTGTATAAACAGATGACTTCGGTAATATTACTACTACTACTTCTACTACTACTACTACTTATACTACTACTACTAATTCTACTACTACTACTACGTTCTATTTCTACTATTACAACAACAACAACAACAACTACTACTACTACTACTACTACTACTGCTACTACTACTACTACTATTTCTACTACAACTACGACGACGACTACGACGACGACGACGACTGCCAATTCTTTTTTTCGTCTTCTGTTTTTTCTTCTTCTACCCCTACACTACTACTACTACCACTACTACTACTACTACTACTACTACTACTACTACTACTACTACTACTACTACTACTACTACTACTACTACTACTACTGCTGCTACTACTACTACTACTACTACTACTACTACTACTTCTACTACTACTACTACTACTATACTGTTCTTTCTTGTTATTTTTGTTCTTAACTTTGACATAAATTTAGAAAAGTTCAATTATCTGTGTGTGGATAGTTCCCGTTTATGTACGTACTGTTTTGTATTTAATCAGACGGCGCCTATTCACGGATCGCAAGTTTAAAGTTGTATCGCGACATTTTTACAGTTGCTGCTTTTTACACTTTGCCATTCACAACTATTCTCTTGTACGTTACAGGTTCTGCAAAAGCCGGTTCCACACCGTATATTGCCATCGTGGTAGCGGTGGTTTTGCTTACCACAGCCATAGTGGTACCGTTTACCATTCTCTTTATGTATGTAAACACACTAGCCCTCAAGAAGTTTTCCTGTTAAACCCAGATGTTGTACAATAATGTGTTTAATTGCAATTAAGTGTCAGATGCGCTTTTCGGTGTTCTTCAATGATTGACGAACGAGTTGAACAAGTTACTGGTTGTCATAATCGTGAACTTGTCCAATACTGTTATATTTATTGTATTAATTCGATTGTGAAAACGCCCTCTTACACTAGAACAATAGATTTGCTTCATGTGCTGCATCCAGTGTTTCAAAGAATGGCCTTTGTGTCTACTATTTTCCCTTATTACTTTTCTTAACTCTGACAGAAACCTTTCCAAAAAAGACGCCCTGTTCATTTTCATTATTTGTCATTGACGCAGAGAGCAGCTTAGCACAAAGGTTGTTTCACACATCATCTCTAAACGTCCATTTCACGTAGAAAGTTTCATTATTTGGAGTAGCTGAATACGAATTGCTATTTAGCAATCTTGCACTTGTTATGTGATTGTGTATATCATTCTGGTTACAGATGAAAGAGAATGACGTCACGAATCCCCATATATCACTGCCATAGCGACCTTTTTATTGCTTTTTATTGCTGTTGATAGCCTTGGTGGTTCTCATCACATTTCTGTTTGCTCAACTCGATTTAGTAGATTGGTCATGGTTCATTATGTTTATTATAGTTTGTGTTGATGTCTGATTTAATCATTAACCAATGTATTAAAAACCATTAGATGGCACAGTATAATATCTGCACTGCATAAATGAGATAATAGTCTTGATTAAACCAATATGCAAATACTATGCCATTTATACTGTAAAAGTATTAAATCTATGCCATATAGTTTTCGCAACATTCACCAAAAATATTGTTTCTTATATATGTGCCTCACACGAAACATTGAACAGTATCAATTAGCATTAAAAGTATACAAAAAACTGTGCTTTATGGATGTAGAAATACGAATGACAGAGGCTGGTCAGTTGAACACATGTTTAAAGCATTATCGTCATGAAGCATGATCGGAAATAGACTGAAAGCATCCATTCAATATTGGCAGATTCAGTGTATCACCTGTGTCAGTTTCACCATTAACACTATAGCTTGATAGCCATTTAAAATAAAAAATATAAAAACAATCATAAATTCATGTCAAGGACAATGTGAACGTGGACATTTTAAACTTACTTACCACGATGATGGTTTGGTGCAAACATACAAACGTTTTCGTATGTCGTATTTTTAGTTCAATGATTCACCTCTAGTAAGAGTTTACTTACTACTGAATGACATAAGGGGATTCAGTCATCAGTAACCAATACAGAAGCCATTTCGGACACTACATCTGCACAAATCTGATAATATTATTGATTAAAACATAAGGGTACATATATTATGCCATACAAACTCCTATTTTACAAAGCAATTTAATTTATTTAAGATGAGTGACTGAATGCTCATACAAAAACGCATTACACACAATGGAAAAAAACAGGCACAAAGATTAAAACGTGGTTTAACGACATGTATTTGGCATTGGCCCATTCTAGCTGATTTTTCCAAAACAATATTCAGCTTTGTGTATTTTTAATTCAATTACTTTCAAATAAACCTAAAATTAACACACTCAACGTACGGATATACAGCTAGTAGTTATGTGATTATTGTCTAAACGCAGCTAAACCTACATGCATTATGTTAAATACACAGTTTGCTGAAACGACAAAACTATGCCCTTGTATTTCATCGCAAGTTACAAAAACGGAATTTCTTCGCTTGTATTTCCCTTAAGAATTGTTTTGACAGCAGCCATCAAAAATATTCCTTTGAGGACAGACAAGAAGTCAATGCTGACAACATTCTTTGGCACGAAGATTAGAAAAACAGACAGAACTTCGGGTTAAAAGTGTAGGTTTTTTTCTATACATTTAGTTAGGAGGAAACTAAAATCACAATATGTCGTGTATCTTTCACTAAGATGAATTCGATGGCTGAACA
Source organism: Congeria kusceri (assembly GCA_027627225.1). Taxonomy (NCBI): domain Eukaryota; kingdom Metazoa; phylum Mollusca; class Bivalvia; order Myida; family Dreissenidae; genus Congeria; species Congeria kusceri. The sequence goes on from CM051025.1 coordinate 92,820,388, forward strand.
AAACATACACGTTTTATGAATCCAATGGCATTAAGTATCGACTATGAATTTTCTGTATACAAATACTATGTAATTTATATGTGAATGATCTGCTAGTACAGAGGTAATACAATGCATCACAATATGCCACAGACATTTCCCGTTAGTCTAGTAAAAGTTGGAGTATATCATATGGAACAAAGCCATATTGTGATTTTAATTGAAATAACCAAGAGACACTCATAAGAGTTATACATGGTATTAATCAAAACATTTGGTCTATGAACAACGAATAAAGGCTTTACAATTTAAAATTTTAAATACGAACAACATTATTGACCATCTAACCCCAACACCACAAATTCAGAAAACACCATTTGCTTAACTGAACTAATATAAGCAAAGAAGTCTACGGAAATTTTTTATTGTAGTAGTGCTGCTCCAGTCATATTTTAGATATGAATCATCACTATATAGTCTGTGTTGCATTTGCTTCGATTCATTTAAAGAATATCTCAAACATTAAACGAATAATTATATGTTTTCACGATGCCCGCTTCCTCTGTTACTTTAGAGAGACATTATTTAAAATGTTTTTATTTCTGGAGGCATTAAAAGAGAAGCCAGGTATATGAATTTGAATAAATATGTGATGTCTAGATAAGAATAATTAAATATACATTTCTAGTTTAATCTTCATGATCGTCTAGAAACCAAAACGATAACGTCCTTGCATTAAATATTTCTATAGTACTTAAATGGTAATTCAGAGGATGAACCATTGTTTACAACAGTATTGGAGAATCGCAATGTTCGATATCATATAGCATTGTATTCTGGCATTTGACGTATTGTCAACCAGTTTTCATTTTCTTTGTAATTTTACCCACTGTACAAACACAAATAGCATTATATTCTGGCATTTCAGCATTGTGAAAAATTATTTCTTTTCCTTGTGATTTGCATCCAGCCAATACGGGCACATATGTGCAATAATCATTTTACGATATGTGTTATTAGTTTTTTAATTCACTTTGTTGGTAACTAGAGTAACAAAGATACAAATATTCAATAGGTTGCTTCGTTTCAACAGGTCTTTGCTTCTTTAGCAAATTAGCCCATTTCATCTTCCTGTGAAGGAGCTCGCAAGTAAGCCTTTTCTCTACATTTTAGCCGCATATGCAGATAAAGTAGTTGAACAATACAAATTAGCAGCCGCGACCCAAAAGAAGTTCACGCAAAGGAGTCATATAGGTGCCGACCAACCTCATTTGCCGTTGATTTTGTACTGTATTGCCCATTGGCGAATTATTGGTGGGAATAAAACAAGGTAGAAATGTTTTATATTGAGCGATAGAAAACAAGTGAGCATAGAGAGAGACTGGTGACTGGATGCTACTCAATCCAGGTTATATTACAAATGGATTCATTTATAGAAAACCGTCAATAATAAGAATCTGTTTCGTACGTAATGTCGCAAATGGTAGTTATAAGTTGTGTTATTATATTCATATTGTCATAGTACAATGCTAACAATGTATCAGATAAAGAGAAAAATAATAGAATTTTGTACACAAATTCGGTTAATATGTTTTTTCCACCATGTGTTGGAAACATTTACAACAATTTTAATTCGAATTATATTATTTCATATTTATGTATTTATTGTATGTATGAACAACAATTTTCACTAGAGGTATATTATTTCATATTTATGTATTTGTTGTCGATTAGAAGCGCTCTGTAAGCTTTATTGCTGACTAATTGTTGTTGTTGTTCAAATTTGATACATAATTATTGCTTGCTACCCTGACAGCATTCTCAATTTTGTAATAAATATGAATATGTGGTATAAAAAATGTAACAAAACCCACCCAGTCACAGACGGCGCGTTATATAATTTTCATTCGACAACTGTTATTCTCTTCAATGTAAATACGAACATTTCATTTGAAGACTGCCAATAAAAGATAACAAGATTGATTACAAACACGTTCTTCTACATGACATCAGCTTAACAGCCGGAACTGATTGTGAACGCGAGAGAATAATCAAGTAAGTTGTTGGAATTCGGCGGTGGAGTCATTGTTGTTCATCACGTGCTATGTATCCTGAAAATATACATAATGAAGTGAATTGTTATTGTTTATTGTTGATTATAATGGAATAGAATGAAGCAATTAATTACCCGACCGTTTGAACGCAAATCTAATAAAACAATTAGTGCTGATAATAACTTGGACATCTTCCTCAATTATTAAAATAGAATATTAATTCTGTTACACTGATGTTTTACACACACAAATGATGACAAATGATGTGCAGATAACAGACAATAATATCTTCGTTAAAATACATACAGACATTGCATGCAACTAACGGTATACATTTCCGTTTCTATTAATAGCTACGAAACTATCATTATATTACTTGGTATTAAACATAAAATAACATAATAACATATGTATGCCCAGAAATCTTGATTGCTGGGTTTGAAATCAAATAAATATAGTTAATCTTCCATACACAGGCATTATTTCAAAATAACTAAAGTGCACAACTTGTGAGGCAAATTAGAAAAAGACGACTTAATACGCATTAATAACAACAAGCTCAACGGATGGAGATATGTCTCATGCTTATTACGTTTAATAATCATTTTGATTAAAACGTTCACCAGGAACATTGTGTGTTTCACTACCCAATGACCTGTACGTTACGGATGCAGAAACCCTGCACGTAGGCAGCGTGAACATATTTTCAATGTTTCTGATAACGTTCGCATTGTTTTTGATACGCGTTTTATACATGTCATTCGGGTATTTTCGTTGTTTTGTTGTTTAAAAATAACTGATTGTTGTGAGAAAGCGAACATTCTAAACAACATTTTTGAAAGTCAGTCAAAAATTTACATTAATAACGACGACGCACCGGAGCCCATCTATGTACCAATTGCAAACTCGCTAGAGTCGATCATTATCACACCTACTGATGTTCACGATATTCTTAAGTCACTTTCTGTTGACAAAGCGTCTGGGCCTGATGGTATAAGTAACCGTATTTTAAAAGAGTGTCGGGTTGAACTGTCCACTCCTCTATGTGACTTCTTTAATTTCTCGCTCAACAAATGTATATTGCCCAACTGTTGGAAAGAAGCTAATGTCAGTGCAGTTTTTAAAAAGGGTGATCCAAAAGTAGTAAGTAACTATCGACCAATTTCGCTGCTTAATACAATGGAAAACGTTTTGAAAAATTAATATTTAAACATGTTTATAACCATCTCATAAATAATAGAATACTTACCTCATTTCAGTCCGGGTTCTTGCCGGGTGACTCTACCACAAATCAACTTACCTATATATACGATACGTTCTGCAAAGCCCTTGACAACGGGCTAGAGGTTAAAGCTGTCTGTTTTGACATCAGTAAGGCCTTTGACAAGGTCTGGCACCAAGGTCTGTTACTCAAACTCCAAGCTATTGGCATTCGCGGAAAGTTACATTCTTGGTTTGTAAACTACCTACATGGAAGACGCCAACGCGTAGTGCTCCCAGGCGCATGCTCTAACTGGGCCACACTTGAAGCTGGTGTCCCCCAGGGCTCTATATTAGGGCCCTTATTATTTTTAATCTTTATAAACGATATTGTTAATGATATCCAAAGTAATATTCGCCTTTTTGCTGACGACACATCCTTATACATAATTATAGATGACCCTAACACCTCAAATGCAATATTACAAAACGATATCGACAAAATATCTAACTGGGCTCTAAAATGGCATGTTGCATTTAACCCCTCCAAGTCAGAAACATTAACTTTCTCAAGAAAACAACAACCGAATCAATATCACTTTACAATGCTCTCCACAAATATACTAGATGTCAGTTCTCATAAACATCTCGGAGTTATTCTTTCGAACGATTGCAAATGGCACATGCATATTAAATATATAACAGACAAAGCCTGGAGTAGAATTAATATTATGCGAAAATTGAGATTCAAACTTGATCGAAAATCGCTCGAAATAATTTATACATCATTTATACGCCCCTTATTAGAATACTCAGATGTAATATGGGATAATTGTACCCAGACAGAAAAACACGAATTAGATAACGAAATTAAATGGGAACCTTTGCAAGATCGACGCGATAAACATCAACTTATATTATTTTAAAAAAATGCTAAATTTACTTACACCTCAGTACTTGATGGATCTGGTACCTCAACATATTGGTTCTGTTTCAAAGGTATAATCTTCGAAACGCTAATGATCTTCGTACATCAGAAACTAGATCTACTCTTTATTATAATTCGTTCTTACCCGCAGTTATTAGAAAATGGAATAGTTTACCAGAACTAGTAAAAAATAGCGACTCGTTGAATATCTTTAAATACAATCTTAACCGAAACGTAGTCAAGAACCCTTCGTACTATTATGTCGGTAAGCGCTATCTACAAATACTTCATACGAGACTAAGAACCAACTCAAGTTCGCTAAATGAACATCTCTATGTAAAACATGTCTTTGCTTCTCCACTGTGTTCCTGCGGTGATATTGAATCGAATCATCACTTCTTTTTTATGTGCCCATATTTTAACACAATACGAGCTAAATTAATTAACAATATTTATAGAATAAGTCGCAACGTAGACCTCAATGTAATATTATTCGGCAATATAAATCTAGAAGATAATGTAAATTCCACCATATTTCTTCACGTCCAAGAGTATTTAAGCGAATCCCGACGATTTTCTTAACAATCCGATTCCGATTCCGTCGTCAGCTGCTTATTTATTTCGTGCATCACCAGTCCTCCACTCCTTGTTTTTTTTTTTCTTTTTCTTTTTTTCTTTTCTCTCGCCTCACTTGTTTGTCTTTCTAAAACTTAGAATAACTATAACATATACATCTTTATCTGGCTTCAATGCTTGTTGTTTGTGCTATAAAACCTTGCCATCTATATGTGTAAAAACTATTTCAAGGAGAGAAACCATATAAGAATTTAATTCTTTCGTTTCAATCCTTTTCTTATTCTTATTGCATTGTGCATCTATTTGTATATTTGCTAGTTGTACAAGAGAAATAAATATGTTTAAACTAAAAATATGTACGATATTTTTTCTTCGCTATGCTATTCCTGTTAAAAGATTAGTCAGCAAGACAAAGCGATTGCGATTATGTAAGTGAACGTTCACAGTTAAAATATAACAAGTTAGTGTTACGTTAATTCTTGTTTTCTAATCAATACACAATTATACACTCTGGTTAAAGCAATTTATGAAAAGAACGTCCATTTATTAATGTACTAGCCATTAGGAGAAACAACTGTTTACTAGGGATGTCATAATATACCGGTATATCGGTTTATTGCAATATTTGATTATGCAATACGCTATTGCAATATGAATGTCCATACCGATGTATTGCATTATTAATTTGGTCTTGTTACAGGTTTGTATTTTTTATTGTTATTATAACGTTGATTGCAAAATCTTTTGACTGAATTAAAACAAGCATATTGTTAGTGATAAACAATTGAAAGCCAGTATCATTTTGTAAAGCTGATAGTTGTATAGGAGTGAAGGTCAATAGCGACCATTATATATAGACTGTACTTGCGACCAATAATATTGCATTTATGTTTGGTATACATGTTTTCTCTTAAAAGTTTATGCTAAAAATACATTAAACCTGACATTGTTTAAAGTTAAAATGAAGAGTATAATACATACATAGTGTCTGCACAAGACAAATATACATCATGAATAAAGTACCTGTACATGTAAAAAATCACTCTGAATGTAAAATAATAAATACAGTGAACAGCAATGACAGACAGTTTGAGAGTGTTGCTCATAATTGTTTTGCTTTTCTGTCTGCTGTTTATATGTTGCTATTGTTGCGCCTTTCATCAACATTAGTGTTAATAAAAAGTAAAAAAAAAACATCCAATAAAATATTGCGCTGTCCATAGTGATTTGATCAGTCTTAAGTTTATTATATACACAAATACAAAAGTCAAAATATATCGCAATCAATAGTGCAATAAATTGAAAAATATCGCAATATATTGCAATATGGATTTCTAATATCGCGGCACCCCTACTGTTTATTATACATGTGCTATATGAATTATGGCAATAAAGCCAATGAATGTTTACACTTTAACACTTGTGATGACGTTTTGTTTGATATGTTGCAAATTTTACGGAATATCAATACATTTAATTCGATGACAACGCAGAACATGAAGCAGTTGACTAGTCCGAGTTAAATGATCGCAATTAAGTCAAGTGCCATCATTATATTTACGAATGCTTTCGATTCCGTTGTGTAATCTATAATTTAATATGGCTTAGTGAAAAACGCGTTGAAATTCATTATTTGTCAATCTGATGTCGATTTGGGCGTGAAATCGGTGTGCACCGTCAGTTCACATTTGACAGACCACTGGCGTATTGGAAAAGATCTAACATGTAGGAAAAGATTGGAGATCAACAAATGGGAACTTTGCGTATATTTCATTAGCCGAATGCACACTGTTCTGAACTATGCATAGTATTTTTATATTAACATCAATACAAGCAATCAATAAAAGTATGCAGATATTGAATTCAGATTAAATCATTTAATTGTAGGCCAGGTTTAGGTAGAGAAGTTAAATGGTAATTAAATTGAATAGCATTCTCTTTAATTGCTGTTTAATTTGAATTGCGATGCAATGAGGTCAATTTTTATTTACACGTACATAAATTGTGAATAGTTCTGGGCACAGTGTGAGGTTCGTGCGCACGTAAACTCGTTTAAACCCCGAAATGCTTTGTAATGACCGTTCCCAAGCGGTGACCCCAGTTTTAGTCAATTGTGTTTTGTGTTTGACAACAGTTTTTTGTGATGTGCTGTGTAAATGTTTGGCAATGGGTCACTTGCTGTAAACAAAGGACCTCGGGCTGCTTATAAGAATTCTTCCCTGCCGTCGCAACTGGAGTTTCGCTTTCTTTATATTTAAATTGTTGACAAAAACTGTCATTCTAGAATGGATATATTCCGTTTGTAATATATCTTCTTGTGAAACGCATGATTCACTATCATTATTTCATACATTTCCGTTTGCATGTATAATCATTTAGAAAAAATAATTATCTGAAGAAGATTGTCTGAAATAACCGCCCAGAGTGAATGCAATACTAAGCACCTCCATTATTTTCCAGGGATGTTTCATGCATCAAACTGAATGATATTAGTTTGCTTCATTTAGAATTTTGAGCAAAATAAAACATACAATTACATTACAATGTGACTTCACTCAAATGCACATAACGTATTATGACTTATCTGTACCAAAAAAGACAAGATGCCAATAATAAAATGTATTATTATCAATACCAATGAATGTAATTTTATTTCATGGAAATGAAAGCAATGGTTTAGACTAGTTTTGATTAGCATTTCATTGAACTTAACATTTGCTCTTGTGATGATATTGTGTTGTTTTAAATAGTCGAATTATAGAAATATAATGGTAATTATTTGAAAATACATTTGTATTTCATTGAAATATTGTATTTACTAGGGTGATTAACATCGAATGTCCGGAGACACTTATTTGTGTTTGTTCATACCTGACAACAACTCATACGTTGGCATGTATTTTAGTAAAACGATAATGATGCTGTGAAAAGAAAAGAAGGTTTGTTTGAGGGGCATTAATCAATGCCAGAGATTGCACAACATTAAAAGCATCCATGTGATTTTTTTTGGATAAGAAATCAACGATACATTTAATGTCTTAATGAGTGTCTTATTAATCTGATTTAAAGTATGAGAAATCAGCGATAATCAAAGATAAATAGAATGTGTTAATGTCTTAGATTTTAACTTATATCAAAGCATCTACGGTGCACAATTAAAGGAGCCAATTATTCCAAGAGACACGTTTGTGTCAGTTATATATTTGTACTCAATGCTATTAAACGGTATTACTATTCAATTCAAATTTCTACCTTGTTAACGCTTATTCCTTTCAGAAACAGAAATATCGATTGATCCGCTTGCCTCCACAATTTAAGCCTATAGTCTTCCTGCTGCGTGTTTTCCTGCCGTCAACAAATCAACAACCCGTTTTAGAGAACATTATCGCGTGTTATTGTCTAATAAGTATTATCGCAGGCGAAGCTTTGCTATTAAATCACACAGCTGAACACACATCAAGATCAATTGATTTAAACTTATTACTCGCTCGTAACAAAATAACGTGCGTGCAACAGCTGCAATCCCATGGCAATAACGTAGCAATAATTTATCATTTGTATTACTTACTCGTAACAAAATAACGTGCGTGCAACAGCTGCAATCCCATGGCAATACCGTAGCAATAATGTATCATTTGTATTACTTATTAAAACTAATACAGTTATGATTTAAATCAAGTTGTATTTAGGATGAGTTAAATGTGTGGAACAGACAACAATTCAAGACAAGAGGTATTGGTTTAAAACCAATTATACATATAACGATATAATTTGCTCTCAACAACTGTAATTGAATTACAATACTGTATCAATATATTATTTATTAAAACTAGAATATGAATTAAATTAATTTGTAAATGGCTTATATGTAAATTAGGAATATTTAAATTTGTGGAGACGGACAACAATTAGAGAAAAGCAGTAATTGATTTAAAAAGTAATCAAAATGGTGTGTTTTTAGCAACTTTACTCATATAATACTTTATATTCATGATGATAATGCTGTTCTTAAGTTATTGGTCAGTGTATCTAAATGAGTAATACTTTAGATAGATAGTTTAAAACTGTCTATTAAGCACACTTCTTTCTCTATCTAATGTGTCTATTGTTTTATGCAATACACCATCGTATATTGTAATACGGGCTCTGTGTTTGTAATAATAAGCTTCTTACATGAATACCAGCACAATCAATGCATTTGAATGCAATGGGACAATTTGTTAAATCTGGGTAAGAAACTGAGCACACTGATCCGAAATAGGGACACTGTTAAGCAGACGCTTTGATTGCCAATATGTGTTGTCTTGTTTTACGGACACATTGTCAGACCTATCATTATGAAAATATGTATTATTTAATGCACATTCGTATGAAATCTCTTCGTAACGCTTATGCAGCTCCAGAATGATTGTTGGTTGTATCCTTTTGATCATCAGAATTGATCAATATAAATGATCAATATAAATAGAATTATGCATGATTTGTTTTCAATTTCAGATTTATTTGCATTCATATTTAATAATCGTAATTAATTGAATATATTATATTATTGGCTAATTGTCATTGAGTGTATGTACATCGTTCTCGTGTTATTGAAATATGTTTGTGCCTACTATTAATACGCAGGCGCAAATATTTGTGTGCCTAGTAATAATATACAGGCTCACATATGTTGTGCTAGTATTCAGGCTCACATATCTTGTGCCGTGTAATAATATGCAGGCTCACATATGTTGTGCCTAGTAATGATATGCAGACTCACATATCTTGTGCCTTGTAATAACATGCAGTCTCACATATGTTGTGCCTAGTAATAATATGCAGGCTCACATATGTTGTGCCTAGTAATAATATGCAGGCTCACATATGTTGTGCCTAGTAATAATATGCAGGCTCACATATGTTGTGCCTAGTAATAATATGCAGGCTCACATATGTTGTGTCTTGTACTAATATACAGGCTCACATATATTGTGCCTCGTAATAATATGCAGACTAACATATGTTGTGCCTAGTAATAATATGCAGGCTCACATATGTAGTACCTAGTAATAAAATGCAGGCTCACATATGTTGTGCCTATTATTAATACGCAGACTCACACATGTTGTGTGTAGTAATAATATACAGGCTCACAAATGTTGTGCCTAGTAATAATATGCAGGCGCGGTTACAGGAGTTTAAGTTAGAGGGGCAGACAATTCAGTAACTGCCAACGTACTGCTATTGGTCTCTCTTACGCGTTATGATATATATGAGAAAAGTGCATTATCCTAAAACAATTTTAAAAAATGCCACAGAACGGAATTGATTATTGCCATAAAAAGATTGAAGAACACGTCCGTGGCAACGAAATGCATATGTTTAAAGTATTGCAAATCGAATGTTTGACAATTTTAGAGGGAGCGTACGCGATCTCAATCTACCTATGATATGCATAAATATGAATTTTGTTTCAGAGTGTTACTTTAATCTTAGTCTGAAAAATGCTATTTGTGGTGGTTTACATACTTATGCTTACAATAAACACTTTTTTGTATCTTATTTGGATCCCCAAGTGTACCAAATATTCGAATAAATCGAAACCTCACCATTATGTACATTTGTCGTATATTCTTGTTTTCTATGAAATCATGTGTACGTCTTCTTGCTATATACATGTAAACTCTAAGGTAGAAAATAGATGGCTTCTTCTAATTTCCATGGTTCTATAACGGTTACATCGTTTTGCAAAAGTCAATGTGTTGCACAGAACAAAACAGCTGTGGGTATTTAAAACTGTAATTCATATTCTATTATATAAATATAAAAATGTATTAATTGCTCTTTCGTCTTTACATATAACACAATACTACCTGTAAAGAAATCATATCGCAAACTTAATCTTTATTATTACCATTGTAGCCAATGTATAAACAAATTATAGAGTTTTGAACACCAATATATTTCACTGAGAGTTCATATTATTATTATTATTATTATTATTATTATTATTATCATTATTATTATTATTATTATTAGAGTTCTTCACATAATGACTCAGAATGATGGTACGCGATAAGTACTCGACCATAAATGAAGTGGTTTGTGAAGTTGCTTTGTTGACAGCAGTAACGACAAATGTGAAGTAAAAAGTGTGGGTATACAAACAAAATTATTGAAATGGTTGAAATTTCTGAAAGTTAAATGAACACATTGCCAAACAATGTAAATGAAAAAATAAATATTATATAAATAAATATTGAATGTTTAATTTCTCGCACACACACACACACACACACACACACACACACACACACACACACACACACACACACACACACACACACACACACACACACACACACACACACACACACACACACACACACACACACACACACACACACACACACACACACACACACACACACACACACACACACACACACACACACACACACACACACACACACACACACACACACACACACACACACACACACACACACACACACACACACACACACACACACACACACACACACACACACACACACACACACACACACACACACACACACACACACACACACACACACACACACACACACACACACACACACACACACACACTCACACACACAAACACACACACGTTTCTGTGTGTGCGTGTGTGTGTGCGCGTGTGTGCGTGTGTGTGCGTGTGCGTGTGCGTGTGTGTGTGAGTGCTTCATGAATATCTATTGTACTGATATGGTATGTAGTTATATGTATTGGAAAGTTCAGCGGTAACAAGCAATGTTTACAATTTTACAACCATTGTATACTTAATCATAACTGGTAATGTATGACATTAACAAAAAAGTAACTGAGAAGGAACATATTGTTATCTCTTTTTTGAAACATGTTATACAATGAATAGCTAACTGTCTGAGCGTTGTTTTATTACTGCTATTCAAAAAGTTTTTAAAATGTGTACATACTTGGTCGCGATGTATAGTATTTTGGAATATATTTGTTTCTTTCTTCTAAATAATGCGGACATACTAATATAAAGTAGTACTCATCTTCTATATTGCAAAGATTATATAAAATACATTTACGTTCATTTTTGTTTATGTTATTTTGTCTGCCAGTTTCAATCAACAATTTATGAGATGACAGGCGTACTTTTGCTACGATATTTCTATGTTTTTTGTTATTAATAACATCCAAATATAACGACCTTTCAAATACAGGTTTAAGGTCTTTGTATACGTGTAAAGATGGTGAAGAATCAACATTAAATCTCCATTGTGATATGTAATGATCTCTCAGACTATTCTTTAACAAAGGAATAAAGTAATCAATATTAACAGATTCAGGGAATAACCATACATCTGTAAATACTGCATGATTCAAAATATGACGAATTTTTGAGGACCAATTAACAGTGTTATTTGTTGTATCAAGTTCTAATCTTTGCATATTAATGACAACATTTAGAATACAATTTCCTTGTTTATTTTGATGTAGTTTCAAAAATTATTTAACAATTCTTAAGTATCTACCAATATATCAAGGAAATCGACCGACTTCAGCGTATAATGACAATGAATTTGTTGACAATTTAACATTTAATGACGTTCAATATTGGTAGCTGCAATGAAACCCCATACTTCGCAATTATAATTCAAAATTGACAAAGCATATGAATCAAACAACTTAAACATAATATTGATTGGAACTTCCATGTCTTTCGCTATACAAAATAATGAGTTAATTGCTCTTGTGGCTTTACCATATAATGTATTTGTGGCAAGAATAAATGACCCTCCACTAGACAAAACAATACCTAGATAGTTAAAATTGTTCACTATTTCAATATCTTTCCTTTTGTATGTCCATTTGAATTTTTGTTTAGCACACCATCTTTTCGGAAAACCAGGATTTTTGTTTTATCAATATTTGCCGTTAAATCCATTTATCACAATATGTTGCTAGATTATTCAATGATTCCAGCAGCCCTTCTTTAGTTTCTGAGAAAATAACAGCGTCGTCCGCAAATAGGAGTAGATAAATAGATAATTGATCTAGCGTTATTCCAGCGTTTCATCTCCCCTTGTAATGAACCGCCATTACTACTAAAAAGGTCCGAAAGTGAGCCCATGTGTTTAACTTGAAGTTTTACCTCATTATACATAGACTGAAAGAGAGATAATAACTTGCCATCAACGCCTGATCGAATCATTTTGCACCATAACTGTCCCCGATTGATGACGTCATAGGCCTTCCAGTAATCGACGTAGCAACAGAAGAGTTTATTTTTATTATGTAGCTGTTTCTCTATTAAAGCATAAAGAATAAACATTGCTTCGACAGTATTACAGCTGGGTTTAAAACCGACTTGAGCATCTGTTAAAATATCATATGTTTCCGCCCAATATTTTAAGCGTTCGTTTATCACTCCTGTAAATAATTTTGCAAACAACTTATCAACGTGATACCCCTATAATTATTTGCGTCGGAACTATCTCCTCGTTTATATAGTGGCACAATCACTCCGGATGACCAGCTTTTGGGAAATTGTATATGTATCTAAAATGTATTTAAATAATATTTCTAACGGCTTGGCTATTATATGAACTGTTTCTTTAAAGTATTCATAAATAGGTTTGTCGAGATCGGGATAAGAGCTAGCTTGTTTTTCTAGATTGTCAAACTGCCGTAAAAAATGTCACTTTCATCGTTGTTTACGTTGACGTCAGCCTCGGAAGCTAATGCATTGAAATATTCGTAAAATTCTTGTAGCGATATATTTTCCGCATTCGGTGAGGGCGATCTTTGTTTAAATAATTTCAAAAATTCGCGCGGCGTTTTGCGACACATGTTATTCATTTTCATACCCAGCTCTCGATTATATTTTGATTTCGTTTTCCTCCAAGAATATTTATAATCTTTTTTCGACGCGAGAATCATTTCCCTTGTATTTCTATTTTTATTTAAATTATAGTCGTATACTGTCGTTATATATTTTGTCCGTTTTTGTTTACATTCTTCATTAAACCAGGTTTGTTTACTTTTGTCAACGGAAGCGAAGCAATTATGATTGTTATTAATAACGTGTTTACAATACTGTTCACCTCGCTCATTCAGAAAATCGGTAAATTCCGTTACCAATAAATCCGGATCGCGGCGTGAATCAACGGATGATTGTAAATTATGTTATAGCTCCACTAACAATATCGTGCACGAAATTTTCTTTGTACTCCGAGTTCCACTGGTAATATATGCGCATATTTTTATTTGTACCGTTAATAATCAAGCTGTTCGTGCTTAGAGCAAATGTCAATTGTGCATGATTCGAGTATTCAGTGAAATCGTGCACTTTAAAATTAGTTAAATCTTGAACATTTTTTATTGAGGTTAACAGATAGCCAACTGTGCTTTCCCCATTATGCGAAAAACAAGTAAATTTCTGTTTCGTTAAATAGTCTGCCTTTAACCATTCTTTATTAGTAGATTTACATACATCTAATAGGTAGTCACCAAATCAGTTTGACCCAGGGTCTCAGGCTGACCGTTCTAGTGGGGTGTCTAATTCCAATAAATCAAAATCACTCAAGCTTCTGTCATTGTCAATAAAGTCTGCTTTATTGCCGGTTCGAGCGTTTGCGTCCCCCGTTATAAATACTTTTCCTTTACTTTTGAAAAAAGTTAAATCAGATTCTAACTTTTGAAAAATGTCTACTTCATACATTGGTGAATGTTCAGGTGCAATATACATAAAAAGCTAAATATATATCAGATTCTATATTGAAATATTTTTTTTATCTATTTTAAGCCATAATAAACAGTATTCATCATCTCTTACTAGAGTAACTCCTTTCCGTATAGTGTCTCTAATGTATATGATAATCCCGCCGCTGGAACGCCTTGCTATACGGTGTTGAAAGCGTCTAAATGAGTGGATAGGGTTACTGTATCCTTTTAGGTCGATTACAGAGTTCTTGTTAGTCCAGGTCTCAGTTAAATTGATTATGTCATGTTCGCACAGGAATGATGTACGTTTAATGTCACCTCGTTTTGCAGTAGTTAGCCCTTCAATATTCCAGGAGACAACTTTAATAGCACTCTCACCGTCAGCCTATTCGACATACAGCTGTTCGTTGATGTACAACTTGTCCAGTTTAAGGTAGGCTTCCTTGCCTTCTCCGCGTGCCGCTTTTATGATTGGGACAAGCTTTCTTCTTTTTTCCATGACTTCTGGTGGATATTGCTCAGAGGACTATTACAAATCAAATTACAAAATTGTAAAGTAAAGCATAATATTTCCCGTCAGCTTAATCGTTACAAATGCTGGTTATTTGTCCCCGATTTAGTTTCCTTATTCTCCGACTACTGGACTTAAAATTCAAATTCTGTATGTTAATAATCTTTAATTTAGCAAATTTGCTGTTTATGCAGTCTTTAAATTAGCAAAAATGTTCCTTTCTTAATAAATAATATACTTTCTTCGTTAGGTGGTACAATGTTTTATGAGCGTGCGAATTAACCGCCTTTAGTATGAGTGTTGTTATGAAACCATGTGAATTGATGACTGCATACATGTACACCGAATAGATGTTCTTAAACAGCAAAACATGTAAACGAGGCTAAGAAGCATACACATGTATTACATCGAAACCATATATTGACAGCGGCGTAGTAATTTTGTATGAACGCTCGTTTAACATTTGTTCCAAAGTGATTGCCGCTATAAATTGCATAAAGAAAGTTCATGTCTTGTTTAACCTTGAAGTCAGGGTAACACGTTTGACGGGATGAGAAAAATGCATAATGATTCGGGGTTTGTTTCTTCCACAAAACTGCTTTCAGTTTAAACTGGTAAAATAAACGCATTTAGATAAAACTTTATAACCTAATTCTTAGAAAACAAAACGCCTACACATAATTTTTGGAAAAGTTTCTTCTGAAACCAATATATAGTTCGTATGCATACATCTAGACTTTATTGTAATTTAGACTTATTTGTGGTTTTATAGTACATGAATGAAAATACCTCATTACAAAGGTTATGCAAGAAATTAAACATATTATCGAATATCCAAATTAAATATCACCATTAGAAAATGCAATAATAATTGGTATTAATTGTACAATTTACATTGAAATATCAAGACTGGATTGGGTGGAAATAAATACCAAAAATGTGTTTCATACGTTGCTAGCAAGTGTCTTTTTATGTGTATCCTACTAGCATATATACTGTAGTAAGATATCTCCATACAAAGCAAAAAGAAAGACCGAATACACTCATCCAAGTGTGCACTATTTTTGCCTGAATTTCCAGGAAAAAACAGTTAATTTGGCATTTGGAAACTGATGACTGGCCATGAAATGCGAGAGACAAATTGCCATGCTTTGTTAAAAAGAGCACCAAGACATTTTACGCTATTACATGAAGACCAGTGTCTGTGTCATGGTAAATTAAAATGCTTCACTTATAAGCACTTACAAGGTGAATTCATTCGTTAAGAATAATTAGATGCGTTATTAATACACATACACCAGTAGATTTATAGCACAAAATAGATTATTGAATATGTTCTAAAATATATAAGGGATCTACTATTAACCCATTACATGGTTAGGCTATGTATTGTAGTAATCCAACACTCTGGAATATGGTTGTATTAAGGAAATTAACGACATATTCAGTTAGATATAATACAAGATATGGTCTAGCATATACACAAATGTCTTTGTATGATTATATAGCGAAAACTCGAAATTTTAAGGACCTGATTTCCCCGTTAATTAACCGTTCTTGCTTTTTAAGAAATCTGTCCTGGTAGTCGATTTTCTTTACGTAATACATTAAGCTGGTGTGAGCGATTTTTGTTTTTTTGCTTGCGAATACCTTGTCCCAAACAGTAGCGTGCCATAAGGACGACTCACTATCCCTTGTCTGTGATGTATTATTGCACAAGCATTGTTTGTTGCGATCTACAAAGCGACAAGCTTGTCCTGATGTACAAAGCTTGGTTCCATTCCTTGTTTTGGCCATATAATACTAAGCTAGTCCAACCCATCTCAAGGGATCAGTATGTTAACTGCCCGTCCGGTGTATGAGTTATTCTATACATTGATTGTGGTTTCCAATGTAATTATTTTACTAGAGTTAAGTTTAAGTTGGTTCGGTGTGTTCGATAATCATTTGATCATCCAGGTATCCCTGGGCAACGAAAAATGATACTGACTCTTGCTAATTCCTCGCGTACTTTAGAGCCCCTGTATATTTCAATTACGTTTATGTCAGTTTATTGGATGACATTTTAATAATCTAAATGTCAGCATTGTACGTCTTTTGCCTTTGCAACGGCGGCCTATAATTTCACATGAGTGGTATTCTGATTATAACGAAATAAGCAAAACCCGCACAACAGTTTATTAATTTATCGGCCGTTTCAAAGAACATTTTGAGTATTCTGTTGGAATATGACAAATCATAAGTTGGAGTAGAAGTTCTACGGTAAATATAACAATAACATAACTTGTGTACTTATATTTCCTGTTGACAAACTTGTATAGTCGTAAACATTAATGCAAATTATATTTCTTGAAATACTTCTTTGATTACTATGTGATGTAAAATACTTGTAAATGTGTTTAGATTTGTATCGTTGTCAAATTATCAGCTCTTGTGTCGCTTGGCAAATATATAATTTGTACTGAGCAGCATAAGTTAAGCTGATTGCTACCTTCCATTCGTCCGATCCTCAATAGGTTTTCACCTACAGGATGCACTTACCATACGCGGCGCTCTTCCTTGCCTTAAAATAATAACAAGTATAACATATTGCGAAACATCAGTTCACCGACGATGCTGTAACATGAATGAAAGAAACAGAAAAGAAACTGAACGGTTATATTATAGTACGCACTACATTAAACACAAAACATATACTGCACTTTAAACACTTAAAATGCTTCGTAAGTCACAAACTGTATCGTAATTATTAAATTAAAAAGCAGACAATAAAACCGTTACAACGGACCTTAAAATAAAAGCAGAAAAGTTAACTCAAAGCACTCCAGGATAATGTGAATATAAGAACAATGTCATTACATAGTATACCTTAGAGAGATCTACACTGTCAACGGCTACATCACCTTAGAAACTGAGACAATAAATAATAAATGGAATTCCCTCTTCAAAATCAAGTTATGATGAAAGAAGTCTGTCTTCCTTAATAACAATCAAACATTAAATTGTTGTATTTCTAAATTACTTTTACATGTTGGTTGGAATGTAGCTCTATATTGTTTGCGCGAATTGTAATCGTGGGAGATTTAATCGGATAATTATTACTTTTATTGTTTATTGGAGCTACACGAAGAGCAGTTCGTTAATAGTTATTAATTTATTCCGGCGTTAATTGTTTAAATTTACATCAATATGGTATCTTGTTTTGAACGACTGTGGAAATATGGAATTTTTAAAACACAGTTTCCATTTTGCAATTAACATTGAGAAAACTATTTAGGTATGTTACCTAAACGTACTACGCATACAATCAAATATTCACCGGATAAATACTAGTTTGGTTTATTAAGAAATCTGATTGCATGGAATACATTCTTCCAGAATATTTGTAGTTAGTTACTGATCATGCCTAGAAAACTAGGAACATGATTCGTCATAAAAAAATTCAAATGTCCAGCATTGATTTGCTCGACGTTTTGTCGAGTTCCCGGAAAGCATTTTGTTATGAAAACATACATTGTATACAATATATGTGAGAGACAATTAAAAAATGTGTCATTCATGTACTGAATATCTGTTCTGAACGAGCTTGATAGTTTTGCCTTTCTCTCAAGAATATATTTAAAACTATGATTGTAAAATAATTCAAGCCTAATAGATGCTGCCCAAAGAAGTTATAGTTTGGTAAGGAATGTTCTGTAGGTACCAAACATAAAAAGTCATAAAGATCGCTGGGCAGTAGTGTAATATGCGTTCATTTTATGGTGTTTTTGGGCAGTATCGTCAATTGTTTCTTTTCCCAAAAGATCGTCTCCGTATATTAGATGTCGTACGGATCACACCTCTGACTGAAATTAATAATGGAAAGATAAGCTGTCACATTAATAATCAGATTACGAATTCCTGTCGCTGAAACATTCTTTGTGCCCAGAAATATTACAAGACAGGACTAAACTCCTTTCTTTCAGGCATACGACCTTTATTTATATGAATGTCACGAACAATAGTAATTTGTTTTATTGATCGCCGAAAAATTACTTGCATTAATTCATTTACATCGCAAGCAAGAAATCCATTAACTTTATTTCCAAATACTGCAAATTATAACACACGTTTCAAAAATAAATCCTATAACGAAAGATCAACAACGACATAAAACAATAATTATTAAAATCACACAACACAACCAACGACAAAATACAATCAAAAGCAAACAAAAAAGTAGCAAAAGGTCATAAAAAATATGGATAACATTTACACAATGTAAACATGAGCTTTATTTATTTAATCAAATAACATTAATGACAATTACAATGTTCCTTATGTCAATTGTAAATGCGAAATACATGTTATTATTTAAAAAGCAATCCTAACAGACCGATTGCGTAGTGGAGCGTATCTGCTGGACCATTTGAACATTCATCCATAATTCGATCAACAATGTTCGAGTTTGTAGTCATTTTCGTTTGTTAATGACATTTCTGACAGTTAACTGAAATGTATAACCCTTTTACTTGTTAAAGTATGAATTTTATGAATTGTATGGATGGTATTCTATGAATATTACCCATTGGTAAACGATATCGGTTATGTCATAGACATAATAAAACATCTGCGCTGGTTGCGTTATATCTTATTTTTCACCGTACGTCGTCAATACTTGTCTAAGACTTTCTGAACATAATATTTAGAATCGGTATTCAAGCAAACACAAACGTCCCATTATAATAATAATTATACATACAGTTTCTCAGCAGACATGTTTTAAGTTGTTGTCTTTACTTTCGAATTTGTATAAACTATGGAATTAGTGATGTAAATGGTAATATCATTTAATGTTAAATGTAATGTTATAAAAAGCGTTCGTCAGTTCATTCTTCTTTAATAATCACTTAATAAAAACAGAATGGACCGAAACAAATTGTTTTGGCAGCACCTGTCTAAATATTTCTTTGAGAACCTTTGATAAATTCTAGGCTACAGGGTTAATCGAAAAATAGATGTTTCAGTTAAAAGCTTAGGCTATTAGTTAGTTCATTTCAACGCCTATTACCTTGATCCAATCAAAGATTTTAAAAGTTGTCCATGATTGTAAATTTATTTTATTTATCGAATTGCAATAACAAACCTCATTCATTACATTTTCCTTTTCTGCAAAACAGTATTCGTTACGTATTTGCACATAGTAATTAAATGCGAAATCAGACAAGTTAAACCGTCAGAAGAAATTTTACCTCACTTAGAATCAGCAGATTCCCATAACAGGCAACTACAAAACAAAATGAATTGGTATACATATTGAAATATATCGCATAAAACGTTTTATCAATGAAAATGTACCTTCTTGTAAAGAATTAAATCAACTTGCTTTGACAACAAGATTGAGAAATGTAGGAGCGTGAACAACACTTTCAATTCAAATTTGAAGCAAATATTTAGATAACAAAAATAATTAACGTATAAGCTGTTCGGAGCAGACGATATTAAGTAGCGTACATCCATCCACTACATCAGTCAGCGATGTTGTGTCGATATGGACAAATGGCAGGAAAGGCATAAAGATCATCTTAAGCTTAAAAGGTGGGCAGATTGTTTTTAAATTTCCTCATACATGCATATTCGTCAACATGCGTCGTTTCAAACATTTAATGGTATACGAAAACATGGCATTGATTCATGCATAGCTTCAACGAAGCCATCCTACTTGTTGATAAGATAGTATCTGATAACTGAAGCACGAGGCACGGACTAGATGTTATAAAAGTAATGTTTTATTTGTAATAAACGTGTTTTGTTTCTGGGAATAACAATTGTACACTCTTACAGCGTCCATTAGCCCAAATAAATCACTACATGCTGTACAATTAATTTAACAGTTACATCGTTAGTGAAAGCCTCTGCAAAATCTTAATGTAGCATTTGAGCGGACCAATGTGTTTGTATTACGCCATCTTTAATAAAAATATGTTTCTTTAGTAAATCATAGCAATAGTCATTACTCGTAAAAAACAGTTTCCTTGGCATCGTCTTTTCTGTTCAAAGGAATCTTCAAATAAATCAGATACTACAATCGAGAACTATATCTGCAGAACACTTAGCGCCAAAACATTTGCACGAACTTTCGCGATAAATGCATTTCATTGTAAACATTAATATGATGCGATGCTTCAATGTTTTATAAGCAGACGTGCTGGATTTCCCACTGCCATTTTACATTTAGCTATGACTTTCAAAAGGCTATTTTCGGTTTATCCTTTCAATCACCATCAAACGCTATATCTGGCACAAAGAGTAAATACATAATGCTTTAGTAATTGTTACTTCCACGAAATCGCATCCAATATCTGTTTCTAGAATTTTGTATTAGTCTGGTGTAATAAACGCATTCAAAGTCAGTTTAATTACCTAATGTTTTCAAAATGAAACGCCTACATACGTAGGCGGTTGTTACTGTACCAAGAAGTAACAATTAAAGCCATTTTTTGTGACAAACCACAACCACCACCACCACCAAATACAACAAGACAAGAACAATACAAAGCAACAACAACAACGGCGAAAATAACAACTGCTACTACTTCTTCTACTTTATCTTCGGGGCAGGTTTTTTTGTCAAAGTACACACATTGTCCAAGTCATCACGTAAGCATTATTATCGGGTTTTGCGCTGTTATAATAACGTCTACATGTAATTGTAAAGGTCTTAAGTGTTCATACGACAATTAATATGTATCATATAACGGTAAATAAGTTTCTAAAACTATAATGCAGCTAGGATTAAGCATGAAGGCGATTATGAAAACATCGATAAATCTTTGACTACGTTTCATGTTATGGAAAGCCGCCGGGGACCCACGCTAAATTCATTAAAATGCATATAAGTAAGAATGAATTAGTTAATGTATAGAGATGTCTGAGTAGAAGGGTTAATACTTGCCTACATTTTTAAAAATATTGAAAGAGCTAATAGACATTTTATTCCATTGAAAGGTACATAACACATTTCGAATAATTCAGATACTGTATAAATAAATTTATATTTACATGGGTCTAACAAAAAAAAAACACAATAATTTATTCATTTGTCGATGTTTTCAAATGTCATCTTAAGTATATATTTTAAAAGGGTAGCTGTGATTGCTCAATAATATCGAAACTCTTCTTCTACGTTTAAGACCGCTTTTCCATGTGCGCGTTATCCGTATCCGTGTCCATATCCGTCGTCAACATGGAACTTTTCATTCTGCGCGTATCCGTAGTGCGCAATATGATATTATGTATACAGTCTTGAATATTAGTTATTATTTATAATATGTATATATAAAATTTCCATTAATCCGCATATAAACGTAAAATATTTTAGTTTTCTTCTTATTTTCAAATAGTTACAAAGTCTGAGTAAGAAGCTTTTAAGCATATTTAATTACGTCGGCTGCAAATACTTATACCGGTATGCAAACACATTCACATGTTGTGGATTTTAAATAATATAAATCATTAAACAATTATATCTACATCGTCAGTTATGACTCATTTAAAGGCCACCCGTTATTGCCGAGTTATTGTACTCGGTGAGTCTTAGGTTGAGCTATTCAGGTGTGTCTTGAGTATTCCTTGTATTGTTCCACTGTTTTATGTACAACAGCCCTGTGTTTAACATGCTAAGTTAGATACCATGTCGTCGCATCCGCATACAATCGCTCGATTTCTTGTAAACATATGGAAACGGTCCAACTGTTTTCAACTTGTACGATTGTTTGCGGATGCGGATTTGCGCAATGCGGATGCGGATACGGCCATATGGGAAAGCGCCCTAAAAGGAAGAAAAAGAGATACATAATTTTGCTGTTAGAAAATATGAGTTATTTATGCAACTTATTTTTCTTCAAATTATAAATGTAAAACTGGTACACAATACAAAAAATGGCATACCAGGTGTTGACGATCTCCGATCTCCAAATTACCATCTCTTGATTCTCTTGGAAAGCTACTGAGAAGCCAAAGCTAATTGCTGCTTCAAGTGTTTTGCCCGATAGATTGCCACCGACTTGAAGATGTCATACGCTCTTTTGACCGCCTGACACCAATAGTAGACTTAATGTCAGAGGCTACGTTGTTCGAAGAATAATTCCTCCCAACTACATACCTCGCAGAAGTTGTCGATGCAATTAAAAACCTTTACTCGAAGTTAATATTGTGTATTTATATGCATACGTATATAACGGCACCAGGTGGAAATATTCTTTGAAGAGTTAAAACCTGTCAAATAAGCCTTCCTTAGCAATTAGTACCATCTATAATAAATAAAACACTTTTTATTGTGTTTAACATTAACATTTCAAAAACGAAGTGTCCAAAAGAATGCATTTTAACACGAACTATGAACAAGTCTTTGATGTTTGAACCAATAGGACAGAGTAAACGGCACGAGTGATTGAATCCCTGTAACATATACTTTCTATCTAGATGAATAATGTGATCATTGCTTACAGTATAGTATTTGATGATAATGATAATTATAAATTAGAAGTTCAAACATACATTGTACAAAAACTCACCTAAATCAACAAGCAAAAATAAAAGAACAAGACCACACAATGTCATCCTCTCATAATCTCCAAACATACACGTCAGAATAGATCTCATTGCTGAAATCACGTCAGCAAAAACTAGTTTTTAAAATAACCTTGTGAAAGCATGCATGCTGACATACCTAAACACATCACACAGACGAACTGCTTTTCCTTAGAAATGTCTTAAAATTGCATAATCATAATTGTTAATTACATCTTATATAGCTGTTTAAATGTCATCGAAACATTTATATCACATGCATTGTTATTGGCATACACAATGCACATCAATGATCGAATAGAAACACACTTTCTGTAAATGCAGTACAGACATACACACATTTTGGAATAATAAAGTTTTACAATTTACTGCACTTAACCGTTTTAAAAGGACCTGTTTACAGATTGGCAAGTTGACAAGTTTGTCATCACAAAAAGAAAAAATATATATAAAAAAGCAAAATAACACTACTGACAAATGAATCTTTTGGAAATACAGTTTCATTTGTGAAAATCGTAAACTAAAATAATAATAATAAAGATATAAAGCATTTGTAACGCTTGTGTCGTTTTTTTTAAACGTGAATCACTTACTTACTGATAAAAATTAACTGAAACGTTTGTCGCTCAGAATGGCCGAGTGGTTACCGCAACAGTTTTTCATCGCGGGCGGTCGTAGGTTCGAGTCCGGACAAAGGCAACACTTTGTATGATTGTTTTTCTTTATATAATATTTGTTTTGGCTATGCCAACTACTTTAGTTTTTGTAATTAAGACATTAAATGACTTTTTTTTAAATACGAACATATGTCCCTTTAATCTGTTTTAGAAATATATTGTGCTTACCACTCACACTATATATATTTTGTTCCAATAAAATAACACTACCATAGTTGGTGATCAGTCGGATCACGCGGCAGCTTTAGATACATTAATTGTGAGCGACAAAGAACTATCGACAGGCAACAGAATTAATTGTCTGTTGGGAAATAGACAAACGGAAATAAAACACGAACCGAACCGAATTAACAAAAATGAAATTGTATGAACTAACGTTAACACATCAAGAGTTTTTGCCTTAACGTTTTGTTTTATTTGACTGGATATTTCTTTTAGTAGCAGGCCGGGAAATTACACAATAAAATTAATACAAACTTTACATGTAATTATATAATATTAAAGAATGTTTTTTATGCGCAAATTTTAATCGTGCATGATTTAGAACATAAATATTATTTTTAATTTGTATTGGAAAAACATGGAGACCAGAATATTGATATTATTGATATTTATAGTTTAAAATATTAACCGAAGACATTTATTTAAATTTACATTAATGTTTCAAAAGTCAATTCACGTTGGGCAATTAAGAAAAAAGCAAACGTCAATCACGTTGCGTATAATATTCCCTTATGGAATTAACACTAAGACAACTGTGTTGATGTGATGAAATGATTAATGACCAGATCTCACTGCGTACACTATCCAAGTTACACCAGATAAATTCTTATTTGATTTATTTAGGAATCTCATAGCATGCGGGAGACAATTAATTTGTCTTAGTTCATTTCTGTTCCAAATGATATTTTTGTACACGGGATTGTTGCTTAAACTACGTGTCATATAAAAATCGTATTTAGATATTCGTCTCCTTTTGAGGTTAATACATGTTTATTTGTTTCGTTTGAAATGAAATTAATTTAGTTATGTGTTAGTAAGACATGTATTGTATTTACCCAATACCAAACGTACATTACAGAACAGCACGTTGAACGGCTAAACCTCTTGACGAGCCTTTGCTACGAACAGACTACATACATGTATATCAAATTAAAAGCATCCAAAAGCTGCGATAGTTCAATGTTTATGAGAAGACGTGTACGGTTTACCTACTGTCAATATTAATTTAGTTATGAACTGACAAAGGTTATTTCTAATTTAATCTTTCAATCACGATGACACATTTATGGCGGTAGAAATGCATTTGATGTCGGTAAGGTTTGATTCCATGAAATCGTATGCATTACCGTTTGCTAGTAAGGACACCACACATCTTTATTGCAATACGTATCAATCGGGGACTGTCGTAATATATCTTCATAAAAATCGGAAAGAAACCCCGAATGAACTAATTCAAGTGTGCATCATTTCGGACTCAATTTTCAAGAAGATTCCGCCAATCGCTGTGTTAATATGACATTTAGAATCTGACAGTTTGACACGATGTGCGAGAAATAAATTGCCCCGTTTTGTTAAATAGGGCATCCATGCCTTTTACATAACTGCTTAAGACTTTTACTAGTTTCTTTGTCATGCTGCACATTTTTCCAAATCACCGGATAAGCTGTATTAATGCGATTTCCTCTGTAAAGAAATTATAAGCCATTGCCACACACCAGTTGATTAATGGCTCAAATATATTGCGTTAAATTATTTTTTGATGGCATAATGAACCTAAACTAAATCGAACATTTCGTTATGTTATGTATTAAATAAATCTAAAACGATTAAAAATAGTTCAGCTACAAAAAATGAATGAAACCGATAATTTAATAAGCGATGTGATCCAAAAATAAGAAAGACACAATGTAATTCAGCAAGGTTTATATCGTACGTTTAAACGTTCTTATCTTTCATGTAAACGTTTTGTAATATGCATACTAACTGGTGTGGCAAATTTATCCCTGCTTATGTAATTCGAATCAAGTCAAAGACTGCTTAGACTAATTTTAGTCCCTGAAACAAAGTGCTAAAACTGTATATGAAATGTAAAGGTCGACAAATCCTGTTTCTTGTTTTATCTTATCAAATTACTTTTCCTGGGGCCAGTTTCTGTCTTGAGCAAGATCAAAATGGCAAGCATGTTATACAAGGAGCAAAGTGGGGGAAAAGTAACATTATATATGATTTATTCGATTTTTGACAGAAACGACTGCATCAGTCTAAAGACTGGTTAGCATATTCAAAACGAATATTGCCAATACATACATAATAATATACAAAGATGACACAATACCGAGGAAAGCGAGCAAATGTCATTTTCTATATTGAAAAAGTGAACAGTGAATATTTAAGGAAAATAATTAATTTTTAGAGAAAAGCATGGGATAAATATTCGTAGCATTAGGTAAAAAAGACGGAAAAGCATATTAAATTATGTTAACAGAGAATTACGCATGTCACTAACCATACTTAAGAAAGTGGCTATATTTAGTTATAGCTTTTCATTATCAAACGACATCAAGCGGTTAAATTGGGTAATACTGGGCTATTGGATATAGTATCTGGGTAAGTCTTTAATACGTAATTTCCTAAACAAATAAATTGATACGAATCCGTGTATAGCACACTTATTCATCTGTATTCTGTAAACAGACATTTTGTCGGAAAAATACTATGGGCAATAAAGTTTTCTACGGTCCATATAGCATTAACATGAGTATTGTTCATGTTAAGCACGTTTTTATGTCATGGAGATAATTCCAACATATATCTACAATATTAAAATGTTTTAATTATGTCAAATACATGTTCCAAGGCACAAGGCAGTAACCCCAGTTTTATATATTCTATCTTTTGTGTTGCATTGTGCGTATCGTATTGTATTGTAAAGGCAATTGGTCAAATAAGGGACCTAATGATGTTAATAAGGGTGTCTCTCCTGCTTATGTTTCTTTGAGTATGTTTATCTCGTATTTTAAAATATCGAATTATCAGCTATTTTTGTTTGGGGTAAAGATCATGCGTACCGGGCAGCCAAACCTA
Source organism: Congeria kusceri (assembly GCA_027627225.1). NCBI lineage: Eukaryota > Metazoa > Mollusca > Bivalvia > Myida > Dreissenidae > Congeria > Congeria kusceri. Next base: position 92,847,694 of record CM051025.1, read on the forward strand.
ATTCATCGCCAATGTCGCCAAATGCGACAAAATCGCAAAAGTGGCGACAAATTTTCAAGTTTGGCGATTTTTCTGGCGACAGCGTTCTTTGTCCGAATTATATACTATTGAAATGATGTTAGCGCCATTTTAGCCTAAGCGGTCTTTCTGACTCGGTTAACCTCGACAGCCATCGTGCATGTATTGATTTTTAGTGTTGCAAGCGGTCCGAATGAATTAAGTGAAGCGTGAATGCATATCGATAAGGTGATAACATGCGACTGATTATATGGCCCAAGGCAGTTAGATTGGCATTTTAATTGCTTTTTGTTTAATCGTCGATACCGGCAATTAATAAAATAGTGCAAAGTTTGTAATAGATGAAGGACGAAATTAAATGATAATTAGAAATCAAAACATGCAAGTATGCAGTGTTTTCAACACGTTGACGTTTATGACTAAAACAAATAGATCCCTGGATTAAATAAGCAGAAGTCCATAAATAAACAGTTTGTTACGACAATTGGTATGAAATGTTGAATTTGTAAATGAAAATTCGTTTGTCAAAATGGCCAATTCAGACGTAAATACTCCTTGTAAAAAACGTTTGCTAGATTCTCATGACGTCTAATCTCCATCTAACATGCTCAAACTCAAAAAATTCTCGAGTGAACAGAACATTTAAAGACTGCTGGAAGTTGGAATTCATTTAGTCTATGATCATAATATATCTAGAATTGCTGATTCTAATTTTTGCCATTGTATGTATATGTCTATATTTATGTATTAATATGTATCCTATTTATAAGTAAAATAGTAACATTTATGCCTTGTTAAATGTCTACTTTAAAAACAAATATTGATGATGTTAATGCATATATTAATAGTGTATTGCTAAAATATTTCTTGTTGCAACCATTATGCTCCATGGCCATATTTTACTCCATTTGCATATGAAATATGCTGTTGTGTTACATATTAAATTGATTAAAGAGATATATGGTGTTTTGTTTATTTATTGTATTCTTCATCAGGAATAATTATTAATGCATTACAGTTAGAGTGAAAATATAAGTTATATATAGTATAGTTATATATAGTATGCCACCCGAACGTCTCTGACTAAAAAAAAATTGTGCGACCCTTAATTGGCTCCAAGTTTTCAAATCTGGCAAAAATAGTGGCGACAACTTTTCAAAAGCCAGAGCGAACCCTGAATTGCTGTATTTAAGTGTTTCTATCCCCGATAGATTGACCGATTTTCACCGTATAACAGTATGCAATTCGCTTTAGTGCAATAACTCTCTCACAATTATGTCATATTTAACATAATGATAACTGCCACCAACTTACTGATCAATCTTTGTTTAACGAAATAAAACAGAAACAAACTACATACATTTTATATAACAGACACTAGTAACGGTTCAATAACACAATTTATTTATTGAACATGAAACACAGGAACTATTTTTTTTATGTCACAATCACCAGTCAATTTAACATGTAAAACATGTGTAAGTAAATAATAAGCAATGCAATGTTGGCGCTACAAAATTAAAACAGAAATAATGAAACATTAGTTAAGTATACGCACACTTAGGTTTATTTAAATTAGCACCCAAGAATAATCAACACATAGAAATAATGGCATCACAGGAAAACAAATCCCATATAGTTTTTAAATGTCAACGTCACAAGTACTTAAGTGGCTAAACTAATAATTAAGAAATGAGCATCCATCCACGTTCAGAATCGAGTTAAAGTATGTTTGCCTTTCTTAATAACGTTACAATCAAATAATTGCATTACTAAATGTCTTGCGCATGTCAGGATGCTTGAAGCTCTTTAATGATTTATTGATTTTATGATTGTTTATTGTATTTTGCATTCAACAGTAGCTACGAATGTGTTTATCGCAAGGCGTATTAAAATGTACACTGTCGCATGCAGCAATCAAAACTAAACAAAAAGTGAAACAGGACAGCATTTGTGTTCATACGTTGTTTTCTTTAATAATATATAAGTATTACTTAGTTTTAAACTAATATGTTCGATTATCCCCTTAAATTAAAGTGTTTTATAAACACCATACTTACACGCCATTGGTTGAATCAGATGTACGTCAGTGAAAAGCTTTTCAAATAATCTTCTGCAAACGTGTATGTAGACCTATCTAAAGACAGAACACATATAACACATGCCTTTTCTCAAAATTTGCTTGCACATTTTTGTAAATCTAAATATATATTCTTGCATGTTTCATACAGTTATTGACGGCCTGCATGACCAAACGTGTTAATTCCATCTTGTAAACCATTATTAAAATGAATGCCATATGAACAGCCATATTTAACGCATACATGATATTTACGTGCAAAATACCACATTGTATTGATACGTCATCATCAATTAAAATGCAAATCGGATGTTTATAACCATTTACATTGCGACGAAAATATTTGACTAAAACGTTCCAGATGTCAATCATATTCAAAGTAATCTGCAAAATTATCCAATCATCGCACTTGGAAATCACGTGTTTAGCGGTTAAACTATTTTATAAAAAAATAACATGAGCATTATGTTTTTGATATTCAAATTAGCACGAGGTCATGTTTGTGATTTTTGATGAATGGAAATTAATCTTGTAACAATAGCTGGGGAGGAGTTTAAACTATTCATGGCAAAATCCGGATCGGTCTATTGATACGCAGGCTTACAAAGCACGGGCTTGTGGAATATGTAAAAATATAACATAGAGCCACCAATTATTTGCATTTCTTCTTAAAACGGTACGAATGTTCATAGAGTCAGCATCGTTTTGCACTGAGCCAGCGATGTTGTTCTATTTTGGTCTTGTGAAATGTAATGTGACCGGAATGCACGAGGCACAACGTCCGATATTCATCAGATACATTCTAATTTGATTTCTCAAGCAATTTGCATGGACAAATAAATACTTTCTGATGCATGTACGGACAATAATTCATTATTTCTAGCAAACTATGGGCTGATTTAATTAATCTCCGCGATTCTTTGTACATGTGATACCGCTGATTTCTCATCAAAACATTCAAACGTCCATCTTTAATTTGCTAGACATTTTGACGAATTCGGGGGAAGCATTCTGTTATATAAACATAACGTTTCCATACACATAGCTGAATATGATGAGAGAGAGCTTTAACATAATGACGTGTTTATTTCTGTTCCAATAACCTGTTTTGCCTCTAAGCTGACGAACTGCTTGTAACACGTTTTGTAAAATCTTATTTCTCACAGGTATATATTAAAACTATATGCTGAGAATAATACATGTATACTTGATAATACTGAAAAAAAGGTATTTAAGTAAAAATTGTTCTGTATTGACCCAAACCAAAATAACTATAAATATCGAAGGACAGCACTGTATCTTTGAGTACATATTTTTTTATTGTAGCAAACTTTGTTTCTTTTCCCAATCGATCTCCCCCGTTTAACTGATGCCAGTAGGTTCACATCGTCGACTGGAATCAATAACGAAAAGATGAAATGTCACATTAATAATCAGATTAGAAATTCATTCTTGGTTCACAGAACACTCGTATATGACCTTTCTTTGCATGTGTGTCACGAAACAATAATAACAACAGATACGTCTTTCGGCTCATGAACGCAGATAAATCGTTTTATTACTAAAGTAATTTAAATATTCAGTTATCCTGTGCCTTATATCTCCACAATACAAATATTGCACGTACAAGTCGTACAATAACAAAACGCACTAAAAGCCAGACAAACAACAACAACAACAAAACACACACACACACAATAAATAATAAAAAACAACAAAAACAACAAAACAATAAAAAGCAATATGCACAAAATAGGCAAACCAAAAAAAAAAAAAACCAAACACACAATCTTTAAAGTTCATACAAGATAACTCCGGGTAAGGGTCAATCAGCGTAAAAATGTACTTTCTTATTGAAATCGAATAACTTTGCATAAAATTTTTAAAATAGTTTAGTCAATGGTACGTATACACTGGAGATCGTATATGTATCTAATACGCATACTGGTAGCATACTGACCAATGTATTCTACGAAAAACGTTGGGCATAGGACTAGATGATCTGCTTTAACCATTATACTTGAAATACAAAGGAGGCGTGACACTTTCAGCCTAAAGTGGTTTTTATGTTTAGAAGAGACTTGAAACAGAAAATACCATTAAAGAGGAAAGTGTCGCCCCGGATTAGCCTGTGCGGACTTCACAGTGTTATTCGGGTGGGATACGTTGCGCACATGCATTAAGCCCGGTTTTCCCACAACACGCCTCAAATGGTGTAATAAAACAGTATATGTATATTTTCCAAATTTTTCGTCGTGTTGTGCAAGTAATATTTGGCAACGACCATACCACAGTTAGCTCTGCCCGAATGTCATTTCCATTAGGAATGGCAAAACAATACTCGTTTGACGTTTCGTTTAAAAACATGAACAATATGGTTTTTTGTGTTGAACTCATTGTAAATATTTCATTGCAATGACATGTTGCGCCGATCTGAATCCTTTCTACTACACATTCTTAACTGTGTAACGACGTCGGTGGTAACGCAAAAACGTAGTCTTCTGTTTAACGACGTCGATGGTAACGAAAAACGTAGTCTTCATACATTCTTTAAAACGTTACCAGAGGTTATAATATTTATTTGTTTTAGGGGTGGTGTTAAGGTGGTTAGGTAAGTGTATTCTAATCATATCACGACATGAGGTCACAAATACAAATCGTAATATACGAAGATGAAATGTATTTTAATGAGGTTCATTACAAAATAACATAGTAACGATATTATGAACGCAATGTATAAACATGTTTTTTTCAGAACGCACAACAAACATTGCGCCATGGAAGTTGGGTATTAAAGCAATGACCTTTATCAAATAGATTACGTATGGCTATATAATAATTAATGTTCCGTATCACTTGGTAGCTTGATCTTAAGTTCAGACCGGTGACTTATTCTCTGGTAAACTTCTTTGTGTGGTAAACATTTGAAAGTTGTTATTTTATGTTTTATGTGGATGTTGCAAAATTTTCACTTGAAGGACACGAAATACGTTAAATCAAATATGTAATCTGAAAAGAAACGCATGTTGTTTTAACTTGTAGAAGGAAGCACGTTCTTCTTGGACGGACCGACGGACGAACGAAGGAACGAACTTAATATAGGAAAATCAGGGCTAAAACAGCATGCTTCCTTGATTAGAAGTAAGTTTGCATAACAGCATTCTGTAAATGCTTTTAGTTATGGTAATTCAATAAAATGCATTCATAGAAATACATTTGAAAAGCGGTAACATTCTCACAACACTATAAAAATTCACCTTTTTAAGTTAGAATGTGTGGACAATTTCGTTTTTCAGAAACAAGAAACGGGAAACTGTATGTCGATATCATGTTGGTGTAACATTTTATATGTGTCTTGTGAGAGATATAAAAATTGTCGTAAAATCGCAACGCGTTTGTTTCACTTATGAGAAATAAACCGAAAGTCTGGCTCGACTATTTAATGTCGCTGCACGAGTAAGCAAACTGCGTATTGCGAGAGTGGTACACGCGCAAAAATAAGCCGTGTAATACCGAAATAGCTCTTCCATTACGCGTGATGCACAGACGTTTAGCATTTTCACATAGAAAGCCGTCGAAGAGCGCAGACCTCCGCCAAGACAAGTGGCTACTTATCAATTAAGTTTGCAAGTGATATGTCTCCTAAATTGCCCTATCTCCCAATAATGAAAGTCGTATAAAACAAACAATTGACGAAATAGTCGAATGCATTGTTTAACTTAAATTAAAATTTACCGGGTATGTTGGGTCTCGTGGCACATTTATGCTCTTTAACATTTTGTATCACTTAGTCATAACATATACTTAGCAATAGTGTACATAAAAATACTACTACACTTATTAGTTACAACTACTTTGTCACAGTTTTCGTTTCAAAAGCACATAAAGCACCTACGATATTGGTGAAAATTCCACTCAACATTCACTAGCGGATCATTAACCCCCCAAGTTTCCGAGTAAAACATCTGTGGGCATATATAAAACGATCAACGATCGACTAATATGCTTTTTTCGCTCGCTTGTTTTTATACGATATACAAATTTTGTTCAGTAAAAATATCGGTCTTAGACACCCCCCTTACCAATACTTCACTAAAAATCAAATGTACACTGTAGTACCGAAGCCAATGTCCAGCGAAAGCGATAAAATACAGACAGTGGGAATATATGTCTGTATTTGTGGATTATATATACAACATAAAGAGGTTATAACTGCACTTGAAATAATCCCAATTTTACACCCCTCTTCGCCAGAAATCTTTGAGCCGACCCTGAAGTTAATTACTGAAGTGGTCTAACTAGTTGTATTAACCCATTCAAGGAAATAAGTCGGTTACGGTATATATTAGCTTTATGTGCTGTTAAGTGATAAAGTGGTTAAGTGATTGATCAAATATTGCCCATATAAAACGAGACATAATAATTATTAGTATTTGATATAAAATCAATATAGGCTTTTAATTATAATAAAAAAATAAATAAATATCAACGACCGAACTGATTTTTGATTTTCATGTTCATAAATACATTTATGTTTACATGAGATTAATGCTACATTTGGAACAATATAAAACAGTTCTACATTACCGTAGCGGACACAACCGCACTACTAAATAACAATTTATGGACAAATGAAAGAATCAGTTACTCCCCTTAGTTGTAATATCGACATTGTTATTTACATTTTGGGGCGAACAGGTTTGTACTTTTTCTTTAATATTTGAAGCTAGTACGTAGTTATTTGATGCAGTAAACAGTTGTTGTCAAACTAAAACTGTTGATATTCTATTCGGTTATATTTAATTGCGTTTTTATTTTCTGTATTTATATTTTATTGCAGGTGACAATGTCGATGTTAAAAAGACTGTGGTCGAGTTCAGACAAACAGGAGAAACGAAGTGTATGCATATTATGCACCAATCAATATTGTCCCCCAGGGGGAGAGCGGCGGGCTGACCTAGGGGAATTAGACAAATGCTATTTTGTGTGTCGTATTCCCTACCCTAGAGTCAAGCATAGTTGTCTAAATCACCTCAGTGGTCAATGCTAAATGTCTATCGAATGGCCAGGGGCCGGTATCCTGGTGGAATTAATTTCGGACGATGTTAACAATCAAATGAAACATTTTCGTTCATTAAGCTCTAAAGGATGCAATGTTATGTCACATATAAAAACTGTTAACAGTTTTCTAACATATAATATAGCAAAATACAAGTTATTTTGTTTACAACTTGTCAAAATAACAACAAACATGGCGGTACCCATTTCTAACCTAAACGAGACTGACGTCATAAGTTTCGAATGATGTACAGGCTATGTTCAAAAGTTAGTCTATAGCAAGCTGATAACACATTTTTAAACTATAAAACTTTTTTTATTGTTGTTTTCTTTCATAAGTAAAAACCAACAATAAACCTTTTCAGAAAATTATATCTCAATTTGGTTTATCCTCCACACTGCAGTATAAGAACGCAAATGTGACGACTTATATTGGAATTAAATAAGAAAGGGCAAGTAGAGCTTATATTGGCGAACTGAACTTCAAGTCTTGTTAGATGAATATGAAACCTCTTAGCAACACATTCTACTGGTAGACTCTTTTTTTAACCAACGTGTAGAGATCTGTTATGTCTTGGGGAAATATGTCAACCTATGATGTTTTTTTTTTTTTATCAGGTTCATGATGCTATTATAAAATTAGTCTCGATCGTGAACGTAACAACAATTCATAACGAATATGTAGGTGATAAATAACCTTGTTACCGTATTTTGGAAACACCCTGTACCAAACGGGTTGTAAATTACGCCACATTGAAACATAAAAGACTGACATCAATTCGTGGAAATTGAGATTTTGTCCAAAAATAATAAAAAATATGGGAAAATATTGAGAAGCATAAAATGGACATAAGGAATGGTAATATTTTTCAACTACCTTCGAATTTTAATACATTTTTAACTTTCTGATCTCCATATATGTGAATAAAATGATACAGACCACGAGACTCCGCCCTGTTGACAAAGTGGGCAAAAATAATGCATCAAATTCCGTTTAACGAGAGGTTATTACGATGTCAACAAAAACTGTCTGAAACTCATGTACATGCGAAACTACCAGGATCTAAAATCCGACCAAAGTCTATTACCCCGGGAACCGGAATCACTTGGAATGTCAAATTACCGCCTGTCTGGAATTGTGTTAGTCTAAAGTATATGCCCCACGCTGCCCACCAGGGGGAAAACATTAAGGTGCATTATTTCATTGCTCGTCATATTTTGGGTATCGAGTAGATACAGTAGATATACTGTATAGACCTATTAATCTGGATCCACTTGCTCAAAACTTTAATGGACGGTTAAGCTAACGGCCTATTTTTTTTTGTCGATGTAAATGAAACTATTATTACAAGCAACTCGCGTAAAAAGCATTGACAATTATTTAAGCATATCAGTTTATTTAAAATAATGCAAATTTTAAAATGTTAACATTTACATTACATCAAAAGCTTCATCCAATGTTAACGGCTGTTAGCTTAAATGGCCGTTAAAGTTTTGAGCAACTGGGCCCAGGTCTTAAATGCAACTGTGGTTACACGATAAGCATCCACACATAGGTCAAAACATTAAATATACTAACTCTTGTTAGGAGATTTAAAGGTGTGGTCTTACTTGGAAGAAGTATTTATCAACAATTATATGGCATTGAAGACCAGTTTTGATATGAACATACAAATTTCTTGCAATTTAAAAAAGAGTGTTTATTTGTTGTTATTCTTTTGCAATATATTATACTGTCACCTTGTTCAATATGGATTTTGCTGTGCACCAAACCATGATATTGCACAGCTAAAAAGTCCATGCTTGTTTTATTATATGACTTATAAAATAAATGACAGCTGATGACATTTTAAGAAAAAAAAATAACCCTACACATATATTCATTTCAATCATAGTATCAAAATTAAAATATAAAATTCGGTTACTTCCCTTGTTTTAATTTAAAAGGGAGATCACTGTTTCGCTGCACGAGTATTACCAGCTAACCCTTCTGGACTAACCTAACCCTTTGGGACAATAAGTAATTGAACGAAACGTGCCTCGGCAAAATTTGCACTTTGGTTGGGATTTCAAATAAACAAATTTTTATTTACTGTTCAATACCATCTGTTGTATGCATGGGTGAGGTAAAAACTGTGCAACATCACGTATGATTTTGTTTTAAAGGTGTGTCACTGAGCCAATCAGATGACGTTTTTTTATAAGTCATTTTATAAATGTCATTATTTTTTATCCAGAAGGAGGATCATGTAGAAGAGATAAAGGAATTGCAGCCATACAATCCATTCACAGAACTGCTATTCCTGGAGCACCACAAAGATAAAGTGAATCTGTTGATAAGGATTGACTCAAAAAGGTCCATTTTTCATGAGCTGTTGATAAGAATATATGGGAATTGTAAATTTAGTATTTATACAGTTACATGGATATAAAAAGTTGTTGGATTTATTAATCTAGGATAAAAAAGCAATTGTTTAAAAACAAACATTGTTTTATATGAGTACCAATAGCCGATGATTAAAACATTTGTGGCTGTTTGTGTAAACCTACATCTAATTGAAAGGCAGAATATGTGTTGAAAATTTTAATTTACAATGTATTATTATTACATTCTTTCTTGTACAGTTGAGATAATGATATTGTTAAGACCCTTTTAATTGGGATTTTAGTTTTTTTTTCTAGGTGTGTCACAGCAGCAGATGACTGCCTCGCAATTGTGTGGGACATACAATTTGGTTACAGACTGGTGACCCTGTGTGGTCACTCTCGACCCATAACACACATGGTGCAGCTTCCATGCAATACACAGACATATAGACTGGTCACTAGCTCATCCGATAAACAAATTAGGGTAATGAGAGTTACTTATTCGATAAACAGAAGGTAAACAAAGTGGTCAACTTTCAACTTAAAATAACATTTAAATTTTTTGTATTATTAAAAAATTTCTTAACTGCAAAAACAAAAACATCTGGCCTAACAAACCCTCATAGAGGAATCGCATACAAAAGAAAAAAAGCAGCGCCTCCATTGGGCTCAAACTTACAACCTCAGACAGGATTAAAAAAATAAAGTCTTACAAACACTTCAAATTTGAGTTTATGTTTATTCATAAACATCTACATTTTTCCAAAATATATTCTGTGTCAGAAGTGTTACTTGGCCTCTTTATGCATATTGCACTTTTCTGTTTGTAATCTGTGACAAAAATCTGGACATTGTCACATTGCCAATCTGTGAATATGTTCTTTTTATCATTTTAATTAAGGGAACCCTTTTTACTTTTTTTAAGAAACATTCATTATTATTACAACATAATTTAGAAATATGTGCAATTTATTTGTTGATTAATCCTTTATTCTTGACCCTGGCCAGTAATTCATGTTGATACAATGCGCGCAATGTTTTGGAGAAGAAATAGTTTTGCAGCATGTAGGTACAAGTTGTAACAACAAACAGATGCGTTATTTGTATTCAGTAATATAGTTAAAAATGTTTGTTCCAGAAACAGGCCATAAACTGTTGCTCTGATTAATAACCTTTTTGTAGCCATTATGTTAAATCTTAAGACTATTTGTATCAATACAGATATTTTTGAATGTTGAAGTTATTTCTTTACAAATTGGACTGTGCATGTATATATGCATTTATAACTACAGATCATTTATTCTAAACACACATATTTATATATTTTTAGTTATATATTTAAAAAAAGAAAAACCTTTTAAAAATGCCCTGACATTCCTTTGTATGAATGATAAACACTAACAATTGATCCTTCATTGAAAATTCTCTAGAACACAATTCATATTGTCAACCAAAAGAAGCATTTCTTTTATGTATTGCCTTTAAAATGCATCCATTCACAGATCTGTCCCTGACATTATACATGTAGATGCAGAACAACTTGTGAAAGCATAAACAGTTTCATTTTTTTGTAATAAATGTATTAGAACAAACCCTGATCAATGCATTGATGTATATCATTGGTATTAAATTGTCAATGGTATATTATTGTTTAATATATTATTTTATTAAGTTTAGTATTCTTAGTTCATTTCGTTTATTTGGAACGGTGTATTTGTTATAACAGTATCAAGCCTTTCTTTCACATATATATATACAAAGTAACGAATGTATTTTTTGAACGAATATTGAATGTACTATTTTTAACATACTAATTGATTTTTTAATGTATTACAGATATGGGACATGGACACAGGTGACTGTTCGCATGTCTTAGCAGAGCATCAGACATCTGTTCGGGTAAATGTTTACCTTTCTGGGCATAAGAGATAGGGTAAATGTTTACCTTCCTGGGCATAAGAGATAGGGTAAATGTTTACCTTTCTGGGCATAAGAGAAAGGGTAAATGCTTACCTTTCTGGGCATAAGAGATAGGGTAAATTCTTACCATTCTGGGCATATGAGATAGGGTAAATGCTTACCTTTCTGGGCATAAGAGATAGGGTAAATGTTTACCTTTCTGGGCATAAGAGATAGGGTAAATGTTTGCCTTTCTGGGCATAATTTATCTCTTATTTTCAATGTCTATTTTTCAAACAACCTGTACAGGAAAATGCTATATAGATGTATAAACATTCAACTGTATAGGGTGAATGCAAGAAAACTCTTTATAATCCTATTATGGCAATACCATATTTTTGCAGAATTGAATAAACAAAGGGCTTTAAATTTATCAGTTTATTAGTGTGTCATTATATCCGGTATGTCCTTAATATTTAAGCCTGTCACAGAGCTTTGCCAATATATCATTAAGATAGACAGGAAAGTTTTTTTATATGGATTAATATGAAACCTACAATGAATAAACTGTAGCATTTCTTTCAGTGCCTGTTGTTGCTGGAGAGTAAGAAAGGCTTCTGTTCAGGTGGAGAGAACCTGTGTCTGTGGTCGAACAAAGGGAAGTTATTAAGGACTTGGACCGGGCAAGAAGAGGAAGAAAGTATGATATTCTCCACACATAACATTTTGTGTTCATATAAAGTAGAATAATTAGTATTAGGAAACTAATCAGAGCAAAATAGCAGTGGGGCACCCCTGCTCCTTTTTTTATCAGGCTCTACGTTGCCCCTCTGACCTGGTCAACACATAAATATCAATTTTCAAAGTGAAATATTTTTGCAGGTATTCAAATACAAATGAATTTCATTTTGCCAACACCTTATTGTGAAGCCTATTGAGGATAATCTACATATTAACCAGTGATTAAAAACTTTTAATTTTGGGAAGCACCCTGTACATTTTCTAATCTTTACATTGAGTATCCTATTGAAGTTGTAGTTCTTTATTGAGTATATATTTTTAGCTAACCTGAGCACAACGTGCTCATGGTGAGCTTTTAGGATCGCCTTTTGTCCGTCGTGCGTCGTACGTCGTGCGTCGTGTGTTAACCAACATTTTCATTCAAAGAACATCTCCTCCTAAACCACTGGACAGATATTCACCAAACTTCACAGGAATGGTCCTTGGGTACCCTCTTTCAAAATTGATCCAATCGTTCCGGTCTGCTGCACATGTAGGTCACAACAGCTAAAAATAGATTAAAAAACGGAACACTTTAAAAATCTTCTTCTCTGAAACCACAAGGCTTGGAGCTTTCATATTTGATATCTGACATCCTCTAGTGGTCCTCTACAAAGACTGTTAAAACATTGCCCCTGGGGTCAAAACTGGCCACGACCTGGGGGTCACATGGTTTATATAGACTTGTATAGCAAAATGACTTTAACAATCTTCTTCTCTGAAACCGCATGGCCAAGGGGTTTCATATTTGGTATGTAACATTGTAAAGTGGTCCTCTACAAAGATTGTTCAAATGATGCCCCTGGGGTCAAAACTAGCCACACCCTGGGGGTCACATGGTTTATATACACTTGAATAGCAAAATGACTTTAAAAGTCTTCTCCTCTGAAACCGCAAGGCCCAGACATTTCATATTTGGTATGTAACATTGTATAGTGGTCCTCTACAAAGATTGTTCAAATGATGCCCCTGTGGTCAAAACTGGCCACACCCCGTGGCTCACATGGTTTATATAGACTTAAATAGCAAAATGACTTTAAACATCTGTTTTTTTGAAACTGCAAGGCCTAGAGGTTTCATATTTGGAATATAACATTGTATTGTGGTCCTCTACAAATATTGTTCAAATGATGCCCCTGGGGTTAAAACTGGCCACACCGCGGGGGTCACATGGTTTATAAAGACTTAAATAGCACAATGACTTTTAAAATCTTCTCCTCTGAAACTGCAAGGCCCAGAGGTTTCATATTTGGTATGTAACGTTGTATAGTGGTCCTCTACAAAGATTGTTCAAATAATGCCACTGGGGCCACACCCCGGGGGTCACATGGTTGATATAGACTTGAATAGCAAAATGACTTTTAAAATCTTCTCCTTTGAAACCGCAAGGCCCAGAGGTTTCATATTTGGTATGTAACATTGTATAGAGGTCCTCTACATAGATTGGTCAAGTGATGCCCCTGGGGTCAAAACTGGCCACACCCTGGGGGTCATATGGTTTATATAGATTTAAATAGCAAAATAACTTTAAAAATTGTCTCCTCTGAAAGTTCATGGCCTAGAGGTTTTATATTTGGTATGGAACATTGTGTAGTGGTCCTGTATAAAGATTGTTCAAATGATGCCCCTGGGGTCAAAGCTGGGCACACCCCGGGGCTCACATGGTTTGTATAGACGTAAATGGAAAAATGATTAAAAAATTCTTCTCTGAAACCACAAGGCCCAGAGGTTTCATGTTTGGTTAAAACATTATGTCGAGACCTCGATTGGGATTGCATATGGGATGGGTGGGTCAAGATCAAGGTCAAGGTAACTATTACTAAAAATAGAAAAACGGTTTCCGCTTAATAACTTCGGAACGCATATAGATATTTTAATGAAACTTAATACATAGATACCTTATATTGACACCTCGCACGGGATTGCATATGGGATGGGAGGGGTCAAGGTCAAGGTCACTGTTACTAAAAATAGAAAAACGATTTCCGCTTAATATCTTGAGAACGCAATGAGATATTTTGATGAAACTTCATACGTAGATACCGTATATCGATACCTTGCTTTACGTATGTGGTGGGTGGGGTCAAGGTCAAGTTTACTGTTGTTAAAAATAGAAAAACAGTTTTCGCTCAATAACTTAAAACCTATTGAGATATTTTAATGAAACTTCATACATAGATATCAGATGAGCGACCTAGGGCCATAGTAGGCTCTCTTTTTTTTTACATCGCAATAATGGAAATATGTTTCAGTACACTTCGTTATTTTTTTTTTCTAAATTGCAACCATTATGACTAAGTCCGTTTGTTGCTGCAAATTGAAATTGATGCTGTGTTGATAGCTCGGTGCAAACATACTGTATCTCGTATATAACGTCTATTACCATGTAAGGGTATTTAGCATAGTTTTGTACTCTTCAAGTGCCAGTGTTATATTCATTGTTTGTAATATAAACTATTTATTTATCTGCAGAAAACATTAGTTTCATGATGAATATTAAGAATGACAGATTGATAACCGCCAGTGAAAAAAACTTAGGTATGTGCTCTATGTCTATATGGATGCTCTCGTATGTAGATACATAAGAATGTCATGATGGTCACAAACAAATTGAAACAATAATGCAATAAGTAATTGTATAATATCAAATTTTCTCGGTTTAGTGTCTACAATGCTCTAGTTGCAAGTTTTGATGGTACATAAAAAACAAACCTAGATATATTTAGACTATTGAGTCAACTATGTTCTCATTATCAATTTATAGTGTCAATTTAAGGCAGTCACATTTCTGTGTTGTAGCTGTGTTTGTTTTTGGCCCAAGTGGTGAGATCAGTCTAATAAAACAACTGCAACCTCACAGAGAACCTGTAAAAAGTCTCATTAACATCAAAGGTTAGTAGTAGCTACAACATCCAGGAGACGACATTATTCCATTTTTAGCTCGACCTTTCGAAGAAAAAAAGTCCAGCTGTTATCGTTGCTCTGTCGTCTGCGTCTGCGCCAGGTCTGTTAACTTATTTAAGTTTTTTGGTTAAGTTTTTGGGTTAAGTTTTTTGTCAGAGTCTATTTCTCAGAAGCTATCAAAGGTATCCATTTGAAACTTTCAATACTTGTTCACTATCAAAAGGGTAATTCATAACAACAAGGCAGGTAACCCTGTGATTTGTATTTCCAGAGTTATTTGCCCTTGTTTGGATTTACAACTTATTTTGACATTTTTTTGTTAAATATAACATTTCTCAATAGCAATCAAAGACATTAAATTGAAACTCAAGATACTTTTTTGTGGTGCTGACCGAATTCTGACGACATGCGGAGGTAACTCTTTCAAGGATTTTGTTGAAGTTAGTACCCTTTTTTCGTTTTAGGTCGAATTTCTCAATACCTGTATGAGGTCTTGACTTAAAATTAAAAGTACTTGATCACATTGATGAATGTATTCTGTAGACAAGAGAAGGTTACTCTGTCAATGATTTTGTTTGAGCAATTGCCTTTTTGAACTTAGAAATTTCGCTTTAGGTCATATTTCACAATAACTATAAGAGGTATTGACTTGAAACTCAAAATACTTGACCACAGTTATAATCCCATTCTGTAGACAAGATGAAGTAACTATATCAAGGACTTTGGTGCAGTTGTTGCTCTTTTTTGATCTTAGAATTTTATCTTTTGGTCCAATTCCTCAATATCTATGAGAGGTTATTACTTGCAATTTTAGACTCGTCATCACAGCGATGAACACAAATTATTAGCAAAATGCCAGACTACTATCAAATACGAGAAAGTCGAGCGTCCAGCACCCGTAGGCGGTGCTCTTGTTTTTCGATATGTTGAAAAATAGTATACATTTTTATTAAAGTAAATTCTAAATTACCGATGGAATTGCCTGGAATTATTATAGGTGCGAAGAACATGTCACATACAACAACAACATGTAACATCGTATTTAAGCTTGTGTTATGTTATTTAAAGTTACTGTATTTTTAAAGTGTAATATTTGTAGTCGTATTAAATTTTAACATTTTAATAATTTATACATTGTTGTTTAACTAACCATTGCTTGTTTAATTCTATTTTAGCTGATTTTATCATTCTGGAATGCAGCTTACATTTTATTTACTTACATAGTAGTTTGTAGAACAATAATTCATGAATAATTTATGCTGTGTAGTACAAATTGTATTGCGTTCGCACAGATGATGTGTTTGCCAGTGCATCGCTGGATGGCACCATCAAACTTTGGCGTACGGACAGTCTCCAGTCGCATATGTTTTTCAACGTAATGACTGAGCCAGAGGGACCTAGTAAAGCATTCCCATACAGTGTTCAGTCTATGATATGTTTGTATGAGGTAAGGCTTCATGTACGACTGCACAACGATTATTTGGGATTTAATCCGTACGACAATGTTGCGCACAATTTCTCATGACATCTTACACTTGGCCCAGTGCGGTTCCATAGCAATGTCTTATTTGGTCACTTGCCCAAAACACAGTAATAATCATGAATAAATTATTACTATTGTCTGTACAGCTTCTTGTAATAGGCAGAGTTTCATAGTCTATAAGTTAAGGTTTGAATACATAATGTAATTGATTTGAATCGTATTTGTCACTACACGAAATATGTTATTAGTAACTCTACAATGAAAAGTATATTAATTAAACTTGTTTAACACTGTTCTTTACAAAGTGAAATGAAACGAAGTGTATGAAAACAAAATACATCTCAGTGCTTCTTGTGTTCCTGTATGGTTTCCGCCCGTTCTAAACGCCCCGCTGTTCATTAGTATGCGTCTGTTGTGTATCAACCAACAGCCTGGTACTTGTCAGGTGTCTTGAGATATGTCAAAAGAAGTCTCACGATAATTCACTAACATATTTAAGATATGTCTTCTTCTTGTATTGAGATCCGATCATAAATAACACTCGGGGCTTTTAAAACATGTGGTCTGTTTATTTTAGTTTTGTTTCGTTTGTTGTTGTTTTTTTTGCGAATTTTGTGGACTCAGCGATTAACCGTAAAAAACGTCATTTATTAAGTTGCTCTACACTTTTCCGTTTCTGGTCAGTATACACTCAACAAAAGTTAAAACGTACCAAATGGAAATTGTTTTTTTACCAATATTTTGTTATAAACACATGCACGTTTAACTTAAATAATCATGCCTAACATTTCAAGCTGAAATTCTTGTAGATAAAGAAAATACAACAGTTTCCTTTTATTGCTATTTGGTGCGTTATAACTTTTGTTGAGTATTGTTTAAACATAATGCTTTTATGTTTGAATACCTTTGTCCAATTGGTTGTTGGTTATATTTGGCGTTAAAATAATAGCTAAGACTTGCGAAAGAATAGTACTTTTACACATTTAACGAATAACGTTATTGATACTCTTGATAATTGATAGGTACATTACTGTCCGCTTTCTTTCCACTAATATAATTTGGGATTTCTGATAATGAGGTACATTACTGTCCGCTTCCTTTCCACTAATATAATTTGGGATTTTTGATAATGCATAATTTAGTGGGACATCGTACGTTTTGACATGTAATTATGAAATTATCATGTTAACAAGGTTAAGATGTTTCGTTGTAAATTAGTTGGTAAGTTCTATTTTCTATTTTGCAAATACTAATCAAACAAATAGTATGCGAAAATATGTGAAGAACGCCCGACTCCATTATTACTTTAGTCTCAACCTAAGTTTCCGCCAAAAATCTTAATAAAATGCTAATTACTTTTGATCTTTGATTTCCATTGGTTAAATGTTTAAGATTAAGACTAAAGTTAAGCATAAGAATGTTCGTTTCATGGAACTTAATCGATATCTTAACGCTGTTCGTTTGCGGTTCCAGCGGTACTTGTGTGCGGCCATTGGGACAGGATTCGCCATTTATGATACTGACATAGGCGAGGCTATTTTACATAAGACAAACGCTCACCATTCCAAGATCAACCATCTTACGTTTGCGTGCGACGGGTGTGTACACTTTTTGTAAGATTTCATAGCTTTTAACTTAACGTCTACTTTAATTGTTATGCCCCCGACGTCTTGATGCCGGAGGCTTATATTGATTGTCCTCTCCGCCCTGTCCAACAGTTGTTGCTTTTGACCACTCTTAATCCACCCATATCACCCAACCTCACTTTGACCTTGATCTTGACCTAATTTGGAATTATATTAATTCACATGGACTATTTCTTGGTTAACTAGATTCTACCGTTTCGTCTAACACCAACACGGCTCACTACAACATTTGGATACTTACATAGTTGTTGCTTCTGACCTTGACCTTGACCTAATTTGGACTTATAATTATTTAAATTGGCTGTCCAGCAACTTTCGGGGGGCATGTGTGTTTAATCAAACAAAACGTCTTGTTAATTTTACGGTTTTGGTGATAGATTGTCCTTAACTTGCAACGCTAGATTAGTGTTTTATAACTAACAAATTACCTCTATGAATATATGTCACTGTTGTTTTAGAACATTATTCGTCACCTTAGTATCACAAGGGCCACTCTGCTTCTTTATCACATGTTAGATAGGCCATTAAATGACTAAGCTGGCGATATTATGTTCTGTATTCCATGTTAAACGGAGTTTTATCATGGGAATGCACTTGCTTGAGAAATAACGCTGAAGTAAGTGAGTATTACCCCTTGCAACAGCTATGATTTAATTTGCGGAATATGCTTTGAAAGATATTTCATTTCAGACATAACCTTCACTGGATATACATGTAACTTAAGGTATTGTTCTATTCTGATATGGATCTCTTATCTGTTTACGTAGCCTATTCCTGTGTACTGGGGCCGTGGACGGTTCTATCCGACTCTGGAGCTGCGAGGACGTCATTCGCGACAGCTTGCTGGGCAGTCGCGGGGAAGCGGCCAAGATCCTTCATCACAACAGCTCAAATACTACCAGGCAAGTGAAGTGTACCTTCGTTGTACAGTTTGCAATAAATTATGCCCCCCCCCCCCCCCTATCGAAGATGGCGGGGTATATTGGTTTGCTAATGTCGGTCTGTCGGTCGGTAGACCACTTTTGTTTCCGCTCTCGTCAACAGTTTTCATCGGATGTTTACCAAACGTCATGAATATGTTTGTGGGCATAATATCTACGTCATATTTGATAATCATCCAAATCGCCCTGGGAATCGTGGAGCTATGGAACTTGAATTATCTAAAATTGCCTTTCTAGCCGTTTCCGCTCTCTTAATCCAACAGTTCTCATCTAATCTTCACCAAACTTCATAAACATGTTTTGAATGGTAATATATAGGTCACGTTCGATAATCAACCAAATCGCCGGAGGAATCATGGCGTTACGGCCCTTGAATGATCTAAAATTAGCCTTTTTTGTCGATTTTGCTCTCTAGGTCCAACAGTTTTCATCCAATCTTCACCAAACTTCATGAACCTGTTTTCAATGATAATATCTAGGTCAAGGTCGATAATAAACCAAATCGCCCCAGGAATTGTGGAACTTTTGCCCTTTAATTTTTTGAAATTGGCCTTTTTAGCGGTTTCCATCCGATCTTCACCAAACTTTACATATTTGTTTGTGCGCGTAATATATTGACAAAGTATAATAATCAGCAAAATAGCCCCAGGAATTGTGGAGTAAAGTATAATAATCAGCCAAATAGCCCCAGGAATTGTGGAGTTATGGCCCTTGAATTATCTAAAAAATTCATAGCCGATCTTCACCAAACTTGGTGAAAATCTTTGTGGGCGTATTTTCTCAGTTGAGTTTGATAATCAACCAAATCATCCTAGTAACTGTGGAGTTATGACCCTTGATTATTTAAAGTTATCTACTTTAACCTAGAGGGGGCATAACTGTTTTACAAAAAGCTCTTTTTATTCATAGGGTTTTACAATTTTGTTACGCATAAAATTCGTGCTGCTGACATTAAATTTTCAATTGTTATTCCAAATATGAAAGAATGTTTGTTGTATTTATTTTTTTTTCGGGGGGGGGTGGGGTGGGGGTGAGTGGGGGGGGATTCTTCAAATGGAAGCTCGCAAGTCTACAGATGATTACTGCTGTAAATCTTTTAAGTGTGTTGAGAACAGTATTTGGTTTTCTGTTGCAGATTTTATGACATTTGGCCCCATATGGATGAACTAAAGGTGTCATTGGTGGGCGAATGTCTGGCACATGATGGACCAGTACAGGTACATAATAGCCTTGATTTAGACATCTGCCAATTATGCACATACTTATTTATGAATTTGTTAAAGCACATTCACGTGCGATGGTCATGCTATTACTTTTCAAACTGCCGAAAATGGTTCTATCCATCAGTTTGTTTATAGACAATCACACATGTTGGTCATGACTCATGATAATATGTTTCACTTTTAAAGTGTGTATGTACGATCTTTCATTAAAACAAATTTCAAAATAAGGAGAAGAAAGTGAAAATAAAACTTGAAATTAAACTGAAAAAACACACCATAAAAATGACCAAGGAAGCACTTCAGTATGAAAGAAATCAATTTGTACTAGTGTCGACTTTTGCATAGTTTATAAAGTGTTGTGCAAACTAAACCAACTGTCAAGTCAACGTATATACATGTATTTGAGTTTCCGCTTGTACAGACGAAAACTATTTGGTGATTAAAAACTAGCTTCTTGTGCATTTAAAAGCAAAGTTTGTTCTTAATTGTATTCCATTTTAGATAGAAATATATGTTAATTAACTTTATTTTGTTCATTATATTTATGCTAATTTACATGTTTTAAGATCGTACATACACACTTTAAATGCTCTGCATGTAACCGTTTTCATCTATGGAAATGTTAAACAAGTTGCGAAATTAACTAAGTATATATTTTAACGCTAAAGAACTTCAGATTTTACGAACTTTTTATGAAGCCCCGTTTTGTAAACTTGTTTTACCACTGGTAAAGTGACTTCATATATCTGCAATTACCACATCAATGGAATTGTCTTATCGATATATCTGCAATTGCCACAGCAATGGAATGTTCTTATCCAAAATTTAATCAGTTAAGGATTAGATGGTAATATTATTCAGTTTTAAAATGTCAGTGAAATTGCAGTTTCAAATCCATCAGCCGACCTTTTTGACAGAGTAATGCATTTCGATTGCAGAAGTGATGCTCTTATGTTGGTGCAGCAAGCTAGGCCACTGAAAATTCTATTTCAGGCTTTATTGAACAGCGACGAGGAGAGTCTAGTATCATGTGGTGTCGACGGACTTGTAATTGTGTGGAAGGTATATATATTAATACAAGTATAATAAAAATATGATATTCACTATACGGCTTTTTAAAACTCCCTTTGTGTAATATATCAGTGAAATCTTGCATGCGGTGAAACGCTTGTACGTAGTCTAAAACATAATCCGTTTGAAACTCTTTGTATTTAGTTCCGTTATGTTTTGTCAGTTAATCAGACACCATACAATTGACATGCTTGGGAATCACTAAAACGTCTACGTGGATGAAATATATTACGATGTCTTCCCAATGTAGTAGTATATTGTCTCGTGTACTGCGTCATCGATAGCTAATTAAGACATATTAGTTTTAGCTCAACTGAGCACGAAGTGCTGGGTGAGCCATTGGTATACGGGAAATATCCTGCGTCTTCAGTTGTTTCGTTCTTGCGATAGAGACTCTGTATCCAATCTTGACCAAACTTGCAGAGTTTCTGTATGACCATAAATTAAATTTATTTTTCCAAAGTCCAAAACTGGCCTGTATGTAGGATAGAGACTTGAATTTTAGCTTGAATGTTGGAAGTATAACTGAGTTTTTCTACTCACCCCGGTGTTGGCGTCCGAACTTTGTTGACATTTATATTCAAAAGTCATGCGGCTTAAAAACTACACAAGTTATTAACTTGAAACTTGGAATATACCTTTGTCATTAACTCCAGGTGCATTATTTCCCTACACTCTGTTTTGTAATTTGACAGAGTTATGTTCCATTTGCACTTAGTTATTCTGGTTAAAGATTATAATTATTCAGAAGTCTTGTAACTTCAAAACTTGACAGGTCATTTATTTGAAACTTGGAATGTACCTTTGTCATCAACTACATCGTCAGGTGCTACAATCCACATAACCTTTTTTTTCATATTGATTTTCAGTGTAAAGTTTTTATTCAAAAGTCTTATAATTTCTTAACTATATAAGGCATTCATTTCAAACTTGGAATGCATCTTTGTACCATCTCCAGTATCAGGTGCAACAATTCCCATAACCCTGTTTTGTATTTTGACAGCGGTATGCCCAGTTTTCACATATAGTTTTTGGTTAAAGTTTTTAGTCCAAAATCTTATAATTACTTAACTACACAAGGTATATACCTGAAACTTGTAATACATTTATAAAATTGCCAAAACACAGCTTTGTATTTCAATACATGTATGCCCCTTCCACTTTCCAAAATACATACCCACTGGAATACTTCGAATAGTCGAGGGCGCTGTCTTCTGACAGCTCTTGCTCATCCAATCATAACTATGACGATCTGGTCTGAGAAGAGTTATTGCCCCATGTTTGTTCAAGAAAATGCAAAAATGGACTGTATGCAGGATAGAGATACAGTTTTCATCCAGTCTTGACAACCCGTTGGTGAATATACTGTGTACATGAACTGTTACCAATTTGTTCATGCACAATTGTTAGACGCTTATCACCGAGTTTTGCATCTCCATGTCAGAGACAATTTAAGACTTTCATTTGCTGATTTGGTGGAAAACTGATATTATGGGATTTCTTCCAATCATGCAACGTTGATGGCTTCATAGCCTGAATTAACATCGTTGATCATCATTGAACATAAACTCATTTTATATTGTTTGTGTATATTCCAATAATGTCAATGAACTACTGAAAAAAGGCCAGACAAGAATTTTGAGAAAAATGATCTGAGAACCATGAGCGAACACACTGCACCTTAACCACCGAACACGTATGGACTATTGTACTGCCCGATGCATGAAATCAAATCCAACCACCTTTGCGAATACATGTGTATTCTTCAGATACCTTATTTTTCAAACTTGGCACAAAAGTATGATGTTCATCCTTGCTAGTACTCAGGTGAACGCTTTAGGCCACCATGTTTCTATTTGGTTGGGTTATCGAAATTAGCAATGTTTAGGTTGATGACAAAGGCAATTCCGTAAAATTGAAACCGTTATTATATACAAATAAACACTTAAAAATAACACAAAGAGGCTTCAAGTATTACAAGTTGTTTTTTCGCTAATATCTCGTTCTCAGTAATATTACACCAAAATATGTTTGTTGAATTGTTAACATGTATTAATACTACAAATAGATCTTGAGGTATTTACTGTATGCTAAGATAGAATTTGGTGGCTTTAATATACTTAATATTATATTGTGTAATGAATTCTGAGTATGACGCTTTGTTCGGAACATGTGCCTATCAACTTGGTGAATTAAAGCATTTGCGTGTTTATCTAACTGTTCATGGTCGTGTTCATAGCATGACTAATTTGCGTCCAATACATGTTTGTTTTAATGTGTTCGTTTTAGAATGAGAATATTCAAATGATGAAGCGAAACCACGTTTTGCAGGCCATGTCTCCCTGCGACGGAATAGTCTGAGGGCGTTTGAATGTTAACTTCACTGATCTGTTTTCTCTTTTGTGCAATATACTATTTATAAGTATTCTGTTCAAATTAACTATGCACTGTAATGTCTTCGTGACCTTTGTACATTACTATTTCTACAAGAAAGTGCAATACATTTGGTTCATTAGACCAACCTTATATTGTTGTTTGATAAAACTTAAGTATTGAAATAATTATTGAACCATTAAAAACCTTGTCATATTGCAATTTGTTCTTTATGAAGGAACACAAACCTTAACCATATCAGTTGCAATATATTATTGCTAATATGAAAACAATGTTGTTTCTTTGATTGTGTATTGAAGCTAAGGTATATATATATGATATTAAAGGCTAACATTTTGTGTGACCTTTCGGTTACGTTCCAATTTATATTTCACTTTGCACGTTGTCACACGGACATTTGCATATTTGAGATTTGTTGCTTTCCCCTACAATATTTTGACCACTTTTCTCGCATTCAGTTTCATACTGTATTATTAGAACATTAGAAAGTTAAACACTAGAACATACATTTCTCAAAAAGTTAAACAAAATCAAATTCAAGATTTCATTTTGTTTCAAGTAGGCATAAAATCAATCCAGTTATCTGTTAGATATTAAAGATCTGTATTCATTTTGTCTTCTATGATGTTTGGTAAAATGTGGAAATCATGTCTATTATAAAATATCATATTGCTGAACGAGATCGTTATTCTACTGGATAACATCGCGAAAGCTTTAACTCCAAGCGGAAATTGCTCCTGCATGGGTGATTTCTGTGACAAACATGAAATCAGTTTCTACGGAAATTTCTTGTAGGTTCTTTAAAGATGATAACCCCATTCCTTATAAACGATAATTGGTTATTGACTCTGCATTGTGCAAAAAATGTCTTTTTATTGTCGATGTCTAATAATGGATTATGCGTTTTTTGCATGTCTTCTGCCATTATGATAAATTGTAACCCACGCTCCATTTTTTACTTTCTCTGCTATTTAGCCTTCTGTTTATCTATAATAAGTTAAATAGCGGTTTGATACGAACGGTAATAGTTTTATTTAAATGCGTATTTCCGAAATGCTGTTATGTTTGTTTTCTCTGGCCATTATTTGTGCATGCGCCATTCATTATTACACGCCTATAGACCACGATTTCGAACCATTACATATATGCCGTGTCACCCTAATTTCGTGGGTCTTATTTACGCTTGTGACGCATGCGTGTTAATACATTCTGTTATCTCACCACTGAGTTGGATAAAACACAATTTCAATGTCATCTTTGCAAACAAAGTGATTAAAAGACCGATTTATGTTGCTATTGCATGCATATATTAGGTTATTGTACCTGATCCTACTGATCTGTATCGTTTGAAAGCTTCTCATAATTTCGTGGGTTCTGATTGGCCGGCCTACTTTGGTTGTGAAAGAGTGTTTACAGCATCAATTTAGTTTCACTTTGTTTGTGCTGGACCCTGTGCTGATGGGTTGGAATGCTAACTTCAAGTTAAAAGTTTGAAAATGTCAGTCAAATTTAGGGAAGGGGGGTTGTTTATATATTTTTTTTACCGAAAATAGCAAAATTCCATTGAGAAATAAACATAAGGGAGATAATCATACTTGTGCAATTATTCCTGGAAAACTGTTCTAAATATATGATTTTTATACAACGAAAGTTCATGAATACAATGAAGTTAACAGTTATAGTAATTCGGATGCACGAGCGAACATTCTATTAGTTTTAAAGAGCCACGAAATTATGGTAACCCACGAAATTATGGTAATTAGGCATACTATTAAACAAATGATTTGAATGCAATCATTTGGTTAAACAAGATTTGTCAGGAAAACTTGACACGGTGAAAAGATGTAAGTAACATGCAGTTAGTTTTTACAGGCATATTCGCTTTCATGAACCGACTCGAACGTATAAGGTGCATAGTGAACCGATAAGAAATTGGTTTAATTACCCAGGATACCAAGCACGAGCTTACAAATATCCGTTTTTTTTTTATTGGCGTGTACACAATTGCATGCTGTGAGCACTCTACCTTGTCGTAAGTTGTATAATTTTAACAAACGCAACAGATAACCTTTCTACGGAGCTCAAATTGCTCTAAACTGTCAACCATTTTCAGAAAAGGACTAAGTAAACGTTTTTCTTGTAAATAAAACGTCTCGCATTAATAATAATTATTATTGCATATATTGATACGATTTTAATTGGACAATGATATGTTTTTCCGTTTAGCGTAATTGTAAATTGCTTGAATCGGTTTACACATTTAAAACATGTCACTGTTATTAAAAGCATACGATATCAACTTATTTGAACTACATTTAATACACGCAAACATGTTTTGTAACCACCAGTGAAGAACGTTTTATTCATGTGGTGCTATGATAAAACGCTTTTTGGATGATCAACCGATAATTGCAGTATTTTTGATACAGTTAAAAGCTCTACTCAATTAAGGTGGCTAAAAGCATGGTGTTGAAGGTTTCTTCACATTTGTGAAAGGAATCGTGTCTATTTTCTTTGTATGGTGTGAACATTTTTTTTTGTGAAAATAATTTTAAACACTCATCCTCTTTTCAGTACACGTGCTAGCTAATATAATTTGTAATAAAGGTTTCAATATAGAAAATTGAAAACTGGGACGGACGACACATTTAACATTAAAAGTATATCTTATATAACATTTAAGGCATGTTCAGTCAAGTGTGTATAACAACATTATCAAGACGCTACTCACGTGTACCGTTCAATTAATGGAATCAGCATACATGTGCATTCTAAATAGATTCAGTTGCCTTTTAGACAGCGCTGTATGCATTTAGGTTTGCAGTCTACCAAGATAAGAATGAATTCATGTTCAAAGAAAAAATAATACAGTCCAAAAGAAATTTCCGTAAAAATACAAATTTCCGTACGAACAAAAGAAATATTACATTCGGTAACAATCCGGTAGAGGTCAACAGGTCAAAGGTCAAGGTCACAGGGGCTTGTAAGATGAAAACTGTTTTCTCCGTAGACCATTTTTTTCCGTAGAATATCTAGTGATCAAACAGAAAACAGGTATCCTTATATAATAGACTGTTGACATAAATCCATAATTATACTATATGTTTCTTTTCGTTTTATATTTACTAAAACTCTTAATTGCACATATTGACGACTTGGCTGCAAGTCGGGGGGGCATACATGTTTTACAAACATCTCTTGTTGTGTTTAGTAGGTTGTATTGCCATTTGCAGAATTATTGATGCAGATTTAACGTGAACTGTGTAATTAGTTAAGTTTGATCGAGTTCACTGACAATTTATTGAAGATCGCTCAAGTGTACCAAGCATTTTGTTTAAACACAATCATAAAAGCATAAATCATGCAAGATATACATTTGCTTTCAGAATTGCCCTGTTTCCCGCAAGATTGTAACCCGTTTCTACATGGATAATCCAGATTACTTTAGTGAAATAATTTTTTTTCTATCATATAAACTAAAGATGAATAGATTTGTGTCGTTCAGAAGAGCAGGGTTAACCCAATGGACAGAGACGGACAACTGCTTGTCTTAGGCCAAATGTCTTGTCATTTACATGTAGTATGCCAATAAAATCGAATGTTTCCTTGATGACAAACAACAACACGTAACTTTTTAAATCCACATTTTAAATTAAATTGTTCAACTGTTGTCATGTGTAGATAACAAAACACATTGACAAACATCTTACTCTAACATGAATATTGCGCGCACATATAGGTTACAATAATGCTAGTTAATCGTAATTCGCTTTACCAAAACCAGTGTCCAAACGCGCCACCCATTCTTTATCGCATGTACTTTATGATGTTTTCAATGGTACCGAATAACACTAACAGCTGATAAAACGTGCGACCCTGCCGATGTGGGAAAAGAGGCTTCTCCGTGTACAAAAAAAAGAGAAGAATACGCGTGGCTTTAAGGTGTAAGCAAAGTTAAAACTGTTTCGGTAGTCTTAGCTATAGTCAATTATTCCAAAAAAGGAATCATTGCAGACAAACTAATGCGCCGTTGTGACCGCAGAACCGTCGTATAACAAAGCTTGCATTGTATTGAATAAACGTTGTCTATCATCAGGCAAGTAACGTTTCGAAAACCAGACATTTACGTTATTAATGCAGCAACTTTTAACATCAATGATGCCGTTTCGTAACACTTTGATCTACTTGTGCATATTTTCATGGTTTCATTCCTAGAATTACTTCGTTTCTTTATCGGTAAAGCTGACAAAACACATTTAGTTTGTAAGCGTATTGACGTAATGCATCAAGTAAGCGATACTTCCGTATTCGGTACTTAAACCATCTAAATGATTCGAAGCCTTATTATGTCAGTAAATATAGCCCATG
The DNA here is from genome assembly GCA_027627225.1 of Congeria kusceri. Taxonomy (NCBI): domain Eukaryota; kingdom Metazoa; phylum Mollusca; class Bivalvia; order Myida; family Dreissenidae; genus Congeria; species Congeria kusceri. The sequence continues at coordinate 92,875,926 of CM051025.1, forward strand.
GGTGTCATTCTGTGGAGCAATCGATCTTGGGTAACTTAGTAGTTATTTCAATGAGATAATTACTTATGACATGAAATATCAAAGTAATTCTTATATCAGATTTATCTGATAATATGGAACCAGAAAAAAGTAATAAAAACAACATTGCATCATTTTCTTATCTCATATGCTGTATTTAATCTATAACGCATGAACAAATAATATGCACGGAATTTGAGAATGTGTACTATTTTACTAAATTACTTAATGATTCATAGTGTTGACGTCCTGTAGTCATTTACCTGTTTTCAAAATTTGCTATTCCGATGTATATAATTAAAATTAAATCCTAACATTTGCTCTAACACTGTTTCTGTTCGGATGTGACGACTTCGTCTAGCAGCTAGGTCTTGTTCGCGTGGCTGTTCTTGTACCAATGAAACTATCTTGTTGCACAGCAAATGTTGTCGATGCATTTCGAAAATGAAAGCTGCCTTTTACACTGACTAACGGGAACAAATTTGACCAACCCTCGTAAAACCGTCAAAAGCTTAAAATACAAATGTGAAGCGATATTATTGTATTTTAGAACATGTAACATTACCGTTTTACTTTTTTGAAAATACTTTGTCAATAGTGGTTGATGCACAGTTGATGTGATAAAAATTAACAAATACTTGTTCATACTAGTACATTGTATATCATAAACGGTTCGCATGTTGTCCGTTAAGAAGCTCACGCAATCTTGTTATTGGTAAAATTGATTGGAGAAATCTATGAATATTTGTGATGCAATTTGCAAAATCAGTCAAAGTATTTCTACTTTGATCTAAGGAAGTTGGTTCCATAAATGTATAGTTTCAGGAAAATGTTACTGAGTGAAATTCGAGAGTAAATCGTGCGCAATCGCAATGAGACGTTTAGTTTACGTCATTGTGCATTCATATTAATTGCTTTTCATTACTGCATTCAGAATCATTCAAAAGATCAAACAATTGGGGCAAGTACAAGAAATGTATTATCGATATTGATACCTATGTCATCGTTTCGATTTCCAAACGCATTGCAGACACTGTTATACTCCGCATATATACGAGCAATATACACTTGACGGATCGCTTAATTTATATAACCGTGCATACACAGAGATCTTTTACAAAAAAACTGTCTGCAATATATATACACATGTTAAACAAGACATCAACCAATGCCATTCTAGCATTCCTAATGGTTGTACACATTGACAGTCATCGTCGTCTGTCAGTCAATACCAGCTGAATAATTTAGCGTCGGGATGTTTAACTTCTTACATGGCCTACAGTCAGGGGTGGTATTCACAAAGCATCTTCAGTTTCTTTAATACATGCATAAAATAAATTCAAAGTTTGCACTTAATGTAAAATATGTAAGACATTACTTCCGATGCTTTGTGAATATGATCCATGAACCTATCTATTTGATTGAATTAATAAACACATTCCAACAGTGTTTTATCTTTCTTATCATGCCACCTTTTAAACCGTGGTACGATTAATGTACGTATATGTCTTTGTTTCGATGCATACTGAAATATTTCTAATTGGCTTGTGCTTGGCCAAAACAGCCGTTATAACGTTATGATTCATATGCTAATTCATAAGACGTTCAGCAAACTCCTTACCAACGCTTAGAGTTTCCAGGTTATATCATACATATAAGTTATACATGTAAGTTTAGCTCCTCACCTACGATTGTGAAAGATTAATCCTTGCTTTAACAAGGTTCATTGAAAACACTATCATGCGTGCATCTGTGTAAATTAGGTGAATTGTTAATCCTAGGGTAAGAGAGGAGAGTAAATGTTCATCGTCCAATGTTGCAAAGTCCACTGCCCCGAGGAATATTTAAATAATTAAGATAACTATTAAATTTTATGATAACGTAAACAATTTAAACGTAACTTAGCATCACTTAACAGCAACAAAGTAGGATACACGCTATTTGGGCTACGATCTTGACCTCGTATGCATGAACACCATTGTGTATTGCTACATGTATGTAACTACATGTTATTCTTTAATATTTTAGGTGTCTATTGGATAATAAAAAATAACGTGTGACAAATTATGGTTGTTTGTACTTACCGTATCCCAAATAAGTGATTCACCACCCCCTCCCTCTAATGATTGAAATATCGTTCTTGTCTTTATGTCTTTAAAGGTGTGATGTCTTTATAAATCTTTGCTATTTCAACCGAGACAAATTAATTGATAATTAGATGGCTTCAACTTGATTGCTGCCATAGTCTGTCCATCAGATTCATTAGTAATGGCCGTTGGTTTGTCCTAAATGCAGGTGCACTGAATGAACATCTATATAGCGTGGACACATTAATCTCACCCTCTAACAACTCTATTAGCATAATACTCGCCTGAATTATTTCTTACAATGTTACACGTTTATTATAACACTCAATACATGTGCATATGCGATAAGAGAATTTTTTTTTTTTTTTTTTTTGTCAGATACACTTTATTCGCCAATATGCATAATACAGTACATACAGTACATATGCAGTAATAGTTCAATACGGTACAAGCATATCATGTGACAATAATGCCTGCCAAAGCTATAACAATTACAAACATATAAAATAGAATAGTTAGGAAGGTAGGTCAATATCACAAAAAAGACTCCTGAAATTCTCACATACTTTTATAAAAATTGGATAAGACGTGTTTCTTGAATAACTGCAAAGGCTAGTTAACAACTATTCCGTGAGACCGTGAGTTGTTGAGGTTACCATTTTATGTTAACAAAGAAAAGAAAAAATAAAACGTTTTATTTGGAGACAAAAATGTTATACTTTTCAGATGATTTACAAGTCGGTGCCAATAGAAAAGTTTTACAATCATCACTAAAATCACTATCATCCAAGTTATGATAATGCAAATAAAAAGGTTAAGAAGGTAAATCAATATCACAAAAAGACTCCAACAATACCCACGAACTTTTATAAATGTCGGGTAAATGTGTTTTTTGCATAACTGCAAAGGCTAGTTTGCAACTATTTCGTAGACCATGAATTGTTGGGATTACCAATTTACGTTTACAAAGATAAATATACCGTTTTATTTCAAGACAAAAAATGTTATATTTTTCAGATTGTTTACCAATTGATCCCAACACAAAGGTTTTGCAATCAAACTAAAATTACTATCAATATTTCTAATAGCAGACGTTATGTCATTAAGTAACACTTCTATGACATTACAACTCCAAAATAAATGAATAAGTGTTTTTGTTTCTGTCTTACAGAAAGTACATTTGTCTGAGTCACATATCATCATTTTATTTAACAATTTATTTGTAGCTAGGATATTGTGAGTCAGTCTTACTTGGAACCATTGACTGTATGAATCTTTTGTGGTTTTAAAAACCCATGCATGTAAACTTTTCCACTCTGAACTATCAATACTAAAAAGGTTATTCCACTTTGCTTGGCAGGTTGGTGTTTCAATGTTGTGTATTAAAACATTATAAATAAAACTGTTATTTTTACTGTAACATAATAAAGGCTTAATATATCCAGGAATGATAGGAAAACAACAGTCATTATTAATAGATGTGATGTCCTCGAGTTTTAGCGAACATAAGTATTTTTTAATAGATTGTATCATTCCTTCAAATTGTAGAAAATTTACACTAACACCAAGTTTTTGTTCGAATTCCCTTCTATTTATAAATGTTCCATTGTAATTCATGATGTCTTTAACAAATCTTATTCCTTTGTTATACCAACTTTGAACATAAAACGGTCGCTGTCCTATTAAAAACTTATGGTTAAAGAATAGTGGAAGTTCCTGGAATTTGATGATATTGTCTATTGGTAAAACCTCAATAAAATCCGCAAATGATATTAAAACATCTTTCCAAAATGGGTTAAACATCTTTGTTGCGCATGTTTCAATATAATACTTCCCAAAGTTAAATATTTTATCTAGTTCAAGTATATTTGTCAAAACCAAATCCATAACATTTGCTACAGTAGCCTGTAACTAGTCTATGTACCCAGAGTATTTTTAACTTTTTAACATACGCACAGACATCAACCATTCTTAAACCTCCATTTTCATAGTCTTTAATAAGAACACTGCCTTTTATCCTTGATTGGCCTTGCCAAACAAAGACATAAAACATATTATTGATTCTATTTAAAATTTGTGTATTTGGTGTTGGTAATGTGGAAAATAAGTTTGTTAGAAGTGGTAATAAAAGAGATTTGACAACTGTTATTCTGCCAATTGGTGTAAGCGATCTTCTATTCCAAAACTTAATACATTTTTCAATACTTTGTATTTTATCATTAAAATTCAAAGGCACCATATTTTCCAAGTCTATATGAAACTGAATGCCAAGTAGTTTAAAACTATTGATCCCCCAAACCAATTTCCATTTCGTTTTTATCGAGCGAGTGCTATATTTTAAAGAACCAATCCAAATAACATACGTTTTGTCAAAATTTACTTTTAAACCGGAGTATTGGGAAAATTGATGTAAAATATCTAGGGTTATATGAACTGTGTGCTCACTTCCATCTAACAATAATGTTGTATCATCTGCAAACTGTGTTATTTTATATTCTATGCCATTGATAAAAATACCTTTGATGTTCTTGTTATTTCTTATTTTTATGGATAGAATTTCAGCACATAAAATAAATAAATATGGACTAATTGGATCCCCCTGTCTACACTCACGGCCTATAATAAAGAATTCGGAAAGGAAGCCATTCAATTGTACAGCAGTAGAAGTGTTATGATAAAACAGTGATATCCACTTAATGAAACTTGGACCAAAATTAAAAAAGGAGAGTGTTTTGAATATGAAATCAAAAGATAGAGTATCAAATGCTTTTTCGAAGTCTATCATCATCAGTAATCCAGGTATATTATGTTTTTCGGTAAAGTTCATAATATCATATACTAGACGAATATTTTCCCCAATGAATCTTCCCTTTACAAACCCTGTCTGGTCTTTACTTATAAGATGATCTAAAACAGACTTCAGTCTTGCAGCTATGGTTCCAGAAGCCAGTTTGTATACAATATTTAATAAAGTAATAGGTCTCCAATTTTTTAAAAACTGTTTTGGTTTGTTTTCTTTCGGAATACATGTAATAATTCCTTGCTTCTGTGTTATAGACAGTTCTCCATTTAGAAATGAAAAATTTAAAGATCTCACTACAAAATGACCAATTTTCCCCCAAAATACTTTGAAAAAGTTAGAAGTAAATCCATCTGAACCCGGACTTTTGTCGTTTTTCATATTTTTCAAAGTGTTAGAAACCTCTGAAAATAATAAGAGACCTTCCAAACAGGAAGACTGTTCTGGGTTTAGTTTATTAGTGTTAGCATTTTCTAGAAAGCTATCAATATTAAGATCGTTTATTTCTGAAGTCTTAGTATATAAATTCTTATAAAATGATTCTGTTTCCTTCAAAATTTCTGATTGATTATATATGACATTCCCATCACTGGTTTCTAAGAAGGTATTGCTTTGTTTGTGTAGTTGAATTTTTCTAAATTACAAAAGAAATTTGTTGGCTTTTCACCATTGTCTATCCATTCAGCTCGTGATCGAATTATATGTCCTTTAGTTCTTTCATCCCTTATTACTTGTAGTTCATTTTGTAAATTGACTAATAACTCTTGATTATCCTGATCCAAATTTTTCTCAATCAATTCAATTTTCTTAATTAACTCATGTTCTTTATTATTTTGGCATTTCTTTTTAAAAGATGAATATGAAATTGTCGAGCCTCTGATTTCCATTAATAATGTTTCTAAAAAAAGCTGGTCATCAATTATAAATTCTATATCTGCATTACAGACTGATGATATATTTTCGAAATCATACACTGGTAATGCATATTGTATTTTAATTTGTTCGATTTTGTCATTAATGTAAGCAAGATAGTCTTTGTCCAAAAGAAGGGAGTTGTTAAATTTCCATAGCCCTTTACCATGTGGAATATTTTCAAAGTCCAAAGTTAAAGTGATAACTGAGTGATCAGAACGATAACTAATTCCAATTTTACAATCTCTGATATGAGGTAAGAAATCGTGCGTGACTAGGAAAAAATCAAGTCTTGCCTGTTGTAAAGGATTTGCTCTCCGCCATGAGAATTGTTTTAAATCGCCATGTATTTCTCTGAATGGATCATATAAATTTCTATCGGTCATAAAGTTTGTTAAATTGTTTCTGGCTTTTACGTTATTTTTATTTGATTTGTAATTACAGTAATCAAGATTTGTATTTAACACTAAATTAAAGTCACCACACCATAAAAAAGATTCATTCCCAATATTTTCAATAAGAGAAAAAATGTGTTGATAGAAAGCGGGGCTATCATTATTTGGTCCATAGACATTGATAAGTGTTAACTGTTTACCATGTAAAGTAAGATTTAAAATTATGTAGTTACCGTTATCATCTGTAAAAACTTTTTTTTTTTTTTTTTTTTTTTTTTCCGTTCTATATATTTTATTTTCCTCGTCAATAGGTGTGTGAGGGTCGAGGGCATCCCCCTCCACACCGTACATCATGAGTATTGATAATAGTTCAACATGCATGATATATAATATTACAATGAAGACAAGTGCTCACAATTGCATATTAACAATAATATCATAATTGCTTACACAGCAATATACAAATTGATACACATATTGAAATTTTGGATATACGGATAAAATATGCAAGTCACAATGTTCTTAACGATACAGATTTAACAAAATGTCCCATGTAGTTATTAAGTTAGAATCTAAATTGCAGAAGAAGTTCATTTCCTTCAAAATATGATACTGGATAGAAAAGAATGATCTTGCCGCGATAACGGTAGGTAATGTTTGATTCATTTTACAATTATAAATAAACCTTTTAGTGAGAAGGAATGTTAGATTAAGAGGACTACTTGTGTTTTTATGTCCTAACATGAAAGAGGGTGCATTTATGAAGTCAGCGAATACCTCAAAACCTTCAAACAAATCAGCAATAAATTTTTTAACGTATTTACATTCCCAAAAAAAGTGCTCAATTGTTTCCGACATATCATGACAGAAAGAGCATTCAGCTGACGATTTATAATTGATTTTATACAAAAAATAGTTGGTACCAATAATTCGGTGTATAATTCTATACTGGAACCATTGTAGCGTAGAATCTTTGGTTATACAAAATGGCATACTAATGATATGGTTCCAGTAAAAACTTGGTTGACCTTCGCATCTAATCCTTTTGAGAATAAAATCCCCACCCCTCGAGCATTTGATTTGGCAAAGCTAAAAAAGGCTTCTGCATTCCACATTGAATATAATTGTTTTTCCATGTCTGATGTGAAGTGCAAATCTTGCAAACAATATATATGCGAATTAGTTTCCTTTAAAAAATGAAAAATAAGAGATATAATTATTTAATACTTAATAACATATTGATATTACATTATTTCTTCTATTTATGCTCGGGTTTGTTAGTGGACGTGTTTTTTGTGTTTATTGACGCTATAACTGTTCAATGATTAGTGTTACATCTAATTCAGTGGATTTCATTACGGATACTAATGTATTTATCGCAACAGATGTATAATGTATTCATGCATTAAGGTCAGTGTCAGGTTAATGTGTCTGAGCTGTATGTATACATAAGTATTACTTGATTTCAGTAAGTAAATCTGCACTGCCAATACGCTATTTTTCCATTGGGAAAACATGCTTGGTCTGTTGTGTACGATGTCATACATATTGAAATATAGCAATACAGTTAAGTATAGTTTAGGCATATCTTAAATACATTGATTCATTTTCATTGTAATTTCACTTAATAAATATAACGCCATTTATTTGTTTGATTATTATTACTATTATATACGTCTGCACTTTTCTACTTTTACTTAGATTGATATATTTAAACAGGTTAAAACACAAAAGTTTACAACACATGACAAATTCAGTTAAAAGAAACAATGCTATAACTAACATGTGATTCTTAAAACGATCAAAAGCAATAACACTTGAATTTACTCAACTACAATTGAATATGCTAGGGTAACAGCTATTACGAGGCAAAATAACGTTTGTTTGAATCAATTAATGCGAATAAATAGAAGGACGTTAATTATAGTGTGTAATAATTAGCTTACCAATGCATGAATGTATTTTTGGGCTGCGCCCGTGGTTCGTTACTATGGTTTTGGAACAGATGTAGCCCACGTATTACAAGCGTGTCGTGATTTTCGTTTACATCATAGTATAGATTATATTTCTACATATAACAACGTTTACCTTATTTTCTTCAAAATGAAATGACAGTTACGAAACTTTACGTTTTTCTAGATCATCTCGTACAACGCAATACACAAGTGTTACTTATAAGTGAACTGTAAGTCTCGGTACTGTTCTTCTGCTTGAGATAGTGTTAATATGACACCGGCATTATTACTAATACAGCAAGACACAGGAGCTATAAACTTCAACCATATTTAATCAACTGGCCATTTATCTGTTGCGAAAAGACAAAGCGTTCTAGACAGACAATGAAACTGTTATCAAATTCATGGGAATTGCCATACCATATATGTGTTAAACAATACGTAACGCGTTTGCAGCTGTTCGTTAGGTTGTATAGACAGTGATTTCGATATTACCAGGAAAAATGGACTGCAAATAATGCATACGAGTATGCAACAATGCAACAAACACCCAGATTCCTATGACACAAGTTGATAGGCAGACGTCAGGATCTCCGACGATTTCTGTGATAGTTTTGCCGCTTTGAACCATACCATACATAGTGGAAAACAGTTGTATAAGTTGTATTATACTTTGTCAATTGTATAGTATTGTATAGGAAAACAGTTGTATAAATTGTATTATACTTTGTCAATTGTATAGTACTGTATAGGAAAACAGTTGTATAAGTTGTATTATACTTTGTCAATTGCTAGTTTGTTTGTTAGACAATTACATGTCTTATGAATCTTTTGGAAATTCGTATTAACTGTATGCCATGTCTCTATGATTTCCAGGCGAATACTAATTTTCAATATTTTATGATCTAACTGGCGGTTTGACGCTATGTATTTGAATAGTAGTTATTTTATAAACTAAATAAAATAAGTTTTGCAACAAAAATAATGTTTGGTATGTTTATTCAGTCATTATTAAATAAATAGCATTTCATTTCTTCTCATAGTACTGGTCATTCTCTTTAAAGACAGTTAACTAGTGAATATCAACATCATGCTTGGTATAAATGACACAATGCTTTAATAAAATACAACAAATAAACAATGTTGTGTTTTCACTTTAAGGTGCATGCTATATTTTCTAATATCCTAGTTGTTGCTAAATTTAGATTACTTATATATATATATATTATGTTTTTTGATAGCTGGAAAAATAATAACAAAACAAGCCATAAATGTTATGCGCGTGCTACTATACAACGAGCGAAAATAAAAAGAGCAAAAATAAGGATCTACTTTCAGCATGTCTTTTCCTGGTAGTTACATTTTAAAAAGTCTGAGAATATCAAGAAAAGCTTCTTGAGGCCGTGTCTGCTGAGAACAGCTTTACTTACTCAATATTAAGGTCTTGAAGGTACTTTTTTGCAAGGCAAACATTATTTGAAACTAGCACATAGTGTTGTAACGCAATAAAAGATGCGTATGTATGCAACGCTGTGTGTTTTTCACGTGCACCATTTTAATAAATCACACAATCAACATATGGGAGTTTTCGAATGTTCTGTAATTTTATAATTTATGAGGTGTTTTGGAACAAATGAAATTACAGGATCCAGTATAATTTGAAAGAGCTAGTTCTGTACAATTAAGCCAACTTGCTATAGTACGCAATTCCAAACTCTACATACGGGTCTACACTAAACAATTATATTTAACATGCTTTCCATCATGTCAGGAACCAGTGTATTTTGAAAGAACAAATTTTTCCCACTCAGACCAATTTGCTATCGAATGTCATTCACTTACAAACAGATCTACACTAGACACCTCCGTTTAAGATGCCTTCCATATCTTGCATTGGAACATAATCTAATACAGAATTCGTATCTTTGTATTTGTTTAAATGTGAAATAGTATAACTGATTCAAACCCCGTAAAGATGCTCAATTTAAACAGTGTGAACCTGCTGTTCTCAACACAATTAAATACTGTATTTTGAAGACTATTTGACTTTATCGTATCTGTCTTATTGGATAACACATTATCGCCACCGGATCTTTATAATATTCTACATTTCATTAACAGAAATAAAACAAAATATGCATTAACTTGATGGCATTTATTTGCACGTTGCATATGCGACAGGGTCATGAATTGTGTATTGTTGTGATGAGTGTTTCACAAAAATACATTTCCTATTATTTGCATGTATTGTGAATCGATGTGAATAATACTCTCACAGTTGCACTATAAATCGTTGGACATCAAGATGCGAATTTGAATTGCACCAAATGTTTAACGGATATCCAGTTCGCTGTCATCCAAGCGCATATTTGTACTCATTTTAGTAATAATACTACTTTCCTGTATCTTGCAATGCAGTTAAAATAACATTTAATCAAAATATTGCAAACATACAATAGACATAGTGCATGCTAATGAAATTGTGTTTATCATTTGTAATTTATAAAATTAAAATAAGCCAGTGTGGGCTGAGCAAAAGTATTTTCTTCAACATCGATTTCATGTCCAACCTTTGTTCATGTCAAATATAAAACAAATCACAACTTAAACATTGTTGTTTCAGCGATGCGCACCTAACGATATTTAATAATGTCGTTTAAATTAGCTGTTTGCCAATGACGTTAAATAAAACTGCATGCTAACCAAGTCACGCATTTATGAAAGAACACAATGCCATTATTAAAAACTTGTACCCAACGGTTTGAAAGGCTGGAACTTGCTTGCTCGAAACCAATCAGCTACGGAAACAGCAGCGTACACGTAGCATTCACGCCATTTGCAATTCTAGGTACTCGTTCTCTTTAAAATGTTCGGTACGTGATATAACAGGCATATCTTATCATTTAAATATGATTTAGTTATCAGTTAACTATCTCGTGTCATAAAATGTCCGTTGCCCATTGCAAGAAACATACGTTCATGTCGTGGGGGTTGGAGAAAAGCCGAAAACAAAACTAGAAAAAAATGTTTACTGCATGTAAGATACTTACCAATATACATGTTATTGCCAATGCACACATTTATAGAAAGAACTGGAAAGGATTTTGCAATTTTTCTGCAAAAAATAATTGTTCTGTTTTAATGAAATAACATCTAATACAATTATTTATATCTTTATTATGAACACAATTTTATCTGAAGTTGCTCAAATAACAGAAGTAACATAAAAATAAACATATTAACAACAAACAGTCAGTCTGTAGTTCGCACAAAGCACCTTTCAGTTTCCCCCCCCCCCACCCTCCAGGGCAGAGCGGCTGGTTGACATAGGGGAATTAAACTTATTTTTGTTTGGTCTAATTCCCCACCCTAAAGCCAAGCATTTTTGTCTAAATCCCCTCATTGGGAAATGCTATAGGGATATCAAATGGCCCTGGGGACAATATTACCGGGATCTAAAATCCCGACCAAAGTCTATATCCCCGGGACTCGGAGTCATTCGGCGTGTCAAATTCCCGCATGTCGGGAATCGCTTTCAGTCTAATGTCCCGTATATGCCCGCCGCTCCCCCATGGGGGAAATTATTGATAGGTGCACACTATTTGATCAAAAGGTTATTACTAAAAAAAAACTTTGTTGTTGCTTTTGTAAAATGGATATTTAACAACAAGCGAATATACACTGTAGAAATGAACTGTAAGCATTTTGCAATAAAAAGCAAGAAAAGCAAGAAGTGAACTGAAAGCATTCAGAAATAAAAAGGAAGTCAAAATGCAGCGACCCGACGTTGTTTTAATAGGACTTGCATATAAGGTAACCAAACGTGCTTAAGCACACAAAGTAAATGCATTCAAGATGTTATTTGAGTTATATAAATGTTGACTTTTGTATTGTGCATGCTTATAAAGTGAATGTTATGTCGCATATACTTTCGACACATAGTTTTCACTACATCTTAGAATAAAGGTACTATCTGAATAAATAGAATCGTAAATTAATATACCTTATTAATTTAATACATATTGTCAAACTAAACGTATCTAATAATGCTAATTAAATGCTATTTCTCATATCTGACTTATGTCTGATATTTTAAAACGTATTTTGTAAAGTGTAATTCCAGCGTCCATAAATATCCTAACCACGTAATAAAAATGAACATGTTTTGCTGCAAAACATATCTTCATTTGGATAACAGCATAAACATGGTTAAAACGGGCGTCACCGCCTTGGAACGGTCAATGCAAATCACTGGGGTTTAAACTAGTTTAAAGGCATGCTAAATCTCACACTTAGCCCAGAATTAATCACTTAAAAGGGAAAATACACAATTCCCGACATAGAAATCACACAACAGACACAAATACCACACAAATTATTAAAGCTTTGAAACGGTCAATGCAAAAACACATTGGGGGCTTAAACCGGTTTAAGGGCATGCCGAACCTCACACTTAGCCCAGAATTAATCTCCAAACACGCACTGAAGAAATCTCTCATGCTGTAGCAATTTCCGATGAAGTGATAGTTTTCCAAATGTTTCTTGTAGGAATATGGAGATTGTCGAATTGAAATATGACATTTCTGTATTATACATCTGGAGTCAATATTTACATATTATTTGCGCAGACATATATGCCTTGTGATATATATGCTAAAGTGTGTTTAAAAGAAACTAAATATAGGTTTGCCTTTAACGCAAAATGAAATTGTGCATTTGATGTTCGTTTTGTAAAAATGTGAATTTGAAAACAAATATGATCAACTCAACGTGCCTTGAGTAAGGATCGAACACACGATCGCAAGGCGAAAAAATAAACACACACACTGCGACATTTTCTTTGCATTAATACCGTATGCTGGATATTTTACTTCTTGGAAATATCACCCAGCCCTAGACTACATGAACACATTTTCCTTAATTATAAGCGTATCAATCTGAATAAACCTGAAGCTCAAAGTAATCCTGCCTCAATAACTAGCTGTCTGCGAGATAATTATTTATAGTTGTTTTTCATTTGCAAACTTGTACTATGTTACGTGATACACAGAAACAACATTGTTTCCACCGTAATGTATCTCTTTCTTCAGTTGGTATACTATTTGTTTCGTTACGGTTCTTTTTTTAATTTTGCACATACATATCACACTGCTTTCTAACTTTCAATTCATCATATTTGTTGCAGACTTTTACATTTAAATATTTGACTAATGGAACACATTATGTTATATACATCCTTTTACTTAATTTGCATGCTGAATCTTGAATGATTGGTTCTTTTTATTATTATGGGAATGGTTTATGTTAGCATACCATAATTTTAGGATACCATAATAGTATACATGCATTCAATTTTAGATCGTTTGACAACATATTTCATTTGTCAAAAATAATGCATTATTTGACTTTGATGAGAATTTGAAGTACACATTAATGCCGAATGTCACAACAATATTGCACGCAGTCATTTTTTAGTGATAATTGCTACTTTCTTCCGTAAAAATGACGTCAAAAAGAGCACTGTTATAATCACCATCCTGGAGATATAATGATCAACAATTCTCTTAAATGAAATGTTCATCAGTTATTTTAAATGTGCCTAGTTTTGCACTACTTAACGCAACCATAAACCTGCATAACCTCGAATTCTAGCAATGGCACGACACAATCCAAATTGACATAAAAGAAAATAGTTTGTTTAATTGTGCATAATGCTTGTTTTTTGTCAATATTATTATTGAGAAGTAATTCGTAATTATGTGTTGGAAATCAGGCAAGCAGGAAAATCTGCACCTGCGGTTAATAGCCTGTCGTAGTATGTTTTATCTTATTACTACAGGTAAATCGATAGAACAGCCCATCGTATAAACTTTGCTTTATCCAATCGTTATTTTTAGCTCACGATTATTCGATTGTTATTTTTAGAACGCTATGGATTTAAATGTGAAGTCATACCAAATAATTCCGTTTGAAATAAACAAAAAACCCAGTGTTAAATCTGGAAACTAAAGTTGTTTTTTTTTCAGTTTGGACATATTTTCACGCCGTTCTATGATTTTTCATGATTTATGAGCATAGAACAATAGGATAAATAGAGTATCAGGTGAGTGTTGGATAAAGATGAAGTTAATCATGTTCGGAACGAAACATTAGAGCGTTCGGCAAGCCTCGCGCTCATTTGTTTCTAAGCCTCGCATAATAAACATCATCTTTATCCAACACTCACCTTATATTCTCTATTTATTTCGTTCTCGATTACAATAAATGCTATCCAATATAGCATTTCGATATTGGCAAACTTCGTTGTTAATAATATTGTAATGATTTGAGGCGTAATGATTTGCAAATGGGTCTCAACCGAGTATACAAAGCATAATAATGTGTTTTGATATTATTTAAAAAAAATTAGTTTTGGTTATTGCCAATAATAAAGACTGAAACTGAAAGAAGTTATTTATAATTTATCAGAATATTTTTATCACGTATCAGGTGTCGTATTGTTTACCATCAAAATTGCATTTTAATGTATTGTTCAATACAATGGACGTTCAGTCAAATAAACAGTTCGTTGATCACTTTAAAGGTCTGGTATAAATTTGTCAATTAGGGTTGGGAACAATAGTTCTAACTATGGATATAATTTAAAAAAAATATGTACCGTTTTCAAGCAGAAGCCTGGTTCGATATCACTGTAATCGTCCTTGCAGTTTGATTCCATACGTATTTGCTTCCAAAATACTAAATTGAAGTTATTACATAGCTTACAACAATCCACATGAAACTAATTCATCTTGTGGTCAATACCCGATTTAGACCTACAACGAGGTAATTGATGTTTTCGAGTAATCCTTTACAGAAAATGTATCTAGACATTTCAGTATTAAGATTCATATTCCGCACACGCGTTTGACTTTGTAATTACTGTTTTTGTACTTCTCTCTGGAGTCGACCGCATTACCTTGTGATCCGATATAAATCGCGGAAAGGTTTTGTCGTAATAAAATGATCGTATACAAGCAGTACTACTGCTACAAAAATATTAAGCACTACATTCAGACGTACTAAATAGGTGTGTTATTTATGACGTAAATGCGACAATGACGTCAATTAAAACATTTAGACTTCGTCACGATATTTTCGGTAAACAACTTCCATAATATATTTAGTCGCATTTGTATGGTGCATTTACGAAAATTTCGTTGATAAAACGGAACTAATGAATAATCGTAAACAAGTACATAAATCTCAAAACGTAAATCCCGATCATAGAACAGTCGTAAATATTCATGAATCGCCTCCCAGAACTGCAGTTACACAAAACTAGAGCTGAGCGGGCACCCACACGAAATAGCGCCCGCTGGCTCCGGGCACTATACTATTTTATCGGCCTGCTAAACTGGCATTTTTTGGAAAATTACTTAAAAAACAGACCGTTGACTTTTATATACGCAAATAAGAAACATATTTATGTAAAGTATAATATTATAGTATTATCACAAACTGTAGCAAAACCTTAAGCATAAGGTTTGTTTGGAAGTGTATGATAAAGATGTGATGTGTATTCATCTGAAATACGCTAAAAAACCCACAAAAACGTAGCTTATGTAATAATTCACCCCATCAATCTAAATAGTCAAGCATTCGCTAAGTAACATGGTAGGCACAATGTCGATTCATAAATTGTACAAACGCCGATTTGATTAGTTCGCCGCCAAGAAATATGTAGTCTTACGATTTTATCCAATTATCCACTGATGCATGCCAAGAGAAAACCACCGACAATGGGTTGACCACAATATTGCGCTTTCGTGATTCTTTCTTAAGTTATTATTATTCATCTAATAACTGTCTGATACGGTGCTCGTGTTTATGCGGTCTGTTCTCTTCTGACCTGTAATTGCCTTAGCAATATGATTGCTTATTTAGAAATGTATCTGCAGCACTTTTTCACCAGCAGATTCATACTGTAAAGTTAAGCATTTAGGACACATTTTTATTCAGACAAATGTATCTTTTGTAGTCTAGGCTCCTTTCATAACAGCATATTAATATGGAAGGACTGCTACTAACCGTAACAATAATCATTCGCTCATCACATTGCGTGTGTTAGTCAGTGATATATTATGTGCAAATAAATCAAAACAATATTGATTGCGTGATATAAACTTAAACAACAACATATATAGCACAGCAATACGTATATTGTAGTTTGTTTTTAAATTTACCATAAAATTTCATTATACATTGTTTTATGCTTGATAACGGCCAGTTAATTTGTGTAAGAACGTTCGCTACGTCAACAACAGCAAACTAACAGTTTTTCTGTTTATATTACATGATCATTAATTCTTTGCAAAACCACAAAAATGGAAGATATACAACACATTACCTAGGGTATGCTACTAATAAGTGTTGGGATCTTATATTTATCATAGTATATCATTTTCTGAAACTTTGCTTTTATGCAAATAATTACGAATATTCTTATCAAGTTTAACAACGCTTATTGCCGTTTGCGATAACGTGTTGAAGTGATGTACGTTCACCGTGCAAAGGAAAGAGTTGTGTTTTATATATGCTGACTAAATGTGCAACATGTATCATATTATCTTTCCCTTAGTTAGTATAAATATAACATAGAAACATAACATGCTCTGGGCTCTCAAAGTCCTCGCAACCACTCCTGTTCAACTAAACAAATCACTAACGTAATATTGGTCTACCTTCATCGATTAATTATCACGTTCATTACTGACAAATGATTAACGAAACAACTAAATATAGGGAAACATGTTTCTGACCCGTTCAATCTGTATTTTATTGAGTCAAATAAGAAATACATATAACTAACCGGGCAAAATTGTTTGCTTATGCAATGATATGAGTTGCGTCAGATTCAGCGATTTTGATATTAAATTTAATTAACCATAAACGGTAGGTAAGCTCCTTATGATGAAAGCAAGCACTAGCCTAAACTAGGCAATCAACCAAGCATCGGTAACCCACCACCCGAATGTTTAACTTACTAACCTCGGTGTGTCTCTTTCTTATATGAACAGATCGGTATAAAAATGTTCAAGACGTTCTCGTTTAACTGACGATTGATGTCCCACTGCACATTGGCTTGATGACGATAATAACTGAGAAGACAAAAATCCCCAGATTATTTAGCAGAGATTTATTTCCTGCACTGTTTGTAGGGCTGACAAACTATTGTACAATAAGTAAATATTTGTTTTAATTATTATGATAATATATCGCAGTTAATATTTTTGCGTGTTCGAAGAGTGTTCATTAATGATGTCAACATTATATTCTAGTTCATAACTGAAATGCAGTTGTATAAAAATGATACTTTCGAATAGCTAAGTTATTAGACGTGTTTTATTACCAGGCATACCATTACTCGCAAGTGTGTTATCTATGTATAATAACAGCTACACTGTTTATTTATATGCAAAGCATATTTAAGAAAATGATAGTTAAGCTTTCATATATTTATATTGTTTTTCTTTTCATTTGGCAATACGTTAAGTTATATATGTTTATGCTTATACACGTAGTTCGACAGTTTATTCGTATATATATACGAAAAATACGTTACTATGGACTTCCGATGTATTATACAGATGTGTCATATTTCTATTCAGCAATATACATAGTCTTACAAACAAGATCTGGAAAACTATCACATCAACGGAAATGTCCACGTCATGATGGATTTCTGTGAGACACATATTTGTTTCTACGGAATTTCCTTATAGTTTTCTGATAGATGTTAATCTCATTTTGTACAAACGACGATTAGTTATTTGCTCTTTGTATTTTTCTGTAAATAGAACAATGCGTTTTCATGTATTATGTTCAACCACTACTACTACTACTATTACTACTACTACTAGTACTACTACTACTACTATTATTACTACTACTACTACTACTACTACTACTACTACTACTACTACTACTACTACTACTACTACTACTACTACTACTACTATTACTACTACTACTACTACTAATACTACTACTACTAGTACTACTATTACTACTACTACTACTACTACTACTACTACTACTACTACTACTACTACTACTACTACTACTGCTACTACTACTACTACTACTACTACTACTACTACTACTACTACTACTACTGCTACTACTACTACTGCTACTACTACTACTACTATTACTACCACTACTACTTCTACTTCTTCTACTACTACTACTGCCATTACCACTACCACTACCACTACCTTTTCTAGCACTACTACTACTACTACTGCTACTACTACCATTACCATTACCACTACCACTACCACTACCTGTACTAGCACTACTACTACTACTACTACTACTACTACTACTACTACTACTACTACTACTATTACTACTACTACTAATATGAATATAGGTGCTACCAAGTTAACGGGCAAAAGCATATTTATTTAACAGTATAAAAAAAAAAATTTAGTTTCAATTTTTATTGAGCTACTTCTTATGTTCTTAGTACACTGAAATCGTCAATGTTTCAAACCTAATTATAAATATTATTCTTATTATCTGTATTACACCACTGATATAATTACAAATGTTGAGAGTGGTTTTGTATGCAAAAATATTTTGTTTGAAAATGTTCATTTAATGAAATCATTGCAATTTTCATCAAAATTCATTTACCCCTATGGGTGAACAAAATCTAAATTCAATTATAGTTGCAAATAGCGTCTTCATACACACTTTTGATGTCTTATACAAGCTATGATAGAATATTATAAAGAAAGACAATTTAAGTCATTGAAGAAAACAAAATTAGGAATATTTATTAATTTTCTATGGTAGCCCAGCATAAACTTGAAGCTGACAGAACACAACAAATACTTGGTTTTCCTGGACTTGTATGTTTTTTCACTTAAATCTTTTTATTTTTCATTTATAACATTTATTTGACTGAAATAAAAAGAAAGAAACACATTGCTCGTGAACTTGTTGAAAAACTTAGGAAAAACTAACAAACCAGTTAAAAATTAGACAGCTTTATTTAGGCAATTCCTCAACAATAATTATCAAAAGTGGAAAAACTTATGCAATTTAAGTTAAATACACCATTTACACAATTTCAACAAAATATTTAATAATTAAAAGCCATTATTTGAGTGAATTATAGATTTGTTTTTCAAACTTAGGCTCCCTGTGGGTACACAAAATGCCACCAACATCATTCACTGTTTTCAACTCTGACACAACACACTATGCATGAAAAATAAGGTGTCTTTTTTACTTTTTTTGTCTTTTCCATTTATTTTCATGTCAATAGTGTATAAACTGAAGTATGTTGGCAATTTAGGTTGCATATGCTGGTAAATTAGGATGCAACTTCACCCACTGGCACAGTCAGAGAATCATGTGTGCTGTGCTTATCACCAGGTTAGACCTACAGGGAAGCATTCTGGGTGATTTGTGGCAATTATCTTCCTTCAGCTGCAAAAAATGTTTAGTAATAATGAAATAACTGATTGTATTCCACAATATATTTAACAATATGCATACACAACTGTCCAATATATGTGCAACCCAACCTAATGCATATTTTTCAGTGTATGGTAATTTGGTAAAGCAAATTTATATCAAAACTGGTTCATTGCTTTTTACTATTTTAATACAAATCCTTTAAAAAAAAACATGCGCACACTTTCATAGGCAAAGTAGCACACATATCTAATATAAGGAGTCAACTATTACACAGTAGTTAACAAAGCTGACAAAACCTTAGTGTCTTGAGGCCTCAACACAAAGGGACTGACAAAAAAGTAGGCCTATTATGTTCGGATTCTATAAGACAATGTACATGTACCCAATTTTGTCAAATTCTTCTGGTCTTACTTACAAGTGTTTCATTTCCCTATCAAAATTCAAGCTGGTTGATCATATGTACGATCTGGTGATGTTTATTTATTTTATTTGGTTCTGATTTTTTTTTCAGTAAGACATTTCTTCTTGCTTCTTATTTTTCCTTTGACAGTTGTTTCGTTTATACCACGAACATAGGTGACTTCCGGTTACTTTCGGTTTCGATTTCTCATATGTTTGTATTTCGCCACATCGCATGAACATGTATAAAAAAAAAAGAAGAATGTGCTTATATAAAAAAAAAACACGTGTTAGACAATAATCGGAAAAAAAATGACAATAACACAGGCATCGTATGAACTGTGTGGCGAAATTAACCGACAGTTACCGACATCAGCCGATTTTAGAAAAAAAAACACGCGGGAAATGATTTCAGGTGTACTACCTTGATGCCGTCACAGTTGTTGTAACGCACAATTGGTTCCCGACCCGACCTTTCAGTGTTATGTTTAAGCCGGGTAACAGATTAAAGGAAATAGCGCGAAAAACCGATTTTGTAGAAATATTGAGAATAATTCGCAATATATCAGGTCAAAATATATTATATTGATTACTTAAGTAGGTATTTACAAACAAACAAGTATCCATCGCATTCTTATTTTACTGCAATTTTACGACGCAACCGGTTTTCGCCGAAACCGGAAACGGACAAAAAACATTGGGTTTCATAGGTATATCCAAAACCTGATATGTATAAGCGGTCAACGCCCGTCACTTCGCGGCGGGCTTTTGCCTGTACTACTACTACCATTACCACTACCACTACCAGTACTAGTACTACTACTACTACTACTACTACTACTACTACTACTGCTACTGATACTGCTACTGCTACTGCTACTACTGCTACTGCTACTACTACTACTACTACTACTACTACTACTACTACTACTTCTACTACTTCTACTACTACTACTACTACTACTACATTAAGAATATCACTGACGTTGTTTAAGGGCGCGTTCAATGTAAGCGTCAATAATAATATTTAAAAAAAGAAACAGTACAAATAATATCTTAAATGTCTGGAAGTTTACAGATTAAATCCAATTTATTTAGTATTAGATAATGTTGCATTCATTTAGATTTTCCGTTTACCATATGTTAATGTGTTCGTATTTTCACGAACTGAACAAGTATGCCCTCCTATCTCTTTGCAGTGGTGGTGATTTTCTTTAATCATCGTATGATGTTATCGTATTTTCAATTTATTACGTGTAACACTATTTGGGTATGAATTCCATTTCTGTATTTAGTTATACAAAGTATGCCAAAAGTCCGGTTTACTTCCGTATTAAGCTGATACTTAACTATGTTTTTCAATGGTTAGCTCAGTAAATGTGAAATCTAAAATAAGTGACTGCTATACCGCAAGCACCTTAAGGTATTATACTTCATATCTGATTTTTTTTTTCATGTGATTACATTATAAACTCGCATAATGTCGGCTTGATGTCGACCAATTGTTTTTGTTTCCATATTGCTCTGTTGACAACGTGGTAATTTTCGTATAACTTAGCTTCTTGATAATCAGGATGTGTAAACCAGAAGTAGAATTAGGGTTTGATGAGAAACGAATAGAGAAATGACAATGAGAAACGAAAAGAGAAATGACAATAAGAAACGAATAGAGAAATGACAATGAGAAACGAATAGAGAAATGACAATGAGAAATGAATAAATGAGAAACGAATAGAGAAATGACAATGAGAAACGAATAGAGAAATGACAATAAGAAAATAAAAAATGTAATGTTAATTGCTTTATTCATTTTACAGCTCGTACACTGCATGATATTTGCTTAGCTGTTTACAGATCTTTGATATTTGAAATAAGACTTTAAATATTGTATTCACGCCCATCTAACGTTGACAATTATTCACCACATTATGATGACTGTATTTTGTTGCAAGGAAGACAAATTATCAATTTGGGCATGAGATAATTTCACACACATTTTGTCGCAAACCCATGTATGTTTATACAAGGATAGGATCGTCTTAAGGGCTTGTTAATGATATACAAACTGATTTATTTGAGACATTGCGCATTAAATAATATATGAGAGCAAATTAAATTACTCTGCTTTCACCATTTTCACATTTTCAACCACAAATGTGGTTTGCTCTACTTTTATCACTGTTCTTTTTCAGCTGTTTCAAAGTCTATTGTTGTAGGGTACTGATGCAAGTTTTCCTTTATAGAAACTATAAATGTACCAACGGATGGAAACCACATAACTTCCTTTTTGCAGATTGGTACATCTATGGTGCGGTGGATCACTTAAATTATACATAAATGACTAAAATCTAGTATATTTTGCCTAAAACGCATACCATTGTGTTTCACAAATATTAAATACATTGTTGAAAACATTGATTACGAAAACCTAAATGTATTTCTAATGCAATTTGCAGATTCAGGCAAAGTGTTTTTCTTTTTCGTTCGTGTGAAGCCAATAAATCAATTATTTCAGGAAAATATTTCTGAGTGAAAACGAGACTAAATCGTGTAAACTAACAACAGAAAAGGTAGTTAAAGATGTTGTGCATTCATGATAACTACTATTATAAAATCAAGCGATCAAACATATGTGACAGGTGCAATAGATAGTAAAGTCGATGATTGATATTGTAGAACCAAATACCTAACAATGGTATTATTTCATGATTCATTTCCATTGGAGATTGGGCAAGTGCTTCAACGGGCCGAATGGAGTTAAATATTTAATGAAAACTGCAACGGTCTAAAGAAATTATATAATATCACCTCAAGAAATACATTTGCCATTCCGTGCAACTGAAGGGTCAAAGGGTATGTATTGCTAAATGTTTACAGGGATTCACCAATCGTTCCATTAATATGTTTTATATTTTGAGATGGTCCTGATTAAATGTGCACCATACGGGTTGTAAAACACGTTTAAAAATGTTTATGTGAATGTGTGGTAATCTGTCTAAACCTTGCAATTTTACTTCGAACAGCATACTCGTGCTAGTTTATTAGTTTGATTGTGTCATTTACGCCTTTACTCGGATGCATAATTAATGATACATGGTCTTGTTTTCAATCTGGGTTTTCTGCTTGACTTTGCATTTCCCTAATAATGGTATTCAACTTGTACTAACAAATGTTGATTCTTAACTTGCAATTGATAAATCTGGTTAGTACTTAAGTCTAAGTTACGTCGGGAAAATGGTTTATAGCATAATTTTCCCTCTATTTAATTTACACTAAAATTGAAGTCCCACATACAAACGAGTTTTACATATAATAAGAAGTCCGGATTCTGGTATTAGTGCAGTAAAATGAAAACGGAAAACGGTAGACTGAAATAATGAATTATGATTGCATCCGTTCGTAGTACATCAGTTGACAACTGATCTTACATATTCAAATCATGCATTAATACTCTTCTTAAGTTTGCTAACACCAAACATAACTGTATTAATCCACTTTATTTATAAGCACATATGTTTTATAGTATATATAGATTTAGATAATTGTAATTGCTGTATATGTGAATTGTAATAAAACACTGTAGTTGTACACATGTATAAAGTAATTTGTTTTTTGTCTACAACAGTGAAAATATATTGTCAAGCTGGCGCTCAAGTATAATATCATGTGAGATGAGTTTCTGTTTAACGATTTGGTATTATGTGTGAAACAATATGATAAAGGAAATATCGATACTGAATGACGTTGATGATACTGATATCCATACGCTTAACCACAAACAAAATGTTGACTATTAGTGAGCATATGTCTAGAAATTGTGCTTCTGCTCGAGATTTTGTTTACGTAAAATAAGACAAACACACCGGCATTATTACTCATGCAAGAAGGCGCGGGGAGCTATTAACTTAAACGATATTTAATTATTTAGCCATGTATCTGGTGTGAAAAGACAAAGCGGTCTAGACAGATAATGCAACATTTAATGAAATTTACGAGAATGTGCCTTCCCACAATATTCTTTTAAAACATGCAGGATACGTTTGTAATTCACTCTGGAATATTTAGTCGGCATTGCAGTTTAAAACTTGTTCTGACCTAGAATTCACATAAATGTACGAATGTGTACTTACGCGACAATTATCCGCATTCTTATTACTTAACCTTAATCTTGAATGCCAATAGAAGTGGGCAAATGTTCTAATTTTAGGGAATGCACACTTACAAGAATGGTTTCATGAATACAAATAACTGTTTCATACTTTTGGGAATTAAAATTTACATAATTGTTCACTTAAGCGGTTAAAATAACATATTGACCACATACACTCTAGAACTGAACATAATTAAGAACAATTTTACTCATTATATGTCATGATCGGAATGTTATATTCATTCACATAATGAAAACACTATTTTGTTAAGCCAACATAATCGGCGCGCTCTATACATAGCAATTACAATGCTCAAATTCACGGGGACCACAGTCGGTCGAAACGTACAATGTTGCCTGTTGAGCTCGCGGCATGTCTGCCTGTCAATAGTGTTAAGGTTTCTTGCGACAAGTACGACCTATAAAGTGAAAATTTCTGGTATTTTTCTGATAAATAAGCAAAAAATATTAGCAAATTTGATGGAGCTTATATTTCCTATTATTGTATCATTGTGTAAAAATATTTTGGTGGTAATGTCTTCAGTCCTCGTGAATTAATTCTAAACAACACACTCTAGCAGGAGAGTGAATTATTATAAAAATAGCGCGCGGTAAAGCATTCGGAGAATCCTAGACCCGAGAATTTCAATAAATGGGGAATTTATATTTGATAAACTTACTGTGCATGTTAATTTATATTTGAATTGTGGTTGGGTTTTATTAAGAATTATTTATAATTGCACCTTTGTATCAACTTCTCCAGTAGATGTTATTCAATCTACAAACATCTCTTGTCCTCTTGTATGACATTTAGGGCAAACAATGACATCTCAATACTAATTTCAACGCCGATAGCCTTTTTAAAGACATTTCTTGTTTTTACGTAAGAAATAAACCTTAAACCTTAAATGGAGTTGCAACAACTGCTATAGGTATTTGTCTTGCATGATATTGTTTATTAAAACGGCATTAAAATAATAATACTAAATTATGATTGTATTGCTTCTCTTTAACTTTTCAAAGGTGAGTGTAACTTCCTGCCGGTTATATATCGTTTTAGAAATTCTAAGAACATCACCAAGAAAATCAGCTTTTTATTGCGTGTCTTAACATTTCAAAGGTACATGTAACTTCCTTCCCGTTACATGTTTAGAAATTCTAAGAACATCACGAAGACAATCTTCTTGCAGATAGTGCATGCTGCGGCAATAACAAAGTCTTGATTTTGCTTTTTATAATGCAAAAACTAGCGCCTACTTATTTTACAAAGCGGTGACGAAAAATATCGCTAGAATTAATGCCATGTTTACATGCAACTTCTCTTGAATACCTTCATTAATGCCCTCAAGGACTTTCCTGGCTGTTCATTGATAACGCTATTGGACAAACCTTAACTGTTACAACCATGTATTAGTTGAAACACTTTGTTTTACTATTATGCTTTTAACAAAATTAGTTAACTTCCAGACTAGTTTTATTCAATAGTTATACTGTAAACATACTCTATCAATCTGCATCTTACATCGACTTAACTCAGAAAACTTGTCTGTAAATATATACACTTCAAAACATGACATTTGCATCTACAACTGTTAGTTTGTTAAACGAATGCTTTTTGATTGAACTATTCTTTATATTATTTATTTCCAATACGTATTTTAAAGTAAAATACCTAAACGACCTATTTGTAGTCCACGCGCATTATGAAATCGGCAATATTTAATTGCGTAATACATTGTATTGTGTAAATTAGTGAAGTTGCCAAACATTGTCGAGAGTTTTGTAAGCAAAATACCTCTCTGTAGACAGACTATAAATATACTGATTCATAAAACGACAAACTGTATTTGCGATACGGACTTTGGAATTATATCTACCGGAATATGATTATGACGATAAGTAGGTATATAAAAACATAATCATATAGAACTGAAGTGTCGCACATCTTCAGATCGAAATAACATTTTGAAAAGCAAACAATTATTAAAGACATTTTGGAAATATTGACATATGTTTGCTTTTACTGTCGTCTTTATACATTAAGTGACATAAAATTGCAAATGTATATACGATTATTTTACACTGAATGCCATATGTGTTTGTTTAAATAAAAAAGAAAAGATTTTGTTCATAACTATAAATTATTCAGTCGTATTTTTGCAATGGTTTGTCCATGTTAAATCTGTCATAATCATAACAATTGTAACCTTATACCTCTGTACATGTTTAGATTTATTCTTAATCGAATAAGATAAGCCGTACTAAATACCCTAAACGAAATTGCCCCTAGTTATTGAAATAGCGTTTAGCATTTGCAATATCAACGCGTCATGCTAGAAAAAAACAATACAATTGCATTTTGATAACATTTCTGATTTTTGTCAAACTCTATTTCATGCCAGATTAATGAAAAACAACAACAGTTTATCTTCGTGGTGTCCACAAAGTGCACACTATCGTGATGAATTATGTCTTTTAAATTAGATGTTCGTCATTGACTTTCAAATTTAAACCAAGTCACGCATTCCTTACAGTATGCATCATCTGCTCTCATTGCTGTATCACACTGTGGCAACTCTACATGTACGTGTTCTCAGAGAACTCATATCTTTGTTGTCTCAAATAAATGACACAATAATGTGTCTG
Organism: Congeria kusceri; assembly: GCA_027627225.1. Taxonomy (NCBI): domain Eukaryota; kingdom Metazoa; phylum Mollusca; class Bivalvia; order Myida; family Dreissenidae; genus Congeria; species Congeria kusceri. Next base: position 92,902,763 of record CM051025.1, read on the forward strand.
TAAATTTATAATCGATACAGCTTCAGGGAACTGTATACATTGATAGATATATGAGCATTCATAACGCCATTTTATTCAAGTATTATTTAATATTTTAAGTGATTATCTAGGGTTGTGAAATATGCGTTGTTAACGATTTGCAAGAATTATAAGGGAAAGGTAGACAGTGAAACATACTTAATAATAATTAACGTTTTCTGTTGTCTTCATCTTTCCTATAAGATTAACTAGAATCCTAAAATGCTGTGCACCGCGTAATGGCTTTTGTGGTGAACTCGTCGGCGGAAGGACGTACAAGTAATTACGATATTAAGCCCGTAATTTGGAAATAGAAACTACGGGTAACTGAACTGCAAGCCTTTCGTCTATACGATATGCATTTTCCCCAAACGATTTCATGACACTCAATTAAAAAGATAAACCATACTATTTATACAAATGTCGTTACAAATCCAAGTAAAAATAGTGAAGTATTTTTAAAATATAATTAAATATTACGATTAAACACATTGTACATTAAAATAAAACTTCTAATTACGATAATGTACATGATTGTTAAAATCTATTATTTGTTCAAACCTATAATTTGTTCATTATTAATGCAGTATAAATTGTGAATTGGACGCACCGTTTTAAACATGTAATGGTTATTTAGACGCACATAATTGCTGTTTTAAGTTATCAACATCAGTCAATTTAACTATAATTACGCTATTGATCTATATGAAGTGAATTTGCTTCCTTCGTTCGTATAAGTTTTTTTCCTCGAGTATATTTAGTATATTGAGTAGGTGCAAGGTATAGCGGTATGATTTGTTTTTTTTTTTGTGCTTTGGCTGAAACTGTGTATGTTTCTGTGTGGTTCATAATAAGCAAAAATATATTTAAGATTGTGACAGTACAAATATGCATGAACAGCCATAAAATTATGACTAAAACAAGCTTGGTGTAATGGTAATGTACACACGAGAAGGTATGGTATTTACTTATTATCATTACTTTTCAAAATCTAAAAGTTATAATATGAACTAGGGTTTTCAAATCATATTCACCGATGTACGTTAAGATTTGTTGTTAATATGATGTCAGCAGAAATCATGTATATTAATATGAATGTATCTTATGTCGTTTAAGTCTCGCAAATAAATGTCTTTATCAACTCCATTTATATGATCGTTTAGTGGTAATTTGATACTGCATAACTCAATTAAAGACTTGCATACTAATCCACGCTAATGTCCCTGTCTTAGGCTAACATCATTGATTGCTACTGACAGAATTATCAAGCGAGTGTGTTTATATATTTCAGTTTTAAATTGCCCTCGTAATACGCATTTCTGAACATTCCCAACATTTATTATAATATTATTTTTAAAATAATACTGACACCATTAGAATCAATGGATGGCTTTACAGTACAATTTTAGTTCAGTCCCTCTTTAAATACCTTATTAAATACGTGAACTGCAAGTGCTTATTAGTTGGTAATGTGGGGTTTCTTAAGAAAGAGAAGTGGAACACATGTCAATTGTGCGTGACCTTTACACGGTTCACTACACTGTTACATTACACCTCTGTTAAATCAATATTGATATTCCCGTTTCTGGGAAGCAACATAACGTCTATTAAGTGAGCATTTTTCAGTAAGGAAGACTTTCCTGTAGTCTGAACATGAAACGAACGTATGCAATTCCCTCACTCATAAGCCGGTATGAATGCATGTCCTGTATTCTTTTGTTTATTGTAATTTGCTCGTGTTCCGTTATAAATGCATGTCCTGTATTATTTTGTTTAATGTAATTTACTCATGTGCCGTTATGAATACTTGTCCGGTATTCTTTTTTTTAGTGTAATTTACTCATGTGCCGTTATGAATACATGTCCGGTATTCTTTTGATTAATGTAATTTACTCATGTGCCGTTGTGAATACATGTCCGGTATTCTTTTGTTTAATGTAATTTACTCCTTTTCCGTTATAAATACATGTCCGGTATTCTTTTGTTTAGTGTAATGTAAAGGCTGGTTTTAAAATATGTACATCATACAATTTAATTAACTAACAAGACCACATAAAACATTTAATTTCAGTATTACAAAGACACGGTTTATTGCTTCCAGTTTTTAGTGTCAATCCCAAATTCAATGGTACCAAAATCAGCAACAAAGAGTGAACGGTTTATGTGCTATTAAAGCGATAATCCTCTACTCAGTGTAACATTAAGTCGTTATATTGTATGCTGATTTTTCTATTAGTGTTTCACTGATCTCTTTAGAGCTATAAAGGTCCGATGAAATAATGTATTTTCTTCTTTTTTTCTCGCCTATTTACCGACTTTTCCATTTCTGGTAAATAATTATTCCTCATTTAGTAAAGTAATTGACAGGCAAAAGGTTTGTTTTTCTCATCACATTAACAGTTTGTAGCAGAGATTTAAACATAATTCTTTTGCTAGCATTGTCATTGTAGTTTTTCTTGACTAATCTATATAAAGTGAATCGGTTCGTGATAATTTTCGTTTAATATCCTGATACAAATGTATGCGCTTTCAGTTAAATAACGATTCATCTAGTCAAAACACAGCTTATTAGTAAGTTTTAAAAGCTACGCCTATATATTGCGTACCTTAGGGATTATAAGTGAATTTAAAGGGTGCACGAAGATCAATACCTTTTTTGCGGATATCACTTTGACTGTGCATGGACACATAAAGAGATTGATGATCTGGTTGCCAACAAAAATACTTTTTATTTCTATGGAACTAACATTAAAAGTAACAGCTGGGCTTGTCACTGGAGATTAAGTCGCAATTGCGATCATATGACATTTAAGAAGATGCTGTAGAGAAAGATTACACATTGTTTGCATAAAATACAATTTAAAAGTAAAATGCACCACATAAAACAATGTAACAAAAAAGCATAAATGTCTTTTTATCGCATATAATTCTTGAATCTATTCGATAGAACTGATCCGTACCTATATCAATAGGGTTTAAATTGCACCAACACACTCGTGTATGATATTCTCGCAACAACAAAACATTAAAATGAATCTATTTTACTAATATCTGAGATTCAATATCATTACTAAAACACATTTTTTTTATGAAAAATGTTAAAAAGAAACACAACATATATGAACTGTAACAGATATTGCAATGGCGTTCACGTTTTAGTTTGCCGTTTTGTATAGTTTATTCAAAGAAAGAAAAAACAATATTATTATGTCATGCATATATTTAATTTAAACTTATTTAGTTAGACAACAAAATAAAAATGAGTCATACGTACAATAAGTAATATGAACTAGATGAGAAAACAAGCGTCAGTAACGCTTATATTTGTTATACTACATTTGTTTATAATTGTAATACAGCCCACGTGCTTAAATACAGAAGGTACATACATACAGAATATATATTTCATACTGCTTATTACATTATGTTGTCTTTTATTAATTTACGTATTTATTAAATGTTAATATTTCAGTTTTAAGAGAAAAGTCTTTTAACTCAAATGTGTGAACTGATATGTTGCTCAAACGTCGAACGTTTGATTCATGATATTCCAGTTGCGTCCACATAACATCCTAATATATGTAAAATATACACATATTTATAAAGTATATAAATCTAACAAACTCATTTGATACAAACACTTAAACGCAACCAAACGTTTTAAAGGTGCTAAAGATATGCAGTAACTAAATCACTGTGTAATAAACCCTATATCAAAGACACAAATCATAATTATATGGTGCGAAAGGTATTGAGAACTACACAACGATAGTAATCATAACGTTTACTGTTTTATTACGATAGACCAGACCTCTCGCAAGAATATAGACTCTTACTGACCTTGACAATGTGTCTACGTGCCGGGGATTTATTAGAGGATTTTTGAAAAAACTATGTCAATAAAATCAAGATCAATGACATTTTTTGCATGAAGACAGGCGCATGTATGTTAGAAATACGCTATATAAAATCAATATACCTGCCTATGGGGTTTCCTGACGCAACGGGTTACGGTCTCGTTTATACCAATATAAGCTCACTATTGAGAGTAAAATTATTATTCTCTATTTTTAAAATACTGAGAAAAAACACACGAAATGACTTACAAAGACATCGCAATCACCAGCATCATCATCGCATAATAATTATGATATTCACTTCACAATCATCATCACCATCACAATCACCATAAAATCATCACCATCACAATCACCATAATCAGTATTCATTCATATAAATAGAAAAACAAAACACAAATAGCAATGGGTATTTGTATTTGACAGCATTTTGTGTTTTACATATACAACGATGTTCTGGTATCCTAGCGCTCATGCAACAACTGTAGCATCGACAGCGTAAGTTAGACGTTTACTGTCAGCACGGTAGAATGGTTGAGGAAGCCAGCTGCGCCGTTAAGTATCGACTGGTCAAACATCTGAACATTGGGTAAACCCTCAACAGGAAAACCTATCTTAAAATAAACATAAGTGCGATTGAAATTTTGCAAAGTCAGTATATATATATGTGTGACGCGGTCAGCGAAAATGAGTCCTGTGGCGGTAACGACGTTATCCAGAAAAAACGAGATTAAAATTTCTACACGATTTTCTCCCTTCATTTCCTTGTTTAATTAAGCGTGCATGTCATTAATATGCAGTAATTTCGATAGAAAATGTAATAAGTAACAAACTTAATCTCTTTAGCCCTTAAATGTTGTGAAATCAATAAATGTTACTGTTTTGTTACCAGTTTATTAGGGTAATTTCCCCCGAGCGGAAGAAGGTGTCGCTGGTCGCCATTTTGTGTAAATAATGTCGTTTTGATATCGGAAATGTCCTTGTTTTTTCGGTTAATTTTAACATTAAAGCTGTATTGTTTGACTTTATACATGGAAAACCAATTTCAGCAGGTACGCATGGCATTTTCTGTTGTTGTCATTGTTTATCTATCGATTTATTTGCCTTTTCCTTGTAAAAATTATCAGCAGAGTTTGATCCGGAAGTAATTTCTTAATAAAATAACGTTAAAAACTCATATACATAATATAAATGTACTCGTTTTGATAAGAAAATTTTGCAAAGGCTTTTATTTTTTATTTCTTAAATGCGAACATAATTATGCCATTAAATGTTAATGGAAGTCTTAAAGACATTATTAATGTGTTTTGCCTTGTTTTCATATATCGTAAAGTGACCTCATTCCGTGGGAGACCTCATTCCGTTGATTTGATATTTGGATGACGTCACACGCATGCGCTAATCCAATATTGTACACTAAAATGATTTTCAATTAAAATAAAAAAAACATTACGAAAAATTGGAGAAAACATGTATTAATCAATTTAAATATCTAACCTGATGAAACGTGTTCCATTTTACTATCATGTAATTCCATAGCCATTGCTTAACACCAGTAATCACTAAACACTGTTATTTCCAAGCAGACGACTGAACTAGGGTAAACACTAAACTTTGATTGACAGCTTCTTTCCCGCCTATATGCTGGTTTCTACAGAGTACAGTCCCTTTGTTGTGTGTAAAGTTACGTCGCCGGAATTAGGTCAGCATTGTTTATGCCAAACGAGATTACAGTGACTGTAAATTTTATTCTTATTGCATTGGATTACTTTGTGCAATTAAACAATTTTTAGATGCAATATACTGGAATTAAATAACTCTTTGAAGGTAATTCATTTGTTATTGCATTACTAACACTGCAAAAGAGATTTTGCTCATTAGTCCTTTATGTCACCGCAATTAGGTCACTGGAGGATAGATTTGTGGTTTGTCCACCTTTTATGGTGAACACATGCCTGCGCATTGATCGCACTTAAAAATTATGTTTTTGCATGAGTAATTTTTAAAATTGTTATTGAAACCAATAAACATTTCTAATTATTAGTATTAACAATAACAATTGGTGAAGAAACTTTACTGCATAAACAAACTTAAAAAAAGTAAGCTTTATTCTTCTACACGTTTCTTATGTTTTGTAAATTCTGATCAGCTGGCTCATAGCAGGTACCCTAAGAGCTCAGACAGTTGCACTGTTTCTTATATCATAGGCCGATTGTTTTTTGTCAGCATTGAATTAATTTAAGGCATGGCCTGATTGACCCGCCTCATTGATTTGTAACTGTAAGGTCATTTGACCAACCAAAATATCTGACAATACACATGTATGCAGGAGTTTTTACTATTTGAAATAGTATTTAATCATAACATGAGTACAGAAACTTTTTGTAAATAAAATTGAACTTGTTAATATTTTGTTTTGTTGCAATTTTGTCATCAAATATATTAGTCAAAACGTTTGGTGGAATTTGCACAACATTTTGATATGTGCTGTGTTTAGAAATAAGGTTAATGTAATGTTCAGAAAACTGTAAGGTTGGCTGAATCCACCAGAAAGAAGATGTCTATGATGCAACAGCAAAAACTGTATTTGTTTTATTTGTTTTTCAGAGAAGCAAGTGTTTTATCTTGCATATGAAGGCTTGGCGCCAGGAAAAGGGGCCCACCCAGCTATAAGCTTCCTCCGCCATTACCTTAAATACTATGGTCTTGGTGAGAGGTAAGCTCAATTCCACTGTAACAACTGTGATGGACAGAATAAACATAATACTGTCCTTGTGTATGCTGTGTGGATAAACTTGACTGGTAAGTATTCTGCCTTAAAATGCTTATAGTTATACATAATCTATATACCATTCACATGTTATTTTCTTGGACACTGGGATGATTTCATGTATTACCATGGAAAATGTGCACATTTTCCACATTGTTTAAAAACCAGTCCCAAAGCCTAATGTATTAAACAGAATGTCTTCATTTGTTGGATATTCTATCCTAAAATTGCTATCTTAAATTTATATTTTGAAGGAATACACTAGGGGATGGAATACTCCTTGAGGCTGGCAGGCCACACCAAGTTATAAAGTGACTGTCATTTTTGGCTGTGGGAAAATAAATAGCGACATATGGATGCTGTAACCATGCAGGTATTATGAACTATGAACCGAGTATTATTCCACATGATATTAGGTAATCATGTCACCAAATTACAGAAACCCTACCGAGCTTGAGAGATTAATCTGATGATGAATGTCATAAGAAATCCCTACTATATTTGCATTTTAATTAACAACACATCTGTTAAGGACTGGATAGTTAATGAATGACATTAAATTATAATAGTTAAGTTCAAATGTATGACCTATAATTACAAAAAATCATGAGGGATTATTGTTAACAAATGAATACTGGTACTTGTACTGTACTATTTATACAGGACACAGCCACAACAGTCATGAAGTCGTGCCAGTATGCCCATAATATGCCACATCTGGTTTCTTCAGTAGAATGTAGATGCACCTAGTGTTGAAAGCTTACTGATGGTCCCGAGGTAAAAGTAAAATATGGGAAGGACAGGTTTCAACCTTCAGACTGATGCAATGGCGAACCAAATATTTGGACCAGGTTTCACCATTTGTCTTCAGAAAGGCAGTGGTATCTCCATGATGAAATCTGAGAGTTTTGTCGTGCAACTGTTGCTAACCTGCCAATTACCTCTAGTTCCTAAATGGGATCATCAAAGACAAAAATGAACGTGCTGAATGTTTGTTTAAATGTGTACACATTCAATAATGTTTGATAATAACTGGACAAAAGGAATGCGTTTTTCCATAACTGTTAAACTTAACAAAAGCTCTAAAATTCGTTTTAAGTTAACCCGTGCTCTATTCACAAAGCTTTATAGGGAAAACCTAAGTTTTTTTTAAATCACACAATTCTTAAATTCTATGGAGGTTTCATGAAGTAGTCTTTTTATATTTAAATGTTTTAAACTAGTAAAAATTGCTTAGGTGTAATAATTAGCACATGTATAGCACGTAAGTACTGTTTAAGATTTTCCTTAGGAAATTGTTGAATACTGGCCCAGTACACGTACCAGTATCTTATTATACTCTATTACATGTATCTTGTGTTCATGTGGACAAAACCTAAGTATTCTGAAATGGATAAGTTTTAGTTGTTATTTGTAATGATGAAGAATTATTTACCTTGTTTTCTTACAAAATTTTTAAGTATTATGTTATGGGTATGTATTCTAGTGTTGTCAATATTGAATAAATGATGCTAGTAACATTTTGTTTGATGTTTTACCCTACCGTTTAAGGATGTAAGTAACACACAATTATATTGTTAATTGTGTTCATGTGTTTAATATTCAATTAAACAATACTAGTGTGCGTGCTAAAACTATAAAGGTTGTTTTATAAACACATGTGACATGCATTACTTAAATCATTATTGCATGTTTGTTTGTTATACTGCCCCATTAGCATCTAAAATGCTGTTGCTATGGAGACAGTTACTGTCTTCAATAATGTGTGCATTCGATGAAATGAATCTTTTATGCATCAGCTGTAGTGTGCATATTAAAAAGAAGAATATTGGCTGAATGAAACATATATTATGGATATCATATAAGTAACACAGTTTATTACTCTTAAACCTACATACATGTAAATTGATTCCAACAGGTTTGTAAATATATTTCATGGCAGTGCAATTATCACAAAAAATGTACTTTTATAAGCTTCTAAATAAGATACTAATATGCAAATACAATGTGTTCACCAAGATTTTGGTAAAAAAAATTGAAATTGGTGATGTGCACTCAGTTTTTAATCTAAATAACTAATTTTCTAATTTGGTTACCTTGGAAACTGTGTTTTGAAACATTTTTGTAACACCGTGAGGACAAAATGAAAAATAATTATTTATTTTATACAACTGTAGTATAGTCGTTGATAATAGTGTTGTTATTGGGTATTGTTTGTATATCAATATAAGTAATATAAAGTGTACTTTTTTGTTCTTATTTTTTGCACAGTTTTGTGACATTTTGTATCATACGGTGGTATTACATTTCTGGCAATATCTCAAAAAATAAAAAGGATAGAAGCATAATTTGTTCAGTGTTTTATTTCTTAAAGATAGTACTAAATGAAAATGTAAAAAACTGAAAATGTGATTACACATATATATATAATCATTAAACTCTATAACAAAGTGAGCTGTGACAAGTATCATCTGAAAAAAATAATTATGGGCGGGCGGGTGGGAATACTGCCTCTTTCTTTATCCATCTTGTTGCTGCCAAACACAGACCTCGAATGGCGATAAATGCCCTATACACGGATAATGTACCCTTGCACGAGAATTCCGTGCATAACCCGCCAAACTTTGCAGCAAACACTCTTAGACAACTAAATAAAGTACAATTCCGTATTTTTCGAAACGAGAATAATTTCATGTGTACTCAGTCTTCTACTCTATGGAACCGGTGTACATGTACTTTCTATTATGACAAATAGCACTTAATATCAAACTATATATAATGGTTTGGTAAATTAATTTTTCACATACCTAGAAATGCGAAATGAGCTTAATTCGACTATTAAAACGAAAACAGTCCTGCAATATGCAATCGAAACACTTCATATATGCTCCAAATGTATCCGTTAAGACATTTTACACATCAGGTAATATAATTAAATATCAGCAAAGCTTTCAACTTATAACATGGTAGGGACATGCCTATAAAGATATTTCAACGATCATTGATTCAATTATTAAGCCGCGGAGACAGGTTTGGATCAATCGCCCTATGATTTGAATTAATTATTTACCGATATATGTCTAGACTAAAAACACAGACAATGACAAGAATAATACGTTTCTCTGATTATTTATCGAAATCACTTTAGGGCTGAGTAAAATAATTACGAATGTGTATGCTGTGCAATCAACGATTTTGTATATTGTTTTGTTTGACGGATTATACGATTTTTCTGTAAGAAACTTTACGCTATAACTATGCGTTTCAAAGGATTTGGATACAATTTTCGGCAAAAGCTGGAAATGAGCTAATACACAAACGAATATATTTCGGTGGTGGTTTGGATAACCGTCTGCATATATCGATGATTCATCGATGACTTTTAAAGAATTCTTTATTATTTTGATACTTGCGAAATTACCTCATTAACCTGCATAACACATTAATTTACTTGTACAATGCATGAAGGAATGAACTACTTTGACAGGAGGTCTCTTTTTATTTGTTTTATATATTGTAATGCAAATGAAGAACGAATCGCATCTCTAGGCAACAGTTGACGAAAGCTGTTAATACAAACTGCTTGTAGCTAAGCATTGAGGGAACATCTTCTGAATATAAGGTCAAATATTCATAACGAATTGTTATAAACATTACCGTGTATTATATTCTGTATAAATCGTTTTCTTAAACGTACTAAAACCAAAATCAAGTGCGTTTAAACGTTACGATTTGGGAATATTAATATTTGACAAATTAAACAACGTATTGTCTAGCATGTTCATAAATCGTGTACTAATCGTCAAGGCAAATGTACTATAACTGTGGCAACAAGAAAAACGAAAATTGCTACGGGGATATCCGGTCATACAAAGAAATATCCTCGAATATATTGGAGGGAATATAAAACTGCTGTAAGTCTTAGTCAATATTTCATTTCAATATGTATTTCATTTAAATATTTATATGTGACCTAATACTAAATGCACATAATCATTAATAAATATAATACTTATTGTGTTCAAATACCATAAAAGAATATATACGTTCAAGCATGTTGTCTGCATTATTTTCGTGGAACTAAGTATTCAGTATTGTTGTCAAAGCCTATGGTAAGGTCATCAATACAAGTGTCTTAGGTTGTGAATATACGTTTTATGTACAATTCCATTTCAATTCGAAGGTTAATGCGGTTGTAGTCATAAAATATATGCAAACCATATAATACAAATTGTGTTCCTTTGCAATTAATTTGAGAGTTAAATTAATTACTAAGTTGTCGAAGCTCTATCATAATTTGTTTTCAATTCGGTGATTTGCTTACAATGTTTTGCCTCAAATAAACATCTATATGCTCTCCTACTTATACGAGGGGTGATCCAGAATTAACCGGACTGAGGCTGTCATTTTAAAACAAGGCACACAAATCAAATAAAAAAGACAGTAAACTTATCAATCTTTAATCTATTTCATCTGAATCTGAAAGTTTCATAGCTGTAATGCAAAAAAAAAATGTACGTACATTATTATATCAACCGTACTTCACAGTCGGTGACGCTCCAACCAAAACTGTACGCCAAAATGACATTGCGCGCGTCAAAATGACGTTGCGTGTTTTTGTCATTTTTTTCAAATAATCACCAGCGCAAGCTACACATTTTTCATGGCGCGCTATCCACTGCTGAAACAGGTTAATGTACCACTCTTCTGGGACACAACACGCTTGACCGCATGTGACAGGTGGTCAAATGTCTCAAACTTCGTGCCCTTCAATGCCGACTTAATCACGGGAAACGCGCGAAAATCCATCGGGGCGAGGTCTGACGAGTATGAGGTAGATCAACCAGTTCGAATCCCAGGAGCCGGATATCTAGCTTAATTGGTTGCGTGGGTTGTGGGGGAAGGTGCGTTGTCGTGGTGAAGTATAATATCACACACGTCTGCAAACGTCCTGAATAGTGACGCTCATATCAACAACGTCTTTACCTGTAGCAACAAACGTTGAATCTATTGACGTCTTTTGGTCCCTCCCATTATTGTCTTCCAGCAACACACGGCCTTCCCAGAATCGTCTGCCATTCGAAAATATGCGTCCGTGACATGTTGGTGCCTGCCGATGTCTCCTGAATCATCTCGTATATTTAAGCTTACAACATAAATTTATAAAACCGCGCGTTCCAGTTGCATCCGATGACGCCATGAAGAAAACGGGTGGTAACGCTTAAACTCGTTTTGCTAACCAGTCGTGTCTAAAATGATGTCAGAAACTCGACAAATGGCGTTGAATACACCAATGACATCGTACGTCAATTGGCGCCGAAATGGTACGTTTTAAACTATATATCTCTACATCAAATTCAAGCGCTAAAGCAAAATTACGGCACCGTCCCCGCTTAAACGAGTATGGATTGCTATAGCAACGAGCAACATACACAGTGTTTGCTTTGAAATAAATATTGGTGTGTTTCCGTATAAAATAATATATGAACACTTGTTTCTGAAGTTTTCATTAAAATATATTAAGCAATAAATAAAATTCAAAGCCAGTCCGGTTAATTTTGCATCACCCCTCGTACAACGCAACAAAGTACTTAATAACATACTATTTACATTGACTTATGTGTCAATAAGTACATTTCCAATACCCTCTTGATCCAGATATCTACGAAAAGCAGACTTTTAATACTAACCTTGTATTCTGTTATATGACAAAAAAAATCTAAACAAATCTAATGGCATGATTTGAGGTTGATCGCATTGCTGGACGGTTGTTGGTCTCAAATTCATACGACGCCATATCAAGTATTATGGCTTGATTGTATTGCCAACAGATTGAATGTATCTTATTTATACGGGCATTGACCGCTTATACGTATCAGTTTTTTTATATACCTATGGAACCAAACTTTTTCGTCCGTTTCCGGTTTTCGGGAAAACCGGTTGCGACGTAAACTTGCAGTAAAATAAGGATCCGATAGATACTTGTGTGTGTGTAAATACCTACTTAAGTAAACAATATAACATATTTTGACCTGATATGTTGCGAATTATTCTCAATATTTCTAGAAACTAGTTTTTTTCGGGCTATTTCCTTTTATCTGTTACCCCGCCTAAACGTAACACTGAAAGGTCTGATCGGGAACCAATTGTGCGTTACAGCTGTGACGGCATCAAGGTAGTAAACCTGAAATCATTTCCCGCGTGTTTTTTCCTAAAATCGGCTGATGTCGGTAAAGGCTATATTCTGTCTGGTTTAATTGTTCATTCAACATTTAGCCGTTTCCAACTTTTGTGTTGCTTTAACGTTTATCTATTAAGCAAACATGTATAAAGTGTGATAATAAGCATTATTATGTATCCCACTGAAAAGCAACCCTCAAGTTGAATTCAGCGCATTTGACACACACATATATTCAGACACTAAACCAAACATGAGAAAAATGGTAACATAAAATTTTGTGGATAATGAAATAACAACGTTTTAGTTTTGGTTATTTTAAGTCTCTCTTTGTCTCATTCAAACTCACTCACATCAATTAATGAATAAATAATGTGCTGTAAATTTATGACTACGGTTGGCGTAAGATTTTATTATTGGTTCTTTGCAATATATTTGTTAAATTGGTGAAGCGTGCATCACTACGTACAGTCATCACGGTGAACACAAGCACTAGCTAACCCATGTCGAACTAGTCAATCAATCAATAATCGGCGGTGACCCACAAGCAAAACTGTCAAGAAACCAACGTCGGTATGTGTCACTATAATACGAAGAAATCGGTAGAAAGATTTTCGATGACGTCCTTGGTTGCCAGATAATTGATGTCGTCTTCAACATGTGCATGGCGATAACAACGGAGAAGTCAACGTAATTACACTATCGTCCATTCATATGGCAGTAATGCTGGTGTCCATACGACCGCGAAACGAACATACTAATTAGTTAATGGTGGATCAGAAGTTAATTGCTTTATGTATTATTAGTTTCAAGACACATAGGGTCCATCAAACACAGTGATCCAGAGTACTCATGTGCGATTTCACAGACGTAAAATGGCTCTGACGGTTATTAGAATAATAATTAACATTAGGAATAATCAATCAAGCGCATAATCTTGGTCAATACATTGTCTGTGTTTCTTCTCTTGACATGTATCAGAAGATAATCAGATCAAATCACTGGGCGAGATATCAATGGATCTCAATGTGGTAAATGTATTAGATAAGTGAACTGTGCAATATATTAACCGACATTGTGCGTGCATATTACTTGGCGAATGCACGACTGAATTATTTTGAGATTGGTAAAATGCATGCGTACTAAAGTTATGTTGTATGTTTGTGTTAGATTCACGAACATGCCTTTTGACACAATCCAGCTAATGTGTAAGATGTAGCTATCGGGAAAACGTATTTTTGTTTAAGGTTACCCGAAACACCTTCAAATAAAGCCCCGAACCTAGAACATCTTATTTAGTTAGTCAAATATTTATTGTTGGTGATATATCTTCTGGAAAAAACAACAGATAAGAAGTCGCAAAGTCGCAACAATCTCTACAAAAATAATAATCCACGTCTAAACTTGTGTATATAAAGATGCAATATATACCGCGTGTGGTGCCTATTATTTATTGCTGCTGTGTATACAACTTGGTTACACGATCGTTTAACCAAGATGGAACCCGTCCGCAATTGTTATCGAATCATGTGGCAATAAGGTAGACTTCTCTAGAGTCAATTGAAACATCGTTAGTAATTATAAACACATGCATGCGTCCGTGAAATTTCAATCTAAATACTCAGATTTCGAGACGGATTTGATATTTATCAAATCTATACTCGCCAGTTACAATATCTTAACAGTTATATATACTAACGGTTACAAAATGCATTGTACAACAAACCGCTTTAAGACTGTTTTTGCATGGCAAGTATTGCAAGCCATGCATGCAATTAGTTTATGTATTTATGAAAAACAATCAATATTTAATTCCAGACGTTATAATGTGTTATTGAAACAGGCGTTTGTTTTAAAACGGTTCATAACTTTCATTATCAAATGCGTGCGTAGGCAGCCGTACGTATTTTTTTCATCACATCATTTATAGAACTCGAATTTAATTAAAAAACCCAGACCTAACAAAGGCTTAACGCTCTGCCCTGTGTGACTGGAGATCGTTTAGCTTTTAAATTTTGCACGAGGAATCCACTGCACCAATTGCTTATAAATCAATAAAATTACAATTTTAACGGAGAATGTTAATCTCATTATATTCATGCTATAGTTATACATGTAATAATTAAAGGTGTTTCGGGTAACCTTAAACAAAAATACGTTTTCCCGATAGCTACATCTTACACATTAGCAGGATTGTGTCAAAAGTACATTGGATGTTAGTTTTCTTTTCATATTATTACATGTACATATATAGCATGAATATAATGAGATTAACATTCTCTCTTTAAAACTGCTTAAATAAGTTTTGTTCCTTTTTGTTGCTATAATAGAGAACGAAATAAACATTGTTAATCAATCAACCGCCCACATATCTAGGTCTTGTGCGTGTTTAATTTTGAATACAGTATTACATATTATATGTCAAATTACTTGTTGACATAACAATCAATGTTTAAATTTTATATAGCAACTATTTTCTTGCATGTCGATTCTGGCAGTGTCGTGCAAATAATGGAATTCTGCATTAGGCCCCCCCCCCCCCCAAAAAAAAAAAACCCGTTTCTGGTCTCCCGACCGACCTTTTACTTTTGCTGCCGACCCTAATATTTTTTGGTCCAAAAATAATTTATTTATTTCCTCCGATAAATATTCTTATTCATTTTACCAAACAAGATTTTACTTGGCTATCGCGTTTCATAAACCTGATAATGATTCACTGTTGCACATGGTACATATTTTACTTAATTGTGTCAATGTTTTTATTGTTATTTTGTGGAATATTGGACTACATTTACTTTCATAAAAAACGTAATCAATGTATATTCAGAACGCATACATAATTCCCTTGTGCGGAAACACGTATTTACTCCAAATTGAATGGAAATATTCATGTTACTATTCAATAAGTTTTATGCCGTAACACAATCTCCATGTTAATTCCAATACATTTATATTTCGTCACTCCCATTTAAATCTACAATTTACCGATGGAACAAAACAACTGTCTTTTTTTGTTTCACACCCTTTACATCCCCTCTTGAACGCTAATTCATTAATGCCCTATCGACACTGCTTGCATTGTTCAGATAGAATAGTATGGATTGATGCTTTTTTCGATGACCACGTGTTAATCGTGTTACACGGTTAGTCCTACAAACTGCTAGACAATGGCCCCAGCTCAGCAGTCACATCAAAGACTTTTTAAAGTCAAACCGACACCGTTGCTATGGTTGTTGCTAACGGCTTGCATATTTTAAAGACCTGGGACCCGTCTTATTATTCATCGTATGGCATATTTACATTACGATGCAATTTTCGAAAAAGCATAAATGTTAAGCACCAATATCTATGATTACTTTATTTCAGTAATTCAGTTCAATTCCTTGGTATCTTTCACATGTCCTTTTTTCAGGAACATACTGATAACAAATGTCTATTTTATTAAACTACAAAATTTAGTCGTAACTTAAACTTGTCGTAAGATCTTTGATAAGACAGAGCCCTGGCTAACTGATGACGTTGCATTTTTACTCTTCTCAGTTGTTACAGGTGTTTTTATCAATGACGGTACTCATCTAAATCGAAACATCTATTGAACACACACACACCATTCTCCCATCATAATACAAAATAAAAATAAAATAAAAAAAACCTACCTACCGACCCTTACTTTTTTATGTACGATCGTACAACATATATAGTTGCATATATGTAACTGGTCACAAATTATAGGTTTTAGAATTGTCTCCCTTGTTTTTATATATATTTGTTTTTAATCTATGTTGGTCAATTGTATTTTCTTTAATGTGTGTGTCTTTGGGTTGGGCTAAGTCCTTCCCGCCTAAGCAGTGGTATTTCATGGATCTGCAGTGAGTGGACATGTTTTTTTATCTAAGTGAAGTTCATGGGTTTTTTATGAGGTTAATATTGGTCTATTTTTGTTGCAATCGTCTCTATAATGATTGTCAATAGTTGCTTTACTTTTATTTTGGTATTTATTGAGCAAAATGTGCATTTATATTAATTTGTAATATGATTCCACGAGTTAGTAAAATGGCAGAACTTCTCAGAATTGCTCTTTTCTATCTTAAAGTCACTATTTCTATATGTTATTACACCGCATATATTTAACTTGCAGCGGCTATTAACATCACGGAGCAAGAGGGCTGTTAGTGAGTTTAAGGCGACCATGTATTTTTGTGGAAGTCATATATGTTTTATATTATCATTTATATTGTTTTTACCACTTTACCTATGTTAAAGCCACTATATGACCGACAAATGTTTTTAAATAATATCTATCGATATAAATAGGAATTATATGTACCTATTATATTATTTATATTAATATCATTGTGCTGATTGAATGGTATATTCTTTATATTAAATCATGTTCGTTGTTAATTTCAGGTTGCTTGATAGGAGTATTGCCCTGAATAATATATTTACATCACTTAATAAATACATATAGTAATTGTCACAGGACTTTGAGTAATTAACTCCAGTAGTTTTATAGAAGAACCCACAGCACTTGTGGAGCATATAACGGTATCAATTGAATTGTATGTATATAATTAAACACTATATTTAAATGCGCTATTCAACATTTTGCAAAGCTAATTTTAACCATTTTGTTTTAGCTTGAACACATGTACTGTTATATTTACTCTAATGTTTTGGGGGTCGGTTTTTGCTTTAAACAGAGCTTGGCTAGATTGAGTAGCACATATCTTCAAAACGTCATTTCGTTGTTTTAAAATCACTATCTGTAAGACATAGTGACAAATAATGTTCTCAAAAGAACTGCCCATCTTCAATATTATAAGTCACGCAACCCAAATGTTGCATAAGGCCAAACAAAAATATATTCCGTTTCTGGTCTTCTGCCCCCCCCCCAAAGAAAAGTAAGGGTCGGTAGGTAGGTGTTTTTTTTTTTTTTTTTTAATGATGGGAGGATGGTGTGTGTGTGTTCCATATATGTGTCTATTTAGATGAGTACCTTGTATTATTGTACTCCATGTTTTACGCGCACATTGTAACCCTACAATTCGGCTTTGAAAATTCGGTGCGCGTTGTACACGGTAACAGTCTTTTTCAGTCAGGTTTTTTTTAAATTTTAGTGATATTATATTTTATATTTAATTCATAATTTTTATTAACAAAACATTGCACCCTAATTACCTTGCAATCATATTTCTAATTTGAGCAAACAATAAAATCCGTGAAAAACACAGTCATTGATAAAAACACCTGTTACAATTGAGAAGAGTAAAAGCGCAACGTGATCAATTAGCCAGGGCCCTTACGACAAGTTCAAGTTACGACTGAATTTTGTAGTTTAATAAAATAGACATTTATTATCAGTATGTTCCTGAAAAAAGGACATGTGAAAGATACCAAGGAAATGAACTGAATTACTGAAATAAAGTAATCATAGATATTGGTGCTTAGCATTTATGCTTCTTCGAAAATTGCATCGTAATATAAATATGTCCTACGATGTTTAATAAGACGGGTCCCAGGTCTGTAAAATCTGCAAGCCGTTAGCAACAACCATAGCAACGGTATCGGTTTGACTTTAAAAAGTCTTTGATGTGACTGCTGAGCTGGGGCCATTGTCTAGCAGTTTGTAGGACTAACCGTGTAACACGATTAACACGTGGTCATCGAAAAAAGCATCAATCCATACTATTCTATCTGAACAATGCAAGCAGTGTCGATAGGGCATTAATGAATTAGCGTTCAAGAGGAAATGTAAAGGGTGTGAAAAAAAAAAGACAGTTGTTTTGTTCCATCGGATAAATTGTAGATTTAATGGGAGTAACAAAATATAAATGTATTGGAATTAACATGGAGATATGTTACGGCATTAAACTTATTGAATAGTAACATGAATATCTGAATTCAATTTGGATTAATATGTGTTTCCGCACTAGGTAATTATGTATGCGTTTCTGAATATACATTGATTACGTTTTTATGAAAGTAAATTTAGTTCAATATTCCATACAATAACAATAAAAACATTGACACAAATTGGTAAAATATGTACAATGTGCATCAGTGAATCGTTATCAGGTTTATGAAACGCCTTAGCCAATTTAAATCTTGTTTGGTAAAATGAATAAGAATATTTATCGGCGGAAATAAATAAATTATTTTTGGACCAAAAATATTTAGGGTCGGCAGCAAAAGCAAAATGTCGGTCGGGAGACTTGAAAGGGGACTATTTTTTTTTTTTTGGGGGGGGGGTGCCTAAAGTAGAATTCCATTATTTGCACGACACTGCCAGAATCGACATGCAAGAAAATAGTTGCTCTATAAAATGTCAACATTGATTGTTATGTCAACGAGTTATTTGACATATAATATGTAATACTGTATTCGAAATTAAACACGCACAAGTCCTAGATATGTGGGCGGTTGATTGAATAACAATTTTGATTATAGTAACAAAAAGGAACAAAACTAATTTAAGCAGTTTTAAAGATCAGTACATTGGATGTTAGTTTTTTTTCATATTATTACATGTATAACTATAGCATGAATATAATGAGATTAACATTTTCCGTTAAAATTGTAATTTTATTGATTTATAAGCAATTGGTGCAGTGGATTCCTCGTGCAAAATTTAAAAGCTAAACGATCTCCAGTCGTTTTTGACAAGGATATGTTACTTTATGTAGCATTTGTAAATTGTATGTGAATTACATGCATCTGTTGTCTGTCAGTGAGTCAAACCTTTCATGCTTGATTTAGTACAATAAGGGCCATGGTCAATGAGGTCTATAAATTATAATACAAAATGCTAAAACTATATATTTAAAATGTACATGTAATATTGTTATTTTACTTAACGTGATCAACTCCCAGCCTGACAAAGCCCTAAACCCTGGGATCATCGCACCGCTGCGACTGCAAGGTTGTGGCGAAACGTGTACACATGTAGCCGCTTTTATGTTTTCGGTGTTGGCCACCATTACACTTTAATGATTACGTCTTGCTGTAATTAAATTTATTAATGCATTTTGGAATATTTTATTTTATTTAACTTTCAGATCTCCAATGTTGTTATGTACAGTGTCTATAAATTTAAGATTTCTCTAATTATTGGTATTAATTATTTTAATGCGTATTATATTATTAATATTGTTTAAAAATAATACCTTAAGTAAACAATGGAATATTGGTATTATTTATTTTAATGTGGCCGGGCCGACTAGCTCAGTTGGTAGAGCGCTGGACTACAAATCAGAGGATTTGCGGGTTCGATTCACTGCCCGGCCACATAACTTGTGTTGGGATTGGTCGTGAAATTATGTCTACGGCCATTCTTCCCCTACCTCTGATTTAAGTAGGGCAGTTTTCAGTTACTGGCATAAGTATGTGCACTTAGTACTGGTAAACCTGCTTACCCAGGAAAAGTGTGAGTAATTGAACTGACCGCCGTTATATGACTGAAATAGTGTTGAATACGGCGAAAAATCCAAACAAACAAACAAACAAACATTTTAATGTGTATTATATTATTAACCAAATTTCAGATTCAGTAACCCCCAAACCTCAAGAATGTAGAGTACAATGAAAGATGCCATGTTTTTGATGGATTAATTTTTTATTGTTATCAACCTGTATTTTTCTTTTAAAATGTATGGTTTCTTAATAAATAGTTGATCACTTTAGACTGCATGTCATTGTGTTTATATTTTCTTTTCTTGAAAAGCAATAAAAAGTAGACACTTTAAATATGTGTTATTAATTTTATTTACCCTATTCCTCATTAAGCAGTGAGAAAATAGTTAATTTGTCTTTGTTTAGTAATAATATCATTACAAGTACCAAATTATAAGATCATGCTCATATCAATACCATATTTATATATATAAAAAACATCCATTCAAACAATTTATTTATGATCACACAATCATTATCAATAACATCACACAAACACCTGAAATGTGTTATTAAATATTAAACAAAGTGGTGGCTAGTTTCTCGGTTTGTCCATCCGTGGATCTATTCTCTTATTTATCAAAAGCGAGCGTCTGGATGGTCCCTGGCGTAATTTCCCGACATCTTTTCTAAAAAATAAAATGACACAATAGATTAATAACTAAGCAAACTGCATAAATGAAAAGATTTATGATCACCATTTAAACTGCTATTTGTTAATCTATTGGAAAACATCAAAATATTCTGTGATTGTGAAGAATGTTTAAATATGTATTAAGGCTAATTTTTAAATAGGGACACATTGTCCTGAAATTATCACCCACATTCACAGATTAACAATGGCACTTCGATTAATAACTACATATTATTTATCATAACTGTCAACATACTTTAGCTAATGTGGTCAGAACATATATCAGTGTTCTTTAAACGTTTGCCCCTCAGGCGATGGAGATTGACACTGACAGCCATGCTTAATACTTAATAAGAAAACAAAAATAAATTTCTATAAATAGATATAGACAAATGTACAAGGGCATTTAAGGATTTACTTAATGAGAAAAAGAAAAAAAATTGTATAAATAGATGTTGACAAAGGCACAAGGGACATTACGGATTTACTTCATTAGAAAACAAAA
Source organism: Congeria kusceri (assembly GCA_027627225.1). NCBI lineage: Eukaryota > Metazoa > Mollusca > Bivalvia > Myida > Dreissenidae > Congeria > Congeria kusceri. The sequence goes on from CM051025.1 coordinate 92,924,177, forward strand.
ATAAAATTTATGTGAAAAAATAAATAAAATGTGTATAAATAGATATTGACAAAGGCTCAAGGGCCTTTTAGGATTTACTTAATAAGAAGACTTAAATAAAATGTCTATGAATAGATAAATAAAATTTCTATAAATAGATGTAAACAAAAGCTTGACTGCCATATAGTATTAACTTAATTTGAAGACGAAAATAAAATTTATATGAAAAAATAACTTAAATTTCTGTAAATAGATACCGACAAAAGCTCAACTGCCTTTAAGGATTTACTTAATTAGAAGACGAAAATAAAATTTCTATGAATAGTTAAGTAAAATTTCTATAAATAGATATCGACAAAGGCACAAGGGCCTTTTAGGATTTACTTACTTAGGAAACGAAAGTAAATTTTATATAAATATATATCGACAATGGCACTAGGGCCTTTAACAATTGCAGGTGTACAGACGGAGGAAGACCATGGCAACAGGTGACCAGTGCACCCAACTGCTCCGATATCATGGGCAATAACTCCAACGAGTTCATCTCCAGGATCACTGTGGATGGGAAAATCACATTCATTGACCAGAGGTTTGTGTGTGGAGTATTACAGCTTACAGATACTTCATTAATTGGTTGAAAGGTTAAACAATGTTATCATAAAAAATGTTATTACTTGTGTCAAAAGTAAAACACTTTGAATACAAAAACAACTATTATATGATCTTACTTTTCATATATGGTATTACAAACATTGATCTTCAGCCCTTATTCGCATCACACTGATCATTCTCATGATAAATTCTCAGAAAATGTGATTTTCACAAATAGACATTTTATCTACAGTGTCATCTGGCAAATTATGTGTACCGGTACTATTTCCAAGTGAAAAAAATTGGATTCATCAGTTTAAATAGTTGAGCTATGCAGCATTTTTCAAAAAAAAAAATGCTTTTCTGAATTAAAACAATAGATGGCCCATTAAAACGTCAGTTAATAAATGTTTATCTGATAAAAATGCACATGTACAGGTATAATAAAATGGCATCTTTACCAGTTCAATTAAAGGAAGGTTTATGACTGTTGTTGCAAATTTATGGCTTAAGTTATATTTTTAAAATTCAAGTTAAATGTATTTCTACCATGCTTTAAATCAATAGATTTTTCAAGCTTTGCCACTATCATTGTAAACTTCTCTACATCGTGAAAATATTAATTTCCATGAATCTTTCTTCATAAACACTTCGCAGGCTTTATGATATGCTCTTTAAAGTGCACTAGATGAAAATTTTGCGATGTCTGATGGTTTTGTTTCGTTATGTTGCCCTCATCATTATTCAAAGGGGAGCAACCTGCGCAGAACTGTAACTTTACAGTTACACTGACTGCTATACTGACTGTTAAAAGTAGCTAAGACCCAGGATAATGATAGTTCTATTTTGTAGTTGTGAGTCACAACTATCATTATATTAGTTTTCATGGAAAATAAAACAAATGTTGTTGCTTTTATTTAGTATTAAAAGTAGGTTATAAAACAGATATTTCATTGTCATTTTGGAAGAGTCAAATTGTTTCCTTCCGTATCGGGGTCAAATTTTGAACTGTTGCCCGGAGGCCATGTTGCCCTCGGCCTTATAAGCCTCGGGGCAACAGTTCAAAATTAGCCCCCTCTGTATATTGTTACCTAACTCTCTATATAAATGATTACTCTATATTTTCGACTTTTTCCCATACATTGTACGTGTTAAATCGAGGTATAAAACTTTTTTTGCTGTTTCCAGTCCGATGAACTGTTAAATGCGCAAAATTGATGCACACAAATGTCAGTCTAAATTTGTGACATGACGTCACAGTTGCGTGCTGTAATCGCAACGAAACTAGCCCGGGAAAGGGTTAAAATCTAGTATTTTTTCGAGATGCAACGGATACCCAAAAATACCCGCATTCTCGGTTCCATTAAAATTAACTCGAGTTCGGTTCCTCATTGGAAAATTCGGGTCGGGTCTGGTATTTAAATAATAGTGTAATTCGACCTTTTTAATCATCATCATCTTTCTTAAAATTCTTCTTCATATAAAATCATATTCAACAAATTAATGAAACCAATACCCAATAGGCATAGATGTTTCTATTTGACAGTTTTTACCTCGACTATTCGAAGAATAGGTGAGCTTTCCTACTACCCCCGGCGTCTGCGTCCGAGTCTGAATTTGGTTAAAGTTTTTATTCAAAAGTCTTGTAACTTCAAAACTACATAAGTATTCACTTGAAACTTGGAATATACCTTTGTCATCAACTCCAGTGTCAGGGGCAACATTCCCCATAACTCTGTTTTGTACTTTGACAGATTTATGCCCCTTTTTCACTTAGATTTTCTTGTTAAAGTTTATATTCAGAAGTTTTGTTACTTCAAAAGTGCATAAGTTTGTCACTTGAAACTTAGAACTAACCTTTTGTCATCAACTCCAGTATCAAGGGCAACATTTCCTTTAACTCAGTTTTGTATTTTGACAGAGTTATGCCCCTTTTTCACCTAGATTTTCTGGTTAAAGTTTATATTCAGAAGTTTTGTATTTTCTATATACAAAAGCTAATCACTTGAAACTTGGAATATCCCTTTGTCATGAACTCCATTATCAGGGTGCACATTCCCCATAACTCTATTTTGTATTTTGACAGAGTTATGCCCCCTTTTCACATAGATTTTCTTGTTAAAGATTATATTCAAAAGTTTTGTAACTTCAAAACTACATAAATTATTCACTTGAAACTTGGAACTAACCTTTGTCATCAACTCTAGTATCAGGGACAAAAATACCCATAACTCTGTTTTGTATTTTGACAGAGTTGGTCCCCTTTTTACTCAGATTTTCTGTTTAAAGTTTATATTCAAAAGTTTGGTAACTTCAAAACTACATAAGTTATTCACTTGAAACTTCTAACTAACCTCTGTCATCAACTCTAGTATCAGGGGCAACAATACCCATGACAGAGTTATGCCCCTTTTCACATAGATTTTCTGGTTAAAGTTTATATTCAAAAGTTTGGTAACTTCAAAACTACATAAGCTATTATGCCCCCCTTCGAAGAAGTGCGGGTATCTTGCTTTGCACCTGTCCGTCGGTCGGTCGGTCGGTCGGATGGTCGTTCTGTCCGTAGACCATTTCGTTTCCGCACGATATATAGAGAAAGCTTTGACCTACGATCATGAAAGGTGGTATGCTAGTTAATTGGAAGGAAAGGAAGACGCCTATGCATTTTGAGGTCAACAGGTCAAAGGTCAAGGTCACCGTTGCTAAAAATAGAAAAACGTTTCCGCTCAATAACTTACGAACGCATCGAGATATTTTAATGAAACTTTGTACATAGATACCTTATATCCAGACCTCGCTTGGAATTACATATGGGGTGGGTGGGGTCAAGGTCAAGGTCACTGTTACTAAAATAGAAAAACGGTTTCCACTCAATAACTTGAGAACGCTTAGAGATATTTTAATGAAACTTCATACATAGATACCTTATATTGAGACCTCGCTTAGGACTGCATATGGGGTGGGTGGGGTCAAGGTCAAGGTCACCGTTACTAAAAATAACAAAACGGTTTCCGTTCAATAACTTAAGAATGCATAGAGATATTTTAATGAAACTTCATACATTGATTCCTTTTATTGAGACCTCGCTTGGAGTTGCATATGGGGTGGGTGGAGTCAAGGTCAAGGTTACTGTTAGTAAAAATAGAAAAACGGTCTCCGCTAAATAACTTAAGAACGAATCGAGATATTTTAATGAAACTTTATACATAGATACCTTATATTGAGACCTCGCTTGGGATTGCATATAGGGATGGTGGGGTCAAGGTCACCGTTACTAAAATAGAAAAAACGGTTTCCACTCAATAGCTTGAGAACGCATCGAGATATTTTAATGAAACTTCATACGTAGATACCATATATCGAGACCTCTCTTGGGATATGATATGGGGTCAAGGTCAAGGTCACCATTACTAAGAATAGAAAAACGGTTTCCGCTCAATAACACATCGAGATATTTAAATGTAACTTCATACATAGATACCATATATCGAGACCTCGCTTGGGATTTCTTATTAAAAAAGTTTCTTAACAATTGCACGTATTCACAACTTGGCTGCAAGTCAGGGGGCATACATGTTTTACAAACATCTCTTGTTCACTTGAAACTTGGAACTAACCTTTGTCATCAACTCTAGTATCAGGGGCAACATTAACCATAACTCGGTTTTGTATTTTGACAGAGTTATGCCCCCTTTTCATTTGGATTTTCTGGTTAAAGTTTATATTCAAAAGTTGGTAACTTCAAAACTACATAAGTTATTCACTTGAAACTTAGAACTTACCTTTTGTCATCAACTCTAGTATCAGGGGCAACATTGCCCATAATTCTGTTTTGTATTTTGACAGAGTTATGCCCCTTTTTCACATAGATTTTCTGGTTAAAGTTTATATTCAGAAGTTTTGTAACTTCAAAACTACATAAGTTATTCACTTGAAACTTGGCACTAACCTTTGTCATCAACTCTAGTATCAAGGGCAACATTACCCATAACTCTGTTTTATATTTTGACATAGTTAGCCCACTTTTTACATATACTTTGTGGTTAAAGATTTTGTTTAGAAAATTTAGAAACTATACAAGGCTTCACTTGAAATTTTTGTATTCTAACAAATGTATGCCCCTTCCACTATCCAAAATATGTACCAGCTGTAATACTTCGAAAAGTCGAGCGCGGTGTCCTGACAGCTCTTGTTTAACAAATAAAAGCAAATATTCTGCTGGCGCTCTTGGATATTGGAGTTTATCGCTGAACAAACCCCACTAAACAGCTGTATGGACGTCTTAAACCAAAGAGTTTCAAACCGTGCAGTTGAAGAAATATGTGTGGCAGAGTGCATTGGCTTTCATCAGAACTGAATAAAACTCAGAGCATCGTTATTTATATGACGAAACGTAAGTAAATGCCAAATGAAAAGAAGTGATCAAAGTTTACAACGAACGAAACTATTGATTGGTGGAAGGGGGGTTATTCAGTTTTCAGTATTTCTTTTCTTTTTTCCTGCGCCATATCTTTTCTCCGTCAAATTCACACCTCGAATAACGAATCAGTGCCTTTATGGCACATAAATATGCGTACACAAGAAGCATTATTTTCCGCTGAATTATTACCGTACATCATCTGCAAAAAACCTAAGCAAATAATATACTGAACCAATCTGTATTTATCAAAACGAGAATATTTATTTTGAAAACAAAGATTTTATCAGGGTTTATTTCTTTGAATTTAAATATTCTGTGATATTAATAATCTGCATATCTTTTCCCTTCAGTTTTAACTTCTTTATCATTCAGATTAAGTCATTGATAGGAAAAAAATGAGATTTTGGGGACCCAGAATTCACCTTAAAAAACAACAATGTTGATGACAAAAGTCCAGTGACAAATACCTATTAAGGAAGCAGGTACAATTCAAACTTCATAGTTCCTTTCTAACATTGTTACAGAACTAATGTCCAATCACAAAATATTTGTAGCTTTAATTCTGCGGCAAATTAGATGTTAGCAGTATTACAAAGACAATTAAAAACAAGGATATCAGTAAGCTGATGAATGCTCCCAATGCGCTTTGTCAAGCAATATAAATGCAATGAGGAGGGCAGAGATATTAAAATGAATAAAATCTCTAGAACTCGAGACCAAATCTGATACCAAAACTGTATGTGAACATGCCACAAACGAGAATAATTTCATTTATAGTCTAATCTTTAAGGTAGAAACAATGTTTGCTGATCAGAACAGTCCTCTGGAGGTGCAAAGTTGATGTGTACTTTTAATTATATCATTACCCGACCAGCAAATACCTGACCCGAAGAAAGATACCCGCCCCGACCAAATTTTGCTACCCGTTGCATCCCTAGTATTTTTGTAATGTAAATTATTTTATATGTTAGAATTATTATTTCTATATATGTAACATTCATTTAATAAACAGCAAGTTAAAAGCGAAAACAAAATCAATAAGTAGATTATGAATTATACGCTATAATTTTTTATTGTACGGTCTAGGTTATAAAATATGTTAGGTAATAAAACAGTTATGCCATAGGCATTTTGGGAACAGTTAAAACGTTAACGTTTGTCCCTCGTAAGGGATGATATTTGTTACTATTTGCATTGTGCAACAGTTCCAAAACCATCCCTGACACCTCTGGGCAACAGTTTAGACTGTTCCCCAAACGCCCATGAAATAACAGTATAATATCAGACTGCAATGCTTAGAAAAACCCCTAAATTTATTTGCACATGATTGATATTTGATGAAAACGTCTATCACTGTATTTAAACATGTGGTATTAGTTTGTTCGAAGCAGTATCCATTTTCATGATCCTATCTCTACCACAGGGTGACCAGCCTACTGCTTACACATGTATTAGTAGTTTGTTCAAAACAGTATCCATTGTCATGATCCCATCTCTACCACAGAGTGACCAGCCTACTGCTTACACATGTATTAGTAGTTTGTTCAAAACAGTATCCATTGTCATGATCTCATCTCTACCACAGAGTGACCAGCCTACTGCTTACACATGTATTAGTAGTTTGTTCAAAACAGTATCCATTGTCATGATCTCATCTCTACCACAGAGTGACCAGCCTACTGCTTACACATGTATTAGTAGTTTGTTCAAAACAGTATATATTGTCATGATCCTATCTCTACCACAGAGTGACCAGCCTACTGCTTACACATGTATTAGTAGTTGTTCAAAACAGTATCCATTGTCATGATCCTATCTCTACCACAGAGTGACCAGCCTACTGCTTACACATGTATTAGTAGTTTGTTCAAAACAGTATCCATTGTCATGATCTCATCTCTACCACTGAGTGACCAGCCTACTGCTTACACATGTAATTGTAGTTTGTTTGAAGCTGCATCAATAGTCATGATCCCATCTCTACCACAGGGTGACCAGTCTACTGATACACCTGCAGTAGTAGTTTGCTTGAAACAGTATCCATTGTCATGATCCCATCTCTACCACAGAGTGACCAGCCTACTGCTTACACATGTATTAGTAGTTTGTTCAAAACAGTATCCATTGTCATGATCTCATCTCTACCACAGAGTGACCAGCCTACTGCTTACACATGTATTAGTAGTTTGTTCAAAACAGTATCCATTGTCATAATCTCATCTCTACCACAGAGTGACCAGCCTACTGCTTACACATGTATTAGTAGTTTGTTCAAAACAGTATCCATTGTCATGATCCTATCTCTACCACAGAGTGACCATCCTACTGCTTACACATGCAGTTGTAGTTTGTTTGAAGCAGCATCCATTGTCATGATCCCATCTCTACCACAGTCATGATCCCATCTCTACCACAGGGTGACCAGCATGCTGGGCTATCAGCCCCAGGACCTGCTGAACAAGTCTGTGTATGACTTCTACCACCCGGAAGACCAGGTCCACATGAAGGACACGTTTGACCAGGGTAGGGACCGCTTAGTGTTACACACTAATCTTGTATTTTACATGGCACTAAATTTTGCTTCTTAAGTAACTAGCATTCTGATATTTTACATACCAAAGTATTTTATCTTCTGCATTGATTAGCAACAAAGTCTTTATCTTCTTCAATGACTGGCAAACTCCTAAACATATTTTAGCTAGCACTGTTGCATGGTTTTAGCTTCTTCATTCATTAACTAGCAAACTGCCAAACATATTTTAGCTAGCACTGTTGCATGGTTTTAGCTTCTTCATTCATTAACTAGCAAACTGCCAAACTTATTTTAGCTAGCACTGTTGCATTGTTTTAGCTTCTTCATTCATTAACTAGCAAACAGCCAAACATATTTTAGCTAGCACTGTTGCATTGTTTTAGCTTCTTCATTCATTAACTAGCAAACTGCCAAACATATTTTAGCTAGCATTGTTGCATTGTTTTAGCTTCTTCATTCATTAACTAGCAAACTGCCAAACATATTTTAGTTAGCACTGTTGCATTGTTTTAGCTTCTTCATTCATTAACTAGCAAACTGCCAAACATATTTTAGTTAGCACAGTTGCATTGTTTTGGCTTCTTCATTAAGTAACTTGCAAACTGCCAAACATATTTTAGCTAGCACTGTTGCATTGTTTTGGCTTCTTCATTCATTAACTAGCAAACTGCCAAACATATTTTATCTAGCACTGTTGCATGGTTTTAGCTTCTTCATTCATGAACTAGCAAACTGCCAAACATATTTTAGCTAGCACTGTTGCATTGTTTTGGCTTCTTCATTCATTAACTAGCAAACTGCCAAACTTATTTTAGCTAGCACTGTTGCATTGTTTTAGCTTCTTCATTCATTAACTAGCAAACTGCCAAACATATTTTAGCTAGCACTGTTGCATTGTTTTGGCTTCTTCATTCATTAACTAGCAAACTGCCAAACCTATTTTCGCTAGCACTGTTGCATGGTTTTAGCTTCTTCATTCATTAACTAGCAAACTGCCAAACTTATTTTAGCTAGCACTGTTGCATGGTTTTAGCTTCTTCATTAAGTAACTTGCAAACTGCCAAACATATTTTAGCTAGCACTGTTGCATTGTTTTGGCTTCTTCATTCATTAACTAGCAAACTGCCAAACATATTTTAGCTAGCACTGTTGCATGGTTTTAGCTTCTTCATTCATGAACTAGCAAACTGCCAAACATATTTTAGCTAGCACTGTTGCATTGTTTTGGCTTCTTCATTCATTAACTAGCAAACTGCCAAACATATTTTAGCTAGCACTGTTGCATTGTTTTAGCTTCTTCATTCATTAACTAGCAAACTGCCAAACATATTTTAGCTAGCACTGTTGCATGGTTTTAGCTTCTTCATTCATTAACTAGCAAACTGCCAAACATATTTTAGCTAGCACTGTTGCATTGTTTTGGCTTCTTCATTCATTAACTAGCAAACTGCCAAACCTATTTTAGCTAGCACTGTTGCATGGTTTTAGTTTCTTCATTAACTAGCAAACTGCCAAACATATTTTAGCTAGCACTGTTGCATGGTTTTAGCTTCTTCATTAACTAGCAAATTGCCAAACATATTTTAGCTAGCAGTTTAGTTACCACTGTTTTTAGCTTCTTCATTAACTAGCAGACTCTTGAGCAAAATTTGCTTTTATGTTTTACTGTGTAGTCCTATAACCCCTCTGAATAAAAGTTTATTGCCTTCACTGTTGTTTGCAGTTTTTGATAAATTTTCTAAGGTACACATGTAGTTTGTCAATAAGAAATAACTAAGAAAAGGGCAAAATTTGGATTTTGAAAAAACATGAACGAACAACTGTCATAAAATATATGTCCAGAAAATGTGAATATAGAGTAAGAAGCTGTTGTCTACTTTGGCTATCGGTAACACTAACATAGTGAAAGTATTTATTTTAACATATAAAAATGTGTTTCAAACTTTAAAAACTTGCTTTAATTCTTTTCTCGCTGATAGATAACAAATGTCCATTGTGCATGTTTCAGTGTTGAAGTTGAAAGGTCAGACGATGTCCATAATGTACCGGTTCCGGGCCTCGAACCGCGAGTGGGTGTGGCTACGGACCACCAGCTTCAGTTTCCAGAACCCGTACACCGAGGAAGTCGAGTACATCGTCTGCACCAACACTGCTGCCAAGTGGGTACATTTTGACAATGAGTTGAATTTTATCTCGTTATGTGTATTAACATTAGAGATTTTGTTTCGAAACATTATTTTTTCATGTGCAATGTAGCTCTTCTAAATTGCATGGGTGAAAGTTTACAGTATTGATACTGATTTGAGTAACTCTGAAGTTTTTGTCCGGCAAAAACTATATTAAAGTCAGTTTATTCAGAATAAAAGATTAGGTTGTTTCTTTTTTTTCAGAATTCTGTGCTTTCTCTCATGAAATTGTAGTTTTCTGTAGCTGTATAACAACAAAGGTACCACACAATTGTTTCCATTCCTTCATCAAGTGCATAGAATGGCATTAATCCATTCTATCATTCTATTATATCACCACTCCTTGTTTTCAGGACTGGCCAGCAGTCGACCCCTTCCTCCGCCGCCAGCGCCGGCACGCTGATGGACCCTTCGACGGAGGCCAATCCCCTAATAAACAGCTTCTCTGCCACCAGACCCATGGTGGCGGGGTCTGACCCTAATCCTATGGGACCCAATAACAAACCAGACTATCGGTAAGCAGGCTTCTGTCTTTTGTTATCCTCACAATTTTCTATAAATAGACACAGCTTGTGTCAAGGACAAAAAAAATTGTACCCTTTCCAGTGTAGTAAGATTTTGTAAATGATATCATCACAATGTTTTCAGCACCTAACATTGAGAATAATCCTTAGTTTGATTTACTCAAGATTGTGTAATGGTGTATGTAAATACACATAACTTAAAGCTCCAGTTTTGGTCCGTTTTCCAAAACCGAGTCGATCACCAAAAATTAATTGCAAATTTTGCATGTTTTGCGACAGGGATCAGTTTGGATCTGTCCCATACCGGCAAATGGTGAGGCCAGGCAACATGTACCCTGGTTTCAACTCCCAGTCCCCGATGAAGAATCCTCCGCAAGCCACAGCTACCAGCATGCACTACCAGAGGCCGAGCCCGGTCTCTTCTGCCAACTGGACCTCACCACAGGGACACTTCTCTCAGAGTCAGGTAATATACTTGCTTGCTTGCTTACACTACAAGAATTCTTGTAGACATGTTGGGTATGAGTAATGTATTTCCACAGGTGTCAGTCACATTTAAATTAAATGACACAAATGTCAGTGATATTCAAATAAATGAGTCATTAATCCAATTATTGTACTTACCTAATCTCTATTTTAGGCAGCTATCATTTATGATAATTGTAGAAGATAATATATGCTACATAGTATTATAAACAGATTTACCAGATACTGCAAAACCATTTATATTCGTTGGCATGAAATTTCGTGGTTTGTGGATAAATGACAATTTTGGGCACTTAAATTCTTGGATTTTAAATTTTATTAATAACAAAAACGCATAAAAATGTGTCAATCGTATCGCTGTTTGTAACACCTTACGGTCATAAACGGAGCGTCCTCGCGGTAAGTGGGCCCATTATCGACCTGTCAATTAAGCAATAAATCCTTGTTATGAAATAAACACGGCATGTCACTGTGGGAGGTAGAGTCCGACTACAAATGTGTGAATTAAACAATAGGCCTGTCGTCTGCCAAAAACTGAAGTCGTAATAGGTAGTCCACGCTTTTTGCATGGTGAGTGTTTACTATGCACATAGAAGTTTGCCTGTCTATCTGAAAGAAGAAAGCAATGCATATACAGCGTTACTGCATAGGCAGATAAATCGAATATGCCAAGTGCCAATAAGGTACACAGTATATTACACCAGAGCCTCGTTTGGAGTGTATGCAGATTGGATAGGGGCTACTTGTCAAACAAAAAATAAACTGGATATTAAACTTATTCATTTATGATATAAATGCACATCATGTTTCAGGTAATGTGTTTATCATAAACAAACTCTTACACTTAATTTAACTACTATATGCATTATATTAACATTGTCTTCATGTAGGAATACGTACTACATCTTAGAGCGCAAATTCGGCCGAAGAAAATAGCTAGCCGAATAATTATTTATTGGAAACTTAAATTTGTGGAACGTTCCATCCTCGAAATCCACGAAAAGTATTGACCCACGATTATTAATGGTTTTGCAGTATACTAGTTTTTTCAAAGACATTAAGAACATACTTGACAATGTTAAACCAGCTATACAGACCTAGATATTTGTAACAAACTTGATAATTTTTTGTTAACATTTATTCAACATTATCTGTACATGTAAGTCTCCACCCATACTGACCTCCATGTTTCTTGCTGCCCCAGGGTGGGGCAGACTTCAGTGCCCAGAGCGGAGGTGCGGCAGGGGGCCCAGGCTTCTCTCAGATCAGTCCCAACAGCGCTTCACCAGGAGGTGAGTCACATACTGGGCTCTTACTGTTGTGAAGTATGTGTTGAAGGTTATTTAATGTAAAAACTTGTGATAGCTCTTTCATGTGAAGTTTGGTGTTATAACTGTTAAAAAATGCTTTTTTTTCAATTTAAATTGTAACTTAAAAGATAAAATTATTTTTAAAATCCATTCTGTGTATAAGTATGCAAAATAATATTAAATTATTTCTACGGCCATTCTCCCCCTATCTCTGATTCAAGTAGGGCAGTTATCAGTTGCTGGCATAAGTATTTGGACTTAGTACTGGTAAACTGCTTTGATCAGCTAAGCTTGCCCAGGAAAAGTGTGAGTAGGTTAACTGACCACTGTGATATGACTGCAATACTGTTAAAAACGGCAAAAAAATCCAAACAAACAAACAACCATAAATAATAAGTGAGAAAAGTCTCATTTTAATTGAAAAAACAACAACAATTACAACAAAAACCAAACCTGTTTGTGATGTTCACTTTCAGCCCAGGGTGGTGGGGGCATGTGGCAGTCCGGCTGGCAGGGCGGGGCCACAGAAGGCAACCAGCCCCAGGGTAGTGCCCCGGCCCCGGGGGGTCATCAGGAGGAGAACTTCAGTGAGATGTTCCGCATGCTTGACCAGCAGGGACAGGAGTTCACTGACCTATCTGGCATGTTTAACACTTTTACAGACTGAGCTAAGGTCGAGACATGTAGGAAGGCTTGCTACCCTGCAGAATTGCCTTAGTGATGGGGTTAAACATCAGCATCTGGCAGCAGTTTAAATATTAATGGTTGATTGTGATTGGTTAAAGTTAACTTTGGTAATGCTGTAATGATAGCGATGGATTTTAACTTTGAAAATGCTGTTTCTATAGCGACGGATTTTAACTTTGGTAATGCTTTTATGATACCGATGGATTCTTCTGGTTTAAAAGTGTGCTAGCTCTGGTTGTACATGGACTGTAATGCTGCAGGTGTTACGTATATAAGTGTATGTGTCTAAACTCTTTGATACTGCCTACCTGTTTGGTAGATTGGTGGTCTGCTGGTTCAGAATATATGTATTGAATTGTTAAAATCTTATTTAAAAAATGCATTTCTTATAACTGCATACAGTCAGTGATCATTTTTACATAATATTCGGTGTCTTAAAATATTCAATTTTCATCAGTCATTGATAATGTTTTAAAAATTGGAATAGCTTGATAACCATAGTTCCAGCTTAACATGTATATTAGACATTTATTGAAATCATAGCTAGAATTTAAATAGATGAAATCAGTTAAAACATTCATCATTAGCGTCTAAAAGTTGTTTAATTACAGAAAACATTACAAAGAGAAATGCCTTTTCTTTAATGCGATAAGGACACCAGTATGTGTGAATGTGCACATTTTGTGTTTGTGAAAAGGATCTTTGATGATATAAATTTATACTGAAGAGCACATGCATTTGACACCAAGCATGTGTCAGTCAATTTGGAGAGGTTATTATTTTTGGAAAAAGCATTGTTGTTTAAGTATTTATCTTTATTGTTTTATGTTTACCATTTGTTTTTAAGTACATTGTAATAAATGTTTTCATTTTATTTATGTCAGTGTAAACAGTTTGTACATGTTTATAAGATTATCTAAAGATTGTTTTTTATTGAAGTGTAGCAAATTGTTTGATCAGATAACATTGATAAAGTTGCTTATAGAAATATCTAACTAAGACCATTATAAGTTTTTTAACTATGTGTTTACATTGCTATTACTTTTATTTCATTGGATAGGATTTTATATTTTTGGTATGTTGATTATTTCATGTTGATTTGGAATAATTGAGTCATTTTGTTTTACATTATCCAAGATTAGATGCTATAGTACTTACTATTACAATATACCGGTAATGCTGAAAGTTTTATAGAAAAAAAGGAAACCCCATTATTTGTATTGCTGTTGAGATATATTCTTTCTTTATCATAGATTTTCTTATGCACACAAGCTGTTATGCTGACAGTTTTCACCTTACGACAGCCAGTCGAACATTTTGGAAAATTATGTTCTCATGTTGCCTATAACAGAATATTCCCAATGTAATGCAGTTCATAAATTCACAATTGCTTTTACAATGTGCAATAGGTTTTATTGTTATGGTCAATCCAAAAATAATACAAAATACAAGGCTGAGTAGCAGTAATGGGCAGACAAAGTAAAACAATTATGTAATTGCGTACAAAATGGCCAGTGGTAAAACTATGCATAGCTTTAATACAATTTATGTGACATTTTCTTAGCTGATTTTTGGGGGAAAAAATACCACGGAAATTCACAATTTTCAAAAAAATACATGGACTGACATGTATGTACATAATTAAAGTTGAAAGATGTTGTAAAAAGTGCATATTCTTCAAAATGAAAGGTTACTGTACCCGACTGTAATTTTCAAATTTCTTGAGCCCATCAAATATGTTACCAAAAAGCCAGTAGAAATACAGATAGGATTTTGAAGTCATCTAATTTGGTCCAGAGCAAGTATATAGTGTATTTCCTGCTGGCACTAATTGAATTTTGTCTTATTTGTTCTGCACCTTACTGTATATCACCTTGGTAGATTCATTTATATGGGAAATACCTTAAGTGACTCAAATGAATTGAATCTGTTTTGCATGCTCACACTTGTATGATTCACTGCGAAGTTTAAGTTCATTGATACTGTTGTTAATTCTTGTTGTCTCTCAACCTGTGCTTAGGAACTGCTTTCTTGCAATTCTACTTACGTATTGAACTGGTTTTTATGATGCATGCAATTTTGTTATTAAGTCAACTTATCAATATTATCAATTATTTCATTTGATAGAAGAGTCCTATAGTGTATATCATAAAACAATATTTTAAATCATGTAAAAATATTTCAGGTATGTTTAACTGAAAAGATTTAATCCTGTAACAGTTTTCCTTTTTGGCAATGAAAACAGATGTTGTATTAATGGAAAATAAATCTACCACAGTTAATGTAGTACTTTTAGCACATTTGTATCAGCCTTTTCACTGATTAAAGAGACCATGTCTAAGAAAAGGGCCACAACAGAAAAGAATCTGAAAATTTTGCTTGTAATATTGTTATATAATAAAGGTTAAACTCATGTACATTTAATGGAAAAAGAGTTCAAGCATTCTGAGAAAAAATCACTGTATCATAGGTCGTCTTTGTTTGATGCTTTTCTGGTTTACATTTTGACCTAAGAATTTTAAGTATATTGTTCCTCAATAGTTTACACATATATTCTCCCAAGCCAGAATAGTACAGGTGGTTAGAGCTCTGTCAATTTGTTCTAAACTGACATTGGGCATTCAATACCCTCTCTGGGTTTTTTGTTTTTCGAAGCATTTTTTAAAATAAAAAATCTCATTATGTAGTAAATTATTCATGTTTTATTTAATGTATAGGCCTTGTATTGCTCACTTCTATAACAATAACATTACTCTTGGGTATCATGTTTTCATTGCCATAGTCCCTTTAAGAATTAAGTTTCGAAACTATGTGTGTACCAATGTAGTCATTATCAGCATCTTATTACGATAATGCACAACAGGCATGCTCATGCATTTCATTTAGAAAGTATTTTATGGCCTTATGTATACCAATCATTCAAATCGTGAAACCATGCTCGTGTTTATCTGTTTAGTTACTTGTTCACCTTATAGCATAATTGAAGTTTTGTTTGCCTGATTATTTTGCTTTAACAATTAGATTGTTTTTGAGTTGTTTCCATGCGTTTTTGCATAAACCTGTTTTCGTATGTACGATTTCTGAAAATTGGTCAGAATGTATTGTTAAAATTATGACTTAAAAGAAAAGAGAAAAAAAGTATAATTTATTTCAAATTATATTTAAATTGAACACATATTAATTTGTTTGAGCTATGTTTTCATTTTCATGTATTTGTAGTGGGTTGTAAAAATATATAACACACTTGATAATTTTAAGGAAATTTAATTGAAAGTCATGATACTTAAGTTATAATAAAATTTATTTAGTCATTAAACAGACGGATAGTCTATTGTATATATTATACTTTTCATTCACTTCTCTATAAAACATGTTTACGATGAAACTGAACATATTTTGAATTCAATTTATACCATGTTACTAAGTACGTTCCAGTTACGGAATTTCTCGCACATATTCAGCATTTTGTTTCTACGTAATGTTTGTTTGAAATGTTTAATATTTCTCTTCGTAAGTTCAATGCAAACAAGTTTTGTGAGTCCTTAAATCAAAAATATAATGGCAAATGGATACATTAGAGACATCTCTAACTCGGAACTAGTGCATATCTTAAATATATATTTTGTCCATAGAAAAAAACAACATTTGTCGCATTTTTGTTACTTGTTTATGGTATTACAAGTTTCTTTCCTTACTGTATATAAGAGACGAATAAAATATATTGTGAAAAAAGCTTTATCTTAGCTTCAGTTCTGTTCTGTGAAGACCTCGTGTCTGTGAGACTGGCAGTTTCAGTCTATAAGAAACCCTTTAAACAAAACTAGTCCGTCTGCAGTCATGCTCGTTGTGGTGTTAACTAACATTGGGTAATTGAGAGCGTATTCTAGACGTCCGTAACTGACGGATTTGTACTGCTCAGCGAACACTCATGCTGTTTTATTATGCTGGCTGAAATCGTGTTGCCTAAGTTGCCGGTGGTAAAATATTTTCGTTAGCTAGGGAGTTAATCGCGTCAATGCTTGTGAATGAGACGTTTCGGAATTATTTCACTGAAGAATGTTCGTATGGAAGCCGTTTTGCTGAATAAGTTACATGTCATACTGAAAAATGTCGCTTTTGCCTTAACACCAGTTGGGTCGGTAAATAAAAAATCGATAATCCTGTCCGAAGGACGGCTGCTGATAGGTACAAATCGTATATGATTGAATGAATCGTTGGTACTTGTAAATGCTTGTAAAGTGGACAGTCAACTATAAATGGTAGTGTACTTGAAAAGTAGAATAACTGTTGTGAAAGATCTCTGCAAAACATTCGGTTGCAGCTTCTGAGTTTAAAAATATCGAAATAATTCATATTGACAAAGGTGCACTGAACCCGTACTTACGAACGTCACTTGTATTTGTCCTCCGTATACCCCGTTTTATGGATGACTGTACGGGTTGGTTGGTTATGTACAAAAATGCAAGTTTTTGACTTGCATTATTATGGCCCAGTTATAGTCACGTTATAACGCGCCGTTTTAGTACGTATTTGACTCTCAGTATGTGCCAAGTTGTCTTCAATTTTTACTACGCTGCGCCTCTATGGTACTGCGCTATCTCTACGCTACCTTTACATTTGATAACGTACCACAAAACTCAACAAACTCAACTCAACAAAACAAACGCAACAACACAAAACAACCCTGTAAAAAGCCATAAGTATCCGTAATTTTAAAGGCATTTCGATTAACTATTAATATTCATTTATGTTACATTTCAGAGTAAATCACGAATTGTACCGGTATTTAGCTTCTTTATATGTTCTTTCTCTGTTTGGAATCTCAAACAAAATATTTGTCAATCTGCAAATTGGTAAACACGCTCTTTTAACAATTGCACTGAACTTTCAATGGTTGACAAGAAATTAAAGACGGATTACGTTGACAATAATAACGTGCCATGACGAATTGGCAAAAATGATCTTGTTCAACTCGATTTACAATGCATAAGAACACTCATATACAACTTTTTTTTACTCTTAAATTATATTCATCAGTTAAGAAAGACATCTTTTTATTGGTCATGAACAATGCCACTAAAACACATTGTAAATATGAAAAAACATATTAGGAAACAAAATCAAAGATGTCATCTTGATAAGTAGGACATCGGGAAAAGCACGTCGCATACATGTCTGTACTTACTGTACTCCTTTTCCTTAATATAAGCTGGTTAACCTTTGGAAATGGAAGTATTGGCCAGAAGAATGTTAAAAGCACATGTTTCTTAGAATGCACGTTTGAGCATTTTAATGTGTGAACAGCACAATTGACGTCATTCATGACTTTATTTCAGTTTCATTTGAACAATGTACTTTCTGTGTTAAGAGCTATTGAAATATCAAATGATCTCCCTCTTGATTTCTAGAACAACATTCAGCCATTTTAATATCAAAACAAAGGTTTCCTGGAATATGAAATATATTATCATGGCAACCATGGAGTTATTGCAATAAACATCGTCTAATAGTTTCTTTTTAGTGGTATTTTATACAAGTAAGCATCATTATATATCAAATTTCTTGCTCAGACAATCCACACATTAACACATATTAATATGCAAATCACAGATGGTCTTCACATTTGTTACTACAACATCATTTTTCGAAATAGAATCAAAACTGTGCAAAACTGTGTTCATTATCAAGATCACAATCTGTCGATCAATACAATAGACAAAAATGTATACACTTTGTTGTAGTGGTAATGATTTTAACTAATATAGAAGCATGTGTACACAAATATAAATAAGTGTTACATTCATTGACTTGCTCCTAGCACTTTTCATAAGAAAAACACATCCAGATTAAACAATTCAGCAAATCTATAGATGTCGAATACGGTAACTGGGTTCCAAAGAAGCATTGCTAACAACATTGCAGAACACTTTTCTGAGGGATCAGGGTGATATTCACAAAGCATCTTAAGTTCAAACAATTTCTTATCCTTAAATCTGGAAATTTCCTCAACTGTATCATGCTATATAGAAACAGTCAAGCGAAAAGTTACATTTTAAAATAACATCAGTAGTGCAATGAAATTTTAGAAATATCAAGAAACATATGTCTATGTTTATTTAGTAAAGAATTAAATAAATTCAAATGTTTCACTACTAAAGTTAAAATATGTAAGAACATACTTAAGATGCTTCGTTATTAATAAAAAGTAAATGTTGTTAATCGCAAGTATTGATTAATCTACCTATCTTATTAGAACTAGAAAGCAATCGTAGAGCGCAGACCTCCGACAAGGCAACTCATGTCCCATGCGTTGTTATGAAATGAGTTCTACGGCATAATGAGGCGATTGATAATATTTCCCAAATAATAAAGAACCGTTAACAAAATCCTGGATCCAGACGGTGATCCGGAGTGCCACCAAACATTTTGTTCACCGATCCATTTTCAACCGTTCCAGAAAACTTAGTGCTAATCTGTTCATAACCTTCTGCGTAAAATTGCTAACTAACAAACAAACGGAGAAACGATAAGAAATTAGTACATAGCCTTCATGGCGGGGTAAATAAATAGTGGATATTTTTTTTGTTTTCGGTGTGATATCGCGTTATGTCATCATCGGATAGGGAGATAATTAACAGTTTCATGAGCGCTCCCTTTTCGGTGACGATATTAAGTGTTATCACATCAAAAACAAACAAATCTTCTTTTTATTTACGCTTTTTTTTCAATAATTTTATTGGAAAATATCACTGGATACATTACGACATGACGTCAAAATAATGACGTCATTTCAGTTTTGAACCCGTTGACGGTCCGTTTCATTTACTGTATTATTTAAATATGGACCCCAAAACAGTGAAATACATATTTTATCTCACGGATATTTTTCTATATTTGTTGTTCTGATCCTTTCTTCCATGGCGGGGCTAATTAAATATCAGTTTATCCCATCAAACAGAAACGGAGTTTATCTTATACAGCATGCAATATAACTTCATAATATCAAACACAGACAGCAGTTTCACACTAACGGTAGTTAATGTTATAAAGCAAGCACATGAGTTACTCTTACATAAAACAAATCTTAGTTTATCCTACATACAAAGACAGTAGTCTATGACCTCGAAGCGATTAATGAGTGTACAAACTCAGTGAATGTACAGATACTGAGATACATAAAATAGAACAACTATTCGAACAGTTTGCTCCACATTTATATTGTATCATGCAAATAATACAGTTCAATTTTCTTTTTAAATCATAAACTTGCAAAACCAAATCGCTGTATGACAAACCCGTTCAACTGACTGCTTTATAGCTGATGTTGAGAGGTTTTATATGTACAAATGTTCAACATGATATTAAAATTATCATGTTCTGTTTAAAAAAATATTATATTATTCTGTATGAACGGTCGGTAAAGCCTGGACAAATCTGTGTCAGTTCATGCTAATAAATGTGCTTTAAATAACGACAACAAAAATATAAGCATTGTACTTTATACTACACAACGAAACGTTGAGAGTGCAATAATTCTTCGATGTGCACACAAGCGTGCATTTATAAAAACTTCTTATGTAAAAACCTTTCATTTTAAGATTAGAAGTAAATTTCTTAAAATCAAATAATTCCTTAAGTTTGTGGCTGCTTCATGCGTAGCTTTTTTTACAAATAAATTCATATTGATCCGATATTTCGTATTTTGCCCTTTTATGAAAAGCAAGTTTTGTATTTCACAGAGAAACTTTGATATAAAATGTTCACTTCGACATAACTTAAGTTATAATTGTCCTTGGGAGCTGTGTGAATACAGGCCCGGGCATGTATGCACGACTTCGGTTATCTCTAGTTCGCATCCCCGTATGGCCACACGTTATTTAAGGTTGAACAACCCTATCTAACAACCCAGATATTAGTTTCATAGGCGGTCACCTAAATTAGTTAACATGTACAGTGTAGTAGATTACATTATCATGTTATCATTCGCCGTCGATATTTTTATTTGACAGTATGTAAGCAAGAGCAAACGTGCAGGGCTTGAAAACGGACATAAAAGTAAGTATATGTGTATATTTAGATATATTGATGTACTCCTGGTGTAACTTAATTGGTTATGCTTTCGGAAAAAAGTGAGACTCTAGAATGTTCACATGCACATTGAATACATTTCTAAACACGTCATCCAATTGTAGCATACGTTTATGGCCGTAAAAGAAGCACTGTAGATAAGTCCATCCTCGCTAAATTTAAACTTTGAGCACTGTGTAGTGTTTCTATTGTAAGAACACACTGTTAATAACACCATTTAAGGAACACCATTTAAGGTACTAGTGAAAGGCTGAACACCATTGAAGGTAAATCTCTTTTTATTCACATCCGTACTCCACGAGCATACAATTCTAACTCCCTGCTATCGCAGAGGCATTCAAGCAATGGGCGTGTCATGCCTGTGGGCGTGGCCAGTGCACGCTACACACTGCACATACATTGGTGATTTTGGATATTTACAAACGTTACATAGGATGTATTAAGTAATTATAATTTATAATGCGTCTTATTAATGACAATATTAAAAATATTGAGTTGAAATTAATCAACAAAGTCAAATGTTATAATGCTAAATAATGTGAGAGAACAGCTATGTGTAGTTACAATAAGGACATTTGAGTCTGTGTACTCTTAATATAAGTTATACACATCAACATAATTCTACAATGAAAATTATATCTCAATACTGTCACAAGGTGGGTATGTTTCATTTAGACATTATACTTGTTATTTGTGGATACTCTGTACTAGATCCACATGTCGAAATCAAAACATGTTCAAATACAGCAGCCATAACTTGTCTTAAAAGTAGCATGATCACACACTCGGAATTTGAAAAGTATGACACACCAATTGCAAAAACAGTATAGAAATAATATACTAGAAATAGTATACAAAACAATAACCAAAACATAAAATATATGGTAGGTTTCGTTCATGGGACTCTGTCAAGTTGACAGTGGTAACAGGGCTGACGCACTGGGTCCTATTTCTTGCTTTTTCCCAAGAATAACAGGTTTTAGTCTCTTGTTTCATCAATCAGTATTGTTATTTGTAAACTGATGTTACAGGCACCACGAAATATTATTTATTGTGATTATCTGACATAGAATTTTTATTCACAATGTAATATGTATTCATAATTTTAGTTGTACCATTTTATTGTTCACTAGTGAGCTTAAGCTAATCCTGTTCAAACAAACTTAAATACTGTTGAGAAATCGAGGTCTGTCCAAGTGGACTTACTATTTAATTATACTTATACTTAATTATAGTCGCTGCTGTCATGTGATAACAATATTTATTTTTGATATGCTTTATCAATTTATATACAACGTTGTTAATAACGCAACTTGCTAAGGTGACTTATAGGCCCGATGGGCCGGGTGTGATCTATTTTGTATCTGTATTTACTTATAAATGTGAATGTTATACACAAGTCACGATAATAAAAATGTACTTACTTACTATAGTTATAATTGTAAAACACTTGTTTTCAGAAGTATCAACAAATCTATCTCTTCACATTACAAATTAATGGATTTTAATACACATGCAGCGGAACATTTTTTTGACAATATTTTAATTTTAATTTATCTGTTACATAAATGGAAATGGTAAATTTGTCAATCTGTGAATATGTCCCTTTAATGTGAATAGTTGTATCTTATCAGCTTGGATTTATACACGGGAATGCAATTTCAAAGTGGTATCATGACATTTGGGTATAACACATTGTTTGTACAAATGTCCTGATACCTGTGTATTCCTGGGTTAAGGTCTGGTTTGTCACATTTACATAATGCAATACATATTTATAGAACATATATCCGGTTGCGTTGATGGTTTAAAAAAAATTCTTGACATTTGGGTATAACACATTGTGTGTACAAATGCCCTAAAACCTGATACCTGTGCATTTCCCAATACATATTTACAGAACAAAACTCCGAGTGCGTTGATGGTTTGAAAAAAAATCGAATCAACACCAAAATTGAGCTACTATTTTAAACAACGGTCAATACAACGAAAGTGTAACATCAACATAAACAGGTACAACAATCCATGTTCACCGGGAAATGCATGTGTAGCCAAAAGAATATAGATCGGGTTTACCCAAGGATCATTTCTGTCACAGTAAATAATAAGAACTTTTTAAACGGCAAAGCCGTGCCGGAAGCGGTTATTGGCACGATGATCCTGTATTAGCACGAGGGCTCTAGATTTGGAGTGCCAATAACCACTTCCGGCAGGGATTTGCCGTTTAATGTGTTGTTTATTATATACCAATGCTATTATATTGCAAAACATAAACAAAACTCGCATGTCTCAATTTTTCCAGAATGAAACAGCATAAAAATAACAAACAACTCAACTCACCAAACTTTTTCATTGATACAAACGTCGCAAATTCTAGTTTTACACAGGGTTTAGCTTCCTCAATCAGTTATTTTTCTGTACATGGCATAATCAATAAAGGTGTAACCAACATCTATCTTCCATTCCATTTCAAAACAGATGATGTAAGCGGGTTATTCTTTGTGGATAGACGTTCTTTGTACAACCAACAAAGAAACGGTTTATTCATCAAAGAAATAACCCTTTACGTAAATGTCCATTGAAACAAATTAAAACCGAACGAAGCTACGTCATCCAATTTACTAGATCTAACACCTTTATTTTGGCCTAGCTGTCCTCCACCCACATAACAATCCAGGTATCCGAGTGCATTCTACTTCTAGAAAATTGAAATGGGATTAATCTCCCCGGGTCCATTCGAGGCATATATTCCATACACTTTTCGATATAAATTTTATTAACATAATCCATCCAAAACACACAAAAAACTAAATAATGTATTCCCATTGCTTTGTTTAACTTCCAACACACTCGTTCCTAGTTTGACTTGTACACTACCTGTAAACTTAAATTCAACTGAATGACGTAAATCAAGAGATTGCGTCATTAATGCGCACATGAATTTTGGCGAGTTATTTTGCACTCAGTGCGTATAACCGGAACTACCTGTATTTTCACGATAGCCAGCGCTTATTGATTTTTTGCCTGTACAAATTTATTACTATTTATAGTAAGGTATATAATAATGACCGTTATCTGTTTAGCAGTAATGATGAATATGTTTGATCTGTTTGATCTGTTTGATCTTTTGATCGAAGATTCAGTCTTATAAGGAACCTTTTCGTCACCGCCATGTTTGTCTTACTTTTACTAATAAAGTTGGAGTGTATGATGGATTGGTTACAAGATAGGGTATAAAGCAAGCACCGCAAATTAAACCTGTTGCTTTGTTATCACGTTTTTCGACATTTAAACAGCTATACTTTGATGTTATATGGTATAGGTTTATCCACACAACAGTTCATTCAACTTTCTAATTCGACCATCTACTTCTGACAAATATGATTGGTAGAAACAAAATGAGACATGTCACCATTATTTGGAATCAATGGTTCTGAAGCCATAATATTAATTGTGGTCATATTCATAATCATATTGTTATTATTAAATACACATTTACAGAGCACAATTCCTATAATAATCGTTAGATGTTTTTCATTCGCGGTCTTTCAACCACGATAATATATAAGAGTATGCATTAAATATGTTTTTATGATATGTATATAAATGTAATTATAAGAGGTTTGACACCTTATATTGATTACTGCATGGTGAAATAAGACTTTTTAAATATTATTAATAATTTATGATGAAAATATTTGAAACAATATCACGATATGGTTTATGTCTTTTAGGTAAAATACCTGACAGGACATGAACTACCGGGAGATGAAAAGATGGCTTTTAATTGTAGCAGTTTCGATACTGGCCGTCTTGTCTTTTGTTACTTTTTTCTACATAATAAATGACGATGACTTGTCAAGCATCAGCAATATATTCCGGCAGACAGACAGTCAACACGTGATGTGTACGTCACTGAAAGAAAAGAATCCGAAGATCAGGCACTGCAGTGGATCAATTCCCATACTGCAACGTGATCAGCATCATGGCAAAAAGGCGTCTGTTTTTAAGGCCAGGCTAACTGAAAATGAGTATTCGGCACAGATTGGAATGGTACAGCAAATACAAACGGTCTGTGAGACGTACGGTATTAAATATTTCTTCTACGGTGGCTCATTGATTGGCTCGTACCGGCATTTTGGGATGGTGCCATGGGACGATGACATCGACATACTGTTGAACGCCAGCGACAAACAGAGGCTTCGAGACAGCGTGCGTGGTGTGAAGGATTACACGCTGTTAGAATTCAATGACAATCTATGGAAATTTTTTAAAACCAACCGTAGTAAATCGCTTGAGAGTAATAACAATTACATGTGGCCATTTATTGACATATTATTTTACGTAGACAACGGGAAGACGTTAACACTTCTCTGGGACACTGTTTACCCTTTGCCGACCTTTTTTCGCAATGATGTGTTTCCGTTGTCGTACATGCCTTTCGACACATTTGTTGTTCCAGTTCCGAGCAAACCTGAAATTGTGCTTAGAATAGTGCACGGGGATATCAGCCTTTGTGTCTCGGGCGTTTGGAGTCACCAACATGAAGAGCCGCTGGGGAAGGTAGAGAAAGTACCATGTACAAAGTTGTACTCTGTATACCCGTTTGTACATCGTACTGTACAGAATGGCCTCATGAAAGAGGAGTTGCGAATTGGCGATGACATTCATATGGTTATTGAAAGATCAATTTGACATTATACGTACTAATACGCTTACGACCTATTTGTTATTCATTATGATATTTGTATGGAGCCACAACAATAATGGTTTTGAGTGAATCCAAACTCGCGCACAAAGTCTCTATTATTAATCATTGACTGAAACCTACTGTTTGGAATATACCTATATTTATCGAAGAGGTCTAAATAATGATGCGTGTTATTAAAACATTAAAACAGTTAGACACCGCTTAAGTTTGAAAAAAAGTATCTACAATTGTCTTAAAAGTAAGAATAAATGACTAAATAAAAAACAATTATTATTCGGTGTTGATGTGATTCATTTTGTTGTTGAAGTTATGTGTCCAAAAAAGTGGAACATTCAGTCCTTGGAATTCCCTAGTTTTATATCATACACGTCATCGTGTCAAAACTGAGTATTAGGCATTACTAATGTACTTTGAGAATTTAAAAATGTATCTCATTTGGCATATCAGTTATTAGTTTCTTGTCTATCTATTTGCTTCTCTGTAACAGACCATATTTTGACCATCGGCAAGTGAGTATTTTAAAAGTGTCTTGACATTTTTACCCTGATGGAACCACTAAGTCTGTCCCCGATACACGTACATGAATGTGACTCATATGTCAAGTATAGACATATATTATAGAATATACAAATATTGTGTAAACATTTAGCTTGTTAACTATTGGTGTGAAATTTAAAAACATACTCACAAGCAGACGAGAAAATGGTGCTTGCATCTTTTCAAAATATCTTGCCAATATATGTTTCAATGTCTCAAAACATTTATTGAAGTGCATAATTCGTCTACCGTTGAAGATACAACGTATAACCTCTAACAAACAAAAACAATATTAATACCATAACTGTATGTTCACTGAAATACACTTTCATCGATTCATTATTATTAAACTGCAAGGCTTATACTACTTCTACAAATAATTACGTGCTTATTGTAATATATACATGTATTAAAACACCAATTTACAATGTATATAAAATGACAATGCACCTAGTGCAACAGGTTTATACATATTTTAATGAGAACTCATTAAACGTCAAAGCCGTGCCGGAAGTGGTTATTGACTCTCCAAACCTGTATTAGTACAGGTTTATCGTGCCAATAACCACTTCCGGTACGCCTTTGCCGTGTAATGAGTTGTTTATTATACAACACCGCTATTATCTTTCAAAATATAAACAAAACTTGTGTAACACCAGTTTTAAACACCGTAAAGACCGCGGAAAAGCGCGCGCGCTCACGTCATTAATATATGACGTCGTGATAAGTTACTTCCAAAATATACATGTTGTATTTTCTTGATAGATACTCCGTTGAAGGTGTTTCATAAAGTTATCTAAGCACGTTTTAAATGTAACGAAGTATTAATATCGTACGCCTATAAATTAAATTTAGCTGTTATTCAGAAAAAATGAGAGACTGCGTCATTACGCGCACGTGAATTTTGGCGAGTTATTTTGCACTCGTGTGAATAACCGGAACTACCTGTAAACTTCCCAAAACTAGGTGATCCCCCTTGGAATCCCGTTATTGCGACTTCATATCCGCCATATTTAAAACCCGACTTCCGGCGACGGTTTCCCTAGCTTGCCATATAAAGTATTATAGATCTAAAACCAAGCGGCTATAAAGATTGGTAATGGAAATTTTTAAAACCATATGTTTTTGATTAAATATGATAAAAAACTTTATAGAGGATATATCTTACAAAAATAAATTATTAGAAATAAATGTAGTATCGTTTTAAACTCATTACTAAGGTCACATGTCCGTATGACAGGTATCCGGAAAAAAAAGCACTATCCTTGTCTCGTCTTAAACGGTTGTTTTCCATACATAAATACCACCACATGTTCTCTCAATGGATACTTTGTTATCTAACTGAAGAGGGGTCATAAAAATACCAAAACCACAAACCGCTGGGATCTTATCAATTTGCCCTTAGAACAATAACGCTAATACGTGCAATTACCTAATGCATTGATGATAAAGATCTACATGCAGAGACAACTAACATGTCACACTATGTCTCCATTGTTTGTGTCTCAAATTAAAGTTTTATCTCACATTTTAAAATGTTTTTGTCACGGTTTGTTGTTCTTTGCCTATCACCCTATGAAATTTCGCAACCTTATTGAACAGAACAGAACATAATTAAAAGCATTCAACACTTTTTCGAATTAATAAATTGATTTAAATTGAAGAGTGAAATAATATTGCACAGCATTTAATTTTCAATTCTGAAGAATTGAACGGCGGTGAACATTTAAGAGCTCATCGTGTTTTGTTTTTCTAAAACATACGGGAATTACCGTAGCTGCTGCGAGAATAAAATGTTGTTTGTTTACTACGATTCCGACAGAAATGAAGAAATAATAGCAGTTAGAGTTATATACACGAAGGAAAACTAAATACTTGATTAAACAGACTCAACAAGTATAAAATATTTATTCAAACGTATATTATACTCTTCTGTTGGCTTAGTTAATTACTTACTCTGAATTGTGTAAACTTTTTTCAAAATGTCTATATCTATGTCTGTTTTATTATAGATACTCACCCTATTATGTATATAATTATCACGACATATCTATTTCCTGGTGACATATAAACCATTGGGTCGGGTGTTATTTGTTTCATTGATTATATGAAGTTATCATGACACAATAATCAACAAATAACTTACTTAATCTCTTTAATACAACATCAGTTATAGCATTTAATGAGAAGGGACATCATCTTTAGTTATTGTAATATTGTATTAACAGTAATTAAAAAGATAGCTGTTTTGTTACATTATATTTCAAGATTAAAGCGAAGTCTGTTCAAGCACCGTATAATTAAGAAATAATTGGCGGGTAACTGTTGGTTATTGCGGTAATAACCAACTGTTTGGAGTTCCGATGCGTAAAAATTAAACCACGAGGGCGGTAGCCCGAGTTTGATAACAAGCATCGGAACGACAAACCGTTGGTTATTACCGCAATAACTAACTGCTACCCGTTAATTATTTCGATTCTAACACGATCTTATATAAAATTCGTATTTTTAAAGGTAATGAATGAGAACTATATTTATCTACACGTTTCAGTGACGTCAATAAATCATAACAATTCAAAATGACGTCAGCTTTATTGATAAACATTGAGCGAATCACGTCATACTTATCGATATAATACAGTGAAAATATTATGCTAAAAAGCGCGAATTAAAAGCGTATTAACAAAACGTAAACGTTTTTATGAACTTAAGTATAAAATGTGTAGTACAAGTGTGGCTTTATTGTGCTTTATAAAATGCAGAAAATGATTTGTTTGTCACAATTTACTATCGCGCGTTAAAGCACGTGCATTTTACGGAACAATTTCTTCGAATTTCCGGAACTATATTCAAAACATTAGGCTCCGCCCATTATTTGTTGCAGAATAACCCACAGTTATTTCCTTCTTTATCTATGCACCACTAGCCGCGTGCCGTGGTAGAATATTTAGCACACAACAAGAATATCTGCAACGTAAAAAGCTTTACAGTTCAACACAAATGTGTTTGGAATTCAAATAAGAAGTTGCTGTCAAAAACATCGGAATTACGCTCAAACTTTCTGTGATGATACCTTATTTTCGTAATTTTAGTCGCCAGAAGAATGTTAGCTTAGAGTTACTTAGCAAAATCATTTTACTAAAAACTATTTTTTATTTATTTTATTTAATTATGCAAATTTAATATATGATGAAGGCATAGGTTGTTTAGATACTGAAATGTTATTTTAGTGTTTTGTTGCATAATAAGCGTTAAACGTACTGTGTACAGTTTTTTTGTCAATATGCAAAGAGTAGACAATATTGTTAAAAATCAAAATAATAATTTAATTAAATTGATAAATAAAGTTCATGATGTGTATTATATACGATGTTGATATTTGTAAATTTATTTTTACGACATAAACACAATTTTAAGATTGAAAATCAAATATATTGCATGTTTTTCGGTAAATACGCTTATCCCTCCTTTTAAGGTTAGATACCAGTAAATCATTGTGTATCCCTCCATGGTCCATTCAAAAGTAGTGCCTGTTACTAAAGAGTTCCTCTTTTCTCCTGGCATAAAAGCCATTTAGCAATCTCATATAACCTTTTGTGGTTATTTCTAATATCCTATGCGTCTCTGCAACATTTT
Organism: Congeria kusceri; assembly: GCA_027627225.1. Taxonomy (NCBI): domain Eukaryota; kingdom Metazoa; phylum Mollusca; class Bivalvia; order Myida; family Dreissenidae; genus Congeria; species Congeria kusceri. Next base: position 92,953,865 of record CM051025.1, read on the forward strand.
GGTGTATTTCATTGGAGGCTAACTTAAAAGGTGAACTTTTGGGGTGTGTTTACTGTGGTATGGGGCTTTTGTCGAAATATGACTGCCGAAACCCTGTTTTCTACCGGTGCCTGCATTCAAGTGAGATGCATTTTCTTAGAAGTAACATGACATATCTTTTTTATTGTAAAATTTAAAAGAGGACAGATTGATCTTTAAATTGATACCAGGCTTGCACAATCTAAAATAAAGGAAATGCTAGAAAAATGCTTGGGAAGTTTGCCGTTTTATATTGGGACCCTATGGGAATTGGAATTATTGGTATCTAACCTTTAATCAATAAACGTCGCCGGAAGTGAGCAGGGGACTGCACTCGTGATTACGCAAGGGAAGTAACCTAGTTTTGGGTAAGGCCTATTGGCACGATAGCTAAAGGTTATTGATCTTTTTCCTGTACACATTTGTTACTATTTATAATAAGGTATACACTAACATGTGTTATGATTCTGCTCTTTGAATTCTTAACATTGATAATAAATGCAGCTCCGTTGTTTTATTGTCATTCGAACGCATATGAATATTCACATACAACATTTTTTTAAAGTGTCGAACATACTTACTACAAGTGCTAACATCGCAAGCACAGTTATATATATATATATATATATTTGATTTAAATCACAATATTACCAAAACTGATTGTAATGCATGTCTAAGAAACAAAACCTCATTTAAATAAATGTTAATTGCACATATGTGAAATTAAAAATAAACGCTGCTAATGAACGGTCAGCGGTCACGATCTGTTAGATCTGGCGGTTTCTTCGCTCGTCTGTATGGCACACTGGTCGACCGAAGGCTAACCGGTAGTTGTTATTTATAAGCACGAAAACTGAGGGTAGTTTGTGGGTAGCATGTTAAGAGGGGCGAAAAAGCTAAATTTTTCTGCTCCTGCAACTAAACAAAGTATATACGTACATGTCATTGAAGAATACCAAGGTTATGGGAAAATGTGTCATAATCCTAGAGGAGTTCACAGGCATAAATAACTGCGAACAAATAATAGAACGCTGTTGGTGCCACGACAGATATGAAGTTTAAAATTGGGGCACTTATGTTTCAATCTTCAATCTCCAATTTATCAACCAACTAAAGCGCGGTTATGTTATAATAATATTACGGAGCCACTTTAAGCATGAACGGTGTTCTATGTGCATGTGTGTATGTATTTTGACCGATTGCCGTTTCCAGCAGTTTAGTTCGTCTTTAATGATAATGTTGGAAGAAATGGAGATCCCTTCGTTGGATGTAAATTAGTATCCATTTAATTTCTTAATGATACACAAGTTTAATATCCATTATGGCTCAGTTGTAAACGATTTGAAAGTGTTTTTTTTTAATGCGCAACCTTCTTGCTTTTGTACAATATTTAATTTAACGGCCTTCATCGAACACATTTACCACATAATGATAATGTAAAAGATCGGCGGTGATTTTTTAATAGAAAGCGAAATTAGGCGAATGATACACAAGAAACACTACTTCGCTTTCCTGACGTTTGTTATTAGACTTTTAAATGATATTGCTTTCGTATTGGAATAGTTTAAACAAGAATATAAATTTCTCCTGCACTGAAGTAACACATGTTAATTGTATTCAAATGCAAGTGTTTAATTTTTGTTAAGCACTTGAAAAGCGATCAGCAGAAATTAATCCTTTTTGAATAGCTTGCGATGAGTTAAAATATTAGTAACAAAAACATGAAGTGTAGTGGTCCTGACATTTTGTAAATAGCCGTCGTGTCACACAAACAGGTCTCTATCCTACGAAGTGTCGCCGGCAATTGTTTTACCTTTTCTCTACATACGCGGCGGTATAGGAGCGAAATATTATTTGAAAAAAGTAAATACACATACTTTTTAAAATCAAGGTTCTTTGTCAACCAAACGTGTAAAGGTATTTATGTATTGCAGTTTGTTTACGAACGCAATAACGTGCCGGGGTCAGTTATTTATTAAGTTATTTATAATAAATAAATTCAGCTTTCTCATCCATTTGAGTACTGATAGACGCTTATTTATTAAAACTAAGTTTCTCTTCTTTTTACTGTGATTTTAAAGAAAACTTTAAACTTTGAATTGAAACCTACAGTTTAAATGCGATCCCTTCAGAATCGACATGGCACAGTAAAGTTGATTTTGTTGATAAGTAAACAAAATAGGTTGAAGATTCTAAAACGGCAGAGGTTAAGATTCCAGAGAAAAACGCCAGTTACTCAGAAAATCTCAGATTCTATCTAAAACTGTGTGTGTATTTCGAAGTTTATAAGTTGCAGTCGCGCTTATTAGTAATTTATTCCTAACAATATAACGGTGATGTATTACAATATAACGGTGATGTATTACAATATAACGGTTATGTATTACAATATAACGGTCATGTAGTTTGGTAATTCGCTATAACCCGCGACCTCCGGGATATAAGACGAACATTCATAAGCATTTTACCTGGCCACCTATAGGATCTACTAGAGAAAGATCTATGACTGAACGGGATGTAGTTTTAAACTAATTACATTGCAAAACGATATGTGTACCCCATCATCTATTTGTATACATGTATGGTGTTTTAGAACATAGTCAGTTTCGGTCAATCTTATATATAAATGGCTAGAATAGGACTTAAAAGATATGCATGTGAATATGAGACGCAATGTTGGTCTTGTTGAACCCGTATATAATAACTAAGTGATAGATTAGCATTAACCATAGCAACTGATACTTTTAAAAATCGGCTTCTGCAATTTAAAAAAGCCTGATAAATATCGATGAATAAAAGGATAACGAAGAAACGTATCAACTCTAAAAACTAAAGACATTAGCAAATGTTTTAAAGAACCTACCTATTACATCAAAGAAAGATAAGAAACGAAAAAACATGGTTGATCCACCGGTCCCCAAACCTATGACCTCCCCACCCGAAGTCAGTCACTGCAACCACTCGGACTGATATACATACCAATGTGGGTTGACCGATTTTCAAACATGTCATCGAAAAGAACAGCCTGGGCCATAGTCCGGACACATCTTAAGTTTATCTTAAAATATTTTCACTTAAATTCCGTTTTTGTAAGGTAATACTTTTAAGAATGCATACAAATTTGTGAATCCAATAACAGTTCAGTAAATTTTAGTTAATACTAAGTTGATAATTAAAGAACATTGAGCAGACTGTCATGTATACATGGAATACAATTCTTAAGAAAAATAAAGATTTTAAGGCTAAGATTTCACTGAAGATCTTTCTGAAATACTACCCCAGACGTACTCAAACGCTTATTTATGCTGATGGTTATATTAAACAAGTTCTTTTTTATATTTCAGTATCAGAAGTGGTTTTTTGGCTTCGTTATATATAACAGTTTTTCATTTTTGTAATCTTTAATTTGCCCGTGACATATATGAAAGTATCAAATTTGACAGTTTGTGAATAAATATTTTGTGAACATAATTTTCTATCCAATAAGACCCAATTTTTCCTCTTATCTGAATTAAATCCTGACGTTTTATTTTATGTAATCCAAAATGTTGTGTGTTTTGTGATTAAGCCAGTAAGGAGCGGAGCGTAGCAAGATAAGTAGAAGTACGGACATGCATTAACCCAAAGTTGCAACTATTTGCGAATCCAAGTGATATTGCATGTGCATGTGCTGATACATAACTTGGAAATACTGTACTGGCTCATTGAAATTTAGTATGTTTTGTCATGTTTTATTTTTCGACAAATATGTAATATACTCACACGACATTGGAGGAAGGTATATTCAATGTCATTGTTGATATCTGTTTATAGACATTTAACCTTATTAATCAAACTAAAAAGATTCTTCCCAATAAATATTTCTGTAACTGAAATAAACATTATTGTGCCATATTACATAGACGAAGAACCATTGATATGTTGCTTGTCGAATGTCTAACAACTCAACAACGTAAAGCACTGACGAGAAAAGGAAAACAAGACTACATACAACTTATGTTTTATAAAAAGCGTTAAATAAACATGTAATTATTTTTGTAAATTGATATTATGGTCGACAAACCAGTTATCGAACACCTAAAGGTTTCTATGATAACTTCTTGAAATCAATTCGCCAAAACAGCATGTTGAATACGATCAAACTAGTTTAATCTTTAAATAACTCATCCGTAAAATTTAACTTCAAAATTCCATCAAGTATTTGTAAAAACAGTCACCGATCATTGTCACCCCTAGCAGACAAAACAAAATGGCGACCGGTAAAAACATAACATATGGCCGTGAAATCCTAACACACATGCCAAAACAAAGTCATATTACTTGTTTTAACGAGATATAAAACTAGGCCAGCGTTTTCATAAAGATCAAATTGCATATAAGTGTTAGATCATAGGCAATTTCGCGCATGCGCATTTGGTGTTGGACGAACTGTCCGATAATGTGATGTTCGATAAGAGATTCGAAGACAAAGTGTTAGAGGTACTCTTGCTGAAGAGATATAGTGATGTGTCATAAGATATAATAATTGAACTAATATCACATTCTATATATTTCAAGTGAATTGGAAAAATACATGACCGTTTACGAGTGCTTTAAAATGAGAAAAATACTTCTTATTGTTTTCATACTAACCGACCTGCCGTTTGGGATCGTTTTCTACTTATGGAAGATTATGTGTTGTCCAACATCCAAGCTAGATACTTACAGAAACAATCAACTGATAGTAAACAAGTGTTGAGTACATTGCTAAAAGAAAGAAAATCCGAAGATCAGGTACTGCAATGGGTCAATTCCCATACTGCAACGTGAAGAGCATCATGGCAAAAAGGCGTCTGTTTTTAAGACCATGCTAACTGAAAACGAGTATGCGGCACAAATTTGTATAATACAGCAAATTCAAACCGTCCGTGAAACGAACGGTATTAAATATGTCTTCTACTGAGGCTCATTGATTGGCCCGTACCGGCATTTCGGGATAGTGCCTTGGGACTATGACATCGACATACTGTTGGACGCCAGCGACAAACTGAATCTTCGAGATAGCCTGCGTGGCTCGAAGGATAACACGCTTTTGGAATTCAAAGACAATGTATGGAATTTTTTAAAAACCAACCGTAGTAAATCGCTTGAGAGTAATAAAACTTACCTGTGGCCATTTATTGATATATTCTTTTTCGAAGACAACGGGAAGACGTTAACACTTCTCTGGGACAATGTTGTACCTTTTCCGATCTTTTTTCGAAATGATGTGTTTCCGTTGTCGTACATGCCTTTTGACACATTTGTTGTTCCAGTTCCAAACAAAAATGAAATAGTGCTTCGAATAGTGCACGGGGATATCAGTCTTTGTGTCTCGGGCGTTTGGAGTCACCAACATGAAGAGCCGCTTGGGAAGGTAGAGATTGTACCATGTACGGAGTTGTTCTCGGTATACCCTTTTGTACATCGTACTGTACAGAATGGCCTAATTAAAGAGGAGTTACGAACTGGCGATAGCATTCATATGGTCATTGAAATATCATTTTGACATCATACGTACCAATACATTTACGACCTATTTGTTAGTCATTATGATATTTATATGGAGCCACTACAACAGTGGTTTTGAGTGAATCCAAACTTGCACACGAAGTCTATTTTAATCAATGACTTACTGTTTGGAATATACCTGTATTTATCGAATAGATCTAAATAATGATGCGTGTTATCAAGACATTTAAACAGTTAGAAGCCGCTTAAGCTTTGACAAATATGTGTGTACAATTGCCTTAAAAGTAACAATAATAACATAATATAAAACAATTATTTGTTTGGTGTTAATGTGTTTTGTTTTGGTGTTGAAGTTATGTGTCAAATAAAGTGGAGCATTCGGTCCTTTGAAATCCCTTGTTAATATCATACACGCCATCGTGTTATAAAAATGAGTAATTGGCATTATTAGCATTATTAATATACTTTTAGAATTTAAAAAATATATCTCATTAGGCTTAAAGTAATTAGTTTATTTTCTAACTATTTCTTTTGCTGTTAAAGACCCTATTTTTAATTTCGGCACGCGAGTATTGAGTGTCTTGACATTTTTACCGTTATGGAACCACTAAATGTGTCCCCGATACATGTACATGTATGTGACTAAAATGTAAAATACTTTACATGTAATATAAAATATAGATATATAGTGTAACGAATAGCTTATGTATTATTGGTGTGTAATTGAAAAAATAACCAAATGCATGTTATTGCTGACACATTATGCTCGCAGTCTATCATGACGAGAAAATGATGCTCGCATGCTTTCATAATATCCAGCCAATATATGTTTTAATGTCTCAGAACACGCATTGAAGTGCATAATTCGTCTCCCGTTGAAGATACAACGTATGACCTCAAACACACACACAAAACCAAAACAATTTTGATACCATAACTTTATGTTTAGTGAAATACTCAAACATCGTTGTAATTATTTTAAACGGCACTACTTTATCGTTTAGTTCCTATACATACTGCATATATTTAAGTGCTTATTTGCAATTAACATGTATTAAAACACCAAATTATAATGTACATAAATGATTAATGTACCTAATGCACCTGGTTCATTCATTTTTAAACATCTGTTTGTCAGGAGGAAAAATGTTTGTGCTATTTATAGCTTAAGGTACAAACATCACTTTTTACCGGAAGTCGGATTTATTAGTTTTATTTTGTGTTAAATTTGATGTATAATCATAAATCAATGATCTAAAAGTATAGGTCTTATTATTAGTTTGTAATTTAGCAATTTTTTTTCGCCTAATTAAAAAGTATTATCACACATTTAATGGTTCAGTATCCTGGTTGATGGGGTCACGGTTATACTGTGAGATTATAATTAAGGGCGAACATTTACATTTCGTGGAATTGTTGTGCATACCAAACGTTTTCGCAATTTAATTTTGATAATGCTAACCATTGTGCTCTACTGATTGTCGAGTCGTATATGTGCAAAAGAATTATTGCGATACTATGGACATTGCGAATATCTTAGACAGAGAGAGAGTTATGGAGCTGATAGCTTGTCAAGTAGCCTCTGAACTTTGGTCAAGTCACAGACACCCTACGACCAGTTCCACAACACCGTCACACGCAGGTTTTCGGTTGCAGGGGAGAGTCCGAATACCGGGTAGTCGACCGTAGTGCCCTGCAGTAAAGCCTGGTGCCTGACACTGTTATGAATCAGCTTTTTGAACCCTAAACATTGATACTCAACGCAGCTCTGTTGTTTTATTGTCACTCGAACACATATGAATATTCTCATACAACATTTAAAAAATTGTATAATAATTAACATACATATTGCAAAGTTGTACTTTTTATATTTTCATTTTAATTTAGTACAATATGACTGGTTTTTTTTACGCAACTACGCTTGTTCAAATGAATATGAGGCTTTCAAACGCTGAAGCATCATCTGGAAGGCTGAAAGATAACAAACGAAAAGCATTTATGTAAATGTTATGTTGCAAGACACTGTTCTCTCTATGCGGGCATATGATATTTTAACAAAAGGTATGTCCGGAAAAATACACATAGTGGGTATTGAGTAATCAGCAGAAACAGGTAATTTGCCAACGTTTCTTCCCATGCTTATACAAAGTTTTCAATTTATTTTGAGAGACAGCAATGCTTTTTAAGCGTTCATATTGTATTTTTACAAAATGTCTTGCATTTGGCTTTACAGGTGACATTTTGCATATATATAGATATAATTTTGCATAAATGAAAACATTGCTCACAACAATATTTTTCTTGTCAATATAACCAAGAAGAAAATTCTGCATGTTACAAAATGGAAAAGACACAGTAGGGAACATATGCTCAATAATGTTCTTTGTAAAGGACATTCCCAGAAAATGTGTTCCATAGTTTCTTCGTTATTTTGGAAAAATATACAGTTGGGAGTGTTTGTTAATTTCATTTTGAGAAGTAAATTATTATTTGTTCCCATTATTCTGTGAACTATTCTATATTCGAGCCGTTGAAATTTTACATCTCTGCTAATTGTAAAAGGGGTGAGAAAAATATTCTTCCAATCGATTTTACTTATTTCGAAATTTAATTTGCACGACCACTTTTGTTTTATTGGTAAATTATTTTCGGTATTATTTATTATTTCGTACCTTGTTTTTGCACCAGATTTAGGTTTAAGAAATGACTTGAAAGCAGATGGTAAAAACGGTCTTTGTACGTTTGCATATAATTTGTAGTTTTCACCAATATTATGAATTTTAAAATTCTTCAAAAACTGCTTTTGTAATACCTATATACAGCGAAAGATATATTTTAATATTATACTTTTCATTTATTTCATTCATGTTTAAGAAGTCTCCATTATTATTAAACAAATCACATATATAATGTAAACCTGTTTTATACCAGCTCTTAAAATAGATGCTTCATTTCCTATCCAAAGGCTTTCATTATAAAACAGTGGGTAGTGTAATATATTTTGAGCATTGATTTGCAAAATGTCCCGGTATTTTACAAAACTAAGTAAAGCGTCCTACCAGAAAGGATTTGAAATTTTATTTGATATCATTTACTGGTAATGTTTTCCACAATGTATAAGTTTATTCAAATCGATATAATATTATATGTTAGCTATGTTTAAAAATATTCCCTTTGCTAAGCACATCCGTTTTAGCCATGTTAATTTCATGGCCTGAACTAAAGCTTAAAAATGTATCATTTTTAAATCGCCATCACAGTAAATTTTTGTCAAAGTGCTAAATTTAATTCTACTCGGTCCGTTCCGAATATACTAAATGTGTATTGGTCTTTGTAAGTTAGCATATAATTTGTAGTTATAGACGCTTATTTATTTAAACTAAGTTTTTCTTGTTTTCACTGTGTTTTTATTGAAAACTATAAACTTTGAATTGAAACCTACAGTTTAAATGCCATCCTTTCAGAATCGACATGAAACAGTAAAGTTGATTTTGTTGATAAGTAAACAAAATAGGTTGAAGATTCTAAAACGGCAGAGGTTAAGATTCCAGAGAAAATCGCCAGTTACTCAGAAAATCTCAGATTTTATCTAAAATTTTGTAGTGTATTTCGAAGTTTATGAGTTGCAGTCGCGCTTATTAGTCATTTATTGCTAACAATATAAAAGTTATGTATTTATTCCTAACAATATAACGGTTATGTATTACAATATAACGGTTATGTAGTTTGGTAAATAGCTATAACCCGCGACCTCCGGGATATAAGACGAACCTTTATAAGCATTTTACCTGGCCACCTACATGATCTACTAGAGAAAGATCTATGACTGAACGGGATGTAGTTTTAAACTAATTACTAATTGCATGCAAACACGTTATGCTCGCTGTCTATTATGACGATTAAAAAGTGCGTGCATCTTTTCACAATGTCCTGCCAATATATGTTTCAATGACAAAAAAACATTTACTGAAGTGCATGATTCGTCTCCCGTTGGAGATACAACGTATGACCTCTAACAAACAAAACAATATTGATACCATAACTGTATGTTCACTAAAATACTCTTGCATCGATTTATTATTGTTAAACTGCATTGCTTTATCTTTAATTATTTATACTGCTCGTAGATGTGCACATAATTACCTGCTTATTGTAATATATACATGTATTAAAATACCAGTGTACAATGTATATAAAATAAAAATGTACCTAGTGCACCAGTTTTATACATACTTTACTTGGAGTCATTAAACGGAAAAGCCGTGCCGGATGTGAATATTGACTCTCCAAACCTGTATTAGTACAGGTTTATTGTGCCAAAAACCACTTCGGGCACGACTGTGCCGTGTAACGAATCGTTGATTATACACCAGCGCTATTATCTTTCAAAACATAAACACAACTTGTGTTACACAATTTTTAAACACCGTAAAGACCGCGGTAAAGCGCGCGCGCTCACGTCATTAATATATGACGTCGTGATCAGTTACTTCCAAAATATACATGTTGTCTTTTCTCGATACATACTCCGTTAAAGGTTTTTCATAATGTAATATAAGCACGTTTTAAATGTGACGAATTATTAATATTGTACTCCTGTAAATTAAAGGACTAGGGTCGATAAGGGACGATTTTGGCCTCATCAACGAAATTTCTATCACTGGATAGGCCATTTTTTCAATTTTTATGATGTAATATTTTAAAAATATATATTTACGCTACAACGTCAACACGGCTACTGTATAAGCGTTCTGACGTAATTTGACGTTACTTATGGAGTTGACGTCGCGGTGTATTTTTTTTGGCGTGTCGTTGATGCTTACTACTCGACTGTTTACAAACACACGTCCAACAAATCCAACTCATGTTTAGAGATACAGATTATAAAAATGTTTTGCATGTAAAAATAACGATTTTGTGTTGTTGCATGTTGAAAAAGTCAAAATTCAGCCTTTTCCGACAATTCCGCATTAAAATTAAGTTGATATGTTTTTTTACAACTCGGATCGTTTTAAAGCATGCAAGGATATAATATTTAATAAAATGTTAGTTGAACTCTTACAAACGGAAATTTTAACATGCGTACGTCACATTCAAGAAAATAGCAACACATTACGCAGTATCAGACTTAGAAGCGGGCGTAGCGAGTGGGTCGGCTTTGCGATAAAGGTTACAAGATACTAATTCCAATCCTTATGTAATTTAATGTAAAAGCGATAACTTTTACCAAAAATAAGTGCAACATTTTGCACATCGGGACCCTCATAACCATACTTTTCTTAAAGAGCATTCTAAGCTGAATTGATTTAAGCAATAAAAAGGGTATGTCATGTGTTATGTAAGAAAGAACTCGACGCTAAACAAAGTTGACTGTTTTATCAACATCTTTTTAGCGGCTACTTTCTAGTTGAATGTAATCCGCCTCAACGCAAGTGTCATACTGTAGACTCCAATCTTAAAACATATCAGTGATTTATTTGTGCATACCAATGCTTACCCTACCAACATCTTCAAAAAAGAATATCAAAGCAAGTGTCTAAACCTTAAAACATGTCTTCGAGTTAAACTTGTTGATTTATTTAGAGAGTACAGCCCTACATCTCTTAATTATTTAGTGTATTGTGACCTAAAAGACAACTTAAAGTTTTGATATCGCGAATAGAAAACAATTCTACATCATTATTAACATATTTCTGATGCGCATGCAAAATTTCAGACCGATCCACAAAGTAGAAATGCTTTTAAACGCAATTGAGAATGATGCCCGATAAGCAATCTGGCTTAATTTGTTTTCAGTGCTTTGATTATATGGGGTGCCTGAGTCAAATTGTGTACTTAATTCATAGACATCAGTCAAAATACTAGCATATGTTGATATACTTTCATGCAATAGAGATTAACATTGTATAAAGCGTGTTCATTTTTGGTCTTAGCATGATTTGGTGTGCTGCAAGATGCACAAGACAGGTTTCAGTACTTTTTTTCTTTTTTTTTTTTACTTGAAAAAGCGGTTTTCGCGGTAAAAATCGTAATGCATATTAAAATCATGATATTTATCGCATGTTTTCCATTAAACTTATTACAGCCAATAAAACCACACAGTAACATGGTGATTTTATGTACACATTGCCCCTTTCGTGCCGCTCCCTGTTTTGTGTTTAGGTTACAATATGCTAATTCCAATCCTTATGTAATTTAATGTAAAAGCGATAACTTTGACCAAAAATAAATGCAACATTTGCACATAGGGACCCTCATAACCATACCTTTTCTTAAAGAGCATTCTAAGCTGAATTGATTTAAGGAATAAAAAGGGTATGTCATGTGTTATGTAAGAAAGAACTCGACGCTAAACAAAGTTGACTGTTTTATCAACATCTTTTTAGCGACTACTTTCTAGTTGAATGTAACCCGCCTCAGCGCAAGTGTCATGCTGTAGTCTCCAATCTTAAAACATATCAGTGATTTATTTGTGCATACCAATGCTTACCCTACCAACATCTTCAAAAAAGAATATCAAAGCAAGTGTCTAAACCTTAAAACATGTCTTCGAGTTAAACTTGTTGATTTATTTAGAGAGTACAGCCCTACATCTCTTATTAATTTAGTGTATTGTGACCTAAAGGCGTCTTATTTTTGATAGTATGATTCGTACAGTTAGATTAAACTGTTAATCTAGTGTATGAAGTGTTTTAAACTGAATTAGTCCGGTATTAATTTTTAAAGTAAACATTGTTCTTCTCAAATCCTACTAATTGCGCGGTAATGGACACGACCGGACCTTCGTATTGTATAATTTACATCTACACTGTATTCAATACGAGTAAGCAAAAATAATTCAACATTTTAGTATATATTAGTATATATAACTATCAGTATATAATAAGTTTAAACTATACTTATACATTTAATAACGAAACTATTTTAATGATATATTTGCTAATAATTAACATCAGGTATGACACAATACAATTGAAATCCGGAACGCGTATCTGAATTTTGATGTTAAAGTGATGTAATCACATATATTGACAGTTAAAGGCCTAGTTTAAGGAATGTCTGGCCTCTCCACAAGGGTAGTCCACTTTGTCTATTGGTCAACCATAAAATATCTTATCCTTATCTGCAGTCTTTTTTCTCAGCTGACTGATCAGTGGCTGAGTGCACTGTTTTAACTGCAGCAGTTTATTGAGCTGATAAGGGTCGCCAGACTGTCACCACAGCAGGGTGTAAATACATAGGAGTACAATACCCCAGATTTGGAGGGGGGAGGGGGGTGGGGTCAAATAAAGAAGGATTAAGCTAGGCCTTTAAGATGCAATGTTTTTCATGTAAATCCAGCCAGATCTGCTAGAAAAGCGCCTGAAATTTATGCTGACATGCACAACTATATGTCATCCGCATGAAAAGCGTGGATGTTTTGACCGCGATTTATATTATAAACAAGAAATGTCTTTAAAAAAGACAATCGGCGTTGGCATTAATATGAGATATCTTTTTTACCCTAAACATAAACAAGAGGGGAAAGATGATCGGCTACGTGGCTTCTCGGACACCAAATTTTTTCGTCCCGACCTATATAAAGAGACTTCTCGGACCCCAGATTTTTCGGACCCCAGATTTTTTGGACACCATAAGAAAACTTCTTGGATCCCAAAATTAATTTGTGATTAATCCAATAATTATTAATATTTGTAGCGTGAATGAACCGATCATACCGCCCCATGTTTTCGCCAGTGATACATGAATAACCTAAATACTTTTCGTTAACATCATTATTATATGAATTTGTCAGCCAAATTTAACACATAAATAATTTACGAAAATAGTTGCGGGAATGATTGAAAACTTTTTTTATCAGACGCGTATAGTTATTCTTAAGTAATATACCTTACCTAAATCTTGGAAGTTTTCTATGTATAATGCATACACATTTCGAAATCAATGTATCATTTATACTGTGTATCCTTAGAAAAACAATCTTCAGAGAACATTTTAAAATAATGATGAGTTCCATTTTTGATAACACAAATATAAAATTTCATTAGACTATGGCGATTGAAAATTATATTCGGTAGGAATATGATGTCTCAAAAGTGTTAGTGCATAATTGGTATTGCAAATAAATGTAATGTATTAATGCTATGCAAATGAGGTAAAAGTAGCATGAATAACATTTCGACGTATTCCGAGACTTAATTCACCACATTTTATTTATTGAAAGATACCTTTTTTTAAGGTTAGATACCAATAAATCATTGTGTATCCCTCCGTTGTCCATTCAAAAGTAGTGCCTATTACTAAAGAGTTCCTCTTCTCTTCGGGCATAAAAGCCATTTAGGTATCTCAGACATGCCTTTTGTGTTTATTTCTATTATCCTATGCGTGTCTGCAACATTTTGGTGCATTTCATTGCAGGCTAACTTGAAAGGTGAACTTTTCGGGTGTGTTTACTGTGGTATGGGGCTTTTGTCGAAATATGACTGCCGAAACCCTGTTTTCTACATGTGCCTGCATTCAAGTGAGATGCATTTTCTTAGAAGTAACATGACATATCTTTTTTATTGCAAATTTTGGAAGAGGACAGATTGATCTTTAAATTGACACCAGGCTTGCATAATCTGAAATAAAGGAAATGCTAGAAAAAGGCTTGGAAAGTTTGCCGTTTTATAATGGGACCCTATATGAATCGGATTTACTGGTTTCTAACCTTTAAGAAAACCATGGACCAGCCCTTTAGGGTCCACTTATACATGCAATCACCATGTAACTGTGTTATTTTATTGCGTTTATTACTTTTCACGGAAATAAATGTGAATAATATCGTAACTGACACGTTATCTACACTTTTTAAAGCGAAACCTGTTTTTTCGGGTTTAAAAAAGTGAAAAAAAGTACGGAAACTCGCCTTATGCAGCTCACAGCACATCGAATCATGTTGTACGCGAATATTACACGTTTTATACCTTATTACTGTCCATTGCATTAAAATAAGTCTAAATGAGCTGGTATTTTGACATGTTTACGTGATTTAGGTGCGAATTTTAGTTCACGCTTATCATGTGTCATTCTCAAATGCGGTTTTGGGGCATTTCTACTTAGCGGATCGACCTGAAATTTTGCATTTGTGGTACAAGTGGGTTGATAATGATGTAGAAGAGTTTTTTTCATGATAGCAAAATGTTGAGTTTTCTTTAAGGTTAGATACCAGCAAATCATTGTGTATCCCTCCGTGGTCCATTCAAAAGTAGTGCCTATTACTAAAGAGTTCCTCTTCTCTTCGGGCATAAAATCCATTAAGGTATTTCAGACATGCCTTTTGTGTTTATTTCTATTATCCTATGCGTGTCTGCAACATTTTGGTGCATTTCATAGGAGGCTAACTTGAAAGGTGAACTTTTCGGGTGTGTTTACTGTGGTATGGGGCTTTTGTCGAAATATGACTGCCGAAACCCTGTTATTTCTACCGGTGCCTGCATTCAAGTGAGATGCATTTTCTTAGAAGTAACATGACATATCTTTTTTATTGCAAATTTTGGAAGAGGACAGATTGATCTTTAAATTGATACCAGGCTTGCATAATCTGAAATAAAGGAAATGCTAGAAAAATGTTTGGAAAGTTTGCCGTTTTATAATGGGACCCTATGGGAATTGGATTTACTGGTTTCTAACCTATAAGTTGATTAACATCAAGTGGAGAAGTTGCTAGAAATTTGCAATTCTAATTTATTCTTAACAGAATCCAACCGCAATTCAATTTCAAATTAATATGCACAGTAAGTTTATAAACATAAATTCCCCCATATGGAAGAATAACCGCCACGATATAATCGATATCCAGCCTACAGCGGTATATAGACATATATAGGGAAAAAATCTTTAACTCGTCATAACTTTATTATCGTTTAAATGAATCCTTAGGTGCAAATGGTTTGATTAAATTCAATCTTTTATCTATTTTTGGTGTATTTTTTAATGTTTGAAATAGGTTACCATCTCAATTTACTATATATTTCTACTGAAAATCGGGATTGTTTGGTTAGTTTTTACGCCAAATTTCTGAACGTTTTGCTCCGATGTTCAAAAAGTATTCTACCAAAACCTTAGGTGCAAATGGTTTCACAAAATATAATATGTCTATCATACAATATGTAAATTTCATGAATTTAAACAAATATTATTTTAGCCCATTTGGCTTTTAAAATTAGTTGGTGTTATACCTTTTTGGTTTTCTTCAAACTTCGCGATTTTCCGCGACTTTTGCTCGGGGATTACCAATATCAACTGATAAGATCTGCGTTCGTCTCGGGGATATTGGTTTGATGGGGGTAGTAAAATAAGGACCATATATAGTGGAAACTGAGGTTTCTTACCAGTTTCATCATCATATATCGAGTCTAAGTCCCCGAAAGGGTTTGACTTAATGGAAAATAGAAGATCACGCCGACATTAAATGAAATCTGAACCTTTAAAATAATTTCAAGTCGTTAAATAAAGAATGCATTGGAATCTTTAAACAAGTTTTTTGACACGTATTAAACAAACATCAATAAAAAAATACATAAGTTCAATGTAACTAGCGAATATATCTAAATACATTCGAAAAAAGGTAATATTTTTTAGAAATGTATTTTTATTTTGAACGTTGTTTATTGCAGGTATGTTGATTTTAGTGCTGTTTTTTTTTTCTAAAAGCTAACTTTTACAAATGGAGCAGATATTTCAGTACATGTGAGTCCCTTGATTGCTATATGAAATGGACTATGTTTATTTCATTTTGTCTATTTAAACTTTTTTCTTTTTTTGTTCAATTTTCTGTTTATTTGCTTAACGGATATTTGTTAGATTTTGAAATAATAAAAATAATAACGATTTTCAAGGTAAAGTGTGCACGGATTAAAAATATTCGTATAGTCTACCTATTACAGCATATGAACTATTTTGAAGAAACATAATCAGCTGAAAGTTTGACCCTTCTTCAGTTGTGGATCCACTTCCGTGATCAACTCAATCCGATAAGATTTTATGACCGTATCATAAAGATGGCTACCTGAATACCCCGACTGTTATCAGGGATAATCGTGTCCGTTGTGGAGGAATAACATTTATTAATTAATCAGAACATTACTTTATTAATTAATTTAACATTTATAATGCGAGGGAAATAAATGTGGTTGTTTTGAAAGGGGTGAACACTTTTGATGATAAACAACTAAATCATTGAAGAAGCTTCTTTTTATCAAACCTAAACAATGAACAGTATCAATAAACAACTTTTTATCTAACAAACATTACCTCTCCTATGGTCAAACAGGAACCTTTGGGAAAGTCGAATACATTTTTTGAAAAACAAAACAAATCAAAAACAACAACACATGATTGTTTTATTAAAACTATATTATTTCGATGTTGGCGTTTCTTTTAATTAAATAAAAAATATTTGGAAGATACAAAGCATTAAATATATAAAAAATATATAACTTAAAACTTACTAAAACCTGATTGTTTTTCTTAAACTATATCATTGTGATGTTGGCGTTTCTTTCAAATAAGTATAAAATATTTTGAACATAAATACAGTTATTACAGTACATGTATTGAGGTCTATTGTTTCTGAGTATAAGACACCATTTATATACAATTTAGAAGTACAACTTATTCAGCTGATTTCAGCAGCTTCATCATGCTGAAGTGTGATTCCTTTATTTCATTAAATAACGTTCAATTGATTAATGTACATTGTGCATTATTTTTTATTCTCAGAAATCTAGGAATCAATTTAATTTTATATATTTAAGGACGATTCTTGCAACTCGCTCTTTTAGTCTTATGATTCTCTGGACGCTAATTGATGCATGTATATTATAATGTTCAGCCATACACCGGCAGCTTAACGCGCGCTATTTTTAGAATGATCGCGAGTGTGTTGAACTCGCAAGAATCAATTGTTATTTATAGAGCGTGCCGCTAGGCTAAACAAACTAGTAGATTAATTCCGGTAATGCATATAATATTCTGTGCATGGAATACAATGAGAAAATATGTTCATACTTATGCTCAGTTCTATAGTGTATATCGAGAATATGTTTATAACTTTATTTTAACCGCTTAATATGTAAACAATTATGTACATTTTAATCCCCAGAAGTATGCAAGTGTTGTTGGTATACATCAAACCATTGTTGTAAGTTTGCATTCCCAAAATTAGGAAATTTGCCCAATTCTATTGGCATTCAATTTTCCCGCTGCATAATTATCGCAAGAAATCTAGGTCAAAAGTGATCTTAGACAGCTACGCCGACAAAGCTGTCACACAGAGAACTGCGATATCCTTACTTTTGTATAAAAATCTAAATTGAATGATGCTGAAAAACGTAAACAGTTGTGGGTTTGAACATGAACCATTTTTTATTTAACAGTTTATTTATCATATGGTCTATACGAATGATACTAATTATGGTGACAGCTGGTTTAGAGGTTTCGCGAAGTCTGATACATGAACACGAATGCGGACTAAAAAACTTACCGGTAATCTACATTTTGAGCAGAGCTAGACAGTTATGTTTAAAATGAAAGCGATGTATTTGGATTGATTTAGATATCGATCAGGATCTAAATAAAATTTAGATAATTTTTGAATATTGGAAGATACTGTGGATTTTCCGACAAAATATTCAGCAAGCAAGTATATGTTTTATTCATACAATATCAACTTTTGATACTTCTGATTGGGTAGAAACTTGGGTCAAACACTAAACATGAATATTACACAGAATTACTAGTATTTGAATAAGCGTAACAAAGTGACAAAACACGTTTAAAACGTTTGAGGGTTGTGTTATTTTAAGATGAATTTGATTAATTGTAAATCGTGGCGGCACCTTAGAATAAAATAGAGGATATTTTTTGGTTTTGGTAGAATATCGATTTTAAATTCACGAGTGATCATAAAAATATTTATTTTTTCTATGATCATTTTGTGAATCAAAAGTCGATATTCTACCGAAACTTGAACATTTTCTTTAATGCGTTTAATTTGAAAAACATTTGAGCCCGGCATCGTTGACGGTCCATTTCATTTACTATATTAAATCGGGAACCAGTGAGAAACAGTGAAAATTACCGTAGTGATAATTTTCACTGTTTCAGACAGAGAATTACCAATTATATTTCTCTGATAATTCCCTATAAATCACTGGAAAGCATAACACATGTAAGATCTTTAACACATGTAAGATAGGCCCTTTTCATTCTAAGGTGGCGAAAAGTAATCTAATCTCGAAACCAAAACAAAATTATTTTAACTATAAATCTTAACATCATAAAGTAGTGGTTCAAGGTCGATACTGGAGGGATGTGTGGATAATTTGCTCTCCAAAAAATGCATTAAAATACATGTCTATAGTGATAAAAAAATAGTAATTTATAGTACAACATGTGTATAAAGATCTATTGAATGTAGGGAAAAAGTGAATTTATGGAATACTTATTTGATAAAATAACAGTTTGAAGAAGTGTATACAAAAGGTTTTTAAATTATTTGTGTGACACCTGAGTGACACCTGAGTGATTTCCATCAAACATCACCTTGAGAAAACCCCTAAACCTCAGTGTGTACAAAGGATTATAGGATTATATGATTAACGGATTATAACTATTGAATAGTGGTTGAATGTGGAATAGTGGTTGCCAATTATTTGCTAGAATACCTGAGGCAAGAACATAACTGTACTTGCACCATCTGAACAATGAGCAGCAATACAACAAATACTACAAAAAATCAGCCAAAACTTAGTTTCACGGGAGCAAAACCACAAACAAAGCCAGCTGTCAAAAAATATAGGCCAGATACAAGTGACAATAGCAATTCAAGCATGGAGGAATTAAATTCTATACATGTACAGCTTCAAGCTATGACAGAGGGCATTTCCAACTTAAGGGAAGATCTCAAAAACATGTTGCGAAAAGATGAAGTTGAATTGCTTATCACGAGCACAGTCACAAATCTAATGAAAAAACTTGAACAAAACATGAATCAACAGATAGAACAACTAATCAGCAAAAAAGTAAATGATCTGCAAGCCAAAATTGACAGTTTGGACTTTGACAACAAAAACCTAAAAGAGAAAATACAAAAACTTGAAAACAACAATGACACCAACAACAAATCACTACAAGAACAAATCGATAAAACTACTGAACTAAGCAAAACAGCACATAAAAAAGCTAACTATAACGAACAATATTCAAGAAAGAATAACATAAAAATCCTTAATGTACCAGAAAATAGAGAGGAAAATGAAAAATCACTGGCAAAAACTGTGACTGAAATCCTGAAGACCCACACAGAGGTTGACCTTCAGCCGATTGATATAGTGGCGATGCACCGTATCCCAACCAAGAGGGGGCAGATCCGCCCAGTACTCATCAAGCTGCTTAACAACAGTGCAAAATCATGCGGAAACGGTCTCCAATGAAGAGCAACGGATACAAGCTGGTTGATGATGTCACAAAACCAAATCAGGGGCTTATCAACAGACTTTATCTGCACCCAAATATTGACAGTGCATGGTATTTCAATGGGGCAGTATATGGACAAACTATCGCAGATGAACGCATAAAATTTGACATATATGACAATGTGAACGAAGTTATCGAAAACTTCAGACAGAACAGAAGAAATGGCGTGAGCGGCCACTAGGAGGGATGGAGGGATGAACATTACAAACAAAAGTGGTATATTCCTAATTGTCTACTATTCATGACAGTATATTTAAACAAAAAAACTCATTTTGTGCTTAAAATGTATTACATGTTGAACTTGTTTTTTTTTATTTTTTATTTTTTTATTTTTTTGGAAATTGTAAATTATTGATAAAACCCTCAACCCATTTTCCTAAATTACCATAAAACTTTTGGAAAAAAGGTATTAATAAAACTTGTATAAAACCCTTATACCCATTTTCTTTAACTATCATAAAACTTTTGGGCAATAAAAAAAAAAAAAAAAATATCAATAATATTTTTATACATAATAAAAACAAAACAATTTTAGTCTAAATTGGTGCAAGCCACCAATTAATTATTCGACAGTATCGATCCCACATCCAAATGTAAATAAAGATAAAAACTATATAATTGGTTAAATGCTAAAAATGACTATAGTTTTTTTTTACTTCTATTTTTAGCATGCCCATATAGCCTTTATCTAATTATACCTAATGCAGATTAAAGTCCTTATTTACTTCCAAAACGGTGTTTAGAAATTAATCAACTGAATAAATAGAACAAATTATACGTTTGTACACAGGTGAATGACTATAGTCTTTTTTGACTTCTATTTTTAGCATGCCCATATAGCCTTTATCTAATTATACCTAATGCAGATTAAAGTCCTTATCTACTTCCAAAACGGTGTTTAGAAATTAATCAACTGAATAAATAGAACAAATTATACGTTTGTACACAGGTGATACAATGGCTAGAAAAGATGGTTATATGTATTTCATTATTATTATAAGGCATACTGAAGTGTTTATCTTATAATGTAAAACTATCATTTTAATAATCTATTACAGGATGTAAGTCACCTACTGTTTATTGGAAATATCACAAAATCAACACAGCCGTACAGTAAATTTACTTTTTTCATCTTAACTTAATGTGTAAAATAAGACACATTATGATTGTAGTATAAATTATTTTGCTGCTGTTCTACTATTATAGAAAATTAAACATCCGTACTATTTTTATTTGAACAAAATTTAACTACTCATACTACTTGTGTATGTTTATCTATATATGCTTTACAAGGTTTAAGCTGCATGCATGTGTATATGTTTTATTGAAACTGCTTTATTTTTACACTTCCTTTGTTAGGGGTAATAAAATAACTACACTACTAAATGATCTGCTTGTATACATATTTGTTAAGCTTAGATATGAATGTAATTGGTATTTGCAACACATGGAAGTTGATGTAAATGTTTTTACTATATCAAGATAATGTTGTTTCTTTATTTATAATTGTTAGTACATATGTATTTGTAATAAACGTGCGTAAAGGTTGCAGATTTAAGAAAATAAATATGTTTTGATAAGTTTAAGCTTTCCTTGCAAAATTATTGCGTATTGTGTTAATATTAAATTGATAAATATTTGAAAAGCATGCAGAAGAAACTGACTGTCACAATCTGTTTTCTACAAGTATTTGTGTTGTTAGGCTACTTATTTTGTGAATCATGGAGATTAAAAAATTAAATAACCTACCTTTTGCTCATTGGCGGCTCATTATTACAATAATTTTGTGAAACCTATTACACGTATATTTGAGGACACATTCTTTTACAATATAAATCTAGGTATTTATATATGAACAGAAATAGCTTGCAAATATTCAATACTGATTTACTTATGATCTAAGTTCATACGATACATTTGTAAGCAGTTTTTATATCTAAGAATAAGTGTTTTTGTCTCATCTCAGTATTTTATGTTATGTTCACCATCAGATGTGATTAGGTGATACACCACTAATGCAATAGTATGTAAGCTACCATATCTGTTGTGAAATCATGTATGTTGATGTATGTCAAAGTCATTGTTTGATTGTAACCATATCTGTTGTAAAATCATGTATTTTGATGTATATAAAACTCATTGTTTGATTGAAACCACAATCATTCCACATACCTTGAACCTCCTTTTGTACATTGTGTTCTTGTTACATTGTATGTTTGTGTTTAATTTGCTGAATTACTTGCATCATAACATGCAGAATTTAAAAGATAGAAATGTTGTATATTTCCTACCAAAATATCTGTTTAACAATATATATGTAATGGCACATTTTTTCATCATACCGTTATTTAAATGGATAATCTAAAATTAATGTCATACAACTGTAGGGGTCTCAATAACAGTAAAAAACGAAGAGATGTCTTTGATTTTTTAAAATCAAAACAAGGACATATTTATTGTCTCCAAGACTGTCATTTTACTCCTGATATGAAAAATAAAATATACTCAGAATGGGACGGGGAATGTTATTTTAGTTTTGGGCTTTCAAATTCAAGAGGTGTTTGCATTTTGTTTAGAAAAAACTTACCAATCACATTAAATAAAATTGAAAATGACTCTCGTGGTAACTACTTATTATTGGATTTGACATATATGACAAACAGGTTTACCTTATGCACATTATACGGGCCTAATAAAGATACACCCATCTTTTTTACAGACCTCTTAAAAAAAATAATAGATTTTCAAAATGACGAATATATTATATGTGGAGACTTTAATTGTGTATTAGACGTTAACTTGGACTATCTAAATTATACATCCATTAATAATAATAAAAATGCAAGAAAAACACTGCAATCTATTATTAGAGATAATAATATCATTGATACTTTCAGATATCAAAACGGCACTACCCAACAATATACATGGAGACGGTTAACACCATTACAGCAGGCTAGACTTGATTTTTTCCTTACTTCTAATAGTTTGTCTTCTAAAATTAGAAAATCTTCTATTGATTCATGTTATAAATCAGACCATTCAATTATTGACTTAGAACTAAGTTTTGAGGATATAGCACATGGTAAAGGGCTCTGGAAATTCAACAATTCACTGTTAAAGGATATTGACTATTTAAACTGCATTAATACTTTGATAGAAAATGTTAAACAACAATATTGTATTCCTATCTACAACATAGAAAACATAGAAAACATTGACAACAACAACTTACAGTTTGTTATCAATGACCAGTTATTCCTGGAAACATTACTCATGGAAATTAGAGGAAAAACTATTTCATTCTCATCATATAAAGCTAAACTGAACAAAAACCATGAATCTAATTTAATTAAAAAAATTGATATACTTCAAAAATCATTAACTGTTACTAATTCAGAACAACTTCTTGACCTTCAAAATGAATTAGAAAATGTAAGGGAAAATAAACTTAAAGGGTCTCTTATTCGAGCTAGAGCTAAATGGATAGAAGATGGGGAAAAACCTTCTAAATATTTTTGCTCCCTTGAATCAAATCATTATACAAACAAGTCGATACCTTTTATTGAATTGGAAAATGGTGTAAAGTTGCAGGAGCAAAATGATATTCTAAATGAAGCTGTTTCATTCTATAAAACATTATACAAAAGAAATGACAACGAAATTAAATATGATATAAAATCAGATTTAGCTAATGTTAATATACCAAAATTAAATAAAGTTCAATCTGATTCATTAGAAGGACTGCTTAGTATCGAAGAAGTAACAATAACGCTTAAAAATATGAAACATGACAAAAGTCCTGGCTCTGATGGATTTACTGCTGAATTTTTTAAGGTATTTTGGAAGAAGTTAGGTCATTTCGTAGTAAGAAGTGTAAATTATGCATTTGTTACAAACTCCTTGTCTATAACACAAAAACATGGAATTATAACCTGCATTCCAAAAGACAACAAGCCGAGGTGTTATCTGAAAAATCTACGACCATTAACATTATTAAATGTTGTTTACAAATTAGCATCAGGTTCTATTGCAAATAGATTAAAAAAAGTACTCGATATTGTAATCTCTAAAGATCAAACTGGTTTCATTAAAGGCCGATTTATCGGTGAAAACACTAGACTACTTTACGATATTTTGAAATATGCTGAAGATAATAATTTACCTGGATTACTAATGACAATTGATTTCGAAAAAGCATTCGATACTTTGTCTTTTCAGTTTATAGAAACAACTATTAGTTTTTTTAATTTCGGACCAATGCTTCAAAAATGGATATCTATGTTCTTGCATAATACTATGGCCTCCATACAAATAAACGGATTCTTGTCAAACACTTTCTGTATAGAGAGGGGTTGTCGACAAGGAGACCCAATCAGCGCTTACATTTTTATTATATGTGCAGAAGTTCTTGCTATTAAAATAAGGGAAAGCAAAGAAATAAAAGGTATAACAATTAAAGACATAGAATATAAAATATCTCAATTTGCTGATGACACATCTTTATTTCTTGACGGATCTGAACCATCCCTTAATTATACGTTAGACATGCTTCATGAATTCTCAAGATACTCTGGACTAAACATAAACTATGAAAAAACTAACTTAATTTGGATCGGCTCTATGAAGTATAGTACTAGATCAATAAAAACTAAATACAAACTGAGATGGGGAGCAACTACTTTTAAAGTTCTTGGGATAGAGTTTGATATTAACTTAGAAAACATGGTAATGAAAAATTTTGAAAACAAAATCGAAAGTATTAAGAGTTCAATAAGTCATTGGAATCGTAGAAATATTACACCGCTGGGAAAGATAACTATTGTCAAATCACTGCTTTTACCTTTACTTAATCATTTATTTGTAACACTACCAACACCAGGAATAGACACCATGAAACAAATTAATCAACAATTTTATGACTTCATTTGGGCAGGACCAAGCAAAATAAAAGCTACTGTAATTGTTAAGGAATATAACGAAGGTGGGTTAAATATGATAGATATATGTTCGTTTGAAAAATACATGAAAATAATTTGGTTGAAGAGATTAGTGTCAGGCGATGGAAATTGTTATTCATTTGTTAAATCGTTTATAGATTTTAAAACACTTTTTAACACTGGTAAAATGTATGCCGAGAAAATATGCCTACAATTGAAAAATAAATTTTGGCTCGATGTCCTGAAAAACTATATATTGTATATTGAAAAGCTGCCAATCATAAATAGTGATGATATTCTGGATATGCCTCTATTTTATAATCATAATTTTAAAATAAACAATATTCACATTTATATTAAAAGTCTCTATGAAAGAGGTATTCGTTTTGTTAGAGATATTATGATAGAAAGAGATTGTTTTATTCCTAAAGAAGTTTTGGATTTACATGTCGGAACAAATGTAAATTTCCTATTGTACCATGGATTAATTAACATAATAAGCAAATATATTGAAAATTTTGAAGATTTGCCAAATTTTTACAATAAAACTCAGGGACCTATATTACCAACTTACATAAAGAAAATAGTAACTAGCCCTAAAGAAGAAAAACATATTTATAAAATATTAATCCAAAACAGTGACATTCCAACTAGTCAAACAAAATGGAATTCAGAATTTTTTAATATTGACTGGAAAAACGTACATACACTTGTATTCAATTTAACTAAGGATACATATATCAGATGGTTCCAATGTAGAATAGTACACAGAATATTGGGAACAAAATCACTTATGTTCAAGATGAAAATTGCTGCTGACAATCTATGTACATTCTGTAACAATGAAGTAGAAAACATTACGCACTTGTTCTGGTACTGTCCATATACCCAAGAAATTGTTAATTTTGCTGTCGAGATTATTCATAGAAGTCGACCAAGCTTACATGTTCAGTTGACATGTCAGGAATTAATACTTGGAATTACAAATTCAAAAATGAATGATTTAAACATTGTATGCCTTGAAATTAAACGGTATATCTTTCATTGCCAGAGGAAAAAACAGAAGTCCATCTAAATATGGACTTGTAAAATAGTATGAAGCAAACGTTTGAAATATATAAAACTACAATAAAAACAGATGAAGAACTGAGAAACTGGTCCCTTGTCAAAACATTTACAGACATCTCTTATAACGACATAATACTTTATAACACATAATAAATATTGTTTACCACACCAGTATTTTGTAAAATCTGCATTATCAGTGTATTATACCCAATGTAACTCAGCACTTAGGTTATTTTTCTTACGTGCAATATTGTATAGATAGAAGACATACATGATTACATATAAAACTGTATATAGTATGCATGTACAAGTTAGTATTTTTGCAAAATGTTTTGAAATACAAAACTGCAAGTATTGTATATATTGTATATGAATGTATGTTTTATATATAGTATGTTTACAATTGTATTTATATACAACCATACGGTACATGTACATACATGAACTACTCTGTCAATAACATGCATGTATGTAATATTATATGGTGAAAATAAAATTTTGCACGAGGAAAAAAAAATAAAAAAAAAATAAAAAAAAAAATAAAAAAAAAATAAAATAAAGTATATATATATTTTTTATGCCCCCACCATTAATACAATGTTTGAATTGGACAATGACACCGCATAAAGAAATATGTTTGATTTAAAAGAAAGCTGATTTTGTAGTTAAGTAAACAAAGCAGGTTGAAGATTCTAAATCAGCAGAGGTTAAGATTCCACTGAAAACCGCTACAGTTACACAGACAATCTCAAATACTAGCTAAAACTGTGTATTTTGAAGTTTATGAGTTCCAACCGCGCTTATTAGTAATTTATTCATTACAATATAACGGTTATGCATTTAGGTCAATAGCTATAACTCGCGACCTCATTGTTGTAAGACGATCCATAACAGCATATTACTAGAGAAAGATCCATGACTGAACAGGATTTAGTTTTAACTACATTACATTGCAACACGACAACACGTGTACCCTTTAATCTAAGGAGTACGTTATATTTGTATACATGCTTGGTGTACTAGTATAAGAATATAATCAGTATCGGTCAATCCTATTAATTTATACAAAGGCGTAAAAATTGCTTGTTTCAGGTTTCAAGACCCCCCAAAATTAGGTTAGGTAGGTAGGGATTTTGTTATAATTATTTTTATTAATTAAATGGTCAACTTGAAGATTCTAAAACTAAATGAATATTCAAAACATATCGGTAAGATCCTTAAACATATTTTTCAAGTGGATGCTATCAAAACTTCTTTATCCCATAAATATTTGAATACTGGAACACAAGTAAATAAAACAAAAAATATCTGAAAACCTCAACAAAATGTTCCAGGGTCGGGGCATTTTTAGGGTATGTCGGGTAACCAGAAAAACAAACATATTTTTACGCCTAAGTTTTACATATAAATGGCTAGACTAGGATTTAAAAGATATGCATGTCTATACGAAACACAATATAATATCTAAGTGATACCTTAGCATTAACAACACCAACTATGACTTTTATAAATCATGGATTGTTCTACTAGTACTGCCACTGCTTCCACTCCTACTGCAACTACAAAAAGCCAAACATGATAAAAATCGATAAATAAAAGGATAACGAAGAAATGCTGTTACATCTCTTAACTGATATGCATTCAAGAATCCACATATTATATTAAGGAAAGAAAAAAGAGAAAAAACATGGTTGCTACACTGGTCCCCGAACCTATAATCTCCGGACTAAAGTCAGTCACGCTAACCATTGGACTTATATTCATACCAATATAGGTTTACTTTTTGTAAGTTTAACGTAAATATTCAACAATGCCAACGAAAAGAACAGAAGTTCTCAAACGCTTAATAGGCTGATGGTTATATTAAACAACTCGTTATTTCTTATATTTCAGTAACAGGATTGTTATTTTATTTCGTTAAATAGCTACAATAGTCTTTTATTTTTGGAATCATCGACAAAACATGAAATCGTCAAAATAGCAATCATAGTAAGGTGCCTTTAATTTTGTCGGCGACATAAAATAAAAGAAGCAAGTTTGACAGTTTGCACATAAATCCTTTTTGAAATCGATGTTCTATGTAATCGAACGCTTACAAGTCTCTGACCTGAATGATATGTGATTTTGACAGTTTATCAAAACGGAGCGGAAACTAGAAAGATCAGTTGAAGTACAGACACATGTATTCACCTAAAGTCGCAAATATTTGTGAATATTAGTGATATTGCATGCGCGGATACATAACTTGGAAATACTGGCGGTTTGAAATTTGGTATTGTGGTCATGCTTTATTACTAACACGTCTATGGACGGAGGCATATTCAGTCTCATTCAACATTGTTCATATTTGTTTCTAGAAGTTTAACCTTATTAAGTTAACCAAATATATTTTCTCAAGAAATATTTTCTGTAATTGTAATATAAATTATCATGACGTAAGAAAAGGAGAAATCGATACGTGTTGATTGTTTAATAACTAAACAGCGTAAAACAATGACAAGAAAAGCATAACTAGACTGCTTACACCCTATGTTTTATATAACTACTTAAATAATTATTTTGTAAATTGATATTAATTGTAAAGGGCGAAGTTTCTGGTTAGTTTAAGTAAGGATAAAATAATTGAACTAATATCAAATTCGATATATTTCAGATATATTGGGAAAATAGATGACCTTATAAGTGCTTTAAATATGAAAAAAATACTTGTTATTTTTGTCATACTTGCCGTCCTGCCATTTTTGATCTTTTTCTACTATATGGATGATAATGCCTTGTCAAACATCAAAGCTAGATTCTGGAAGAAGCAACCAACTGATAATGAACAAGTGATGTGTACGCTGCTTAAAGAAAAGAATTCGAAGATCAAGTACTGCAATGGGTCACTTCCGATACTACAACGTGTCGAGCATCCTGGCGAATGGGCGAATCTTTTTAAGGCGAAGCTAACCCAAAACGAATATGCAGAACAAACGGGTATGATACTAAAAATCCAAACGATCTGCGAGACGAACGGTATTGCATATTTTTTCTATGGAGGTTCCTTGATTGGCTCCTACAGGCATTTCGGGATGGTGCCTTGGGACGATGACATCGACATTCTGTTGAACGCCAGCGACAAACAGAGACTTCGAGACAGCGCGCGTGGTTTCAAGGATTACACGTTGTTGGAATTCAGAGACAACCTATGGAAGTTCTTTAAAACCAACCGTAGTAAATCGCTTGAGAGAAACAAAAATTACATGTGGCCATTTATTGATATATTATTTTACGAAGACAACGGGAAGACGTTAACACTTCTCTGGGACACTGTTGACCCTTTGCCGATCTTTTTTCGCAATGATGTGTTTCCGTTGTCGTACATGCCTTTTGACACATTTGTTGTTCCAGTTCCGAACAAACCTGAAATAGTGATTCGAATAGTGCACGGGGATATCAGTCTTTGTGTCTCGGGCGTTTGGAGTCACCAACATGAAGAGCCGCTTTGGAAGGTAGAGAAAGTACCATGTACGGAGTTGTTCTCTGTATACCCTTTTGTACATCGTACTGTACAGAATGGCCTAATTAAAGAGGAGTTGCGAACTGGCGATAGCATTCATATGGTCATTGAAAGATCAATTTGACATTATACGTACCAATACGTTAAGACCTATTTGTTATTCATTATGATATTTGTATGGAGCCACTACAACAGCGGTTTTGAGTGAATCCAAACTCGCCCACAAAGTCTATTTTAATCAATGACTTAAACTTACTGTTGGAATATACCTGTATTTGTCGAAGAGGTCTAAATAATGATGCGTGTTATCAAGACATTTAAACAGTTAGAAGCCACTTAAGCTTTGAAAAATATGTCTCTGCAGTTGCCTTAAAAGTAATAATAATGACTTAATAAAAAACAATTATTTGTTTGGTGTTAATGTGTTTTGTTTTGGTGTTGAAGAAATTATTTGTCAAATAAAGTGGAGCATACGGTCCTTGGAAATCCCTTGTTTGTATCATACACGTCATCCTGTTATAAAAATGATTATTAGGCATTATTAGCATTATTAATATACTTTTATAATTTGAAAATTAAATCTCAATAGGCTTAAAGTAATTAGTTTCTTTTCTAACTATTTCTTCTGCTGTTACAGACTCTATTTTGACCATCGGCACGCGAGTATTGAGTGTCTTGACATTTTTACCCTTATGGAACCACTAAATGTGTCCCCGATACATATATATGTATGTGACTAAAATGTCAAATACTGTACATGTAATATCAAATATAGATATTTAGTGTAAACATTTAGCTTGTGTATTATTG
This sequence comes from Congeria kusceri, assembly GCA_027627225.1. NCBI lineage: Eukaryota > Metazoa > Mollusca > Bivalvia > Myida > Dreissenidae > Congeria > Congeria kusceri. The sequence continues at coordinate 92,984,210 of CM051025.1, forward strand.
GTGTGTAATTGAAAAAAATAACAAAATGCATGTTATTTGCTAACACATAATGCTCGCAGTCTATCATGACGAGAAAATGTTGCTCGCATGCTTTCACAATATCCAGCCAAAATATGTTTCAATGTCTCAGAACACACTTTGAAGTGCATAATTCGTCTCACGTTGAAGAGACAACGTATGACCTCAGACACACACACAAAACCAAAACAATTTTGATACCATAACTTTATGTTAAGTGAAATACTCTTACATCGATGTAATCTTTTTAAACTGCAATACTTTATCGTTGACTTCTTATACATACTTAATATATTTACGTGCTTTTTGCAATATACATGTATTAAAACACCAAATTATTTTGTATATAAATGATAATGTACCTAATGCACCTGGTTCAATCATTTTTAACCATCTGTTTGTCAGGAGGAAATATGTTTGTGCTATTTATAGCTTAAGGTACAAACTTCACTTTTTACCGGAAGTCTGATTCATTAGTTTTATTTGGTGTTGAAGATGCAGTAATATCATAAATCAATGACCTTAAAGTACAGGTCTTATGATTAGTTAGTAATTTAGCAGTTGATTTTTGTTCGCTTACTTAAAAAATTATTATATATCACATCATTTAATGGTTCAGTATCCTTGTTGATGGAGTGACGGTTATACTGTGAGATTATAAGTAAGGGCGAACATTTAAGTTTATTGGAATTGGCTGTCCGGCTAGCGCAATGGTTGGTACACTCACTTCTCACCTAGGCGTCATGGGTTCGCTTCCCACTCCCGGCGCAAGTGAGTTTGGTTGGTGGTCACCATACCGGACAGGTGGGGTTTCGTCCGTGTACTCCGGTCCCCCCCCCCCCACAACACAAGGCCACACCAAAAGTAAAATCTTTCAATTAAAAATAAATAGCTGGTAATTGCAGCTATGTTTCAAAAATTCATCCCAACTTTCGTGAGTCGCTAGTAAGTTCATTAGGTAGGAGTGCTGGGACACACTCCGTGTCCTCACATAATGCAGCCTCAGGCGCAGAAGGACCTCATAAACTTCGAAATACACACAGTTTAGTAGAATTGTTGTGCATACCAAACGCTTTCGCATGATAACGTCGATATTGCTACCCATTGTTCTCTGCTGATTGTCGATTCGTATATGTCCAAAAGAATCATTGCGATAATATGGACATTGCGAATATCTTACAGAGAGAGAGAGAGAGTTACGGAGCTCATAGCTTGTCAAGTAGCCTTTGAAATTTGGTCAAGTCACAGACACCTTACGACCAGTTCCACAACACCGTCACACGCAGGTTTTCGGTTGCAGGGGAGAGTCCGAATGCCGGTTAGTCGACCGTAGTGCCCTGCAGTAAAGCCTGGTGCCTGACACTGTTATGAATCAGCTTTTTAAATCCAAAACATTGATACTCATTGCAGCTCTGTTGTTTTATTGTCATTCGAACGCATATGAATATTCTCAAACAACATTTTAAAAATTGTATAATAATTAACATACATATTGCAAAGTTGTACATATTATATTTTTATTTTCACATTATAATATTAACAGTATTGATTATAATGCATGTCTCAAAGCCACACTTAATTATATGTAAATGGCACGTATGTGAAATTAAAAATAATCTGTCACGATCTGTCAGGTCTGGCGGCTTCCTTGCTCGTCTGTATGACACACTGGTCGACCGAAGGTTGTCCGGTCGTTGCTGTTTATAAGCTTGAAAACTGACGGTAGTTTTATGAGTAACATACTTAGAGGGGAAACTGTTGTCTGAACAATATGAATTTTCCCGCTCCTGCAACAAAACAAGTAGACTCATGTTATTAAAGCATTACACAGTAACTGAAATTTGTCATAATCCTTACGAGTTGTTCAGTGATAGAAAAACATAATTACCTAAGGTAGTGTGTTATTGAAATACGAAAAACATCTTTCACAAGTTTGAAACATCTGGTACGTAAACTAAAAAAATAAGATAAATATGTAAATTTATCACTACCAATTTTCGTTTTCATGAATGTATATGTGCATATCTCCTTGTTAGATGATATTTGAAGAAAGGGAGATCACGCCATTGGCTGTAAATTGGTAATCATTTTATACATAAATAATTAAAATGTTTAGCAAACTTTCTAAATTTGCGAAAATAATACTAAAGCATGTTATTGCAATGCATAACACTTGTGCAAATGAACAATATTTAATTTAAAAAATAACGACACTGATCTATTAATAAAAAGCAAAGCAAGATGGTTGAACAAACAAAAAACACTATTTTGCTTCCTGACGATGGACATCACTATCGTTATAGTTTAATGCAAACCGTAAGTGTGTTATTCAACAATTGTAGTCGGATACCACGAACTTCACTATTAACTTCGTTTAAACCAAAGAGCACGTGGAAGTACTTGTCATAAAAAAAATTTTTTGGGTCGAATATCTTTATTTCCATATCTATATAAATAACATGCAATACAAACACATTACTGCAATATATAATATATAACTAATATAACTACAATCAACCAATTAAGCGACCAAAAATAGGAAAGAATGAGAAAGATGAGAGGCATGTAAAACAGGGTAAGCAGAATTCAAATGTACACACAATACATGTGAACAAAGACAATTTAAATGACAAATGTCCTCGACACTTCTATTCTGACTAAAGTAAGAAAACAAAATACACGAAGGTCTTGTGAAATATGTTGTATATATTATGGACTTTGAGCATATGAACTTACATGTATAATATAGCTTATCATGTGTCGAGGTAAAGGAGGTTTTCATTTTAATTTAGTACAATGTGTGTTTTTACGCAAACACGCTTGTTCAAATGAATATGAGGATTTCAAACGCTGAAGCTTCATCTGGAAGGCTGAAAGATAACAAACGAAAAGCATTTATGTAAATGTTATGTTGCAAGACACTGTTCTACCTATGCGGAAATATAATATTTTAACAACAGTTATGTCAGGACAAACAAATACACATAATGGGTATTTAGTAATCATTAGAAACAGGTAATTATATATAATTCAGGTTAATAATATGTCGAAAGCAATGCATTTGCTAACGTTTCTTCCCATGCTTATACAAAGCTTTCAATTTATTGTGAGAGACAGCAATGCTTTTTAAGCGATCATATTGTATTTTTTAAAAACTTATTGAATTAGGCTTTACAGATGACATTTTGCATGTACATTTATATAGTTTTGGATAAATGAAACAATTGTTCACAACAATATTTTTCTTGTCAATTTATAAAAGAAGAAAATTCTTCATGTTACAAAATGGAAAAGACACAGTAGGGAACATATGCTCAATAATGTTCTTTGTAAAGGACATTCCCAGAAAATGTGTTCCATAGTTTCTTCGTTATTTTGACAAAATATACATTTGGGAGTGTTTGTTAATTTCATTTTGATCAGTAAATTATTTGTTCCCATTATTCTGTGAATTATTCTATATTGGAACCATTGTAATTTTAAATCTTTCCTAATTTTAAAAGGGATGAGAAAAATGTTCTTCCATTCGATTTTACTTATTTCGAAATTTAATTTGCACGAACACTTTTGTTTTATTGGTAAATTATTTTCGGTATTATTTATTGTTTCGTACATTCTTTACACACCAGATTCAGGTTTAAGAATGGACTTGAAAGCAGATGGTAAAAACGGTCTTACTACGTTTGCATATTGTTTGTAGTTTTCACCAATATGATAATTTTTAAAATTCTTCAAAAACTGCTTTTTTAAATACCTATATACAGGAAAAAACAATATTTTAATATTATACTTTTAATTTATTTCATTCATTTGAAAGAAGTCTCCATTATTACTAAACAAATCACATATAATGTAAACCTGTTTTATACCAGCTCTTGAAATAGATGTTTTATTTCCTATGCAAATGTTTTCATTATAAAACAGTGGGTAGTGTTATATATTTTGAGCATTGATTTGCAAAATTTCCCGGTATTTTACAAAACAAAGTTAAGCGTCCTTCCGGAAAGGGTTTGAAATTTTATTTGATATCATTTACTGGTAATGTTTTCCACAATGTATACGTTTATTCGATTCGATATAATACTATAAGTTAACTATGTTTAAAAATAGTCCATTTGCTAAGCACATCCGTTTAAGCCATGTTAATTTCATGGCCTGAACGAAAGCTTATAAATTTATCATTTTTAAACCGCCATCACAGTAATTTTTTATCAAAGTGTTAAATTTAATTCTACTCGGTCCGTTCCATTTATACTAAATGTGTATTTAAATGTTTAAAAAGGCTTGTGGAGGATCGGGAAGGGATATAAAAAGGTGATCAAACAAAGAAAACAATAGAGCTTTCATCACAGTTATTTTACCTATTGGAGTTATTATTTTTTTTCCAACTTGCTTTCCATTTTGGCTATATTATCACTGTAATTAAAATTTTTTTTTTTTTGCAAGACAACCTGAAAATGTATACCTAGCATTTGACAGCTTTGTTTGAAAAGATAAAATTAGTTCTTATAAAATAGCTAACAAAATTGCTAGGAAGGAGTTAATACATTAAATTGTAACAACTTAAAGGTCATGTACAAGACAATTATTACTCACAGTTATGCCATATTGTTCGATTCGACCTACATGTATGTTGATTTAATATCAATTTAGATACAAATAGCCAGACTTATCATGCTTCATGTTTCCGCTGTTTTCAGTAAATGCCGTGAATGTGAACGTTTGTCCACTAACTTATAAATGAACTCTTATAAAACAAAAAATGGTATGTTAATATTTTATTCTGAAATGCGATTAATTGAACATTTACAATCAGTAAATGTCAAAAAGGGTATCAGTTTAACCACATGTTTTGATAGTCGATGCTAAAAACTAACAATAAACAATACATTATGTTAAGAAAATATTACGTATTATCAGTTAATGAACTAAATTAATTGGCCTGCCTTTAAAGCGACGACATATGATTCAGAATTCAGAATTTATTGTACACATGTAAATATAGGCCTCCGGCCCAGAATACACCATATTTAACAGCTACAATAATTATTGAAATATACCACCTTGTGTTCATAATAGTGATGAAATTTAAATATCTGGCACAGAATACCATGTATTTATCCGGCCCAGAATCCAACATTCATTGCATATATTATGGTTTCAAATTCATTCAGATATGCCATTGTGTTTTCATACTGGTAATAACATTTATATGTCGGACCCAGAATACAACATAATCAGTTTCCTATCACTTCCGATAGTTCTGTTTTCAAATTTAGAGTTCCGAATTAGAGTACATCATCATTATAACAGAGCAATAAATACAATTCAAAGAGGCCAATGTGTCACGTTATAGATATCTATTATGCATAGATTGAGATATATAGTAAAACAATACATTTGCATTCAACATGCACTGCTCTGGTTTTGTAATGACTATACGATACACGTACGAGGCCCTGAATATAATATATATAACCATTTCAATACAATTCAAATAAGCCACTTTTTTCATGATGACAATGCAATTATCTATTTTCAATAGCGTTCATTAGTTTCCAAACATAGAATGTTAATTGTTTTATAATAAAAATATCAGTGCTACAAATCAACACGTTAAAAGACATTTGGTTTCTCTGACCACTATACCAGTTATATAGGTAACTGTTTCGTAGATCATTATACTGAGGGCAATCAAAGAACGCATGAGACTCGTTTTCCAAGACGAATGTGTTGGTTTGTGTTAAACAGAATAGACAAATTCTATTTTCCCGTTGTACGTTAAAATGTCCTAGTTCTATGTTCAATTTGTGGTTTGAACATCTAAAACGGGCAAACGTTCGTCGTAACTTAAAAGATATGTCTACAGTTAAATATTTCTCAGGGGTTAAGGGTGACTTAAATTGTTTATAAGTGTCACAGCGCGAGGATGTATTAATGCCGTCGTGCCAGTATTGGGTTTTGCAGTCTTGTATACGCTGTTTGAAACATTGTAAAAATATATTTATATCACCCACATCTTGGGCCACCCAAACAAAACCAAAACCAAATTTGAACAAAAGATCCTTGACACACGTTGCCCAATTTTTCCGACCAATGTCATCCAAAGACTTCAGTATTTTGTAACAATTAACTGGATATCAATGAATCGGCATTTGTAATAGATGACACCAATATTTTATACATTTTGAATAATATACGTAACAAAGTGGCATTCTACCACACTCTCCTAACACCATGCTATTATTAACTGTAGAATTAACACCAATAAAATATTTGCAAAATTCAACTTGTGACCTTTCAATTATTTCACAGTAATCAAAACCCCATATTTCGACTCCGAATGTAAGTATAGGCATGACCATAGAGTTATAAAGTTTAAAAATGTCAGAGTGGGTAAAATAGCCAAAGGGACCTTGGAATCTTTTATAGAAAAAATTGCTTTGCGTGCTTGGGCAACCAACTTAGTTTAAGCAGCTGTCCACGATAACTTAGGAGTAAATAGCAGACCCATGTATTTATATACTGCCACTACTTTAACATGTTGACCATTTAAGAACCATTTATCATAGTTACGTAAGGGGCCACCATTTCGAAAGACAATAATTTCTGTTTTGTTCAAATTCACTTGCATACCAGTATCTTCACAGAATTGTGATACAGCGTTTAGCTGTAATTGAAGGTTACATGCCGTGTCCGCGCAGTTGGCTACGTCATCAGCGTACATCAGACAATAGATATCCGGTATATCATTGGTTATAAAAATTCCATTTCTGCAGTGTTCCTTTAAGTAATTTACTAAATCATTTATATACAAAGAAAAGATTACCGGTGAACTTAAATCACCCTGCCTGGTACCAAGGTTACAGCTGAATGGATGCGTAATAATATTTCCTTACACTTTGACATGCGCTCGTAAATTTGAATACATTGATTGTAAGACTGTAAGAATCCTGCCATTCATACCGTTAGCATATAGACTAGTAAATAGCTTGAAATGAACCAATGAGCCTTTTTGAAATCCACGTATAGAACATAAAGCTTGAAATGAACCAATGAGTCAAAAGCCTTTTTGAAATCCACGTATCGAACATAAAATCGACCACCTCGTTTCGATGTATACTTTTGGACCATACTTTGGAGACAAACTAAGTTATCGACAACTGAGTATCCAGATCTAAATCCGGCCTGTGACTCTTCAATAATAGTTTTTCCCTCTGCCCAGATATTTATACGGTCATTGATTATACTAGAGAAAATTTTATACATGACATTTATCAATGAAATTCCTCTGTAATTACCCGGATCTTGTTTACTGCCAGATTTTAATATTGGGACTATAATACTCTCGCACCACGATTCTGGGAATATACCCGGATCTTGTGTACTGCCAGATTTTAATATTGGGACTATAATACTTTTGCACCACGATTCTGGGAATATACCCGTCTCTAAAATATGATTAAAGAGCTTATTCAAAATTGGAACAATGAATTGCGTGTTTTTATAAAATTCCGCCCCTATCCCGTCTTTACCCTGTGATTTACCAAATTTCAGCTTAGAGATACTGTTCCGTATTTCCTCATCAGCAATGGGCCTGTTTAAAGGGATAGTTGCATCAGACACATCGTTATTATCAAAATTTATGTCATGAATTGGGATTTGGTCATCTCTGTAAAGTAAAGATTTGAAATAAACTCTCCAGTTGTCCGCGGAGACAACATTGTTCTCTGTATATGACTGATTGTGGCTTTTAACAAGCTTCCAAAATGTTTTTGGGTTATTCCTAGATTGCAGAAGTGAAAAACGTATCTTACGTTGATACGTGACAAATTTGGATTTACACATATTTTTAAAAGAAGATCTAGCTGTCTTATAATTCAAAAAATCAGTATTATCGTTGGTCCAACGAAAGCGTCTAAGAAGTGAATATTTCTTTCGTTTGGCTATCCAACACTGCCTGTCCCACCAAGGTTCATGGGTTCTACTTGAACTTTTATTATTCCTAGCATGCATATTTTCGGCAGACATCTTGTAAACTTGCATTATTTTAAATACTGCATCATTAATATTTGTCTGTACCGTACTTATAATAGTCTCTCTCATAGACGTAAAATTACGCGTAAATGTTTTAATAAAGGTATCATAATCGCAATTACGCCAGATGTAACGATCATAACTTATTGTTTCGGATAGGTCGCTTTGCTCCCTATGTGAATTTGAACAAACCCGGAATCTTAGCTGAGCGTATAGTGGATAGTGATCAGAGACATCATAACTTTCAACATTAAAGTATGAGAGACAATTAAACAATTCACTTGAGACAATGTGATAGTCTACGACACGATGGCCTTCGTTTGCAATACATGTAAAATTCCCATTTAAATCATCAATCAACCTGCCATTAATAATATGTATATTGTGTGTACAACACATATCAATCAAAGTCCGGCATATTCAATTCTTCTTCGATCAATGATCGCACTTTCTGTTCAGTATCGCTCCATTTATAATTAATCGTTCCATTAATACCATTAAACCTCAAGTTATTTCTACGCGACTGCGATTCTAATTTGTCCATTTTAGATTTCATTGATGATATTTCGTTCCATAATTTATTTTTCAATTTTAATTGCTCATTTTCTTGTTTGAGGTAGTTTAGAGTGGATTTTACATCGTCAATTTTTACATTTATAGAAGCTAAATCGTTCCTGACCTCTGACCTCATGTCGTGTAAATATGCCAGTACGTCCGAATTGCCTGTACTGTCCGATGTTCTTTCTGGTCTTACTCTCGGGGAACTGTCCCTAGGGGAAGGGAAGGCAGCAGTCTGAGCAAATGAGAGCTGTCTCTGCCTAGTTGTTGGTCGCTTAGGCGTTGCGCCTGCTGCATTTTGTCCAGGATCTGGGTTGACCTCTACGTCGCCACCGAGCACCACGAGGGCACACAGCAAGAGCAAGCAATCTCAAACTAGCACTTACTGTCTTTGTCCTGACCACAAGACTATGCATGACACTCCTTGCCTTTAAAGGCATTGAACACGTCCCAATTCTCACTCGGTATGTTGTTATATCAACTCCCATATCGTATTTTCACCAATAATCCCGTGCACACTAAAAACACGTTGTCGCCATTACAAGGGGCATAACTCTTGATGTAGTATCAAACATATGCGAAACATTGAATTAAGGCAAATTCAAATGTTGCGATCAGCATCAAACTTGTGGACGTCATCAATATCAAACATATATATTACAACATCAAACAACAATAAGCCTCCGACACAAGACTAAGCTGTAGTATTTATGTACACTTATTGTGGAATCATTGTTAGCTTTTAAGCTCAAGTGTCTACCTTTTATAATGACAATGCATGTTCCGAAGTGCTGCTACAAGGCCCACATTTGCGCACAAACAGAAATGTGATGGGAACCACCAAGGCTATCAACAGCAATAAAACGGACGCTATGGCAGTGATATATGGGAATTCGTCACGTCGTTGTCTCTCATCTGTAACCAGAATGATTCAACGCAATCAAATAACAAGTGAAAGATAGCTGACAAAGCGCAATTCGTTATCAGCTCCTCCGAATAATAAGCCTTTCTAGGTGAAATGGACGTTTAAAGACGATGTGGTGAAACAACCTTAGTGCTAAGCTGCTATCTGCGTCAATGACAAATCATGTAAATGAACAGGACATCTTGTATGGAAAGGTTTTTGTCATAGTAACGACACTAATAAAGGAAAATAGTAGACGCGAAGGCCATTCTTGAAACACTGGATGCAACACATAAAGCAAATCTATTGTTCTAGTGTAAGATGGTGTTGTCACAATCAAGCGTATGCCACAACAATAACAATATTGGGCATGTACATGATTATGACAAATTAACTTGTACAACTCGTTCGTCAAACATGGAAGGGAACTGAAAAGCGTATCTAACATTTAAATGCAATTAAACACATTCTTGTACATCTGGGTTTAACAGGAAAACTTTTGGAGGGCTTTTGTGTTTACTTACATGCTGTAAAGAGATAGGTTAGCGGTACTGTAGGACCATATTGTTCACATGTGTGAAAAATAAGATCTCATTTTTCACAGGTGTGAACAATAGGATCTCATTCTTCACACATCGCAATCTCATAATTCACATTTTCTTTGAAATTTGTGATAGAGTCCAGTTTTTGATATGCCCTCAAATCATATTCTTCACACATGAAACAAAATTGTTTCAATTTTCAAAAAAGTGAATTTGTTACATTATAATCCTATTTTTCAAACTGTATGTGACCGAAAAACAAACGGGGTGATTTATGGGACGGTACGGTATGCATGGTATGGTACGGGAATTTAGAACATCGAAAAATGCTGTAGCATTTCTAATAATAGAACGGACATTGTTCCTGTCCAAAAGGTTATAAAATGACTCTTTTATGTGTGTGTATTACACTGTGTGATTTATTTACTTTTAAACATCAAATGCACAACATTGGGTCCGACGGTCACTTCGTGTATGCACTATTTTTTCTGTTACAAAATTGTTCATGGGATATATTTATCCAGTGAGTAAAATAAATTAAAACTAAACTTTGACTGCTCTTATTGCATTCCTAATCGTACGTATATATTTTGAAATCGCTATAGATTAATATTCATATTTCATTTCGTAAATAAATATATGCAAAAAGGTAAAAATATTCGCGCTTATCAGAACATCCTGAAGTTGGATACATTCAATCGATTCAAATCGATGCAACTATTTGATAATTGTGCTTTCATGTATCTTTCATTCATATAAAAACTAATCGCATATTGTACACTTCTACTGGAATAGAACTTTGCAAAATTACCTTCAATTTCATCCGTTTTATGGGTCCCAAAGACGCAGTTTCGAATAATGAGCTCAGTTTTGTCTAAGGCATTTACACTAATAACATATTATGTATTTGGTCGTAAGCCACTTATTGTATAGCTAGATATCCCCGGCGTTACAAATATCTCATTATAGGAAGAATTGTCATTTCGTAACCCCGTAGACTGTCGTTATTGAGAACCGGACACCAATCAATGTTCAGTGTTGTTGGGTTGATTACCTCCACCATCATGTCTTCAAAACGCACATACGTGGAGGTAATTCTACTTGAGCTTGTCTATACATCGACATCTGTGTCTGATACGAGTCTCTCTGAAATTGGGTTCTTGAGATTATCCTTTATTGTCATGACATATTGTATACTTTGGTAAACATTGAACGCGATACTATGTGTACTTTCGTTACTCGTAGTTGTACCAATAAAAATACTACTATTAGCTATGACGAGAAGATAACGTATTCTGAATAAATATTTATTCACATTCAGACAGAGAGAAAATAATGAATTGCGATTAAGGGTATTTCAAAACAAGTTTACATTTACAAGAATAATTACAACAAAATATAAAATATGCAGAACTTCATTGATTTGTGTGGAGCTAATCGACACTGATCAGTTACCTGAAGGATTGGATATATCGACTACCGTATTGCCGTTGTCATCCAAATCTGAAATACATGAACATTCCAATACATGACATGGTGGCACATGACATGACATGACATAACATATCCTTTTGTAATTAATTACCACTAGTCAATAATAGATGTTAATTGATACATTGTACTTAGTATAGCTTGGACACATTGACCTGTCACTCAAGAACTCAGCACAATTTAACGATGAATTGCTTCACATTATTATTTGTAGGAGGAAAATTGCCGTATTTAAGACGTCTCTTGACGTCATGAATGCCAACAGTATTGGACATGTTCCACCTTCTCTCAAATTAGGCGGCCATTTCACGTCAGGCCTTTGGAGTATTTGGAATGGCCCCCACTTCATTCTTATACTCCTGAAGCTGGGGAGTAGACACTTCTGGGAACAAATGGCATACACTTTCCACAGCAGCATAGAAGTACAGAAGTCGTACATCAAAGAGGCATATGCGTCCACTGATGTTATATAACTCAGTGCCTTGGCAAGCTTAAGGCCAGCTTGAAGGGCGTTACATAACCTTGTTTTTTTCTAAATGCGAGGCGTTGGACGCTGGGGTATGTCATCTAAAACAGTTGGCGTGATCCTCAAAAACTGTTTGATCCACAATCAATGATGTCTTCTTCTCCGTGTCAGGTGAAATGCCAAGACAAGGATGACATCAAGGGCAATGTGAATACACGTGATGATCCATGGTCGGGCTAGCAACTGATTATCAGATTGTAATTCGGCGTCGTTCATATACCCCAAACTTTAAATCGGCAACATTTCAGCATTCTGTCGACAACAAAACGGCGCCTATTCAGCATGTTCTGCAATGTTACCGCAACCTTTCCGCACGATCGGGAAACATTCAGGATCTAATTCCGGAACTGTCGGCATTCGTTCGCGTCGCATTCGGTGACTTCGGATAGGTTTCGGATCTTAACCGCAACCCGTCGTATGCCACTCCGCTAATACATGCCGAACAAGCACGATGGCCAAGTCCGCCCATATTGTTCCGAATGGTTCCCGAAAAACTAGAAAATCTTTATCGACAACCCTTAAGCAAAGCATCGGGACTGTAGTGGACGGCAGGCATTAGTAGAAAGAAGCAAAACAAGACGCCAAGCATGACTTGACCCTTTCACAGCCATCCCCATTATCTTTCTGAATGCAGCATTAAAAATATATCTTTAAAACTGAGTACGAAAACTTAGATACCATGGGAAAGGAAATATACCTGGGTACCTACATAATGACAATTATTTAGTGTTTGATAAGCAAGGGTAAAACGGTGAGCTTAAGAAAGAGGACAGTTAACGAGCTTGACAAATGAATACAAAGACCATACGTTTTTCAAACCTTTCACAAAAGTAATATATCCATCGAACAATACTGCGTGAAGCCATCATGGACTACTTGTTTGTAATTAAGACATATTAGCTTTACTGGAGACAAATATTAGTTCTACATATCATATTAAAATATATAAATGTATTTTATTCTATTGAAAAATGTATTTACTTAAATGTGCATATGTGGTATTTAATTGTATTATTTGGTCACTGAAACATATAAATTAATCGAATCACTTGTTCAAGTTAAAAGAAAGGGATTGGAAAGTTTTCATAAAACAAACAAACTCATGCATAGATATCTTCAATTAATCGACGATTCCACGAATCCTAATTCTTAATAGACTAATTAATCATTACCTATTAGTCGTTGATTAATCGACGAAATGATTAATCGGCACAACACTAATAAACGCTTACATAATGGCTAAAATGCACTTGTGTTATTTTCACAGGGAAATCTGTAAAATCAATCAATATCCGAAATGCTAAAATGGAAGCATTCAAGCAAGTATTAAATTATTTACTTTGGTTCCGACAATGACGAATTTGCAATATAAATTTCAATGTTGACGGCAATCGTGTGTTCTACCAAAACTTTGGCGACAGGAAATATCTATAACAAGGGGCTATATATGACAAATATTGTTTCAATACGCTTATTAAAATAAATTTCTAAACATATCACGTATTCGAATCACTTGATAATACAGTAACATATAACTACAGCATGGGGGTTTCTGCAAGAATTCTGGTTTCATTTCATATTAACAATATTTCGGTTTCATAATGTATTAATAATGCATGCCAGGAAGATTGTAGTCGGTAGAGTAGTCAACGTTCAGTAGTCAGTAGTCAGTAGTCAGTCAGTCCATATAATCCGTCATTATGTCATCGATGTATGAAACCGAAACGATATGATACGGATAATAATTAGTTTTCTACTGCAACTTCGACAATATCCCTTGACACTAGCAACTGCAAATTGTAGATTGTTTGTCGGTCTTGATGATTCTCTATAGGCAAAGTACACGTAATAAAGTATTACAGGCTAGAAATGTTAAAATATTTTAGTGTCAAAGGCGGTTAGCTCAGTTTTAATAATTTTTATGTTTTGTGTTGCGTTGTATTTATTGTCCTGTATTGTATAGGCAATTGATCACTTGAAGAAATAAAGGACCAACGGATGGTAATAAGGGTTTCTCTCCTGGTGATGTTTCTGGAGTTAAAGTATTCCGATATATAATCATTAACAACAACACTATTTAAAGACTGCAATCCATTTCAGATATTAAATACTGAATACGTTAGCATTAGATCTGGAGTGTGTGTCTTTGTGGCAACCTTGAAATTCACTGAATTACACTGGCGAAAACATGAATAATTTCGCCGATATCACAAAATTGAATTAATTGTTAAAATAATTACAATTAAGACCGTGAGACTTTACATAATTATTCCTCTATATTTCAGAACGTTGACAACCGCTGACGTATAATTATACGTAACATTGCCTTTCCTTGCCTTTGCAGGGATGTTTGTTCACATTTAACTACCTAAAATCAGTCATTTGTCTGAAATTCGTTAGTGGTTCCTGGCAAATGATGTCATGGTTCGAAGCCAGGAATTGATATCTCATCATGCCCCATGTGTAAGTGTAAATGTGGTTTTAAGTATACACTTATACTTGAATACTCAAAGATCCCTTGTGGTGTTTTTGAACCACATTATCGACTGTTGCGCACACACGAATCATTTCCCTGAGGGTTAATGTAAATCAGGCAAAAAACTACAGAAAGCAATAACAATATGTATCATCCGTTCAGTATATTTATTTAAACGATATATATCATCTGAAGTGTTAATAATATACTTTGTGTAGGTCACAGCATAGTCTGAAATAGTATAATCAAGTGGCAACAATTAAATAACTCGAAGACACTAAACGGCATTTACATATTATAATAATAATTAAACAAGCATGTCCAGCTTTCATTTCCGCCTGTAAGGGATATAACTCGCGCAGTCTGTATCTTCTTAAGCGAAGATGTCGCGTGAAAAGTAAAAACAAAGACGAAGTAGCTGGTGATTCGAAGAATGTTATCAATATAATACAAATTAGCCACGGGTTTTAATTCATTGCGATTGCATATACCAACACCTTGGTAATTATATCGTAAAGTCGCAGTATCACAGAAAGAAACGTGCTTGTTACAAGTATAGATTTTCTAATATATCATTAAGCATCTAATGGAAATATCAAACATGTATCATTTTACTGCGCATCTATGGCATGCACCTGTGGCCATACTTATTCCAGATAAGGAACCATAGATCATAAAATGAATGGTGATTGATGATATGTATTAGACAGTAAACAAATGGCTTCACTTGAGATTCATGATGCGTTATAAATGATATTAGTTTTGTCGGCTGTGTTTTTGTTAAAGACATTTTAGGCCCGCGTGTATTATAATCGTGGACATTTGTTGGATGATTAACGTAAAGCATAAAGAATATGTATCATCGCGAATGGCGTGAACATTTCTACCGGAACATTACTAAGAGTACATTACTAAGTTATCATAGCTAAGAAAACATTACCGGTACTGTCTAAAAAATTTCTGCCTGAAAGCTACTACTTTCATATCACCATGAGAAAATAAATATGTGATCATTATCAAACTTAATCGACCTGTCATAAGACTAACTAACGGTAATGAAAACTAATCATATGAAATTCGCCGATAAATCTGCTACCACAGTTGAACTTACACTGATTAAACAATGATGAGAGATCATTTTCAATATTGACAAATAACTAAATGTCATGCCGTTCAAATAACCACTAGCCAAATGAGAATATTAAAAGAAATGTATTTAGTTTTGTGATAGTCAAACATTTAAGGTCCTTAACTTGAATAATTTGTTTTATATACCCAGCCGTGAATATTATATTGTCTGGGATTCGCTTCAATATCACCAACTGCTGCTACCACAAAAAGCGAACTCAGAAATCTCATTTATTATCACAGTGCAACCCATCATTCAGATACTCATTATAGTTTTGCCGCTGGTATAAGCAACTGAAATGGAGGAAATAACCAGATGGTAAAAATTCAATTTAAATAAACATGATTTTGTAGATTGTTTATGGTTCATTATGTAATGATTATAATAGTTTGTGTTGTTGACTGATTTAATATCGAAGGAACCTTTATTTCTACAGGTAATAACGATGTTTTAAAATAAATCCTCTTAAACTTTTGGTAAAATATTATGTGTAATTTATTAAGCATTCACCTTAAGCATTAGATAATTGACTTCATGCAGTTTATGTTAGAATGCGTTTTCTGGTATATTTCAAACACGAAATTAAAATTTTTAATTGTTTTTAGTTATGAAAACGGGGGCTTCCATTCTTGTTGGTTAATGTCGATTACTTAAGACAATGATAAATTATAATTTTTCATTAGCATATATTTTTTGGAATCTTTGAACCTAACGGTGTTTGCTAATTGTTGTTCCAATATGACGAAAATGTTGGCTTTTCATACCGACTTTAAGTAATGAAGTGATAAAATAATTTAATTCTGGTATTTATTCGTTTAGCAAGCACAATGATCCCATGTCAGTGTCCGCAAATTACAGATATTAAAATGCATTTATACATTTATACAGAACTACAAGTGAATATGCTAACACATGGGCGTTTTTCTTCTACTGAACAAAATAAATTGCCTTTCAGTTGGTAGTTTATTATCCATCTCTTCACAGAAAACGTTTCTTGAATAACATACTTAAAATGATATAATATTAATTATTCTTCAGAGAGCTAGTAAGCATGGAATACATTTTCCAGTTAAATTTTTTCGATATATGTGCTCGTCTTTATATGAGGATATTTATACCTTGATTGCGATAGCAATGATGCGAACAACCGACATTATAATGAATACTATGACTCTACAGCAACAATTTAATAAACGATTTTTAAAATTGATTAATTTTATTAGAAAACTTCCATGATGATATTTGATATATCAATGACACATGATAAAGACACTAAAGACAATAGTTGTGATAAATATACTACTTTTAGAGATGTGGTATTTTCAGTTTTATAGTTTACCGCTAGCAAAATTTTACTACTAAATGACATAAATGGATTTTAATAATAAATAACCAATTTACCTGAAACCATTAGATAGGCCGGTATAATCTCCGCACTGCACGAATGAGATAATACTATTGATTTAACTATTATGGTAAAAATAATACTTTTCTGATAGTTTTTCTAAAAGTATTAAATCTATGCCATATAATCTTCGCAGCATGCACCCATAATATTGCTTCATATATGTGTACCACACACGAAACATTAGACTGTTCAAATTCTTCATAAAATATATATTATCAATTATAAAGTTATACCAAAATACGTACTGTACATGACTGTAGAAATACGAATGACAAAGGTTAGTTACTTGACACCATGTTTAAAGCATTATCGTCATGAAACATTATCGGAAATAGACTGAAAGCCTCCGTTTAATATTACCAGATTCAAAGTAGAAACAGTGTCAGTTTCACCATTAACACTATGGTTTGATAGCCATATGAAAAAAAGGAAAAATGGAATAGGTTGATAGTCACTTGAACTAAAAAAATAGAAAAATGGAATAAATTCATGTCAAGGACAACTTTGAAGCTGCAAATTAAAAATTACTTACCTCGATAATGGTTTGGTGCAAAAATAATGTCGTATTTTCAGTTTAATGATTCACCGCTAGTAAGATTTCACTGCTAAATGACATATATGGATTTCAATTTGCAGTAACCAATTTAGAAGCCATTATTGGACACTATAATATCTGCATAAATTTTATAATATTATTGATTAACCATCATTTCAAGGGGATTATGTCCTACAAACTCCTGTTCAACACCGCAATGTCATTTATTTAACACAACTGGCTAAATGCCTATACAAAAACGCATTACACAAAATGGAAAACACCACACAGGCACAAAGATTAAAACGGGGTTTACCGTCATGCATTTGGCATTTTGCCCATTCTGAGTGATTTTACAAAAACTATATTAAGCATTGTGTATGTTTAATTCGTCACTTACTTTCATAAAGCGCTAAATTCAACATACTCATATTGGATAAACGGAAAGTATTTCATGTCTAGTTATGTGATTATTGTATAACGCCAGCTAAACCTTCTTCAATAATGTTAAAGACGAAAGTTGCGGAAACGATATGCGTTTAAATACAAATCATCTTAAAATAATACGCTCATTTATTTCATCGCAATGTACAAACACGGAATATCTTTACTTGTATTTCCCAACAGAATTGTTTTGGCAGCAGCCATACACATATTCCTTTGAGGACAGAGAAGCAGTCAAAACTGACAGCATTATTTGGTGCAATGATTAGAAAAATGGACAGAATGACGGGTTAAAAGTGTAGTGTTGTTTCACCATACCGTCCTTTGAAAGCCAGAAAGAGCTATCAGCTTTCTTGGTACATATGCTGATAACACCTTCTGGCTTTTAAGGGACGATACACTTAGATAGGATGAATCCACAATATATATCGTTTGTCTGTCATTAAGATAACTTCGGTGGCAGAAAAAATATAAAAGTTATGAAATCAACGGCATTAATTATCGACTTTGAATTCGTTGCATAAAAAGTATTGTGTAATTTATATGTGCATGCTCTGTTAAAACAGAGGTAATATGATACATCACAATATGCCTCAACCATTTCCAGTCAGTCTAGCACACGTTGGATTATGTTATATGTAAGAATCCATATTGTGAATTCTATTGAAATAAACAAGAGACACTCATATGAGTTATACAATTTTATTAATCAATACATTTTGCCTATGAATAATGAAATAAGTGCTTTAAAATGTCAAATTTTAAATACGGACAACATTATTGACCATCAAAACATCCCGTTATAAATTCAGCAAACAAGACACAAGCAAACACTATTTGCTTAACTGAACTAAATATAGAGCAAGGAGGTATACGGAAAAGTTTCCCTTTAGTACTGCTGCCCAATCATATTTTTAGTTTTAAATAATATTTGCATTTGTTTAGAGTCACTTAAAGAATATCTCAAATATTGAAAACACAGTTATATGTTTTCCTGATGCACGTTATTCTCATTTATTTTAGAGAGACAGTGGTTGAAATGTTTTATTTCTGGAAGCATTAAACGAGAAGCCAGAGATATGAATTTGAATAAATAATCTCAGTAGGAAAGTCTGTGATGTCTAGATAAGAATCATTAAATATTCATTTGTAGTTAGATCTTTTAGAAAGCAAAACGATCAAATCCTTGTATTAAATATTTACGGGCGATGGTGATTCAGAAGATGAACCATTGTTTACAACAGTAGTGCAGAATCGCAATGTTCGACATCGATTCATTGTATTCTGGCATTTGCAGTGTTGTCAACCAGTTTTCATTTTCCTTGTGATATGTATCCAATATTTGAAATCAAATAGCCTTATATCTGGCATTTGCCGTATTGTCAACCATTATTTCTATTCTTTGTGATTTGTATCCATCCAACATAATTAAACGACAGGTTTTATTAGTTCTTAAAATCCACCTTCTTGGTAACTAGAGTAACCAGGATACAAATATTCAATATGTTGCTTCGTTACAACAGGTCCTCGCATTTTTAGCAAATTAGCCCATTTCGTCTTCTTGTGAAGGAACTCACAAGTTATTCGTAATCTCTTTCTTTACATTTTAGCTGTATATGCAGATAAAGTAGTTGAACAATACAAATTAGTTGCCGCGACACAAAATAAGTTCACACAAAGGAGTTATGTTGGTGCCGACCAATCTCATTTGCCGTTGTAATTTATTGCCTATCAGCAAATTCTTGATGAGCATAAAACAGGTAGAAATGTTTCATATTGAGCGATAGAAAACAAATGTGCATTGAGAGAGATTGATACTTTGATATACATGCTACATGTCCAGGTTTGATTATTTATAGACAACCATCGGCAGTTCAATAATACGTATATGTTTTGTGCAATAATAAATATATGTTGTTTAGTTACATAAATTGTGTATTCATATTCAGAATGTCATAGTACAACACTAAAAATGTGTCAGATAAGGAGAACAATAACATATTTTTTGCATAAACATTCGGTTAATACTTAGCTTGCCAATTGTCCTGCAAACATTTACAGCAATTTTAACAAGGGTTACATTAAATCATCTTTATTATTTATTGTAGGTCAGAAGCGCTTTGTAAGCTCCATTGCTGAGTAATTGTTGTTGCTGTTGTTGTTCAAATTTGAATCATAATTTCTTGTTGCTCCCCTTTGCAAAATTTTCGCCATTCTAGTTATTGCAATAAATATGTATAAATGCTTTGTAAGTGCCTTATCTTTATAAAATGCAGAAGTTAATGTTAATAAATGTAACAAAACCCACCCTGACGGTGCGTTTTAGAATTTCCATTTTACAACTCTTATTCTTTGCAATGTAAATACGTACCTGTCATTTTGAAGACTAAAAGATGCCTCTAAATGATCATATGGTTGATTACAAACATGTTCTTCTGAAATCAGCTTTTCAGCCAGGACTGATCGTAAACGCGAGAGAATACTCAAGTAAATTGTTGGAATACGGCGATGGATTCACGTGTTTTTTATCCTGAAAAAATAAAACATGAAGTGACATGTAGAGGAATTGATTGTTATAATGGAGTCAAATGAAATAAATAAATTACCTTACACTTTGAACACACATCTAATAAAACAATTAATAGTGTGAATAATAAATTGGACTTTTTTTTTTCCTGAATTATTTAAATATAATATCATTTCTGTTATACCGATGTTTTACACACTCAATATATTTGACGAATGATGTGCAGATAACAGAAAATAATATCTTTGTTGAAACACTTGCATAGATGACAGCCATTTCATGCAACTAACAGTATACATGTTCTATTTTATGTAACTGGATATTAAACATCAAAATAACATCATAATATATGTGTGCTCAGAAATCTTGATTGC
The DNA here is from genome assembly GCA_027627225.1 of Congeria kusceri. Classification (NCBI taxonomy): domain Eukaryota; kingdom Metazoa; phylum Mollusca; class Bivalvia; order Myida; family Dreissenidae; genus Congeria; species Congeria kusceri. The sequence goes on from CM051025.1 coordinate 93,005,179, forward strand.
TGGGTTTAAAATCAAATAAATAATTTGAGAATTATTTTGTCATACACATAGATTATTTTAAAATAAATACATCGTACAAAGTGTGAGGTAAATGAATACAAAAACAACTTTATACGCATTAATAGCAACTAGCTCAACGGATGGAGATGTTTCTCATGTTTACTACGTTTACTAATCATTTTGATTGAAAAGTTTACCTGGAACATTGGGTGTCTCACTATCAAATGCCATGTACGCTACGGATGCAGAAACCTTGCACGTAGGCAGCGTGAACATGTTTCCTATGTTTCAGATAACGTCGGCATTGTTTTTGACACGCGATTCATCTATTTCATTTGGATCTTTACTTTGTTGTGTTGGTTAAAAATATGTACGATATTGTTTCTTCGCTATGTTATTACTCTGAAAAGATTAACCAGCAAGACAAATCAATTGTAATTATGTAACTAAACGTACACATTTAAAACGTAATATGCTAGCGCTACGTTAAATAATGTTTAAAAATAAATAAATTCACAATTATAAACGCTGTTTAAAGCAATTAATGTGGATAACGTTCATGCGTTAGTGTACTATCCACTAGGAGAAACGGCTGTTTATTATACACATTATATAAATTATGGCAAGAAAGCAAATGAATGTTAATATTTAAACAGTTAATATTTAAACACTTGTTATGAAGGTTTGTTTGATATGTTGCAAATTTTACGGAATATCAATACATTTAATTCGATGACAATGCAAAACATGAAGCAGTTGACTAGTCAGAGTTAAATAATTGCAATTTAATTAGGTGCCATCATCACATTTACGAATGCTTTCGATTCCGTTATGTAATCTATAATTTAATATGGCTAAGTGAAAAACGCTTTCAATAATTGTCAATCTGATGTGGATTTGGGGGTGAAATCGGTGTGCACCGTCAGTTCACATTTCACAGACCACTGGCGTATTGGAAAAGATCTTACGTGTATGAAAAGATTGAAGATCAACAAATGAGAAATTAAATGATAATTAAATTAAGAAGTATTCTCTTTTATTGCTGTTTAATTTGAATTGCGATGCTATGAGGTTAAATTGTATTTACACTTTTTGTGAATAATTCTGGGCCAAGTGTGAGGTTCGTGCGCACGTAACCCGGTTTAAACCCCAATGCTTTGCATTGACCGTTCCAAGGCAGTGATCCCAGTTTTATTCATGTGTGTTTTGTGTTTGTTATGTGTTTTTGTGATGTGCTGTGTAATTGTTTGGTAATGGGTCACTGGCCATAAATAAAGGACATCGGGCTGCTAATAAGAGTTCTTTCCTGCTGTCGCAACTGGAGATTCGCTTAGTTCATATTTAAATTGTTGACAGAAACTGTCATTCTAGAATGAATATATTCCGTTTGTAATATTTATCATGTGAAATGCATGATTCGCTATCATTATTTCAAACATTTCCGTTTGCATGTATTATCAGTCAGAAAAAGTAATCATCTGAAGAGGATTGTCTGAAATAACCGTATAACGTGAATTCTATAATAAGCACCTCAATTATTTTCCAGGGATATTTCATGCATCAGACTATATGATATTAGTTTGCTTCATTTAGAATTTTGAGCAAAATAAAACATAAAATAACACTACAAAATGACTTCACACAAATGCAAATGACGTATTATGACTTATCTGTACCAAAAAAGACGAGATGCCAATACTAAAATTTATAGTTTACAATACAATGAATGTTATTTTATTTCATGGAAATGAAAGCAATTGTTTAGACTTAGATTATCATTTTATTGAACTTAACGTTTGCTTGTGTGATGCCATTGTGTTGTTTTAAATATTCAAATTATGCAAATATAATGATATTTATTTGATAATAATTCATTGAAATTTTGTATTTACTAGGGTGATTAACATCAAATGTCTGGAGACAATTATTGTTGTTTGCTCTTACCTGACAACATCTCACACGTTGGCACGTATTTGAGTACAACAATAATGAAACTTTGAAAAGAAAAGTAGGCAGTTTTAGTTGCATTAATCTATGCCAAAGATTACACCTCAATTAATAGCATCCATCTGTTTTTTTGTGTGTGTAAGAACTGAATGATACATCTGATGTCTTAACGTTTTCATGTTTGACTCTTAATTTGATTTTTTTTGTATAAGAAATCAACGATCATCAATGATACATTGAATGCCGTAATGTCTTAATGTTTAACTTACATTATGTCAAAGCATCTACGGTGCACAATTATAGCGGCAAAATATTCCAACAGACACGTTCGTGTCAGTTATATATTCGCACTCTATTAAACGATATTCATATTCAGTTTAAATTTCTACATTGTACTATTAGTTTCCTTAAATTATGAACTGCAAGAGATCTCAACTCTTAATCTCACCACAAATGTTTTCTCCAGTGTTAGCGCTTATCCGTTTCAGGAACAGAAATATCGATTCATATGCTAGACTCCACAGTTTAAAACCAAGTCTTCCTGATGCGTGTTTACGTGTCGTTTTTAATCCATAATGATTCAGGTTAACAAGACTGAATAATTAAGCAGCGTGAACAATTTTAAAACTGGGGAGCAGGAATTCGAATTCATTAAGCTATCGTATCTTAATTGGTTCAACGATTCCAGTGCTTCGCAACTATTGTTCATAAATATATATATTCCAAAGTCAACAACATAACCCGTTTTAGAAAACATCATTGCGTGTTATTTTCTAATAATAATTATCACATGCGAAGCTTTGCTATAACACACATTACAAAATAACGTGCGTGCAACAGCTGCAATACCATGGCAATAACATAGCAATAATTTATCATTTGTATTACTAATTAAAACGAATATAATTCTGAATTACCGGTAATTCAAGTTGTATTTAGGATGAATTAAATTTGTAGGAACAGACAACAATCAAGACATGCAGTATTTGATTAAAAACCAATCACGCCCATAACTATATAATAGTATATGAATTTAATTAATTTGTAAATTGATTACAATAAACTTATATGTAAATTAGGATAAGTTAAATTTGTCGGAACAGACAACTATTCGAGACAAGCAGTAATTGATTTAAAAAGCAATTAAAATGGTGTGCTGTTCACAACTGTACTAAAATCACAATACTGTATAAATTTATTATATATCTAAACTAATATAAGAATTAAATTAATTTGAAAAAGGCTTATTTCTAAATCGGGATTTATTTAAAAAATATTCTAGTAGACGCGAGGGACATAATTTTTCTTTCCGGACGAACCAGCGAATTGTGATAAATGTTTGTAAATAAATGGTTTGATAGCGAATGTGATTTTAAAAGGAATGACTTTTTTGATATATTAAATCAATACCGTTATAATAAGACACCAGAAAACATAATTATTTTATCAAAATCGAGATCGGAATACAAGGCAGTGATTAGAAATAAAAAGCATTTTCTTGATAAAAAGGTTACATCACAGTTAGAAAGAGCAAGGTTACACAATGGTAAATTATATTGGACAATGCTTAAAGTTGTTCCAAGAATAATAGTTGTTCCAATATAGGATTATCTCATTTTGAACATTATTTTAAGGCTATAAATAACTCCAACTCACGTTTTTATCAAGATGATGATATTTTATATTTTAACGAAATTGTTTAGAATGGGCAATTACAAGTTATGTTTAATGAATTAGACAATCATATAATTCATGACGATATTTACAAAGCATTAACACAAATTAATGCCGACAGATCTGGAGGTCCAGACGTTTTAATAACGAATTCTTTAAACATGGCTTCCCATATTTATCAAATTATATTGTACCACAATTTAACCATATATTATACCATTGTCTAAAAATGGGGATCCAGATTTACTAGAAAATTATAGAGGCATTACATTGCTGAGTACATTTGGTCAATTATTTACAGGAGTTATTAATAACAGATTAAATACATGGCTGAGAAATATAACATGTATTCAAAAGGACATGCTGGTTTTAGAACATGGGTACAATAGACAAAATATTTATCATATCTAGTGTCATTAATTATATTTTGAATCAAAACAAGAAGTTGTATGTATGCTTTGTTGATTTTAGTAAACCATTTGATTTATCAGTAAGAGGAAATATTTTTTGTAAACTTATATAATACGGTATTCGTGGAAAAATGATGAATGTAATACGATCTCTGTATATTAATGTTAATTCACGTATTAAATACACAAATTGTCTAAGCAGCACTTTTTCATGCTAGCTAAGGACACGTCATGGTGACTGTCTATCTACATTTATTTTTTTATGTATATGAATGATCTTGAAAAACAATATTTATTGAATGGTGCAAATGGTATTTATGTTGAGCACTTAAACAACTTATTCTGTTGTTATATGAAGACGATATTTTTATTTTTGCCTCAAACGAGACCGAGCTACAACAATCACTTGATTTACTTCATGATTACCGTACTAGATGGAAATTAAGCGTCAACGTTAATAAAACTGTAGTTATGATTTTTAGAAAGGCGGGAAGACTGAAGGATTCTCTTAAATTTTTGTATGATGGAAAAGAAATTGAATTAATAAAATAATTCACTTATCTTGGTATAACATTTACTTCTGGTGGTTCATTTAATAAGACTTTCGTAATTTTGAACGGACAGGCATATATTTAATCATACTAAAAGTAGTCATGTTTTAAAACTATTCGATACACTAATAACGCCAAGATCAGAAGTATGGGATTTCTCAAAAAGTGAAAAAAAAAAGAACGTTTACACCTACATTTTTTGAAAAATGTACTAGGTGTTAAACTGAGCAAACAAAATGACTTTGTATACGGAGAAGTAGGTACAACATCATTATAATGTAACCGAATGATTAACATTATAAGACTTTGGGTGTAAGTCGTAATGTCACCGGACCGAAAAAATATATTAAATATGCCCTCACAATGATGTTAAATGATAGGGAATTGTTCCCTACCAAATCAAATCGGGCATAAAAAGTAAAGGTACTTTTTGAAAGCATGGGTTTTTATGAAGTATGGTTATCTCAAGGAGTAGGCAATACTAACGCTTTTTTATACGTTTTGAAACAAAGAATAAAAGACTGTTTATACAAAATTGGCACGAGCGATTACAGATATTCTCAAGGACGAATGCATACTCATTATTTGCAAATTTTAAATTTCAGTGCTATCTTGATAATGTCAAAATTAAAATGTTAAGAACAGCATTAAGTTGCTTACTTGTCTCCTCTCATAGATTAGCCATTGTACGAGGTAGATGGAATAACCGAATAAAATACATAGAGGAGATATAAAATGTCAACTGTGTAATAATACAACAGAAGGTGAGTTTCATTTATGTTTGAATGTCCTCTCTATTCACAAGGAAAGAAAAGGCTATTTTAATAAATCATATTGGAAACGACCAAACATTCTTAAAATCGAATATAAACACCGAAAATGAACGTTTATCAGTAAAACTTGCGACCTTTACTTATAAAGCATTTCAACTGCATGACTCAACGTTTTAACGTATACCTGTATATGAACTATAAACTACTAATGTAACTTACTTTTCTCCCACATCAAATTATTTCACTTGTGTGTTATACGTATAATGTCGTGATATTTTCTCCCACATACAATTATTGAATTTGTGTGTTATCTGTATACTCTCATGATATGTTATACAACATGGATCACGATTTTTTCTTTATACTTTATTGTTGTTTTATAACTATTTGAACTCAAGGGCTTATGCTAATTTTTCGAAAGAAAGTTAATATTCCTCATCTATTTTCCAAGTTACAAAAAGAAGACAAAAACACATCGATATGATGAAATAATTTTATTTTGTTGGATGTGTTTATAATACTTATATTCATGACTTAAGTTATTGGTCAGTGTAGCTAAATGTATAATACTTTAGATAAATACTTTAAAACTGTCAATTTAGGACACGTTTCTCTCTCTAATGTGTTAAATTGTTCTATACAATAAACCATCGTGTATTGTAATACGGGCTCTGTATTTGTAATAATAAATTTCTTGCATGAATACCAGTAAAAACAATGCATTTGAATGAAATAAGACAATTTGTTAAGTCTGGGTAAGAAACAGAGAAAAAATGAGTAGGGACAATGTTAAGCAGGCTCTTTGATGTCTTGTTTTACGGACGCACTGCCAGACCTATCATTATGATACGTTTTTCTTCTTATGGAAATATGTATTATTTAAGGCACATTCCGTGAAATCTCTTCGTATTGCATTATGCAGCTCCAGAATGATTGTTAGTTGTACTCATTTGATCAGAATGAGTCAAATAAATCGAATTATATCTGATTTGTTATTCAATTTCAGATTTATTCAAATTAATATTTAATATTCGTAATTAATTGCATATTTTATATTATTGACAAATTGGCATCAAGTGTATGTACATCGTTCTCATGTTATTGAAATATTTGTGTGCCTGTTATTAATATGCAAGCGCAAATATATGTGTGCCTATTAATAATATGCAAGCGCAAATATATTGTGCCTATTAATGATATACACGCACACATATATTGTGCCTAGTAATAATATGCACGCACACATATGTTGTGCCTAGTAATAATATACAGGCTCACATGTGTTGTGCCTAGTAATAATATTCAGGCACACATATGTTGTGCCTAGTCATAATATACAGGCACACATATGTTGTGCCTAGTAATAATATACAATTTGGCATACAATTGATTACAACTGTTGATCAATATTATGTAACCAGCAATTGCAAATAGGTATTACAAACTACAAGAAAGAAGGATTCTATACGAAAGAATCAAATTTACTTCCTTATGGCATAATAAGCATCGATAAAAACATTAGTGATATAATGGCACACACACACCAACTCGATGGAGAATTCAGTTAAATGACATCAGTTGTCATTTATTATCGTAGACTCTTGTATCGTCAATTTTGTGTATTAATACACTTACGAACATATTTATATAGGCAACAAAAACCCAAGCAACACCAGACAAGCATAACTGAAGGAATTTTAATCTCACTTGGAATGAACAAATTCACATAACAGAGAACAAAAAGTAATAATTATGAAAGGGCACTCCGAAAATATAGTACATAAACGCTATTTTTGTAGTTTATTTCTGTATAACACGCTAGAAAAGTTCAGAATGGAATGTTATTCCAATTTAGAACGCCAAATAATATCTCGTCTATTAAAATAATTATGTAAAACACGCATTTCTCTGGAATATCATAAACAAAACATAAATGGTTCACATTGTTTTGAACTGAACCAGTGTTTTCAATGGTATTATATGTGAATGTATAATTTCTTTGGGTACCAAAAAATTTGTTTTCTATTACTTTTAACACCCTGGACGTAGTCATATCTCTAAAAGGTTCCTTTGTGATTTAATAATTTCAACTATACATATTTAAAATTTTAAATCGTTAGTAAATAGGGTTTGTAAAATTACATGAACATTAGTTTTCATATAAACGAGCATTTTAACAATCATAAAAACAGCTTTTAGTTCCTATATGAATTTTCGTTGTCAATGTTCAAAGAATTCGGTTGTCTTAAACAATTGCAAGCAATAATGCGCGGATAACTATTCATTGGGCACTATTGAAATCTTGTTCATGGGATATTGACACATAGTTCCATGAGTGTCCTTTAAAGACTATAACTGAACATGGATGCTGTTGGATACGTTATAGTTTCATAGAGGACTGTTACAAATCAAATTACAAATGTTTAAATTAAAGCATAACATTTCCCGTCAGCTTAATATTGACAAGTGCTGATTACTTGTCACAGTCTTAGTTTGATTACTCCTCGACTCTTAGACTTAATATTCGAATGCGTAATGTTAGCAATCTTTATTTTAGCAAGTTCCGTTGATGCAGTCTTTTAATTCGCCTCAAATGTTTCTTTATTAATAAACAATCTACTGTCCTCGTTAGGTGTAAAAATGATTTTTGAGCCTGCGAATTAAACGTCTCATCGATTATGGCTACAGTGAAGCCATGTAAATTGATGAATAAACTATACAAGATAACTACATGCATTTACACTGACTTGATGTTCTGAAATAAGAATTAAATGATGAAACCAGTTGGTTTGATTTTCTCAAAATTACAGTTTGTTTTATGTGTGTACAGTTTGATATAGACCCTGTAATTCAATATACATCGTTAGCGTTCTTTGCGTAAGTCTGTAAAAACTAAATATATGACTTCATAATTCAGAAACAGCGTATATACATGGGGTTACCGTCTGAAATTATATATTTCGTCTGTAAAGCATAACCATCGTTATTATAAAACTATGTTTTGAGGTTTGAACCAAATGTGTATACAATACTTTGATAGATCTTCAAATACATTTCATACTACAAACCAGAACAAAATCTGCGGATCTTTCAACTGCAAAACATAGGAACGAACTCAGGCAAATAAGCATACTGATGTATGACATCGAAACCATCCATTTGCTGCAACGTAGTAATGTTGTAAGAACACACGTTTAACATTTCGCCCAAAGTGATTAGAGCTATAAATTGTGATTGGCAAAGAAGTTCATTTCTGGTTTAACTTTCAGTCAAGAATACACACTTTCTCTGACTGGACGAGAACATGCATTATTATTCAGTGATTGTTGCCTCAAGGAAATCGCATTCAGTATCAATAACTGGTAAAATAAGCATATTTCCTTAATGACCTAATGAACAAAAAAAGCCAAACGTCTACATAGAAAGTTTTGGAATATTTTCATTAAAGCAATATAAAGTTCATATGCATATATCTGGACTTTATTGTCAATTGTACTTCTTTGATAATAACAGTAAATGAAAATATATCATTACAAAGAGTATGCAACCCAAAAGGAATATTATCGAATATCTAATTTAGATATTACATGTAGAAAATACAATAATAATTTGTATTTTTGTACAATGTACTTTGAAAATATCAAGACTAGATTGGGTGGATATTCATGCCTAAATGTATTATAAACCTTGCTAGTTTGCTTGTGCCTTTTATGTGTGTACTACTTGCATATATACTGTAGTAATCAAAACAAATAGAAAGACAGAAGAAATGCATCCAAGTTTGCATTATTTGGGCCTGAATTTCCAGGAAAAATTGCTTTGTTAATTGGCAACTGACAGTTTGTCACGGTGAGCGAGAGAAAAATTGCCCTTCTTTGTTAAATTATGCACCAGACATTTCACGTAACTACATAAACAAGTTTCTGAGTCATGGTAAGTACATGTTACAATACTTAACTTATTAGCATTATACTGTTTGGGCGTTGAGAAACTGACAGAAGCGTGCCATAAGAAATACTCACTATCCCTTGTCTATGGAGTACATGTAATATTGCACGAATACTGTTTGATGCGTTCTTGAAATCGACAAGGATAGCGAGATTTTCTGTACGACGCTTGGTTCCATGCCTTGATTTGGCCTTATAATACTATGTGAGTCAAACTCATCTCAAGATATGTGTTAACTCTGTCCGTCATGTCTATGCATGGATTGTGGTTACTATTTTGGTAGTGTGATAGATGTTTTCTGCCTGGCTTTATTTTCTGTCCAGCCATACAAATAGCTGCATGTAAACTTGATCTGGTGTTGTATGGCTTATCAGCAATAGTCGGATTACTTAGGTATAGCTAGAAATTGGCTGATAAAAAAACAAAGCAGGGGGGAATTACAGACAATTAGGGCATTTGGACATTAGGAATTTTGTTAGTTTAGAAGAGAGCCAGATCTTGATTATTATTCTTACCTTTGGTCTCATTGTTTAAACTAGAAGAACTGATTGTAAAATAGCTATTAAACGTTGTGAACTATTACGAAGAAATACTTGTGGACTATGTTAACCAGTTTGGATTTATTTTAGTGGGCATAACACAGTGGACATATTGAAATTATTGGACAATTATGAATGACTTTATTGTGTTGGATTACCATTAAATCATGTATCTTTGTACTTTAGTAAAATAGTGTTTTAGTTTGTAAAGGAAAATATATTTCAAATAAATTTCGTGTATGTTGCTGGATTCTTAGTCTCTGTTGCTGTCATGCTGTCATGCTGTAGTAGAGATGAACCTTAAGTTTATTAGGTGTGTAATAATAATTGTGCACGTATTCTGTTGGAAACTAACAAAGTGTTTCCCACCATACTGTGGAATAGAAGTTCGACGGTAAATACAATAATAACATAAGACAAATTGTACTGAGCAGCCAAAGCTAATTGCTAGCTTCAACTCGTCCGATCTCCAGTAGATTTTCACCGATAGATTTTCATGATATCATACGACCTCTTCTCTGCCTTACAATAATAACATATTATATAACATATTGCGAAACATCAGTTCACCGACGATGCTTTAACATGAATGAAAGAAAAATAATGAGAAAAAAACCAGTTATTTTTATTGGACACACAACATTGAACACATAAAATATACTGCAGTTTATACCGCAATTCACTAACAGTCACAAACAGTATTGTACCCAGGCAGTCAAATTATTAAATTATAAAGCAGACAATAAAACCGTTAATATTGGACATTGAAATAATAGCAGATATGCTTAAAATACATGTACGCTAAAGTTAATTGAAAGCACACGAGGATTTTCTGCATATAGAAACAATTGCATTAAATGGAAGTTCACCCTAGAGAGGTCAACACTGTCAACGGCCCCATCACCTTAACGACTGAGATAATAAATAATAAATTAAGTAACAGTTATGTTGAGCGAAGTATATCTTCCTTTATAACAATCAAACATTCAATAACTAAGTTTTACATGTTGGGTGGATTGTAGCTGTATACTGTTTGCGCGAATTGTAACTTACAAGGTGAACAGTTCATTAATAGTTTATAACTTATACCGGCGTAAATTACTTAAATTTACATCAATATGGTATCTTCTTTTCAACGTCTATGAAAATATGGAACTGTTTAAACACAGTTTTCCCCTTTGAAATAATCACTAAGAAAACTATTTTGGGGAAATGCTATATACATATGTTACCTAAACGCACTGCGCATACAATCCAAAAAATCACCGGATAAATACTAGTTTGATGTATTAAGGAATCTGACTGCATAGAATACATTCCTCCAGAATATTTGTATTTATTCATCATGCCTAGAAAACTAGGAACATGATTTCTCATCAAAACATTCAAATGTCTAACATTTATTGATTAGACGTTTTGTCGACTTCCCGGAAATTTTTTGTTATGCAAATATACATTTTATACAGACACTTGGATACAATTAATGTGAGACACAATTAAGAAAGAATGTGTCATACATGGATTTCATTTTTTTCATGAACGAGCTTGACAGTCTTGAATTTCGGCTAACTTACTGCTTGTAATACGTTTGATAACTCTTATTTCTCCCAAGAATATATGAAAAACTATGATTGTAAACTAATAAAAGCCAAAACAATGCTGCTCAAGGAAATTATATTTTGGTAAGGAATGTTCTTTAGTTACCAAACATAAAAAGGTATATAGATCACAGGGCAGTATTGTAATATGCGTTCATTTTATGGTGTTTTTGTGTAACGAACAATAATGATGTATGTTCTTGATCTCAGAAAAATTAATTGCATTAATTCATGTGTATCGCAAGCAGGAAATCGATTAACGTTAGATCCAAATGCTACAAATTAGAATACACGTTCACAAAATGAAATCCGATGACAAAAGATATAAAACAAAAACAAAACAATTAACAATTAATAAAACACCCCACAAAAGCAACATCAAGATTCATTCAAACGGAAACAAAAACAGCAAATGGTCATATAAAATACATGGATAACGTTTACACAATGTAAAAATGAGCTTTATTTTTTAAGATCAAATACCACTGATGCCAATTATTAAATTATATATGTCAATTGTAAGTGCGAAATACATGTTATTATCTAAACGCAATCGTAGCAGCCCGGTCAATACATTTTCGAAAATTATTGGAGAGTATCTGCTGGACCATCTGAAGATTTATCCATAATTCGTTCAACAAAGTTCGAGTTTGTAGTTAGGAGATTTCTGACAGTAAACTGAAGTGTATAACCCTCTTACTTGTTGAAGTACGAATTGTATTGATTTTAATGATAATATTATATGAACATTACCCTAGGTATATGATATCGGTTATGTCACAGACATAATATAACATCTGCTCTGGTTGCTTTGTATCTTATCTTCACTGTTCTATCATGTGTGAATTTAAAGTCAGAGACCGTCAATTCATTATTACCCAGGATGCATTAAACCAGAACAGATGTCCTGTAGAATCCGGAATATCACCAGACTCTAGCAAGGTAGAAGCAATACGGGGAATGGACAATCCCACCAATGTGACAGAACTGAGAAGCTTTCTAGGCATGACGTCATATTGCTCAAGGTTTATCTAAAATTACGCTTCTCTGACAGAGCCCTTACGACGGTTGACAAAGGCATTATTGGAATGGAGAAAATCCCAGCAAGAGGCATTCGATAATTTAAAATCGGAACTAAGCAACGATACTGCCATCAAATACTACAACCCAACAAAAGACACAGAACTAATCACAGATGCATCTCCCGACGGATTATCGGGGATACTGACGCAAGATGGTCATGTTGTTGCGTATGCCAGTCGTGCATTGACGTCAACTGAGACAAGATACAGCCAAACGGAGAGCGAAGCGATAGCGGTGGTCTGGGCTTGCGAACATTTCGGTATGTACCTACATGGAGCCCCACCATTTACTGGCGTTACAGACCACATACCACAAGAAACAATATGGGAAAAGAAACAACAACCATTATGTATTGAACGATGGGGATTGCGTCTACAACCATTCAAACTTAAAATTGTTTATACACCTGGAAAAGACAATCCGTCTGACTATATGTCATGCCATCCATTGAAGGTACCTTGAACAAAGAAATTTAGCTGAGGAATTTGTGTCATTCATTGCAAACGAGGCGGTGCCGAACGCAATGACATTAGATGAAGTGAAAATGGCTTCGATTAAGGACAAAACGATACAGAAAGCGATCGAATATACAAAAAAGGAAAAAGGTACGATATATAAACATTGAATGACCCAGAGCTTGATAAGGAAGAGGTGTCATCATTACGAAATGTGAAGGACGAATTGACAGTACATTGTGAAACTGTTTTGTTGCGGAGCGACAAAATAATAATGCCAAAATCGCTACGAAAACACAAGCAATAAAGCTGGATCATGAAGGACACCAGGGTGTATCACGCACAAAGATCTACATTAGGTCCAAAGTATGGTTTCCCAATCTAAATGAACACATCGAAGAGGCTATCAAGAATTGCACGGCTTGCCAAGCGAATACACGGGAACCAAAACCGAGGGAACCACTGACAATGTCTGAAATGCCCTTGGACCATGGGAGAACTTAAGTGCGGACTTTTGTGGACCATTGGATACTGGGGAATATCTGTTTGTCGTGACAGATGAATATTCGCGGTTCCAAGTATGGGAAATAGTCAAATCGGTTTCAGCGAATACTGTTATTCCAGTACTTGACAGAGTAAAATCGATTTTTGGAGTGCCAGAAGTAATCAAAACGGACAACGGTAGCCCGTTTAATAGAAACAATTCGACGACTACGCAAATTACATTGGATTCGTACACAGAAAAATCATGCCGCGTTGGCCTATAGCAAACGCGCAAGCAGAAAGTTTTAACAAGCCGCTCATTAAATGTGTTAAATCGGCATGCATTGAAGGAAAACACTGGAAACACGAGTTATTCCGATTCCTTAGACAATAAAGAGCAACTCCACACACGGCAACAGGCTACACGCCATTTCGTTTAATATTCCAGCGAGAACCAAACACATGACTGCCGGAAGCTGTGACATGTATATTTAGGGACAGGAGCGTCGACGAACAAGCGAGGAGGACCGATGAAGAAACAAAATCAAGGAGCAAATCTTATCAGAATTCACAGAACAGTGCACGCCTTTAAACGATTGACGTAGGCGATAAAGTGATAATCGAAAATGACAATAAAGGAAAAATGACTCCATTCTATAAGCCACAACCGTATACGGTAACACGCAAACAAGGGTCGATGATTACTGCAGAAAGGCACGGACATAAAATAATACGGAATTCATCAGCCATGAAAAAAGGTTCGTGGGAACCTAAGTCAATCCAAGGCACCCATCGCAGGAAGAGGTGGTGGTGGTTGCGACGACGACGACGACGATGATGATAACTTCATGGTAGAGGTGGAGAGACATGACAATCGTCGAAACAACGCGGATGTCAATAGACTGAGACGAGAGCGACACGCGCCGGATTACCCGCGTGACTATGTGTGGTAGAATAAACTGGATGTTAAATTACCACAGAAACGTAGTTAGACATTAACTGGTGATGATAAACGTGCGAAATAGATCAATCGCGAATGAAGTTTAACTGAACTGTGTACGAAGTTAAATTGTGAATGTTATATAAATGTGTCTAAACGACGAATTCATTTGACTCTATCATGTTTCTGTAAAAGCTATTTAATTTTCAGAACATAACATTTTGGGAACAGCAAGTATCATAATTATCTTGTACGGTGTAAATGTTTGATATTGCTCATGTAGAAGAGATCTGTAGTAGCGTTATCTTTAAGCGGCGGACTGCTTGCTATGCTAGTCGCTAATTAATGATATCAACTGTCTAAATGTTGATAAAATGTTGTCTGGAATATTTAGGAATGTTGTTCTACAGTTAGATTCATGTGCATTATTCCAACGTTTCATAGTTCAAATATGAATGATTTAATATTGAATAACAATCTCAATTCTGTTTCTATATGATCTATCCATGTCATTATGCATAGTTATTGTTAGTATTTGCAAGGAAACTTAAACTAACGTGTAATCTGATTGGAGGAGGGATGTTGTATCCTGTGTGAATTCATAGTCAGAGACCGTCAATTCATTATAACCCAGCATGCATTAAACCAGAACAGACGTCCTGTAGAATCCGCGGAAGAAAGATGCACGAAACCCGTTAGTGTTGTGTTCAATAAAATCCGCCTCTATGACACAAAGACATAACATTCACTATACGTCGCCAATACTTGTCTAAGACTTTCAAGACTTGTCTAACACCACATGTTCATAATAATACTCATACAGTTATTCAGTAGACAGGTGTGAAGGTTTTGTCTATACTTTCGATTGTGTATAAACTATGGAATTCATAATGTAAACTGTAACATTATTTAATGTTGAATGTAATGTTATAAAAAGCGTTTGTCACTTCATTCTTCGTTAATAATCACTTAATAAAAACCGAATGGAAGGAAAAACAATGTTTATATAAATAAAAGATATTGGCATAAAATGCATAGATGATGAGTGAAATAGATACATTATTTTATCAAAATTATCATGCTGCAAAACATGAACTAATGTTTACTAGGCGGGAATGTTTTGCCAGAACCTGTCTAAATATTTTATGAGAACCATTGACAAAATCTACGCTACAGGATAAATCAAAAATAGATGTTTCAGTTAAAAGCTTAGGCTATAAGTTAGTTCATTATCATGCCTGTTACCTTAATCCAATCAAAGATTTTCAAACTTTCCATGATTGTAAATTTATTAGTTTGTATTTATCGAATTGCAATAAGAAACCTCATACACTTACATTTTCGACATTTCTTGCAAAACATTATTTGTTACGTATTTATAAATATATTAATTATATGCGAAATCAGACAAGCTACATTGTAAGAAGAAATTGTATCTTACTTAGAATGAGCAAATTCCCATGACAGGAAAAACAAACTTCACAAAATTAATTAGTGTGCACCTAGAAATACATCGCATTAAACGTTATATCAATGAACATGTATCTTCCTTGTAAAGAATTAACCCAAATAGGTTTTGACAACTTGATTAAGAAATGTAGGAGCTTGAACAACACTTTCAATTCAAATTTCATGCAAGGATTTTGAAGACAAAAATAACGAACATATCAGTTGTCCGGCGCAGCATATTACTTTGAGTACCGAACATCTAACTACTTCTTCAGTTTGGTGGTATCATGAAACCAATATCAGCGACTGTGTCAGGATATGGATAAAGCGCCACAAAGACATACAGTTCATCTTTAGCATAAAAAATTGACATATTGTATTTAAATTTCATCATTCTTACATATTTGTCAACATGCGTCAGTTCAAACATTTAATGGTATACGAAAAACATGGTATTGATCCACGCATAGCTTCAACGAAGCCATTCTACTTGATGATTAGAATGTTAAAGATAATTAAAGCACGATCCACTGAATAGATGATATAAAAGTAGTGTTTTATTTATAGTAACGTGGTTTTTGCTTTTATAGGAATTACAGTCTTACACACTTACAGCGTCCTTTAGCCCGAATAAATCACTACATTCTGTACAATTAAATTAACAGCTACATCATTCTCGTAAGCCTATACACAATCTTTATGTTTCATTTGACAGAAGAGCGGACCAAGGTGTTTGTATTTCGCAATCTTAAATAAAAGTTGATGGCTCTTTTGTAAATCATAGTAAGAGCCATTTTCAGAGGTAACTGGGAAGTAAATATCATTTTACTTTGACATTGCTTCTTCTGTTCTAATAAATCATCAAACAAATCAGATACTAAAAACAAACGAGAACCATATCTGCAGAACACTTAACGCCAAAACCTCTGAACGAACTTTCGCTTAAAATGAATTATATTGAAAACATTCATCTGCTGCAATGCTTCAATGTTTTATGAGCAGACGTATAGGATTTCCCACTGATAGTATACATTTAGCTATGAATTTCAAAGGGTTAATTTCGGTTTATCATTTCAATCACGATAACACGCTATCTCTGGCGCAAAGAGTAAATGCATTATGTTTTAGTGATTGTTATTTCCACGAAATCGCATCCATTATATATCTGTTTCAAGAATTTTGTATTAGTCTACTGGTGAAATATACGCATTTAAAGTTAGTTTAATTTCCTAATGCTTTCAAAATAAAAAGCCTTCATAAGTAGGCGGTTGCCAGAGTACAAAGAAATTAAAATTTAAAAACATTTTATGTGACAAACACAGCCACTTCAACTTCCACCACACCAAATATAGCAAAACAACAACAATACAACAACAACAACAACAGCAGCAGCAGCAACAACAACAGCAACAGCAACAACAACAACAACAACAACAACAACAACAAACAACAACAACCACCACAACAACAACAACAACAGCAACAACAACAACAACAACAACTACTACTACTACTACTACTACTACTACTACTACTACTACTACTACTACTACTACTACTACTACTACTACTACTACTACTACTACTACTAATAATAATAATAATAATAATAATAATAATAATAATAATTTTAATAATTTTAATAATTATAATAATTGACAGATGATCCGATGACTAATTTAAGTGTGTTTGTTATGACGAATTTCCTGGAAACTTTAATCAATCTGGCAATATGACATTGGGAAACTGCCAGTTTGCCATCGTATGCGAGAGACGAATTGACCAGCTTAGTTAAATAGAGTACGGGGACATTTTGTGTAACTACATCGTGACACTTTCCTGTGTCATAGTACATACATTGTCCAAGTTATCACATATAAGCATTTTCATGTTTTTTTATAATAACGTATAATTTAATAGGTCATTTGTATGACAAGTGATATTAATCATATACCGGTAGAGTGTTTCTAAACTATAATGCAGCTATGATTAACCAATAAGATTATAAAAACAGCGATGAAGCTTTGATTACGTTTTATGCTTTCATAAATAACATGCTGAATAGAGCGGTGAGTAGAATTAAATATTGAAAACAATCAAATTTAATTCATCATTGTATCCATCATTGTATCTATTCCTGTGGTAAGTAATGACTGCGTTTAAATGCATAATGAAACCTTTTAACATAAGCTAAACAATCTAATACATATACATAAGAATGATGGAGATAATGTACAGAGATGTTTGAGTAAAAGAGCTACTACTTGCCTGCATTTTTAGAAATATTGAAAGAAGTGATATACATTTAATTTCTTTGATAGGCGCAACAATAATTCCGAATAATTAAAATACTGTGTTAATAAATTAATATGTACATGGGCCCAACACAAGTCGTACCACAATTTATTCGTTTATCGAAGTTTTTAAAGACCATCTTAAACATCATGTTTTAAAAAGGTAGCTTTGATTGCCTATTAATATGGAAAGTCTTCTTCTACGGGTAATGGAAAAACAAGAGATATGTATGTACGACTACACTCAATTTTACTCGAAGTTAGTTTTGTGTATTTATATACATACATATATAACGAACCATGCGGAAATATACTTTGTTGAGTTAAAAACTGTCCACGAAGCCATTTCCTAGCAACTGGTACCATCAATAATAAATGAAACACTTCGTTTAGAATCCAGTTTAAGTAATGCAAATAGACGTTCGTCTTGCTTTAGAACATATATTATACATCACTCTACTACATATTCTCCCCCCTGTATTAAATTTATTAGTTAATTTAAGGTTTTTATTTTATTTAACATAAACATCTCAAATACGAGGTGTCCATCACTATGTATATTTACATGGACAATGAACACATCGTTGATGTTTGAACCAATATCAAATATGACAAATTAAAAGGCGATAAGTGTTTGACTCCCTGTAACAAGTACTATCTATTTGGATGAATGATGTGCTCATTACTTACAGTATATAGTTTGATAATAATGGTAATTGTAAATTAGAAGTTCAAACATACAATGGACGAAAACTCACTTAAATTAAAAATAAAAAATACAAGAAAATCACACAATGTCATCCTCTCATAATCTCCAAACAAACACGTCAGAATATATCTCATTGCTGAAATCACGTGTTGTATGTATTTAATTTTAATGTCATGTCAAATTGTTTTAATAATAAATACTGTTTAACCAAATACACATTACACAGACGATCTGCTTTTCCTTCGAAATTGCTTAAAATTGCACACTCATAATAGTTCATTCCATCTTATATAGTTTTTAAAATGCCATCTAACAATTATATCATATGCATTGCTATTTGCATACACAATGCACACCTTTATCAATAATGAAATAAATACACATTTTCTGTAAATGCAGGACATACACAATTTGGAATATTAAAGTTTTACATATTACTGCACTCAACCGATAAAAAGGGACCTGTTTACAGCTTGGCAAATTGAAAAGTTTGAATTTTTTTTGTAACAAATCACACAAATACATTATATATAAACAAGCAACATAACACTACTGACTAAGAAATATATTTGAAATACAGTGTCATTTGTGAGAAATCTTCAAATGAAATAATACTAATAATAAAGTTATGAAGCATTTGTGACGCTTTAGTGGTATTTATGAAAACACGCGAATCACTAACATAACGATAAAAAAATTACTATCATGATTGTCGGTCACAATGGTCGAGTGGTTACCGCGACAGTTCTTTGATCCCGGGCGGCTGTAGAATCGAGTCCCAAAGACGGCAAATATTTTTCATTATATTTGTCTTTATATAATAATTGTTTTGGTGAAGTCAATTGCTTTTAAAAAATACAAAAATTGGTCAATAAGTCCCTTTAATCAGGTTAATAAATATATTATGAATATCACAACCACTATATATTATGTTCCAATAAAATAACACTAGCGTTGTTGGTGATCAGTAGGATCAAGCGGCAGCATTTGATACATTAATTGTGAGCGACAAAGAACTGACGACATTCAACGAAATTAATTGTCTATAAGAGACAAACGGACATAAAACACGAACCGATCCGAATTAACAGAAATGAAGTTGTATAAACTAAACGTTAACACATCAAGTGTGTTTTTTTTGCTAACGGCTTTTTATATATCTGGTTATTTCTTTAAGTAGCGGGCCGGAAAAATACGCAATAATATTAAAACAAATAACTATACGTTTAAAAAGATTGTAATTAGATAATATAAAAGTATGTATGTACGCGCGAATTGCAATCGTGCATGATTTAATTGTATAAATATTATTTAAATTGTGTTTTGGAAATACATGGAGACCAGTGTATTGATATTGATGGTTTATAATACATCCTTAAAATATTAATTTAAATTTACATTAATACTTTAAAAGACCATGCATATTGTTGAAATAAAAAAAAGCAAACGATCAATAACGTTGCGTATACGATTCCCTTAAGTTATTAATACTTAGACAACTGTGTTGGTGTGATGAAATGTTTAGTGACCTGATCTCACTGCGTATGCTATCCAATTAACACCAGATAAATTCTTATTGGATTTATTCATGAATCTCATAGCATGAACAAGAAGACACTTCCAGAAGTTACGTATTGACAATAACTCAGAATGACTAGCAAACCATATATTTAATTAATCACCGCTACTCTATGTACATGTCTGTTATCCCTGATTTCTATCAAAACATTCAAACGTCCAGCTTTGTTTTGTTGCACGATGTGACGATTTTCCGGCAAGCGATTCGTGTATGTCGGAAGTTTGTACATGTATATCGAAGCTTTGACACGACGTGCGAGATACAAGGAATTGGATTTAGTTCATTTCTGTTCCAAAGTTAATTTTTGTATACGGGATTGTTGTTTATCAAACGTTTCATATTAAAATCGTTTTATGACATTGGTCTCCTTTTGACGTAATGCATGCTTAATTGTTTCGTTTGAGATGAAATTAAAGTTATATTTTAGTCAGAAGTGTATTGTATTTACCCAATACCAAACGTAAATTACAGCACAGCACGCTGAACGGTTAAACCTCTTGACGAGCCTGCTATGAAGCGACTACATATATCAAATTAAAAGCATTCAAAAACTGCGATTCTTTAATGTTTATGGGAAGACGGATACAGTTTCCTTTTGCCTTTATAAATCAAGCTATGAATTGCCAAACGTTATTTCTGATTTAACATTTCAATTATCTTCTGGCGTAATATATCTTCATAAAAAATCGAAACGAAACCCCGAATGAACTCATTCGAGTGCGCATCATTTTGGGATTGCATTTTCAGGAAGATTCAGCCAAACGCTGTGTTAATATGACATTTAGAACCTGACAGTTAGACACGATGTGCAAGATACAAATTGGTCCATTTGTTAAATAGAGCATCCAGGCATTTTACGTTACTACTTAAAGACAAGTTTCTTTGTTATACTGCACATTTTTCCAATTCACCGGATAAGAAGTATTAATGCGATTTCCTCTGTCAAGAAAATTATAAACCAATAACAGAATTCACCAGTTGATTAATGACGCAAATATATTGTTTTAAATAATAGTTTGACAGCATAATGAACCGAAACTAAATCGAACATCAAATTATGTAATGCATTGAATAAAGCTTGAACTATTAAAAATATTTCTACTATACTATGAATGAAACCAGCCTAGGAATATAATAAGCGATGTGATCCAAAAATAAAAAAGGCAAAATATAAATCAGTAAGGTATATATCGTACATTTAAACGGTCATATCGTACATGTAAACGTTTTGTAATATGCATACTAACTGGTGTGAAAACATATCACCGCTTAAACAAATTGGTACTAATCCGGACTTAGCACACAGCAAATCCATCTGTATTCTGTAAACAGAAATTATATGGACACGAAGTTTTCTGCGGTCAGTATTGCATTAACATGAGCATTGTTCATATTTAGCACGTTTTTATGTGATGGACATATTTTCGACATATAACTCCAATAATAAATTGTTATAAATATGTCCAGCAGATGCAAATGTGAACACAAGTGTTCCAAGGCGGTGACCCCTGTTTTAATTATTTTTGTATTGTGTTGCATAACTTATTTGTTATTTATTATGACAGTGTATTGAGTCACTAGCATAATGGTTTTGCAACAATGAATCCAAACACGCACACAAAAGTCTACATGTTTATCCAAAGACTTTAACCTTCTGTTTGGAACTTACACAAATATTCATGTTATACTTGTGCATATCTGAGAAGTAAACATAAAAATGTAATGATTGTGTGTTATCAAAACATAAAAACAGATAGACACCGTGTCAAAAGTGTGAGTCTTTGGAATTGTTAATATACTTTGAGAAATTAAAAATGCAACTCATTTGGCACATCAATTAATTTCTTGTCTAAATATTTATTTCGCTGTTACAGACCCTATTTGATCATCGGCACGCGAGTATTGAGTGTCTTGATATTTTTACGCTAATAGAACCACTAAGTGTGTCCCCGATACACGTACATGAATGTGACTAAATGTCAAATGCTATACATGTATACATATATAGTGTAAACATTTAGCTTTTTTAATAAAAAGAAAAAGAAAAACATAACCTAAAGCAGATATAATGACCGCTATGTGTTTGCATGCAAACACATAATACTCGCAGTCTATCGTGACGAGAAAATGGTGCTGGTATCCTTTCACAATATACATCCAATATATATTTCAATGTCTCAAAACACGCAATGAAGTGCATAGTTCGTCTCCCGTTGTATATTCAACGTATGACCTCAAACAAACAAAACATAATTTTGATACCATAACTGTATGTTCAGTGAAATGATATTACATCAATGTAATTATTACACTGCTATACCTTAACGTTTAGTTCTTATACATATTACATAAAATTCAGTTCTTTTGTCCTATACATGTATTAAATCACCAATGTACAATGTGTATAAAATGATAATGCACTTAATGCACCAGGTTCATACACATTCAAACATATGCTATGAATCAGCTTTTTAAATCCTAAACATTGACACTAAATGCAGCTCTGTTGGTTTATTGTCATTCGAACTCATATGAATATTCACATACAACATTTTAAAAATTGTATAAAATTTACATTCATATTGCAAACGCTAACATCGCACACAAAGTTTTACATACTATATTTTTATTTTCACATCACAATATAAAAAATACTGATTATAATGCATGTCTTAGCAATAAAACCACACTTAAATACATGTAAATGGCACGTATATGAAATTAAAAGTAAAATATGCTAATGAACGGTCAGCGGCCACGATCTGTTAGATCTGGCGGCTTCCTTGCTCGTCTGTATGGCACACTGGTCGACCGAAGGCCGTCCGGTCGTTGTTGTTTATAAGCACGAAAACTGAGGGTTGTTTTATGAGTAACAAACTTAGAGGGGAAACTGTTGTTTGAAAAAGCTGAATTTTCCCGCTCCTGCAACAAAACAAGTAGACATATTATTGAAGCATAACAAAGTAACTGAAATACGTCATAATCGTTACCAGTTGTTCAGGGATAAAGTACCTAAGGGAGAATGTTCTTGAAATATGAATACATCTTTCACAAGTTTGAAACATCTGGTACGTAAACAAAAAAAAAGAAAATACATCTGTAAATGTATCACAACAATTTCCGTTTTCTTCAATTTATTTGTACATATTTATGTTATCATCAATTTATTTGTACACATCTCCGTGATATTTAAAGAAAGGGATGTCACTCCATTGGCTGTAAATTGGTATTCATTGGTAATCATTTAATACATAAATAATTAAAACGTTTAGTAACCTTGCGAAAATAATATGAAAGCCTGTTATTGCAATGCACAACACTCGTGCAAAAGAACCAATTTTAATTTATACAATTTCGACACTGATCTATCAATAAAAACCTAAGCAAGATGGTGTAACACACAAAAAACACTATTCTGTTTCCTGACGATGGACAACACTATGGTTACGGTTTCATGAAAACCATTTGCAGTAAGTGTTTTATTCAACCATTGTAGTAGGATACCACATACTTTGCTATTAACTTAGTTTTTAGAAAAAAGCAAGCGGAAGTACTTGTCATAAAGATAAAATTAGTTCTTATGAAAAGCTAATACAATTGCTAGGAAGGAGTTAATACATTTAGTTGTAAAACTGACAGGTTATGTGCAATACAAATATTACTCGCAGTTTGCCATATTGTTCGTTTTGAACTATGTTGATTTAATATCAATTTAGATACAAATAGCCTGACTACTAATTATCATGCTCCATGTGTCCGGTGTTTTCAGTAAATGCCGTGAAATTGGACTATTTTCCACTAACTTATAAATGAACCGTTATAAAACAAAAGTGGTATGCTCGTACTTTATTCTGAAATGCGCTCAATTGAACATTTACATTTAGTAAAATGTCAAAAAGGTAGCAGCTTAACCCCATGGTTTGATAGTTGATGCTGAAAACTGACAGTAAACAATACATTATGTTAAGAAAAGATTCCTTATTTTCAGTCAATTAACAAAATTAATTGGCCTGTCTATAAAGCGACGACATAAAATGCAGTATCAAACATAGGCGAAATATTGAATTAAGGCAAATTCAAATGTTTCAATCAACATCAAACTAGTCGATGTCATCAATATCAACATAAGTATCACAACATCAAACAGCAATAGGTCTGCGACACAAGACTAAGCTTTAGCATTTATGAACAATTATTGCGTAATCATTGTAAGCTTTTAAGCTCAAGCGTCTACCTTTTCTAATGACAATGCATTTTCCGTAGTGCTGCTACAAGGCCCACATGTGCGCACAAATAGAAATGTGATGGGAACCACCAAGGCTATCAACAGCAATAAAACGGCCGCTATAACAGTGATATATGGGGATTCGTGACGTCGTTGTCTTTCATCTGTAACCAGAATGATTCAACACAATCACATAACAAGTGCAAGGTAGCTGATAAAGCGCTATTCGTAATCCACTACTGTATATAATAAGCCTTTTTAAGTGAAATGGAAGGTTAGAGACGATGTGGTGAAACAACCTTTGTGCTAAGCTGCTATCTGCGTCAATGACAAATAATGGAAATGAATAGGATGTCTGGTTTAGAAAGGTTTCTGTCAGAGTTAGGGCAAATAATAACGGAAAATAGTAGACACGAAGGTCATTCTTTGAAACACTGGATGCAGTACATGAATCAAACCTATTGTTCTAGTGTAAGAGGGCGTTGTCACAATCAAGTGAATGCAACAACAATAACAATATTGGACAAGTTCACGATTATGAAAACCAGTAACTTGTTCAACGTGTTCGTCAAACATTGAAGGGAACTGAAAAGCGTATATCACATTTAAATGCAATTAAACACATTATTGTACAACATCTGGGTTTAACAGGATAACTTCTGGAGGGCTATTGTGTTTACATACATGCTGTAAAGAGAATGGTTAACGGTACCACTATGGCTGTGGTAAGCAATACCACCGCTACCACGATGGCAATATACGGTGTGGAACCGGCATTTCCAGAACCTGTAACGTACAAGAGAATAGTTGTGTCTGGCAAAGTATATTCCAAACTTCAAAACAAAATATTGTTTTGTCGATTGTAGCTATTCAACATTTCAAAACACATGTGTACTTATGAGTTGCCAAAGAAAAGTAATAAAACTGCCAACATAATTAAAACCAAATCTTAACGCTAGTTCTTATACATTGATGTTAGAAACTGAATGCAGTATATAACAGATAACGCTCAAATGACAGTCTAAATAACAAAGACTGTGCATGTTATTACATTTAACAGTGTTTGTTGATTTGTATGCGATCAATGTCTGCATGTTATTCGGCATATGAGCCAGTATGAAAACGGAATCTGAACGTGGCCTCTACTGTTAAGCCATCCGATGCAGTCTTAAAACAATGTAGTTACGTCAATTTTGTTAGATATCGGGGAACTGCATGCAATAACTAAATCTGTTTTACGAGCTGTACGTCTGAAATATGAAAAATGATTCATCTTTATGAAACAGTAATAGTATTTGAACAGTATTTAAACCTGAGACAGCTTTGCGGAACACGCCATTCATATTGATATGCGTCCTCTCTTTATTTTATACGTTTATTTTCAGTGGTTGGGTTATAGCGTCATCTTAGGTCGAATCAAACAATATAATCTATACATCGAGCCTAGAAGCGTGTAACAAACTAATTCGTCCAGAAGTATTTTCATTTTAAGCTGGGAGTCATGAACATCGATAAAATGTAGAATCATTTATAACATTAGAACTAAAATAGAGAAAGAATTATTTTTGTTTGTTTATTTACGCTGTGGGATTTATTTACTTTTAAATATCATATGCACAACACTGTATCCGACGGTCACGTTTAGGTGTACGCATTTAATTCTTTCTGTTACAAAATTGTTGATGAGATATATTTCTCCAGGGTGTAAAATAAATTAAAAATAAACTTTGACTGACTTTATTGCATTACTAATTGTATATATATTTTAAATCTCTATAAGTTAATATTTATATTACATTTTGTAAAAAAGAGGTTAAAATATTCGCGCTAATCAGAACATCCTAAAGTTGGATATAATCAATCGACACCCATTTGCGCGAAATATCTCGTTTCTACAACTTAAAGGGCTTTGCTAAAAGTGTTTGCATCTCTGCAGCAAAACTGTTTTCTTGCAAAGATAAATAAGAGCCACGAATAAATCACGCGACATTTTCCCTACAGTAAACACATCACAGCAAATTTAAGTCCAAGAACAGATAATGGAACACGCATTTATCAGGAAATATGATGCCAAAACCTTGGAACGGAGAAGAAAAAGCACTCAGGATTTTTGACTGATTAAAAGGCGCTAAAAAAAAAGGCCAACACTATTTGATACACGTGCATTCCTTTAATGTAATCTTTCTTGTATCTTCTTATTTAAGTAAAAAACTATAATCATATTGTGTACACTTATATTGGAATTGAACATTGCGAAATTACCTTCAATTTCATCCGTTTTATGGGTCCCAAAGCCGCAGTTTCGAATGATGACCTCATTTTCGTCTACGGCATTTACACTAATAACATATTCTGTATTTGGTCGTAAGCCACTTATTGTATAGCTAGATATCCCCGGCGTTACAAATATATCATTATAGGAAGAATTTTCCTTCATCGCATATCGTATTTTGTAACCCCGTAGACTGTCGCTATTGAGAACCGGGCTCCAATCAATGTTCAGTGTTGTTGGGTTGATTACCTCCACCATCATATCTTCAAAACGCACAGATGCGGAGGTCATTCTACTCGAGCTTGTCTGTACATCGACATCCGTATCTGATACGAGTCTCTCTGAAATTGATTGGATATTTGTGTATTGTATGTTTTGGTAAACCTTGAACGTGATACTATGGGTAGTTTCGTTACTCATAGTTGTACCAGCAACAATACTACAAATAGCTATGGCATGAAGCTAATTTATTATGAATAAATATGTATTCACATTCAAACAGAGAGAAAACAATAAATTGCGATTAGTGGTATTCTAATTAGTTACTCTACGTTTATAAAGTGCATACAATTATCATTATACACCAATAATTACAACAAATAATAAAATACGCAGAATGCCGTTGATTTGTGTGAATCTAATCGAAACTAATCATTTACCCGAATGATTTGACATATCGACTACAGTATTGTCGTTGTCATCCGAATCTGAAATGCATAAGCATACCAATACACGGCATTGTGGCACATGGCATGACATGACATAACATATCCTATTGTGATTAATTACCACTAGTCTATAATATTTGTTAATTGATACATTTTACTTAGTATGGCTCGGACAAATTGACCTGTCACTCTAGAACTCTATAAGCACAATTTAACGATGAATTGCTTCATATTATTATTTGTAAGAGGAAAAATGCCGTGTCATATAAATATGTAAAAGAACTATACAAACATTTTTGCAAAGAGAAAGTATTTTGAGTATCATAAATAAATAAATATGCTACGTAACACGAACGCATAGTGTGCAGCAATTTATGCACAATGAATACACAAACACGAACAAAGCATTCACATGACAGTCTCATAACACATTCGTGTAGAAAATGATCAGTGAAAGCAATCTTATTAAAACGTAAGCTCAATGTCAACAAAGTATTCAAGACGTCACTTTACGTCACGAACGCTTTATTAATGGTAAGAATGCAGATTCAATTAAATTGTATTTTTAATTATTAAAAGGAAATGATTAACCATCCACGCACTTGTGCTATTTTCACATTTAAATCTGTAAAATCAATCAACATCCGAAATGTTAAACATTTGATCAAATATTTTAATATTGACTTTGGTTCCGACAATGAAGAATTTGCAATATACATTTTGATTTCGTATGTTCTACCGAACCGTAGACGACAGGAATATCTATAACAAGAGGCTATTTATAAAAAATATTGTTTTAATACGCTTATTAAAATAAATTTCTAAAATTATCAAGTATTCGAATTCACTTAATAATAATTATCCCTAATATATTAATGTAGAACTACAGCATGGGCGGGGGTCTGCAAAAATTCTGGTTTCATTTCATATTAGCAATATTTCGGTTACATAATGTGTTAATCAGACAAGCCAGGAAGATTGTAGTAGGTAGTTAAGGTGTCAGTCCATATAATCCGCCATTATGCCATCTTTGTATGAGTACGAAACGATATGATAAGAAAGAATAATAATTTTTCTACTGCAAACTTGGCAATTTACTTTACACTAGCAGCTGCAAATTGTAGTTTGATTGCCGGACATGATTGTCTCTTTCAGTCGAAGTAAAGTGAAATGTTCAAATATTTCCGTGTCCTAATCATTTACAACAACACTATTTCTAAACTGCTATGCATTTAAGATATTAAATATTGAATATGTTAACATTTGATCAGGAGTGTGTGTCTATGTTGCACCTTTAAATTAACTGAATTACACTGGCGGAATAATTTCACCGTAATAGCACTATTACAAAATTAAATTTAATTGTTTAAATAATTACAATTAACACCATGATACTTCACAAAATTATTCATCTATATTTCAGAACGTTGACAACCGCTGACGTATAATTAGACGTAACATTGCCTTACATTGCAGTTGCAGGGATGTTTGTTTACATTTAATTACCTAAAAGCAGTCACTTGTATGAAATTCGCTATTGGTTCTTGGCAAATAATGTGATGGTTCGAAGCAAGGAATTAACAACTCAACATGCCCGATGTGTAAGTGTAAATGTGGTTTTAAATATACACTTATACTTGAATAATCGTGGATTTCTCGTGGTATATTTTGCACCATATTATCGACTGTTGCGCGCACACGAATCATCTCCCAGTGGGTTAATGAGAATCAGGCAAAAAAGTACAGAAAGCAATAACAATATACGTTCAGCATATTTATTTAAACGAGATGTATCATCTGAAGTGTTAATAATACGGGAAAACCAAGGTCGCGCGAAACGCGACAGCGGTTTTTCCGCCAAAAGATAACGCGAGTACCTATTTTGTATTGTTGTTGTTGTTCAATTTCCAATACCTAATGAACTCATAATCTATGTTCCAAAAATTGCGCGGGAAAGACGTGAATCGGAACCTTCCGCTTCGGATTTTATGCATGTTTCAGTAACGATAAATAACGTTCAGCAAACATGCTTGCAGGGAACAAAAATTGGAGCTAAAGAAAATTTAATAACGGAAGGAAAATATGTGTAAATGCAACAAGAAACAAAGCGTCGTCTGTAATATTTTGCATCAACATAATGGGCCTGTTTCATACAATTCGTACGAATGGCTTTTCTTACGTAACAATTCATAGGACGTTCGTAAGAAAATGCAAGCGTTTCATAAAACTGTTAAATCGAAACCACATGTAAATTTCAATGAAAACGTTACCAATGGTAAAGGGCACTCATTACATTCGCCGCTTCTGTTTAGCTTCGCCAATTTTAACAAATAAGGATTGTGCTTACATTATAAAATGTCTTATCATGCATTGTTTCTTTAATATCGAATTGCGTTTTAATTTGTCATTTTTTAATTTAAAATTTAATATAGCACAGTTGTTTTGCCTATTTTTCGAATTCGCGATGACAGACAAGTTCAAATGTAAACAAAGTATCGTGTTACTTTCGAAAACTGACTGGTCAATGTATTGAAATGTTGAAGCGTGTGAATTATTACTGAATAAAGCAGATATGAAAGGCTAGTTATATTAAGCTGCAATTTGGAATTTGGAGGATGCAGTTCTAACACATTGCTTAGTTTGCTACACACTACTGGAACACAGTTACACTTCTGATTTGAAAGACTGAGTCTTACAGAGTCGAGGGTCATCCTTCCAAGAATTAAATTTACTGAAAGGTTGTCTTTGACTCTGCCCAATGATTTACTATATAATAAAAGTGGAACAGTTTATCATGTACAGTAATTTCAGGATAAGTTAGTCTTCACATCATTTTATTAGAAATACAGAAACGTTAACTTTTTTATTATTATTGTGGCAGTCATTGTATCAGAGATAAACTTGTATATCAACAATGTTCAATAGTAAACACATGTTATTTATCTTTTTTTTTCTTCTAAAAGCAGGTGTGTAAGTACATAATAACATCAATTATTGAAGATATCAAGTTATAATCATAAGCAAATAAATTTCATATTTTATGGAAAAAGTTTACTTTGATCCATAAATATTTGTTTCAAAAAGACTGATTCAATCATCCAACTTTTCATGACAAGTTGATGTAATATTCTTAACTATTAAAAATATGCATACTGTATTAAAATAATTATCAGGAATTGGCCCAGAGGGATTAATTCAAAGTAAAAAAACAACTGAGCACCTTGAATTGGGTAACCTGGGTCTCCGACATGCACTCCCACATGTCGCTAAAGATAATATTTGAAGTTGCTTCTAGGTCAGTCATAAGATCTACATATCCAACATTAATGTCCCTTCACCATAATGGAAAGTTGTATCATCTTGGGACAGTGTTCTGAATCTGGCCCAATATTAACGAAGCTCCTTAGTTAAAACTTTGCAG
The DNA here is from genome assembly GCA_027627225.1 of Congeria kusceri. Lineage (NCBI taxonomy): Eukaryota > Metazoa > Mollusca > Bivalvia > Myida > Dreissenidae > Congeria > Congeria kusceri. The sequence goes on from CM051025.1 coordinate 93,036,197, forward strand.
ATGTCCTAAAATAATGAAATTCCATAACCCTCGATCTTCCATGTATAGTGCAATTTGCATTAAGATAGTTTATTCTACCTTAGTGACGAAGTGAATAGTTGATTCTTATTAGTTTCATTTTTGAATACAAGTAATGTAATTTCACATACAACATTTTATCTGAAATTTCACTATTAAACGTGAAATTTATCATTTCCCTTAGCTGATTTATCATTACGAGCTAAGAAACAATATATAACACCAAAACACTTCTAAAATATTCATCGTACAGAATAATAAAGAATTTATATTGTAAATTTTGTATTTTACAGCTATAATATATTATTATTATTAAAATGATATATACACGTAATTTTGATAATGTAACTATATAAATTATTATGCACTATTATACTGTATGTAAAAATAAAAAGTTATTTCAAATTATGTATGATTCAAATGCAATAAAAGTGAAGTTCAAATTTACAGAATGTCCTGGAAGAAATAAACATATTGATTTTTTACCTTTAATTATGCATTTATAATTGTTTGCCAGCTGGTGGCACATGTATACATACACAGGTTGCATAACATAATGTTTTATATAAGCGCTAGGAATTGTATCAATTATTTCACTTTAATAAATGTTATTATATAATTGACGAACATTGTTATGTCAGTTTTAATCACGACAACAACAGTCATTTTAGCAATAAAGCTTTTACCACCTCCGATCCCACATAAACTTCATTAAAAGGTTAAGGTATATACCGAAATAAATTTACTAATTTTGTCACATATTTATTTTAATATTTAATTCTGTAATGTTGATATATATTTGTAATATCGTCTATTTCTGTTTGGTTTTCCCGACATAGACATGCCTAAATTCATATTATACTTCGTGTAGTTCACAGCATGGTCACGAATAATATATTGAAGTGGCAACAATTAAATACCTCGAAGACCGTAAACGACATTATGATGGTTATTAAACAAGCATGTCTAGCTTTCATTCCTGTACGAGTTCCAATATAATACGATTGCATATACCAAACCCGTGTTAATTGTATCGTAATGTCGCAGTAGCGGAGAAAGGTACATATTTATTATAAGTATTCTAATTGAATATATTAAGCCTCTAATGGACATACCAAATATTTATTATATAACTGCGCATCTATGGCATGCACCTGTTGCAATAATTATACCGTAAACAGAACCATAAATCATACAATAAATGGTAATGGGATGATATGTATGTGGGCTACCCAGACAGTATGGGAGAATCTCAAATGGCTTCATTTGAGATTCATGATGCTTTATTAATGACCTTAGTTTTGACGGCTGTGTTTTTGTTAACGACATTTTAGGTGCACGCGTATTATTATCATTGACATTTGTTGGATGATTAATGTAAAGCAGAAAAAATAAAACTATATAATCGCGAATGGCGTGAAATGTCTACCTGAACATTACTAAGAGAACATTACTAAATGAACATAGCTAAGACCACATTACCGGTACAATCTAAAAAATTGCCCGAACTCTACTACCTAAATATCACCATGAGAACATAACTGGGTGATCATTATCAAATTGAATTAACATGTCATAATGAATAACCAAATATAATAAAAGTAATAAGATGAAATTTGTCAATACATCTGCTACCACAGTTGAACTGAGACTGACTTAACGATGATAAAGGTACATTTTCGACATTGATATATAACTAAATGTCATGTGGTTCAAGTAACCAGTAGCCACGTGCGAATATTAAACGAAATTTAATTATGTATGTGATATTTTATCATATATTTTACGACCTTAACTTGTATAACTTGTATACAAAACAATTAAATGCAGCCGTGAACATTATATTGTCTGGGATTCGCTACAATATCACCAACGGCTGCTATCACAAAAAGCTAACTCAGAAATCTCATTAATTATCACAGTGCGACCCATTATTCAGATACTCGAGATATTCAGATACTCAATTATAGTTTTGCAGCTGGTATAAACAACACATTTGGATGAAATTTACCAGATGGAGAAACAATCAACTCGAATTAACATAATTTAGTAGATTGGTCATGGTTTCATTATGTAATGTTTATATTTTGTGTTTTTATATGGTTTAATCACGAAGGAACCTTTATTTCTACATGTAATAATGAAGATGCATTGAAATTATTTTACGCTTTTGATAAAATATTATTTGTAATTTATTACGTATTCCACTTAGTTATTTTAGCAGTAGATAATTGACTTTAGGCTGTTTTTGTTACATGTAGAATGCGCTTTCCAAATATTACAAACACATATTTGAAAAGTTCAATAATGTTTGAGTATTCAAAACGGGGGTTTCCACCCTTGGGGTTAATGGCGGTTACTTTAGACACTGATGAATAATCATTTCTCATCAGCATATAATTTTGAAACGTTTGAACCTGTCGTTGTTTGCTTATTGTTGTTCAAATATGACGAATATGTTTGCTTTTCATAGTAAACATTTGCAAATAACAGATATTAACATGCATTTATTTTTTATATAGATCTACAAGTGAATATGCTTACACATGGGCGTTTTTCTTCTACCGAACAAACTAAATTGCCCTTTAGTTGGTATATCATCCATCTTTTCACATAAAACATTACACGAAAGCTATAGTGTAAGTGATAGAATCGTAACGATCTACAGTGAATAAACTTTCCAGGTAAATTTAATCGCTTTATGTACAAAAACGGAATTAATTCCTTGTATTTTTGACAGCAGCCATAAAAATATTCCTTTGAGGACGAATAAGCAGTCAAAGCTGACAACATTCTTTGGCACAAATATTAGAAAAACAGACAAAACGTCGGGTTAAAAGTGTAGGGGTTTCCCTATACATTTAGTTAGGATGAAACTAAAATCAGAATATATGTCGTGTATCTTTCACTCAGATGACTTTGATGGCAGAACAAAACATACACGTTTTATGATTCCAATGGCATTAAGTATCGACTTCTGTATACAAATATTGTGTAATTTATATGTGAATAATCTATTAGTAAAGCGGTAATACAATGCATCACAATATGCCACAGACATTTCCAGACGGTCTGGTATACATTGGAGTATGTCATATGGAAGAAGCCATATTGTGATTTCAATTGAAATACCAAGAGACACTCAGATGAGTTATACATGTTATTAACCAATACATTTAGCATATGAAAAATGAAATAAAGGCTTTCAAATTTCAAATTTCAAATACGGACATCATTATTGACCATCAAAACACAACGCCACAAATTCAGAGAACACCATTTGCTTAACTGTACAAAATATAAGCAAGGAAGTAGAAGGAAATTTTTTCTTGTAGTAGTGATGCTCCAGTCATATTTTAAGTTATAAATCATATTTATTACTATAGACGTAGTCTGTGTTGCATTTGCTTCGATTCATTTAAAGAATATCTCAAACATTAATTTAACAGTTATATGTTTTCCCGATGCACGCTTTTCTCATTTAATGTAGAGAGACACAAGTAAAAATGTTTTATTTCTGGAAGCATAAACGAGAAACCAGATATATGAATTTGAATAAATCATCTCGGAAGGAAAGTCTGTGATGTCTTGATAAGAATAATTAAATATACATTTCTAGTTAAATCTTCTAGATCTTCTTGAAATCTAAACGATCACATCCTTGCATTAGATATTTATGGGCGATGGTAATTCAGAGGATGAACCATTGTTTACAACGGTGGTGGAAAATCGCAATGTCAAATTCTGTTCCTTGTGATTTGTATCCAGCCAATATGGGCACATATGTGCAATTATCAGTTTACGATATGTTTTATAAGTTCTTTAAATCCACTTTGTTGGTAACTAGAGTAACAATGATACAAATATTCAATAGGTTGCTTCGTTTCAACAGGCCTTTGCGGCTTTTGCAAATTAGCCCATTTTGTCTTCCTGTGAAGGAACTCGCAAGTAAGCTCTTTCTTTACGTTTTAGCCGCATATGCAGATAAAGTAGCTGAACAATATAAATTAGTAGCTGCGACAAAAAAAAGAGTGTTTACACAAAGGAGTAATATAGGTGCCGACCAATCTCATTTGCCGTTGAATTTGTAATTTATTGCCCATCAGCGAATTATTGGTGCGCATAAAACTAAGTAGAAGTGTTCTATATTGAGCGATGGAAAACAAATGTTCCTGGACAGAGACTGATACACTGAGATGCATGCTACTAAATCCAAGTTTTATTACAGATGGATTCATTTATAGACAACCGTCGTTAGTCCAATAATAAGCACCTGTTTTGTACGTAAGGTCATACATTGTTACATAAATTGTGTTATTATATTCAAAATGTCATAGTACAACACTAACAATGTATCAGATAAAGAGAACAAAAATATAATTTTGCACAAAAATTCGTTGGGATGTTGCTTCCCCATGTGTTGCAAACATTTACAGCAATTTTAACCAAAGTTTTATAATAGCATATTTATTATGTATTTATTGTAGGCTAGAAGCGCTTTGTAAGCTTGATTGCTGAATAATTGTTGTTGTTCAAATTTGAGACATAATTACGTGTTGCTACCGTGGCAACATTCTCGATATTGTAATAAATATTGTTTATAAGTACCATACCTTTATAAAATGCAAATGTAAATGTAACAAACCCCACCCAGTCAAAGACGGTGCGTTATATAATTTTCATTGGACAACCTTATTATTTGCAATGTAAATACGTACTTTTCATTTCGAAGACTTAAATATGCCACTAAATGATCACAAGGATGATTGCATGTTCTTCTACATGACATCAGGCTAACAGCCAGGACTGATTGTGAACGCGAGAAAATAATTAAGTAAGTTGTTGGTATTAATTGTTGTTCATTACGTGTTATATATCCTGAAGGTATTTGTTTATTATAATGGAATTAAATGAAGCAATAAATTACCCGACCGTTTGAACAAAAATCTAATAAAACAATTAGTGCTGATAATGACATGGACCTCTCCATGAATTATTTACAATAAACACAATATTATTTCTGTTACACTGATGTTTTACACAAACAAGCTTTGGCAAATGATGTGAAGATAAGAGACGATAATATCTTTGCTGAAATCCATACATAGCTTACAGACATTTCAAGCAACTAACAGTATACATGTCCTGTTCTATTAATAGCTACGAAGCTATAAATAATTGTGCTCAGAAACCTTGATTGCTGGGTTTGAAATCAAATAAATAATTTGATAGTTTATTTTTCATACACATACATTATTTTAAAATAAATAAATTTCACAACTTGTGAGGTAAAAAAAAAAAAAAAAACTCATTACGCATTAATAACAGCGTAATCAGCGTGAACATATTTTCAATGTTTCTGATAACGTCCGTATTGTTTGTGATACGCGATTTATATATTTCATTCGGGTATTTGCTTTGTTTTGTTGGTTAAACATATATACGATATGTTTTTCTTTGATATGTTATTCTTGTGAAAAGATTAATCATCAAGACAAAACAATTACAATTAAGTAAGTAAACGTACACACGTAAAACATAATAGGCTAGTGTTACGTTAATTAATATTTTAATCAATACACATAACGTCCATTTATTAATGTACTAGCCACCAGGAAAAACAGCTGCTTATTATACACGTTATATATATATACACGCGTTGAAATTCATTATTTGTCAATCTGATGTGGCTTTTTGCGTGAAATCGGTGTGCACTTCAGTTCACATTTCACAGACCACTTTCGTGTTGGAAAATATCTTACGTGTCGGAAAAGATTAAGAATCAACAAATGGGAAATCTGCATATATTTCATTTGCAGAATGCACACTGCTCCGACCTATGCATATTAATTTTATATTAACATCAATACAAGCAATCACTAAACGCATTTCAAAGTATATAGATACTGAATTCAGATTTAATCATTTAATTGTACGCCAGGTTTAGGTTTTAATTTTTTTTACAGAAACTGCCATTATAGAATAAATGTATTCCATCTGTAATATATCTTCTTGTGAAATGCATGATTCACTATCAATATTTCATACATTTCCGTTTGCATTTGTATTATCATTCAGAAAAAGTAATTATCTGAAGAGGATTGCCTGACATAACCATCCAGAGTGAATTCTATAATTAGCACCTCAATTATTTTCCAGGGATATTTCATGCATCAGACTGTATGATATTAGTTTGCTTCGTTTAGAATTTTGTGCAAAATAAAACATACAATAATTTACACTGTGACTTTGCATAAATGCAAATGACGTATTATGACTTATCTGTACCAAAAAAGACGAAATGCTAATATTACAATTTATTATTAACAATACCAATTAATGTTATTTTATTTCATGGAAATGAAAGCAATTTGTAAGACTAATTTTGATTATCATTTCATTGAACTTAGAGTTTGCTTGTGTGATGCTATTGTGTTAAATATTCGAATGATGCAAATATAATGATAATTATTGGATAATATTTCATTGAAATATTGTATTTACTAGGGTGACTAACATCAAATGTCTGGAGACAATTATTGTTGTTTGCTCATACCTGACAACAACTCGTACGTTGGCGCTTTGAAAAGTAAAAGAAGGTATTCCGAGGTGCATTAATCAATGCCAAAGATTGCACAAAATTAATAGCATCAATCTGATTGTTTGTGTAAGAACTAAATTATAAATTTATTTGACCTATTAATTTGATTTTTTTATGTAAGAAATCAACGATAATCAACGATAAATTGAATGTTTTAATGTCTTAATGTTTGACTTACCTTATGTCAAAGCATCTACGGTGCACAATTATAGCGGCCAAATATTCCAACAGACCCATTCGTGTCAGTTATATTTAAGCACTAAATGCTATTAAACGATATTACTATTCAATTCAAAGTTCTGCCTTGTCGTATTAGTTTTCTTGGAGTAAGAACTGTAAGACATCTCAACTCCTAATCTTACCACAAATGTTTTCTCCAGTGTTAGCGCTTATCCGTTTCAGGAACAGAAATATCGATTGATACGCTTGCCTCCACAGTTTAAAACCAAGTCTTCCTGCTGCGCGTTTTCCTGCCGTTTTTAATCCATAAAGATCCAGGTTAACAAATTTGAATAATTTAGCAGCGTGAACAATGTTAAAACTGGGGAGCAGGAATTCGATTTCTGGTTAGCTATCGTATCTTCATTGGTTCAACGATTCCAGTGCTTCGCAACTATTGTTCATAAATATATATATTCCAAAGTCAACAAATAACCCGTTTTAGAGAACATCATTGCGTGTTATTTTCTAATAATAATTATTATCAAAGGCGAAGCTTTGCTATTAAATCACACAGCTGAACACAAATCAAGACGCGCTGTAATTGATTTACACCTATTACACACATTACAAAATAACGTGCGTGCATCAGCTGCAATCCCATGGCAAGAACATAGCAATAATTTATCACGTTTTATTACTTATTAAAACTAATATAATTCGGAATGACTTAAATTTGTGGGAACAGACACAAATTCAAGACAAGCAGTATTTGATTAAAAACCAATTACACCCATTACGATATATGTGCTTGCAACAACTGTAATTGCATTACAATACTGTATCCATATATTCTTTATTACAACTAGTATATGAATTAAATTAATTAGTAAATGGCTTATATGCAAATTAGGAATATTTAAATTTGCGGGAACGGACAACAATTCGAGACAGGCAGTAGTTGGTTTAAAAGGCAATAAAAGAGTGTGTTTTTAACAATGATACTCACATAATAAAACTGTATCAATTTGTTATATTTTTAAATAATATAATAATTAAATTAATTTGAAAAAAGGATTATTTCTAAATATTGATTTATTTTAAAAATCCTAACGGACGCTTGAGTTATTTGTTTTTCTTTCCGGACTACCGGTAATCAGCGAATTGTGATAAATATTGAAGACAAAAATGACAAAATGAAGACAAAAAACACATCGATGTGATGAAATAATGTTATTTTGTTGGATGTATTTATAATACTTTATATTCATGATGATAACGCTGTTCTTAAGTTATTGGTCAGTGTATCTAAATAAATAATACTTTAGATAGAGAGTTTAAAACTGTCTATTTATCACACGTGTTTCTCTCTCTAATGTGTTCTATACAATAAACCATCGTGTATTGTAATACTGGCTCTGTGTTTGTAATAATAATACTTCTTACCTGAATACCAGCAAAATCAATGCATTCGAATGCAACAGGACAATTTGTTAAGCCTGGGCAAGAAACCGAGTAAACTGATCACAAATAGGGACACTGTTAAGCAGACGCTTTGATTGCCAATATGTGTTGTTTTACGGACACATTGACCAATCATTATGATACGTTTTTCTTCTTATGGAAATATGTATTATTTCATGCACATTTCTATGGAATCTCTTCGTAATGCTTATGGTGCTCCAGAATTATTTGTTTGTTGTATCCATTTGATCATCAGAATTGGTCAATATAAATAGAATTATTCATGATTTATTATTCAATTTCAGATTTATTCAAATTCATATTTAATATTAGTAATTAATTGCATATTTTTATATTATTGGCAATTGTCATTGAGTACATCGTTGTCATGTTATTGAAATATTGTTGTGCCTATTATCAATACGCAGGCGCAAATATTTGTGTGCCTATTAATAATATGCAGGCGCAAATATGTGTGTGCCTATTAATAATATGCAGGCGCGGTTGCAGGATTTTGAATTAGAGGGGCAGAACATTCAGTAACTGCCAACGTACTGCTATTGGTCTCTCTTGCGCGTTATGATATATATGGGAAAAGAGCAATATCCTAAAAATGAACAATTAACTAAAAAAAAAAAAACAGAACGGAATTATTGCCATAAATTGTTTGAAGAACTCGTCCGTGGCAACAAAATGCATATGTTTAAGGTATTGCAAATCGAATGTTTGATCATTTTAGAGTGGAGCGTACGCCGCCTCCACCCTCTAAATCTACCTATGATATGCATAAATATGAATTTGGCTCTAGAATGTTATTTTAATCGTAGTCAGAAATATGCATTTTTGATAGACATGCTTATGCTTACAATAACATTTTTTTTCATCTTATTAGGATCCTCATGAGAACCAAGTATTCGGTTAAATCAAAACCTTACAATTCTGTACATTTGTCGTATACTCTTGTTTTCCGTGAAATCATGTGTACGTCTTCTTGCTATATGTAGACTCTAAGATAGACAATAGATGGCTTGGTCTAATTGCCATTCGTTCTATAACGGGTACAATGTGTTGCACTAAATGGAACAGCTGCGGATACTTAAAACTATGACGTATATTATAATATAATATCTGAAGATACGATTGTTGTTCCCTTGTAACATACAATACCTGTACACAAATCAAATCGAAGGCCCTATCCTTCTATAAACAATGTAGAAACAAAATATGGAGTTTTGAACAACAATTTATTTTCACTAAGAGTTCACATTATGATTCAGGATGATGGTTTGTGATAAGAACCCAACCATAAGTGAAGCGGTTTGTGAAGTTACTTTGTTGTCATCAGTAAAGACAAATGAAACGTAAATTAGCGTGGGTATGAAAACACAATGTTTGACATGGTTGAAATTTAAGGAAGCTCAGTGACCGCAATGTTTGTCAAACAATGTAAATGAAAAGAAATGCTAGATGTCGTGTCAAAGAATAAAGAGACATCTGCGCTGATTGCATTAACTTTACAGACACATTGCATCTTTGTAGTAAATTTTAATCACACGTTGTCAATGACATTTAATGGCATTCTTGTCATAATATACATTAACTGCATGCAAACAAACACACATATATTTTTGCTATTACTATCATTTTATTTAACTGTATTTTTAATCATATTTAAACGTATATGCGTTTGGTTGAAAAGAAGGTTTATGAAATGTAAGTAGATAAGATTCCCTATGTCTACAACTCTTTCAACTTACACTATTCCGCAATAAATTATATTATTAGATCATTTAGATATTTATGAAATTAATTAAATCGTGCTTATCGCAAAACCTCAAATGAGAATGTAGCAGCAATTCACCGCATTAAGATTATTTTATATTCTAAATTTATAATGTCAATATATATTGTATTAATACACTTACGAACATATAAATGCCGATATTCCCTGAAAAATGAATAATAAGGAAACAAAAACCCAAGCAACACCAGACAAGCATAACTGAAGGATTTATATCTCACTTTGAATGAACACATTCACATAGCAGAGAACAAACGGTTAAAATAATGACAGGGCACACCGAAAATATAGTTCATAAACGCTTTTTTGTAGTTTATTTCTGTATAACACGCTAGAAATGTTCAGCATGAAATGGTTTTGCAATGAAGAGCGCAAAGTAATATCTCGTCTTTTGAAATAATTATGTAAAACACGCATTTCTTTGGAATATCATGAATAAAATATAAACGGTTCATATTGTTAACAAGTCAACCAGTGTTATCGATGCTATTATATGTGAATTTTTAATTTCTTTGGGTAGCACAAATTCTGTTTACTATTATTTTTAACACAATGGACGTGGTCATATTTCTAAAAAGTTCCTGTGTGAATTGATCATTTCAACCATCAAAATTTAAAAATTTAAATCGTTACAAAAAAGTGTTAAAAAACATAAACATTAGTTTTCATATAAACGAGCTCTTTCAAAAATCATATAAACATATTTTAGTTTCTATATGAATTTCCGTTGTCAATGTTCAATGCATTAGATTGTCATAACCGATTGCAAGCTATAAAGCGTGCATAACTAATCATTGGGCACAATTGAAATCTTGTTCATGGGATACTGACACATAGTTTCATGAGTGTCCTCTAAAGACTATAACTGAAAATTGTTTCTGTTGGATACGTTGTTTTTGTAAAAAAGACGGTTACAAATCAAATTCCAAATTTTTAATTAAAGCGTAACATTTCCAGTCAGCTTAATCTTGACCAGTGCTGGTTATTTGTCACAGTTTTAGTTTCCTTACTTCTCGACTCTTAGACTTAATTTTGGAATCCGTTATGTTAGCAATCTTCATTTTAGTAAGTTCCGTTGATGCAGTCTTTTAATTAGCCAAACATGTGTCTTTCTCAATAAATAATCTACTGTGCTCGTTAGGTGTTAAAATGATTTATGAGTGTGCGAATTAAATGTCTCATCGATCATGGCTACAGTGAAGCTATGTGAATTGATAAATAAAATTTAAAGGATAACTGCATGCATTTACACTGACTTGAATATCTGACATAAAAAATAATTATCAAAGCCGTTGTTTTGATTTTCTCAAAATTACAGTTTGTTTATGCTTTTACAGTTTGCTTAAGCTTCAGTAAATCAATACACATGGTAAGCGTTCTTTGCGTAAGTCTGTAAAAACTATATATATGACTTTAGAATTATCAGAAACAGCGTATGTACATGGAGTTACCGTCTGAAATTATATATTTCGTCTGTAAATCATAACCATCGTTATTATTAGACTATGTTCTGAGTTTTGAACCAATTTTGTAGACAATACTTCAATAGATCTTCAAATACCTTTCATACTACAAACCAGAACTAGTCTGTGGATTATTGAACTGTAAAACATAGTAACGAAATCAGGCAAAGAAGCATACAGATGTATGACATCGAAACCATCCATTTGCTGCAACGTAGTAATGTTGTTAGAACACACGTTTACAGCTATAAATTGCAATTTGCAAAAACGTTCATTTCTGGTTTAACTTTCAGTCAAGAATACACACTTCTGTTAACGGGATGAGAACATGCATTATAATTCAGTGATTGTTGCCTCCAGGAAATCGAATTCAGTATCAATAACTGGTAAAGTAAACACATTTCCTTAATGACCTAATTAAAAACAAAAGCCAATCGTCTACATATAAGGTTTGGAATATTTTCATTAAACCAATAAGAAGTCGTATGCATACATCTGGACTTTATTGTCATTTATACTTATTTGATAACAACAGTACATGAAAATGTATCATTAAAAAGATTACGCAACCGAAAAGGAATATGATCGAATATTTAATTGAAATAACATATGTAGAAAATACAAAAATAATTGGTATTTTTGTACAATGTCCATTGAGATATGCTCGCATTGACAGGATTGGGTAGAAATTCATACCAAAAATGTATTCTAAACCTTGCTCGTTTGCTAGTACCTTTTTGTGTGTCCTACTGGCATATATACTGTAGAAAGATATTTCCATTCAAAGCAAATATAAAGACCCATCCAAGTTCGCATTATGTTGGGCCTTAATTTCCAGGAAAAATCGCGTTGTTAATTTTGCATTTGGAAACTGACAGTTTTTCATGATGAGCGAGAGACAAATTGCCCTGCTTTGTTAAATAGAGCATCAGACATTTCACGTAACTACATAAAACCAGGTTTCTGAGTCATGGTAAGTACACGTTACAATACTTCACTTATAAGCATTATCATGATTGGGCGTTGAGAAACTAACAGAAGCGTGTCATAAGAAATACTCACTATCTCTTTTCTATGGAGTATTATTGCACAAGTACTGTTTGTTGCGATATACAAAGCGACAAGGATAGCGTGATTTTCTGTACGACGCTTGGTTGCATGCCTTGATTTGGTCATATAATACTATGTTAGTCCAACTCAACTCAAGATATGTGTTAAATCTGTCCGTCCCGTCTATGAGTTATTCTATGCATGGATTGTGGTTGCCCACATTATTTTAGTTGAGATGAACTTAAGTTAATTAGGTGTGTTTGATAATTATTGTGCAAGTAACCAAACTGAAATGTTATATTGAAACATGTTAATACTTTGCATGCATTAGACCCCCTCTCTGCACGTTACAGTTACGTTTGTCAGCTTATTGAACTTCAATTAAATTATATGTCAGAATTGCACATATTTTCCCTTTGCAACGGCTGCTTATAATTGCAATTCCATGTATATAATTTTTGATTTTAGCTAAATAAGCAAAATAAAACCTGCAAAACAGTTTATTCGTTAATCGGTTGATTCAAATAGCATTCTGAGTATTCTGTTGGAAACTAACAAAGTGTTTCCCACCATAATGTGAAATAGAAGTTTTACGGTAAATATAATATTAACATAAGATAAATTGTTCTGAGAATCCTAAGCTAATTTTTAGCTTTAACTCGTCCCATCCCCAATAGATTCTCAACGGCATGATATCATACGACCTCTTCACTGCCTTACAATAATAACATATTATATAACATATTGCAGAACATCAGTTCACCGGCGATGCTTTAATATGACTGAGAATGAGAAAGAAACCAGTTATTTTTATTGTACACACCACATTGAACACATAACATATACTGCAGTGTAAACACTTGAAATGCTTCGCAAGTCACAAGTCACAATCAGTCACAAACAGTATTGTACCCAGGCAGTCAAATTATTAAATTATAAAGCATACAATAAAACCGTTAATATTGGACATTGAAATAAAAGCAGACATGTTTTAAATACTATTTGAATATTTATCCATAAGTTAACTCAAAGCTCACTCGAATTACCTGCATTTAGAAACAATAACATCAAATGGAAGTTCACCCTAGAGAGTTCAAAACTGTCAACGGCCCCATCACCCCAAGCGACTGAGATAATAAAAAATAATAAATGAAGTTCCCTCTTCAAAATCAAGTTACAGTTATGACGAGAGAAGTATGTATTCCTTTATAACAATCAAACATACAATTGTTTTAACACCAACTAACGTTCACATGTTGGGTGGATTGTGGCTGTATACTGTTTGCGCGAATTGTAATCATGGGAGATATAAAATATATTATTTTAATTGTGTACTGAACTTACACGGAAAACAGTTCATTGATAGTTTATAACTTATACCGGCATAAAGTACTTAAATTATAAACAATAAAAGCCTAATAGATGCTGATCAAAGAAGTTATATTTTGGTAGGGAATGTTTTATTGTTACCAAGCATAAAAAAGTCAGATAGATTGCAGGGCAGTAATGTAATATGCGTTTCTTTTATGGTGTGTTTGGGCAGTTGCGTCAATTCTTTCTTTTCCCAAAAGATCGTCTTCGTATTACAGATGTCATATGGATCACACCGCTGACTGAAATCAATAACGGAAAGATGAGCTGTCACATTCATCATCAGATTACGAATTCCTGTCACTGACACATTCTTTGTGCCCAGAAAACATTACAAGATAGGAGTAAAATCCTTTCTTTCATGGATACGACCTATTTTTGTATTTGTGTCACGAACAATTATAATGTTTGTTATTGGTCGCAGAAAAATTAATTGCATTAATTCATTTATATCGAAAGCAAAAACTCCATTAACGTTAGTTCCAAATGCTACAAATTAGAATACACGTTCACAATAATAAAATCGGATGATAAAAGATAATAAAAAACAAAACAAAACAAAGAACAATTCATAAAACACACCACAATAGCAACATCAAGATTCAATCAAAAGCAAACAAAAATCAACAAATGGTCATATACAATATGTGGATAACGTTTAAACAATGTAAAAATGAGCTATATTTTGTAAAATCAAATTATTAAATGTGAATTGTAAGTGCGAAATATATGTTATAATCTAAAACGCAATCGTAGCAGCCCGGTCAATACATTTTCGAAAAGTATTGTAGAGTTTCGGCTGGACCATTTGAATATTTATCCATAATTTGATCAACAAAGATCGAGTTTGCAGTTAGGAGATTTCTGACAGTTAACTAAAATGTTTAACCATCTTTCTTGTTAAAGTATGAATTTTAAGGATTTTAATGATGATATTCTATTAGTATTACCCTAGGTATATGATATCGGTTATGTCACAGACATAACATCTGCTCTGGTTGCTTTTTATCTTATCTTTACTATACTTCGTCAATACTTGTCTAAGACTTTCTGATCATAATATTTATAAACGGCATGCAAGAAAACACCACATTTCCATTATAACAATCATACAGTTTTTCAGTAGACCGGTGTGAAGGTTTTGTCTATACTTTCTATTTTGTATAAACTATGGAATTCTTTATGTAAATGGTAACATCATTTAATGTTAAATGGAATGTTATAAAAATCGTTCGTCAGTTCATTCTTCGTTAATAATAACAGAATAAAAACAAAATGGACTGAGAAACAATGTTTATATTAATAAAAGATATGTACAATGCATAGATGCCGAGTGAAATAAATAAATTATTTTATCAAAATTATCATGCTCCAAAACATTAACTCATGTTTACTAGACGGGATTGTTTTGGCAGAACCTGTCTAAATCTTTTTTGAGAACCTTTGACAAACTCTAGGCTACAGAGCAAATCACAAATATGTGTTTCAGTTAAAAGCTTAGGTTATTAGTTAGTTAATTACCATGCCTGTTACCTTAATCCAATCAAAGATTTTAAAACTGTTCCATGATTGTAAATTTATTAGTTTGTATATATCGAGTTGCAATAAGAAACCTCGTACACTTACATTTTCTTGCACAACATTATTCGTTACGTATTTATGAATAAAATAATTATATGCGAAATCATACAAGCTACGGCGTAATTATTATTTTTCTCTCTTAGAAAGCCCATAACAGAAAAAAACAACACGAAATAATTATACGTCGCATTAAACGTTATATCAATGAACATGTATCTTCTTAGTAAAGAATTAACCCAAATAGGTTTTGACAACTTGAGAAATGTAGGAGCGTGAACAACACTTTCAATTCAAATTTCAAGCAATGATTTTGATGACCAAAATAACGAACGTATCAGTTGTCCGGCGCAGCATATTACTTTGAGTACCGAACATATAACCACTACTTCAGTGTAGTGGTAACATGAAACCGATATCAGCGACTGTGTCAGGATATGGACAAAGAGCAGGAAAGGCATAGGTATCATATTTAGCTTAAAAAATTGACTGTTGTTATTTAAATTTCCTCATTCTTACATATATGTCAACATGCGTCAGTTGAAACATTTAATAGAATATGCAAAACATGGTATTGATTCATGCATAGCTTCAACCAAGCCATTCTACTTTATGGTTAGAATGTTAAAGATAATAAAAGCACGTGCACCCACTAGATGTTATAAACGTAGTGTTTTATTTATAGTAAACGTGGTTTTGGTGTTTTTAGGAATTACAGTTTTACACTCTTACAGCGTCCATTTGCACAAATAAATAAATACATGCTGTACAATTAAATTAACAGCTACACATTTTCTAGTAAGCCTATGCAAAATATTAATGTTGCATTTGACAACAGAGCATGCGAATGTGTTTGTATTTCGCCATATTAAATAAAAGTATATGTTTCTCTTGTAAATCATAGCAATAGTCATTTTCAGAGGTTATTGGGAAGTAAATATCAGTTTTCTTTGATATCGCTTCTTCTGTTCTAATAAATCATCAAATAAATCAAATACTACAAACAAACGAAACCGATTTCTGCAGAACACTCAACGAAAAAAACCTCTGAACGAACCTTTGCTAAAAATGAATTACATTGAAAACATTCATCTGCTGCGATGCTTTAATGTTGTATGAGCAGACGTGCAGGATTTCCCTCTAACATTATACATTTAGCTATGAATTTCTAAAGGTTATTATTGGTTTATCATTTCAATCACGAAAACACGCTATAAATGAAACACTTCGTTCAGAAACCATGTTAAATAATGCAAAGAGACGTTCGTCTTGCTGTAGAACATTTTAATATGTAATACATGACTAAATCACTTGTGCATGTCGGAATGATTGCATCCATCTATTTAATAGTTAATTTAAGGTTTTTGTTTTATGTAACATAAACATTTAAAATACGATGTGTCCACCACTATGTATATTTACATAAACAATGAACAAATCTTTGATGTTTGAACCAATATCAAATACGACAAATTAAAAGGTGATAAGTGTTTGACTCCCTGTAACAAGTACTATCTATTTGGATGGATGATGTGCTTTTTACTTACAGTATATAGTTTGATAAAAAATACAAGAAAATCACACAATGTCATCCTCGCATAATCTCCAAACATACAGTCAGAATATACCTAATTGCTGAAATCACGTCAGCAAAAAACTACTTATTAAAATAATCTTGTGCTAGCATGCATGTTGTCATAGCTAGGCACATCACACAAGACAAACTGATTTTTCCTTTGAAATTGCTTATAATTGCATAATCATAATTGTTCATTCCATCTTATATAGCTGTATGAACTAAACGTTAACGCATCAAGTGTTTTTTTGCTAACGGCTTTTTATATAACTGGATATTTATTTTAGTAGCAGGCAGGGAAAATACTCAATTATATTAAAACAAATAACTATACTAGCAAATAGCAAATATATTGTAATAAGATAATATTAAAATATGTATGTACGCGCGAATTGTAACCGCGCATCATTTAATTGTATACATATCAGTTAAATTGTGTATTGGAAATAAATGGAGACCAGTTTATTGATATTTATAGTTTATTATATATCCCGAAGATAATTATTGAAATTTACAATAATTCTTTAAATGTCAATGCACATTGTGGAATTAAAGAAAGCAAACGAGCAATGACATTGCATTTAATATTCCCTTTAGGAATTAACAAGAAGACAACTGTGTTGGTGTGATGAAATGATTAGTGACCTTATCGCCCTGCGTACACTATTTAATTTACACCAGGTACATTCTTATTTGATGTATTCATGAATCTCATAGCATGAACAAGTAGACACTTCCAGAAGTTACGTACTGACAAGAACTTAGTATGACTAGCAAACTTTGGATATGTATAATTAATCTCCGCGATTCTGTGTACATGTCTGTTATCCCTGATTTTTTTATCAAAACATTCAAACGTCCAGCTTTGTTTTGTTGGACGTTGTGACGACTTTCAGGCAAGCGATTCGTTTATGTAGGAAGTTTGTACATGTATAACGAACGTTTGACACGACGTGCGAGAGACAATTAATAGCTTTTAGTTCATTTCTGTTCCAAAGGTTATTTTTGTAAACGGGATTGTTGTTTAAAAAACGTTTCATATTAAAATAGTTTTATGACATTCGTCTCCGTTTGAAGTAATTCATGCTTAATTGTTTCGTCAAAAATGAAATTAAAGCTATAGTTTAGTCAGAAGTGTATTGTATTTACCCAATACCAAACGTAAATCACAGCACGCTGAACGGATAAACCTCTTGACGAGCCTTTGCTACGAAGCGACTACGTATATCAAATTAAAAGCATTCAAAAACTGCAATAATTTAATGTTCATGAGAAGACGGATACGGTTTCCTTTTGCCATTATACATTTAGCTATACATTTCCAACAGTTATTTCTGAATTAACATTTCAATTATGATGACACATTTCTGGCGGGAGAAATGAATTTTGTTGATTCCGCGAAATCGTATGCATTACCATTTGCTAGTAAGGATACCAAAACTTTGTAACACATGACATATTATTCGGAGACTGTAGTAATGTATCTTCATAAAAATCGAAACGCAACCCCGAATGAACTCATTCGAGTGCGCATCACTTTGGGACAGAATTTTCAGGAAGATTCAGTCAATCGCTGATTAATGATGCAAATATATTGTGTTAAATTTTATTTTGACGGCATAATGAACCTAAACTAAATCGAACATCAAGTTATGTAATGCATTGAATAAAGCTTGAACTATTTAAAATATTTTTACAATAATATGAATGAAACCAGCCTAGGAATATAATAGGCGATGTGATCCAAAAATAAGAAAGACACAAAATAATTCAGCAAGGTATGCATCGTACATTTAAACGTTCATATCGTACATGTACATTTTTTTGTAACATGCATACTAACTGGTGTGAAAATATATCACCGCTTGAATAAATTGGTACTAATCCGGGCATAACACACAGCTTATCCATCTGTATTCTGTAAATATAAATAATATGGACACGAAGTTTTCTAAGGTCAAAATTGCATTAACATGAGTATTGTTCATGTATAGCACTTTTTTATGTCATGGACATATTTCCGAGATGTTATTCCAATATTAAAATGTTATAATAATGCCTAGTAGAAGTAAATTTATGTGAATACAAGTGTTTCAAGGCGGTGACCTCAGTTTTTACTAGTTTATGTATTGTGTTGCATTGTGCGTATCGTACTGTGTTGCATAGGTAATTGGTAAAATAAAGGCATACCATGTTGTTGTTTTTTTTTAAAGTCATATACCAAGAAATTTGACCAAACATAATTAGACAAATATTAGTTTTATTTATAATATTTTATCTTTATTACTTTGAAGTATATTTTGCAATTTTATTTAGGTCAATGAATAAGAACCACGAAAACGTTTAAAAGACATGATAATACCAGCATAATTTAAAACATTTGTATAATGAATGCCTCGAGGGCATTTAAGGCATTTGAAATATTTTAGACGGTTTTGAAAATTAGCAGATCAATTTGTATAAACAGATGACTTCGGTAATATTACTACTACTACTTCTACTACTACTACTACTTATACTACTACTACTAATTCTACTACTACTACTACGTTCTATTTCTACTATTACAACAACAACAACAACAACAACTACTACTACTACTACTACTGCTACTACTACTACTACTATTTCTACTACAACTACGACGACGACTACGACGACGACGACGACTGCCAATTCTTTTTTTCGTCTTCTGTTTTTTCTTCTTCTACCCCTACACTACTACTACTACCACTACTTCTACTACTACTACTACTACTACTACTACTGCTGCTACTACTACTACTACTACTACTACTACTTCTACTACTACTACTACTACTATACTGTTCTTTCTTGTTATTTTTGTTCTTAACTTTGACATAAATTTAGAAAAGTTCAATTATCTGTGTGTGGATAGTTCCCGTTTATGTACGTACTGTTTTGTATTTAATCAGACGGCGCCTATTCACGGATCGCAAGTTTAAAGTTGTATCGCGACATTTTTACAGTTGCTGCTTTTTACACTTTGCCATACACAACTATTCTCTTGTACGTTACAGGTTCTGCAAAAGCCGGTACCACACCGTATATTGCCATCGTGGTAGCGGTGGTTTTGCTTACCACAGCCATAGTGGTACCGTTTACCATTCTCTTTATGTATGTAAACACACTAGCCCTCAAGAAGTTTTCCTGTTAAACCCAGATGTTGTACAATAATGTGTTTAATTGCAATTAAGTGTCATGCGCTTTTCGGTGTTCTTCAATGATTGACGAACGAGTTGAACAAGTTACTGGTTGTCATAATCGTGAACTTGTCCAATACTGTTATATTTATTGTATTAATTCGATTGTGAAAACGCCCTCTTACACTAGAACAATAGATTTGCTTCATGTGCTGCATCCAGTGTTTCAAAGAATGGCCTTTGTGTCTAATTTTTTTCCCTTATTACTTTTCTTAACTCTGACAGAAACCTTTCCAAAAAAGACGTCCTGTTCATTTTCATTATTTGTCATTGACGCAGAGAGCAGCTTAGCACAAAGGTTGTTTCACACATCATCTCTAAACGTCCATTTCACGTAGAAAGTTTCATTATTTGGAGTAGCTGAATACGAATTGCTATTTAGCAATCTTGCACTTGTTATGTGATTGTGTATATCATTCTGGTTACAGATGAAAGAGAATGACGTCACGATACCCCATATATCACTGCCATCGCGACCTTTTTATTGCTTTTTATTGCTGTTGATAGCCTTGGTGGTTCTCATCACATTTCTGTTTGCTCAACTCGATTTAGTAGATTGGTCATGGTTCATTATGTTTATTATAGTTTGTGTTGATGTCTGATTTAATCCCGAAGGAACCTTTATTTCTACATGTAATAATGAAGATATTTTGAAATCATCTTACGCTTTGATAAAATATTATATGTAATTTATAAATATTCCACTTGTTATTTTAGCAGTAAATATTTTACTTTATTTTACTTTACTATTTTACTGCAGTTTATGTTACATGTAGAATGCGCTTTCCGGTATATTCCAAACACATATTTAAAATTTCAATTGTTTTTGAGTTTTGAAAAACGGGGGTTTCCACCCTTGGGTTAATGGCGGTTACTTTAGACACTAATAATTATCATTTGTCATCAGCATATATTTTTGAAATCTTTGAACCTGTCGTTGTTTGCTAATTGTTGTTCAAATATGACGATTATGTTGGCTTTTCATAGCGACTTTTTAAGTAATGAAGTGATACAATTAATATAATTCTGATATTTATTTTTAGCAAGCAAAATGCTCCCGTGTCAACATACGCAAATAACATATATTAAATTGCATTTATTTTGTATATAGATCTACAAGTGATTATGCTAACACATGGGCGTTTTTCTTCTCCCGAACAAACTAAATTGCCTTTCAGTTGGTTTATCATCCATCTTTTCACATAAAACATTACACGAATGTTATATTTTAAGTGATAGAATCTTAATGATCTACAGAGAGCTCCAGGGCATTGAATAAACTTTCCAGGTAAATTTACTCGCTATATATGTTCGTCTGTATGTGAGGATATTTATACCTTGATTGAGATAGTAATGATGCGAACAGCTGGTATTATAATGAATAGTATGACATTTTGTTGTTATTGTGCACTCAAATGTTAATGAATTGGTGTACGAATGTGCATTTTTTCAATGTACAAAACAACAATTTATGAAGCGATTTTTTTTATATTTACTTTAATAAAGAATTAATAAGAAATAGTTGGTCTATATATGACAGGACAGATGATGCAGAAACTAAATACAAGCGTTTTCATCAGGATGTAAATATACTGCATTTTCGTATTTTCAGTTTTATGGCTTATCGCTAGCAAAATTTACTACTAAATGACACACATGGATTTCAATCATCAATAACCAATGTATTAAAATCCATTCGATGGCACAGTATAATATCTGCACTGCATAAATGAGATAATATTCTTGATTAAACCAATATGCAAATACTATGCCATTTATACTGTAAGCTGTTCTAAAAGTATTAAATCTATGCCATATAGTTTTCGCAACATTCACCAAAAATATTGTTTCTTATATATGTGCCTCACACGAAACATTGAACAGTTCACATTCTTAACAAAAATATAAATAATTTATTATCAATTAGCATTAAAAGTATACAAAAAACTGTGCTTTATGGATGTAGAAATACGAATGACAGAGGCTGGTCACTTGAACACATGTTTAAAGTATCGTCATGAAGCATGATCGGAAATAGACTGAAAGCCTCCATTCAATTGGCAGATTCAGTGTATCACCTGTGTCAGTTTCACCATTAACACTATAGCTTGATAGCCATTTAAAATAAAAAATATAAAAACAATCATAAATTCATGTCAAGGACAATGTGAATTTGGACATTTTAAACTTACTTACCACGATGATGGTTTGGTGCAAACATACAAACGTTTTCGTATGTCGTATTTTAGTTCAATGATTCACCTCTAGAAAGAGTTTACTTACTACTGAATGACATAAGGGGATTCAGTCATCAGTAACCAATACAGAAGCCATTTCGGACACTATAATATATGCACAAATCTGATAATATTATTGATTAAAACATAAGGGTACATATATTATGCCATACAAACTCCTATTTTACAAAGCAATTTAATTTATTTAAGATGAGTGACTGAATGCTCATACAAAAACGCATTACACACAATGGAAAAAAAACAGGCACAAAGATTTAAACGTGGTTTAACAACATGTATTTGGCATTGGCCCATTCTAGCTGATATTTCCAAAACAATATTCAGCTTTGTGTATTTTTAATTCGTCAATTATTTTCAAATAAAGCTAAAATTAACACACTCAACGTACGGATATACAGCTAGTAGTTATGTGATTATTGTCTAAACGCAGCTAAACCGACATGCATTATGTTAAATACACAGTTTGCTGAAACGACAAAACTATGCCCTTGTATTTCATCGCAATTTACAAAAACGGAATTTCTTCGCTTGTATTTCCCTTAAGAATTGTTTTGACAGCAGCCATCAAAAATATTCCTTTGAGGACAGACAAGAAGTCAATGCTGACAACATTCTTTGGCACGAAGATTAGAAAAACAGACAGAACTTCGGGTTAAAAGTGTAGGTTTTTTTTCTATACATTTAGTTAGGATGAAACTAAAATCACAATATGTCGTGTATCTTTCACTAAGATGAATTCGATGGCTGAACAAAACATACACGTTTTATGAATCCAATGGCATTAAGTATCGACTCTGAATTTTCTGTATACAAATATTGTGTAATTTATATGTGAATGATCTGCTAGTACAGAGGTAATACAATGCATCACAATATGCCACAGACATTTCCCGTTAGTCTAGTAAAAGTTGGAGTATATCATATGGAACAAAGCCATATTGTGATTTTAATTGAAATAACCAAGAGACACTCATAAGAGTTATACATGGTATTAATCAAAACATTTGGTCTATGAACAACGAATAAAGGCTTTACAATTTCAAATATTAACTACGAACAACATTATTGACCATCTAACCCCAACACCACAAATTCAGAGAACACCATTTGCTTAACTGAACTAATATAAGCAAAGAAGTCTACGGAAATTTTTTCTTGTAGTAGTGCTGCTCCAGTCATATTTTAGATATGAATCATCACTATATAGTCTGTGTTGCATTTGCTTCGATTCATTTAAAGAATATCTCAAACATTAAACGAATAATTATATGTTTTCACGATGCCCGCTTCCTCTTTTACTTTAGAGAGACATTAATTAAAATGTTTTTATTTCTGGAGGCATTAAAAGAGAAGCCAGATATATGAATTTGAATAAATATGTGATGTATAGATAAGAATAATTAAATATACATTTCTAGTTTAATCTTCATGATCGTCTAGAAACCAAAACGATCACATCCTTGCATTAAATATTTCTATAGTACTTAAATGGTAATTCAGAGGATGAACCATTGTTTACAACAGTATTGGAGAATCGCAATGTTCGATATCATATAGCATTGTATTCTGGCATTTGACGTATTGTCAACCAGTTTTCATTTTCTTTGTAATTTTTCCCATTGTACAAACACAAATAGCATTATATTCTGGCATTTCAGCATTGTGAAAAATTATTTCTTTTCCTTGTGATTTGCATCCAGCCAATAAGGGCACATATGTGCAATAATCATTTTACGATATGTGTTATTAGTTTTTTAATTCACTTTGTTGGTAACTAGAGTAACAAAGATACAAATATTCAATAGGTTGCTTCGTTTCAACAGGTCTTTGCGGCTTTAGCAAATTAGCCCATTTCATCGTCCTGTGAAGGAGCTCGCAAGTAAGCCTTTTCTCTACATTTTAGCCGTATATGCAGATAAAGTAGTTGAACAATACAAATTAGCAGCCGCGACCCAAAAGAAGTTCACGCAAAGGAGTCATATAGGTGCCGACCAACCTCATTTGCCGTTGATTTTGTACTGTATTGCCCATTGGCGAATTATTGGTGGGAATAAAACAAGGTAGAAATGTTTTATATTGAGCGATAGAAAACAAGTGAGCATAGAGAGAGACTGGTGAATTGAGCATGCTACTCAATCCAGGTTATATTACAAATGGATTCATTTATAGAAAACCGTCGTAAGTTCAATAATAAGAATCTGTTTGGTACGTAATGTCGCAAATGGTGACATAAGTTGTGTTATTATATTTATATTGTCATAGTACAATGCTAACAATGTATCAGATAAAGAGAAAAATAATAGAATTGTGTACACAAATTCGGTTAATATGTTTTTTCCACCATGTGTTGGAAACATTTACAACAATTTTAAATCGAATTATATTATTTCATATTTATGTATTTATTGTATGTAAGAACAACAATTTTAACTAGAGGTATATTATTTCATATTTATGTATTTGTTGTCGGTTAGAAGCGCTCTGTAAGCTTTATTGCTGACTAATTGTTGTTGTTGTTCAAATTTGAACATAATTATTGCTTGCTACCCTGACAGCATTCTCAATTTTGTAATAAATATAAATATGTGGTATAAAAAATGTAACAAAACCCACCCAGTCACAGACGGCGCGTTATATAATTTTGATTCGACAACTGTTATTCTCTTCAATGTAAATACGACCATTTCATTTTGAAGACTGCCAATAAAAGATAACAAGATTGATTACAAACACGTTCTTCTACATGACATCAGCTTGACAGCCAGAACTGATTGTGAACGCGAGAGAATAATCAAGTAAGTTGTTGGAATTCGGCGGTGGAGTCATTGTTGTTCATCACGTGCTATGTATCCTGAAAATATACATAATGAAGTGAATTGTTATTGTTTATTGTTGATTATAATGGAATAGAATGAAGCAATTAATTACCCGACCGTTTGAACGCAAATCTAATAAAACAATTAGTGCTGATAATAACTTGGACATCTTCCTCAATTATTAAAATAGAATATTAATTCTGTTACACTGATGTTTTACACTCACAAATGATGACAAATGATGTGCAGATAACAGACAATAATATCTTCGTTAAAATACATACAGACATTGCATGCAACTAACGGTATACATTTCCGTTTCTATTAATGGCTACGAAACTATCATTATATTACTTGGTATTAAACATAAAATAACATAATAACATTATATATGCCCAGAAATCTTGATTGCTGGGTTTGAAATCAAATAAATATAGTTAATCTTCCATACACAGGCATTATTTCAAAATAAATAAAGTGCACAACTTGTGAGGCAAATTAGAAAAAGACGACTTAATACGCATTAATAACAACAAGCTCAACGGATGGAGATATGTCTCATGTTTATTACGTTTAATAATCATTTTGATTAAAACATTCACCAGGAACATTGTGTGTTTCACTACCCAATGACATGTACGTTACGGATGCAGAAACCCTGCATGTAGGCAGCGTGAACATATTTTCAATGTTTCTGATAACGTTCGCATTGTTTTTGATACGCGATTTATACATGTCATTCGGGTATTTTCGTTGTTTTGTTGTTTAAAAATATGTACGATATTTTTTCTTCGCTATGCTATTCCTGTTAAAAGATTAATCAGCAAGACAAAACGATTGCGATTAAGTAAGTTAACGTACACATTTAAAATATAACAAGCTAGTGTTACGTTAATTAGTGTTTTTTAATCAATACACAATTATAAACTCTGTTTAAAGCAATTTATGAAAAGAACGTCCATTTATTAATGTACTAGCCACTAGGAGAAACAACTGTTTATTAGGGGTTTTATATATCGGTTTATTGCAATATTTGATTCTGCAATAAACTATTGCAATATGAATGTCCACAGGTTTGTATTTTTTCTTGTTATTATTACGTTGATTGCAAAATCTTTTGACTGAATTAAAACAAGCATATTGTTAGTGATAAACAATTAAGCCAGTATCATTTTGTAAAGCTGATAGTTGTATAGGGGTTGAAGGTCAATAGCGACCATTATATATAGACTGTACTTGCGACCAATAATATTGCATTTATGTTTGGTATACATGTTTTCTCTTAAAAGTTTATGCTAAAAATACATTAAACCTGACATTGTTTCCAGTTAAAATGAATAGTATAATACATACATAGTGTATGCACAAAACAAATATACATCATGAATAAAGTACCTGTACATGTAAAAAAATCACTCTGAATGTAATATAATAAATACAGTGAACAGCAATGACAGACAGTTTGAGAGTGTTGCTCATAATTGTTTTGCTTTTCTATCTGCTGTTTATATGTTGCTATTGTTGCGCCTTTCATCAACATTAGTGTTAATAAAAAGTATTTAAAAAAAACATCCAATAAAATATTGCGCTGTCCATAGTGATTTTATCAGTCTTAAGTTTATTATATACACAAATACAAAGGACAAACTATATCGCAATAAATATTGCAATAAATTGAAAAATATCGCAATATATTGCAATATGGATTTATAATTTTGCGGCACCCCTACTGTTTATTATACACGTGATATAGGTATTATGGCAATAAAGACAATGAATGTTTACACTTTAACACTTGTGATGAAGTTTTGTTTGATATGTTGCAAATTTTACGGAATATCAATACATTTAATTCGCACAACATGAAGCAGTTGACTAGTCCGAGTTAAATGATCGCAATTTAGTCAGGTGCCATCATCACATTTACGAATGCTTTCGATTCCGTTATGTAATCTATAATTTAATATGGCTAAGTGAAAAACGCGTTGAAATTCATTATTTGTCAATCTGATGTCGATTTGGGCGTGAAATCGGTGTGCACCGTCAGTTCACATTTGACAGACCACTGGCGTATTGGAAAAGATCTAACATGTAGGAAAAGATTGAATATCAACAAATGGGAACTTTGCGTATATTTCATTAGCCGAATGCACACTGTTCTGAACTATGCATAGTATTTTGATATTAACATCAATACATGCAATCAATAAAAGTATGCAGATATTGAATTCAGATTAAATCATTTAATTGTACGCCAGGTTTAGGTAGAGTAGTTAAATGGTAATTAATTGAATAGCATTCTCTTTTATTGCTGTTTAATTTGAATTGCGATGCTATGAGGTCAATTTTTATTAACACGTACATAATTTGTGAATAATTCTGGGCACAGTGTGAGGTTCGTGCGCACGCAAACTCGTTTAAACCCCGCAATGCTTTGTAATGACCGTTCCCAGGCGGTGACCCCAGTTTAAGTCAATTGTGTTTTGTGTTTGACATGTGGTTTTGTAATGTGCTGTGTAAATGTTTGGCAATGGGTCACTTGCCATAAATAAAGGACCTCGGGCTGCTAATAAGAATTCTTTCCTGCTGTCGCAACTGGAGTTTCGCTTTCTTTATATTTAAATTGTTGACAAAAACTGTCATTCTAGAATGAATGTATTCCGTTTGTAATATATCTTCTTGTGAAACGCATGATTCACTATCATTATTTCATACATTTCCGTTTGCATGTATTATTATTTAGAAAAAGTAATTATCTGAAGAAGGTTGTCTGAAATAACCATCCAGAGTGAATTCAATAATAAGCACCTCAATTATTTTCCAGGAATATTGCATGCATCAAACTGTATGATATTAGTTTGCTTCATTTAGAATGTTGAGCAAAATAAAACATACAATTACATTACAATGTGACTTCACTCAATGCACATGACGTATTATGACTTATCTGTACCAAAAAAGACAAGATGCCAATATTAAAATGTATTGTTAACAATACCAATGAATGTTATTTTATTTCATGGAAATGAAAGCAATGGCTTAGACAAGTTTTGATTATCATTTCATTGAACTTAACATTTGCTCGTGTGATGCTATTGTGTTGTTTTAAATAGTCGAATAATATAAATATAATGATAATTATTTGAAAATACATTTGTATTTCATTGAAATATTGTATTTACTAGGGTGATTAACATAGAATGTCCGGAGACACTTATTGGTGTTTGTTCATACCTGACAACAACTCATACGTTGGCATGTATTTTAGTACAACGATAATGACGCTGTGAAAAGAAAAGAAGGTTTGTTTGAGGGGCATTAATCAATGCCAGAGATTGCACAACATTAATAGCATCCATGTGATTTTTTTTGGATAAGAAATCAACGATACACTTAATGTCTTAATGTGTGTCTTATTAATCTGATTTAAAGTATGAGAAATCAACGATAATCAAAGATAAATTGAATGTTTTAATGTCTTAATTTTTAACTTACCTTATATCAAAGCATCTACGGTGCACAATTAAAGGAGCCAATTATTCCAACAGACACGTTTGTGTCAGTTATATATTCGTACTCAATGCTATTAAATGGTATTAATATTCAATTCAAATTTCTACTTTGTTAGCGCTTATCCGTTTCAGGAACAGAAACATCGATTGATCCGCTTGCCTCCACAATTTAAGCATACAGTCTTCCTGCCGCGTGTTTTCCTGCCGTCAACAAATCAACAACCCGTTTTAGAGAACATTATCGCGTGTTATTGTCTAATAAGTATTATCGCAGGCGAAGCTTTGCTATTAAATCACACAGCTGAACACACATCAAGATCAATTGATTTAAACTTATTACTCGCTCGTAACAAATAACGTGCGTGCAACAGCTGCAATCCCATGGCAATAACGTAGCAATAATTTATCATTTTTATTACTTACTCGTAACAAAATAACGTGCGTGCAACAGCTGCAATCCCATGGCAATAACGTAGCAATAATGTATCATTTTTATTACTTATTAAAACTTATACAGTTATGAATTAAATCAAGTTGTATTTAGGATGAGTTAAATTTGTGGGAACAGACAAGAATTCAAGACAAGCGGTATTGGTTTAAAACCAATTACACCCATAACGATATAATGTGCTTGCAACAACTGTAATTGCATTACAATACTGTATCCATATATTATTTATTAAAACTAGAATATGAATTAAATTAATTTGTAAATGGCTTATATGTAAATTCGGAATATTTAAATTTGTGGAAACGGACAACAATCAGAGAAAAGCAGTAATTGATTTAAAAAGTAATTAAAATGGTGTGTTTTAGCAACTTTACTCATATAACAATTCTGTATCAATTTGTTATATATTTAAACTAATATTAAAATTAAATACATTTGAAAAAAGGCTTATTTCTTAATATGGATTTAAGGAAACGGACCCTTGGGACCTTTTTTTATCTTTCCGAACGAACCAACGAATTGTGATAAATATTTGCGAAGTTACATAGTGAAGACAAAACACATCGATATGATGAAATAATGTTATTGTTCGGGGTGTGTTTATAATACTTTATATTCACGATGATAACGCTGTTCTTAAGTTATTGGTCAGTGTATCTAAATGAATAATACTTTAGATAGATAGTTTAAAACTGTCTATTAAGCACACGTTTTTCTCTATCTAATGTGTCTATTGTTCTATGCAATACACCATCGTATATTGTAATACGGGCTCTGTGTTTGTAATAATAAGCTTCTTACATGAATACTAGCACAATCAATGCATTTGAATGCAATGGGACAATTTGTTAAATCTGGGTAAGAAACTGAGTAAACTGATCCGAAATAGGGACACTGTTAAGCAGACGCTTTGATTGCCAATATGTGTTGTCTTGTTTTACGGACACCTTGCCAGACATATCATTATGAAAATATGTATTATTTAATGCACATTCGTATGAAATCTCTTCGTAACGCTTATGCAGCTCCAGAATGATTGTTGGTTGTATCCTTTTGATCATCAGAATTGATCAATATAAATAGAATTATGCATGATTTGTTTTTCAATTTCGATTTATTTGCATTCATATTTAATATTCGTAATTAATTGAATATATTATATTATTGGCTAATTGTCATTGAGTGTATGTACATCGTTCTCATGTTATTGAAATATTGTTGTGCCTACTATTAATACGCAGGCGCAAATATTTGTGTACCTAGTAATAATATGCAGGCTCACATATGTTGTGCCTAGTAATAATATGCAGGCTCACATATGTTGTGACTAGTAATAATATGCAGACTCACATATGTTGTGCCTAGTAATAATATGCAGGCTCACATATGTTGTGCCTAGTAATAATATGCAGGCTCACATATGTTGTGCCTAGTAATAATATGCAGACTCACATATGTTGTGCCTAGTAATAATATGCAGGCTCACATATGTTGTGCCTATTATTAATACGCAGGCTCACACATGTTGTGCCTAGTAAATAATATGCAGGCTCACATATGTTGTGCCTAGTAATAATATGCAGGCGCGGTTACAGGATGTTGAGTAAAAGGGGCAGACAATTCAGTAACTGCCAACGTACTGCTATTGGTCTGTCTTACGCATTATGATATATATGAGAAAAGTGCATTATCCTAAAACAATTTTTTAAAATGCCACAGAACGGAATTGATTATTGCCATAAAAAGATTGAAGAACACGTCCGTGGCAACGAAATGCATATGATTAAAGTATTGCAAATCGAATGTTTGACAATTTTAGAGGGGGCGTACGCGATCTCAATCTACCTATGATATGCATAAATATGAATTTTGTTTCAGAGTGTTACTTTAATCTTAGTCTGAAATATGCTATTTGTGGTGGTTTACATACTTATGATTACAATAAACACTTTTTTACTAGTGAACCAATTATTGGAATAAATCAAAACCTCACCATTCTGTACATTTGTCGTATATTCTTGTTTTCCATGATATCATGTGTACGTCTTCTTGCTATATACATGTAAACTCTAAGGTAGAAAATAGATGGCTTCTTCTAATTTCCATGGTTCTATAACAGTTACATCGTTTTGCAAAAGTCAATGTGTTGCACAGAACAAAACAGCTGTGGGTACTTAAAACTGTAATTCATATTCTAATATATAAATATAAAAATGTATAAATTGCTCTTTTGTTTATACATATAACACATTACTACCTGTAAAAAAATCACATCGAAAACTTAATCTTTATTATTACCATTGTAGCCAATGTATAAACAAATTATAGAGTTTTGAACAGCAATATATTTTCACTGAGAGTTCATATTATTAATATTATTATTATTATTATTATGATTATTATTATTATTATTATTATTATTAGAGTTCTTCACATTATGACTCAGAATGATGGTACGCGATAAGTACTCGACCATAAGAGAAGTGGTTTGTGAAGTTGCTTTGTTGACAGCAGTAACGACAAATGTAAAGTAAAAAGTGTGGGTATACAAACAAAATTATTGAAATGGTTGAAGTTCAATGAACACATTGCCAAACAATGTCAATGAAAAAATAAATATTATCAACAACAATAGAACAACAGGAATTAAAATACACTACATGAAATTTAAATAATTAAAAATTAATGTAATTTTGGATGTTCTTCTTTAGACTTCAAGATAGGTTACACACGATGAAGCGGATCCCATATGAAAGAATCCTATTTACTTCCTTATGACATAATGAGCATCAATAAAAACTTTAGTGATATAATGGCACACACACGCACGCACGCACGCACGCACGCACGCACGCACGCACGCACGCACGCACACACACACACACACACACACACACACACACACACACACAAACGCACACACGCACGCACACACACACATCAATTCGATGGAGAATTCAGTTATGCGACATAAATTATCATTTATTCTCGTAGACTCTTGTAAACAGATTATACAGATAACACATCTAAGGCACGTGATAGATGTCCTGTCAAAAATAAAAGGACATCTGCGCTGGTTACATTAACTTTCAAAGAGACTTTCCCTTTTTGTAATATTTCAAACCACACGTTGTCAATAATATTCAATGCTTTTTTTGCATTATACTATTAGATCATTTAGATATTCACGAAATTATTAAAATCCTGCTAATCGCAATACCTCTAAGAAGAATGTAGCAGCAATTTACCGAATTTAGATGTTATTTTCTATTTCTATATTTATATTGTCAATATATTTTGTTAATACACTTATGAACATATACATGCTGATATTTCCTGGAAAATGAATAATAATAAAAACAAAAACCCAAGCAACACCAGACAACCATAACTGAAGAAATTTCTATCTCACTTGAAATGTGCAAATTCACATGACAGAAAACAAAACGTTATAAATATGAAAGGGCACACCGAATATATGGTGCATAAACCCTAGTTGTGTAGTTGTTTCTGTATAACACGCTAGAAATGTTCAGCATGGAATGGTATTCCAATGAAGAGAGCCAAATAATATCTGGTCTTTTGAAATAATCCTGTAAAACACGCATTTCTCTGGAAGATTAAGAATAAAATATAAATGGTTCACATTGTTTTGAACTCAACCAGTGTTATTGATGTAATTATATGTGAATGTTTAATTTATTTCGGTAGCAAAAACCATGTTTTCTATTATTTTAACACCATGGACGTGGTCATATTTCTAAAACGTTTTTTTGTGATTTAATCATTTCAACCATCAACATTGATGTATTACTGCTATTCAAAAGTTTAAAAATGTGTACATACTTGGTCGCGTTGTATAGTATTTTGGAATATATTTGTTTCTTTCTTCTAAATAATGCGGACATACTAATATAAAGTGTTACTCATCTTCTATATTGTAAAGATTACATAAAATACATTTACGTTCATTTTTGTTTATGTTATTTTGTCTGCCAGTTTCAATCAACAATTTATGAGATGACAGGCGTACTTTTGCTATGATATTCCTATGTTTTTTGTTATTAATAACATCCAAATATAACGACCTTTCAAATACAGGCTTAAGGTCTTTGTATACGTGTAAAGATGGTGAAGAATCAACATTAACTCTCCATTGTGATATGTAATGATCTCTCAGACTATTCTTTAACAAAGGAATAAAGTAATCAATATTAACAGATTCAGGGAATAACCATACATCTGTAAATACTGCATGATTCAAAATATGACGAATATTTGAGGACCAATTAACAGTGTTATTTGTTGTATCAAGTTCTAATCTTTGCATATTAATGACAACATTTAGAATACAATTTCCTTGTTTATTTTGATATAGTTTCAAAAATTATTTAACAATTCTTAAGTCTCTACCAATATATCAAGGAAATCGACCGACTTCAGCGTATAATGACAATGAATTTGTTGACAATTTAACATTTAATGACGTTCAATATTGGTAGCTGCAATGAAACCCCATACTTCGCAATTATAATTCAAAATTGACAAAACATATGAATCAAACAACTTAAACATAATATTGATTGGAACTTCCATGTCTTTCGCTATACAAAATAATGAGTTAATTGCTCTTGTGGCTTTACCATATAATGTATTTGTGGCAAGAATAAATGACCCTCCACTAGACAAAACAATACCTAGATAGTTAAAATTGTTCACTATTTCAATATCTTTCCTTTTGTAGGTCCATTTGAATTTTTGTTTAGCACACCATCTTTTCGGAAAACCAGGATTTTTGTTTTATCAATATTTGCCGTTAAATTCCATTTATCACAATATGTTGCTAGATTATTCAATGATTCCAGCAGCCCTTCTTTAGTTTCTGAGAAAATAACAGCGTCGTCCGCAAATAGGAGTAGATAAATAGATAATTGATCTAGCGTTTTTATTCCAGCGTTTCATCTCCCCTTGTAATGAACCGCCATTACTACTAAAAAGGTCCGAAAGTGAGCCCATGTGTTTAACTTGAAGTTTTACCTCATTATACATAGACTGAAAGAGAGATAATAACTTGCCATCAACGCCTGATCGAATCATTTTGCACCATAACTGTCCCCGATTTATGACGTCATAGGCCTTCCAGTAATCGACGTAGCAACAGAAGAGTTTATTTTTATTATGTAGCTGTTTCTCTATTAAAGCATAAAGAATAAACATTGCTTCGACAGTATTACAGCTGGGTTTAAAACCGACTTGAGCATCTGTTAAAATATCATATGTTTCCGCCCAATATTTTAAGCGTTCGTTTATCACTCCTGTAAATAATTTTGCAAACAACTTATCAACGTGATACCCCTATAATTATTTGCGTCGGAACTATCTCCTCGTTTATATAGTGGCACAATCACTCCGGATGACCAGCTTTTGGGAAATTGTATATGTATCTAAAATGTATTTAAATAATATTTCTAACGGCTTGGCTATTATATGAACTGTTTCTTTAAAGTATTCATAAATAGGTTTGTCGAGATCGGGATAAGAGCTAGCTTGTTTTTCTAGATTGTCAAACTGCCGTAAAAAATGTCACTTTCATCGTTGTTTACGTTGACGTCAGCCTCGGAAGCTAATGCATTGAAATATTCGTAAATTCTTGTAGCGATATATTTTCCGCATTCGGTGAGGGCGATCTTTGTTTAAATAATTTCAAAAATTCGCGCGGCGTTTTGCGACACATGTTATTCATTTTCATACCCAGCTCTCGATTATATTTTGATTTCGTTTTCCTCCAAGAATATTTATAATCTTTTTTCGACGCGAGAATCATTTCCCTTGTATGTCTATTTTTATTTAAATTATAGTCGTATACTGTCGTTATATATTTTGTCCGTTTTTGTTTACATTCTTCATTAAACCAGGTTTGTTTACTTTTGTCAACGGAAGCGAAGCAATTATGATTGTTATTAATAACGTGTTTACAATACTGTTCACCTCGCTCATTCAGAAAATCGGTAAATTCCGTTACCAATAAATCCGGATCGCGGCGTGAATCAACGGATGATTGTAAATTATGTTATAGCTCCACTAACAATATCGTGCACGAAATTTTCTTTGTACTCCGAGTTCCACTGGTAATATATGCGCAGATTTTTATTTGTACCGTTAATAATCAAGCTGTTCGTGCTTAGAGCAAATGTCAATTGTGCATGATTCGAGTATTCAGTGAAATCGTGCACTTTAAAATTAGTTAAATCTTGAACATTTTTTATTGAGGTTAACAGATAGCCAACTGTGCTTTCCCCATTATGCGAAAAACAAGTAAATTTCTGTTTCGTTAAATAGTCTGCCTTTAACCATTCTTTATTAGTAGATTTACATACATCTAATAGGTAGTCACCAAATCAGTTTGACCCAGGGTCTCAGGCTGACCGTTCTAGTGGGGTGTCTAATTCCAATAAATCAAAATCACTCAAGCTTCTGTCATTGTCAATAAAGTCTGCTTTATTGCCGGTTCGAGCGTTTGCGTCCCCCGTTATAAATACTTTTCCTTTACTTTTGAAAAAAGTTAAATCAGATTCTAACTTTTGAAAAATGTCTACTTCATACATTGGTGAATGTTCAGGTGCAATATACATAAAAAGCTAAATATATATCAGATTCTATATTGAAATATTTTTTTTATCTATTTTAAGCCATAATAAACAGTATTCATCATCTCTTACTAGAGTAACTCCTTTCCGTATAGTGTCTCTAATGTATATGATAATCCCGCCGCTGGAACGCCTTGCTATACGGTGTTGAAAGCGTCTAAATGAGTGGATAGGGTTACTGTATCCTTTTAGGTCGATTACAGAGTTCTTGTTAGTCCAGGTCTCAGTTAAACTGATTGTCATGTTCGCACAGGAATGATGTACGTTTAATGTCACCTCGTTTTGCAGTAGTTAGCCCTTCAATATTCCAGGAGACAACTTTAATAGCACTCTCACCGTCAGCCTATTCGACATACAGCTGTTCGTTGATGTACAACTTGTCCAGTTTAAGGTAGGCTTCCTTGCCTTCTCCGCGTGCCGCTTTTATGATTGGGACAAGCTTTCTTCTTTTTTCCATGACTTCTGGTGAATATTGCTCAGAGGACTATTACAAATCAAATTACAAAATTGTAAAGTAAAGCATAATATTTCCCGTCAGCTTAATCGTTACAAATGCTGGTTATTTGTCCCCGATTTAGTTTCCTTATTCTCCGACTACTGGACTTAAAATTCAAATTCTGTATGTTAATAATCTTTAATTTAGCAAATTTGCTGTTTATGCAGTCTTTAAATTATCAAAAATGTTTCTTTCTTAATAAATAATATACTTTCTTCGTTAGGTGGTACAATGTTTTATGAGCGTGCGAATTAACCGCCTTTAGTATGAGTGTTGTTATGAAACCATGTGAATTGATGACTGCATACATGTACACCGAATAGATGTTCTTAAACAGCAAAACATGTAAACGAGGCTAAGAAGCATACACATGTATTACATCGAAACCATATATTGATGTCTTGTTTAACCTTGAAGTCAGGGTAACACGTTTGACGGGATGAGAAAAAATGCATAATGATTGGGGGTTTGTTTCTTCCACAAAACTGCATTCAGTTTAAACTGGTAAAATAAACGCATTTAGGTAAAACTTTATAACCTAATTCTTAGAAAACAAAACGCCTACACATAATTTTTGGAAAAGTTTCTTCTGAAACCAATATATAGTTCGTATGCATACATCTAGACTTTATTGTAATTTAGACTTATTTGTGGTTTTATAGTACATGAATGAAAATACCTCATTACAAAGGTTATGCAAGAAATTAAACATATTATCGAATATCCAAATTAAATATCACCATTAGAAAATGCAATAATAATTGGTATTAATTGTACAATTTACATTGAAATATCAAGACTGGATTGGGTGGAAATAAATACCAAAAATGTGTTTCATACGTTGCTAGCAAGTGTGTTTTTATGTGTATCCTACTAGCATATATACTGTAGTAAGATATCTCCATACAAAGCAAAAAGAAAGACCGAATACACTCATCCAAGTGTGCACTATTTTTGCCTGAATTTCCAGGAAAAAACACTTAATTTGGCATTTGGAAACTGATGACTGGCCATGAAATGCGAGAGACAAATTGCCATGCTTTGTTAAAAAGAGCACCAAGACATTTTATGCTATTACATGAAGACCAGTGTCTGTGTCATGGTAAATTAAAATGCTTCACTTATAAGCACTTACATGGTGAATTCATTCGTTAAGAATAATTAGATGCGTTATTAATACACATACACCAGTAGATTTATAGCACACAATAGATTATTGAATATGTTCTAAAATATATAAGGGATCTACTATTAACCCATTACATGGTTAGGCTATGTATTGTAGTAATCCAACACTCTGGAATATGGTTGTATTAAGGAAATTAACGACATATTCAGTTAGATATAATACAAGATATGGTCTAGCATATACACAAATGTCTTTGTATGATTATATAGCGAAAACTCGAAATTCTAAGGACCTGATTTCCCCGTTAATTAACCGTTCTTGCTTTTTAAGAAATCTGTCCTGGTAGTCGATTTTCTTTACGTAATACATTAAGCTGGTGTGAGCGATTTTTGTTTTTTTGCTTGCGAATACCTTGTCCCAAACAGTAGCGTGCCATAAGGACGACTCACTATCCCTTGTCTGTGATGTATTATTGCACAAGCATTGTTTGTTGCGATCTACAAAGCGACAAGCTTGTCCTGATGTACAAAGCTTGGTTCCATTCCTTGTTTTGGCCATATAATACTAAGCTAGTCCAACCCATCTCAAGGGATCAGTATTTTAACTGCCCGTCCGGTGTATGAGTTATTCTATACATTGATTGTGGTTTCCAATGTAATTATTTTACTAGAGTTAAGTTTAAGTTGGTTCGGTGTGTTCGATAATCATTTGATCATCCAGGTATCCCTGGGCAACGAAAAATGATACTGACTCTTGCTAATTCCTCGCGTACTTTAGAGCCCCTGTATATTTCAATTACGTTTATGTCAGTTTATTGGATGACATTTTAATAATCTAAATGTCAGCATTGTACGTCTTTTGCCTTTGCAACGGCGGCCTATAATTTCACATGAGTGGTATTCTGATTATAACGAAATAAGCAAAACCCGCACAACAGTTTATTAATTTATCGGCCGTTTCAAAGAACATTTTGAGTATTCTGTTGGAATATGACCAATCATAAGTTGGAGTAGAAGTTCTACGGTAAATATAACAATAACATAACTTGTGTACTTATATTTCCTGTTGACAAACTTGTATAGTCGTAAACATTAATGCAAATTATATTTCTTGAAATACTTCTTTGATTACTATGTAATGTAAAATACTTGTAAATGTGTTTAGATTTGTATCGTTGTCAAATTATCAGCTATTGTGTCGCTTGGCAAATATATAATTTGTACTGAGCAGCATAAGTTAAGCTGATTGCTACCTTCCATTCGTCCGATCCTCAATAGGTTTTCACCTACAGGATGCACTTACCATACGCGGCGCTCTTCCTTGCCTTAAAATAATAACAAGTATAACATATTGCGAAACATCAGTTCACCGACGATGCTGTAACATGAATGAAAGAAACAGAAAAGAAACTGAACGGTTATATTATAGTACGCACTACATTAAACACAAAACATATACTGCACTTTAAACACTTAAAATGCTTCGTAAGTCACAAACTGTATCGTAATTATTAAATTAAAAAAGCAGACAATAAAACCGTTACAACGGACCTTAAAATAAAAGCAGAAAAGTTAACTCAAAGCACTCCAGGATAATGTGAATATAAGAACAATGTCATTACATAGTATACCTTAGAGAGATCTACACTGTCAACGGCTACATCACCTTAGAAACTGAGACAATAAATAATAAATGGAATTCCCTCTTCAAAATCAACTAATGATGAAAGAAGTCTGTCTTCCTTAATAACAATCAAACATTAAATTGTTGTATTTCTAAATTACTTTTACATGTTGGTTGGAATGTAGCTCTATATTGTTTGCGCGAATTGTAATCGTGGGAGATTTAATCGGATAATTATTACTTTTATTGTTTATTGGAGCTACACGAAGAGCAGTTCATTAATAGTTATTAATTTATTCCGGCGTTAATTGTTTAAATTTACATCAATATGGTATCTTGTTTTGAACGACTGTGGAAATATGGAATTTTTAAAACACAGTTTCCATTTTGCAATTAACATTGAGAAAACTATTTAGGTATGTTACCTAAACGTACTACGCATACAATCAAATATTCACCGGATAAATACTAATTTGGTTTATTAAGAAATCTGATTGCATGGAATACATTCTTCCAGAATATTTGTAGTTAGTTACTGATCATGCCTAGAAAACTAGGAACATGATTCGTCATAAAAAAATTCAAATGTCCAGCATTGATTTGCTCGACGTTTTGTCGAGTTCCCGGAAAGCATTTGTTATGAAAACATACATTGTATACAATATATGTGAGAGACAATTAAAAAATGTGTCATTCATGTACTGAATATCTGTTCTGAACGAGCTTGATAGTTTTGCCTTTCTCTCAAGAATATATTTAAAACTATGATTGTAAAATAATTCAAGCCTAATAGATGCTGCCCAAAGAAGTTATAGTTTGGTAAGGAATGTTCTGTAGGTACCAAACATAAAAAGTCATAAAGATCGCAGGGCAGTAGTGTAATATGCGTTCATTTTATGTGTTTTTGGGCAGTATCGTCAATTGTTTCTTTTCCCAAAAGATCGTCTCCGTATATTAGATGTCGTACGGATCACACCTCTGACTGAAATTAATAATGGAAAGATAAGCTGTCACATTAATAATCAGATTACGAATTCTGTCGCTGAAACATTCTTTGTGCCCAGAAATATTACAAGACAGGACTAAACTCCTTTCTTTCAGGCATACGACCTTTATTTATATGAATGTCACGAACAATAGTAATTTGTTTTATTGATCGCCGAAAAATTACTTGCATTAATTCATTTACATCGCAAGCAAGAAATCCATTAACTTTATTTCCAAATACTGCAAATTATAACACACGTTTCAAAAATAAATCCTATAACGAAAGATCAACAACGACATAAAACAATAATTATTAAAATCACACAACACAACCAACGACAAAATACAATCTAAAGCAAACAAAAAAGTAGCAAAAGGTCATAAAAAATATGGATAACATTTACACAATGTAAACATGAGCTTTATTTATTTAATCAAATAACATTAATGACAATTACAATGTTCCTTATGTCAATTGTAAATGCGAAATACATGTTATTATTTAAAAAGCAATCCTAACAGACCGATTGCGTAGTGGAGCGTATCTGCTGGACCATTTGAACATTCATCCATAATTCGATCAACAATGTTCGAGTTTGTAGTCATTTTCGTTTGTTAATGACATTTCTGACAGTTAACTGAAATGTATAACCCTTTTACTTGTTAAAGTATGAATTTTATGAATTGTATGGATGGTATTCTATGAATATTACCCATTGGTAAACGATATCGGTTATGTCATAGACATAATAAAACATCTGCGCTGGTTGCGTTATATCTTATTTTTCACCGTACGTCGTCAATACTTGTCTAAGACTTTCTGAACATAATATTTAGAATCGGTATTCAAGCAAACACAAACGTTCCATTATAATAATAATTATACATACAGTTTCTCAGCAGACATGTTTTAAGTTGTTGTCTTTACTTTCGAATTTGTATAAACTATGGAATTAGTGATGTAAATGGTAATATCATTTAATGTTAAATGTAATGTTATAAAAAGCGTTCGTCAGTTCATTCTTCTTTAATAATCACTTAATAAAAACATAATGGACCGAAACAAATTGTTTTGGCAGCACCTGTCTAAATATTTCTTTGAGAACCTTTGATAAATTCTAGGCTACAGGGTTAATCGAAAAATAGATGTTTCAGTTAAAAGCTTAGGCTATTAGTTAGTTCATTTCAACGCCTATTACCTTGATCCAATCAAAGATTTTAAAAGTTGTCCATGATTGTAAATTTATTTTATTTATCGAATTTGCAATAACAAACCTCATTCATTACATTTTCCTTTTCTGCAAAACAGTATTCGTTACGTATTTGCACATAGTAATTAAATGCGAAATCAGACAAGTTAAACCGTCAGAAGAAATTTTACCTCACTTAGAATCAGCAGATTCCCATAACAGACAACTACAAAACAAAATGAATTGGTATACATATTGAAATATATCGCATAAAACGTTTTATCAATGAAAATGTACCTTCTTGTAAAGAATTAAATCAACTTGCTTTGACAACAAGATTGAGAAATGTAGGAGCGTGAACAACACTTTCAATTCAAATTTGAAGCAAATATTTAGATAACAAAAATAATTAACGTATAAGCTGTTCGGAGCAGACGATATTAAGTAGCGTACATCCATCCACTACATCAGTCAGCGATGTTGTGTCGATATGGACAAATGGCAGGAAAGGCATAAAGATCATCTTAAGCTTAAAAGGTGGGCAGATTGTTTTTAAATTTCCTCATACATGCATATTCGTCAACATGCGTCGTTTCAAACATTTAATGGTATACGAAAACATGGCATTGATTCATGCATAGCTTCAACGAAGCCATCCTACTTGTTGATAAGATAGTATCTGATAACTGAAGCACGAGGCACGGACTAGATGTTATAAAAGTAATGTTTTATTTGTAATAAACGTGTTTTGTTTCTGGGAATAACAATTGTACACTCTTACAGCGTCCATTAGCCCAAATAAATCACTACATGCTGTACAATTAATTTAACAGTTACATCGTTAGTGAAAGCCTCTGCAAAATCTTAATGTAGCATTTGAGCGGACCAATGTGTTTGTATTACGCCATCTTTAATAAAAATATGTTTCTTTAGTAAATCATAGCAATAGTCATTACTCCGGGAAGTAAAAAACAGTTTCCTTGGCATCGTCTTTTCTGTTCAAAGGAATCTTCAAATAAATCAGATACTACAATCGAGAACTATATCTGCAGAACACTTAGCGCCAAAACATTTGCACGAACTTTCGCGATAAATGCATTTCATTGTAAACATTAATATGATGCGATGCTTCAATGTTTTATAAGCAGACGTGCTGGATTTCCCACTGCCATTTTACATTTAGCTATGACTTTCAAAAGGCTATTTTCGGTTTATCCTTTCAATCACCATCAAACGCTATATCTGGCACAAAGAGTAAATACATAATGCTTTAGTAATTGTTACTTCCACGAAATCGCATCCAATATCTGTTTCTAGAATTTTGTATTAGTCTGGTGTAATAAACGCATTCAAAGTCAGTTTAATTACCTAATGTTTTCAAAATGAAACGCCTACATACGTAGGCGGTTGTTACTGTACCAAGAAGTAACAATTAAAGCCATTTTTTGTGACAAACCACAACCATCACCACCACCAAATACAACAAGACAAGAACAATACAAAGCAACAACAACAACGGCGAAAATAACAACTGCTACTACTTCTTCTACTTTATCTTCGGGGCAGGTTTTTTTGTCAAAGTACACACATTGTCCAAGTCATCACGTAAGCATTATTATCGGGTTTTGCGCTGTTATAATAACGTCTACATGTAATTGTAAAGGTCTTAAGTGTTCATACGACAATTAATATGTATCATATAACGGTAAATAAGTTTCTAAAACTATAATGCAGCTAGGATTAAGCAAGAAGGCGATTATGAAAACATCGATAAATCTTTGACTACGTTTCATGTTATGGAAAGCCGCCGGGGACCCACGCTAAATTCATTAAAATGCATATAAGTAAGAATGAATTAGTTAATGTATAGAGATGTCTGAGTAGAAGGGTTAATACTTGCCTACATTTTTAAAAATATTGAAAGAGCTAATAGACATTTTATTCCATTGAAAGGTACATAACACATTTCGAATAATTCAGATACTGTATAAATAAATTTATATTTACATGGGTCTAACAACAAAAAAACACAATAATTTATTCATTTGTCGATGTTTTCAAATGTCATCTTAAGTATATATTTTAAAAGGGTAGCTGTGATTGCTCAATAATATCGAAACTCTTCTTCTACGTTTAAGACCGCTTTTCCATGTGCGCGTTATCCGTATCCGTGTCCATATCCGTCGTCAACATGGAACTTTTCATTCTGCGCGTATCCGTAGTGCGCAATATGATATTATGTATACAGTCTTGAATATTAGTTATTATTTATAATATGTATATATAATTTCCATTAATCCGCATATAAACGTAAAATATTTTAGTTTTCTTCTTATTTTCAAATAGTTACAAAGTCTGAGTAAGAAGCTTTTAAGCATATTTAATTACGTCGGCTGCAAATACTTATACCGGTATGCAAACACATTCACATGTTGTGGATTTTAAATAATATAAATCATTAAACAATTATATCTACATCGTCAGTTATGACTCATTTAAAGGCCACCCGTTATTGCCGAGTTATTGTACTCGGTGAGTCTTAGGTTGAGCTATTCAGGTGTGTCTTGAGTATTCCTTGTATTGTTCCACTGTTTTATGTACAACAGCCCTGTGTTTAACATGCTAAGTTAGATACCATGTCGTCGCATCCGCATACAATCGCTCGATTTCTTGTAAACATATGGAAACGGTCCAACTGTTTTCAACTTGTACGATTGTTTGCGGATGCGGATTTGCGCAATGCGGATGCGGATACGGCCATATGGGAAAGCGCCCTAAAAGGAAGAAAAAGAGATACATAATTTTGCTGTTAGAAAATATGAGTTATTTATGCAACTTATTTTTCTTCAAATTATAAATGTAAAACTGGTACACAATACAAAAAATGGCATACCAGGTGTTGACGATCTCCGATCTCCAAATTACCATCTCTTGATTCTCTTGGAAAACTACTGAGAAGCCAAAGCTAATTGCTGCTTCAAGTGTTTTGCCCGATAGATTGCCACCGACTTGAAGATGTCATACGCTCTTTTGACCGCCTGACACCAATAGTAGACTTAATGTCAGAGGCTACGTTGTTCGAAGAATAATTCCTCCCAACTACATACCTAGCAGAAGTTGTCGATGCAATTAAAAACCTTTACTCGAAGTTAATATTGTGTATTTATATGCATACGTATATAACGGCACCAGGTGGAAATATTCTTTGAAGAGTTAAAACCTGTCAAATAAGCCTTCCTTAGCAATTAGTACCATCTATAATAAATAAAACACTTTTTATTGTGTTTAACATTAACATTTCAAAAACGAAGTGTCCAAAAGAATGCATTTTAACACGAACTATGAACAAGTCTTTGATGTTTGAACCATTAGGACAGAGTAAACGGCACGAGTGATTGAATCCCTGTAACATATACTTTCTATCTAGATGAATAATGTGATCATTGCTTACAGTATAGTGTTTG
This sequence comes from Congeria kusceri, assembly GCA_027627225.1. Taxonomy (NCBI): domain Eukaryota; kingdom Metazoa; phylum Mollusca; class Bivalvia; order Myida; family Dreissenidae; genus Congeria; species Congeria kusceri. The sequence continues at coordinate 93,081,075 of CM051025.1, forward strand.
ATGATAATGATAATTATAAATTAGAAGTTCAAACATACATTGTACAAAAACTCACCTAAATCAACAAGCAAAAATAAAAGAACAAGACCACACAATGTCATCCTCTCATAATCTCCAAACATACACGTCAGAATAGATCTCATTGCTGAAATCACGTCAGCAAAAGCTAGTTTTTAAAATAACCTTGTGAAAGCATGCATGCTGACATACCTAAACACATCACACAGACGAACTGCTTTTCCTTAGAAATGTCTTAAAATTGCATAATCATAATTGTTAATTACATCTTATATAGCTGTTTAAATGTCATCGAAACATTTATATCACATGCATTGTTATTGGCAAACACAATGCACATCAATGATCGAATAGAAACACACTTTCTGTAAATGCAATACAGACATACACACATTTTGGAATAATAAAGTTTTACAATTTACTGCACTTAACCGTTTTAAAAGGACCTGTTTACAGATTGGCAAGTTGACAAGTTTGTCATCACAAAAAGAAAAAATATATATAAAAAAGCAAAATAACACTACTGACAAATGAATCTTTTGGAAATACAGTTTCATTTGTGAAAATCGTAAACTAAAATAATAATAATAAAGATATAAAGCATTTGTAACGCTTGTGTCGTTTTTTTTTAAACGTGAATCACTTACTTACTGATAAAAATTAACTGAAACGTTTGTCGCTCAGAATGGCCGAGTGGATACCGCAACAGTTTTTCATCGCGGGCGGTCGTAGGTTCGAGTCCGGACAAAGGCAACACTTTGTATGATTGTTTTTCTTTATATAATATTTGTTTTGGCTATGCCAACTGCTTTAGTTTTTGTAATTAAGACATTAAATGACTTTTTTTTAAATACGAACATATGTCCCTTTAATCTGTTTTAGAAATATATTGTGCTTACCACTCACACTATATATATTTTGTTCCAATAAAATAACACTACCATAGTTGGTGATCAGTCGGATCACGCGGCAGCTTTAGATACAGTAATTGTGAGCGACAAAGAACTATCGACAGGCAACAGAATTAATTGTCTGTTGGGAAATAGACAAACGGAAATAAAACACGAACCGAACCGAATTAACAAAAATGAAATTGTATGAACTAACGTTAACACATCAAGAGTTTTTGCCTTAACGTTTTGTTTTATTTGACTGGATATTTCTTTTAGTAGCAGGCCGGGAAATTACACAATAAAATTAATACAAACTTTACATGTAATTATATAATATTAAAGAATGTTTTTTATGCGCAAATTTTAATCGTGCATGATTTAGAACATAAATATTATTTTTAATTTGTATTGGAAAAACATGGAGACCAGAATATTGATATTATTGATATTTATAGTTTAAAATATTAACCGAAGACATTTATTTAAATTTACATTAATGTTTCAAAAGTCAATTCACGTTGGGCAATTAAGAAAAAAGCAAACGTCAATCACGTTGCGTATAATATTCCCTTATGGAATTAACACTAAGACAACTGTGTTGATGTGATGAAATGATTAATGACCAGATCTCACTGCGTACACTATCCAAGTTACACCAGATAAATTCTTATTTGATTTATTTAGGAATCTCATAGCATGCGGGAGACAATTAATTTGTCTTAGTTCATTTCTGTTCCAAATGATATTTTTGTACACGGGATTGTTGCTTAAACTACGTGTCATATAAAAATCGTATTTAGATATTCGTCTCCTTTTGAGGTTAATACATGTTTATTTGTTTCGTTTGAAATGAAATTAATTTAGTTATGTGTTAGTAAGACATGTATTGTATTTACCCAATACCAAACGTACATTACAGAACAGCACGTTGAACGGCTAAACCTCTTGACGAGCCTTTGCTACGAACAGACTACATACATGTATATCAAATTAAAAGCATCCAAAAGCTGCGATACTTCAATGTTTATGAGAAGACGTGTACGGTTTACCTACTGTCAATATTAATTTAGTTATGAACTGACAAAGGTTATTTCTAATTTAATCTTTCAATCACGATGACACATTTATGGCGGTAGAAATGCATTTGATGTCGGTAAGGTTTGATTCCATGAAATCGTATGCATTACCGTTTGCTAGTAAGGACACCACACATCTTTATTGCAATACGTATCAATCGGGGACTGTCGTAATATATCTTCATAAAAATCGGAAAGAAACCCCGAATGAACTAATTCAAGTGTGCATCATTTCGGACTCAATTTTCAAGAAGATTCCGCCAATCGCTGTGTTAATATGACATTTAGAATCTGACAGTTTGACACGATGTGCGAGAAATAAATTGCCCCGTTTTGTTAAATAGGGCATCCATGCCTTTTACATAACTGCTTAAGACTTTTACTAGTTTCTTTGTCATGCTGCACATTTTTCCAAATCACCGGATAAGCTGTATTAATGCGATTTCCTCTGTAAAGAAATTATAAGCCATTGCCACACACCAGTTGATTAATGGCTCAAATATATTGCGTTAAATTATTTTTTGATGGCATAATCAACCTAAACTAAATCGAACATTTCGTTATGTTATGTATTAAATAAATCTAAAACGATTAAAAATAGTTCAGCTACAAAAAATGAATGAAACCGATAATTTAATAAGCGATGTGATCCAAAAATAAGAAAGACACAATGTAATTCAGCAAGGTTTATATCGTACGTTTAAACGTTCTTATCTTTCATGTAAACGTTTTGTAATATGCATACTAACTGGTGTGGCAAATTTATCACTGCTTATGTAATTCGAATCAAGTCAAAGACTGCTTAGACTAATTTTAGTCCCTGAAACAAAGTGCTAAAACTGTATATGAAATGTAAAGGTCGACAAATCCTGTTTCTTGTTTTATCTTATCAAATTACTTTTCCTGGGGCCAGTTTCTGTCTTGAGCAAGATCAAAATGGCAAGCATGTTATAAAAGGAGCAAAGTGGGAGAAAAGTAACATTATATATGATTTATTCGATTTTTGACAGAAACGACTGCATCAGTCTAAAGACTGGTTAGCATATTCAAAACGAATATTGCCAATACATACAAAATAATATACAAAGATGACACAATACCGAGGAAAGCGAGCAAATGTCATTTTCTATATTGAAAAAGTGAACAGTGAATATTTAAGGAAAATAATTAATTGTTAGAGAAAAGCATGGGATAAATATTCGTAGCATTAGGTAAAAAAGACGGAAAAGCATATTAAATTATGTTAACAGAGAATTACGCATGTCACTAACCATACTTAAGAAAGTGGCTATATTTAGTTATAGCTTTTCATAATCAAACGACATCAAGCGGTTAAATTGGGTAATACTGGGCTATTGGATATAGTATCTGGGTAAGTCTTTAATACGTAATTTCCTAAACAAATAAATTGATACGAATCCGTGTATAGCACACTTATTCATCTGTATTCTGTAAACAGACATTTTGTCGGAAAAATACTATGGGCAATAAAGTTTTCTACGGTCCATATAGCATTAACATGAGTATTGTTCATGTAAAGCACGTTTTTATGTCATGGAGATAATTCCAACATATATCTACAATATTAAAATGTTTTAATTATGTCAAATACATGTTCCAAGGCACAAGGCAGTAACCCCAGTTTTATATATTCTATCTTTTGTGTTGCATTGTGCGTATCGTATTGTATTGTATAGGCAATTGGTCAAATAAGGGACCTAATGATGTTAATAAGGGTGTCTCTCCTGCTTATGTTTCTTTGAGTATGTTTATCTCGTATTTTAAAATATCGAATTATCAGCTATTTTTGTTTGGGGTAAAGATCATGCGTACCGGGCAGCCAAACCTAATTCATCGCCAATGTCGCCAAATGCGACAAAATCGCAAAAGTGGCGACAAATTTTCAAGTTTGGCGATTTTTCTGGCGACAGCGTTCTTTGTCCGAATTATATACTATTGAAATGATGTTAGCGCCATTTTAGCCTAAGCGGTCTTTCTGACTCGGTTAACCTCGACAGCCATTGTGCATGTATTGATTTTTAGTGTTGCAAGCGGTCCGAATGAATTAAGTGAAGCGTGAATGCATATCGATAAGGTGATAACATGCGACTGATTATATGGCCCAAGGCAGTTAGATTGGCATTTTAATTGCTTTTTGTTTAATCGTCGATACCGGCAATTAATAAAATAGTGCAAAGTTTGTAATAGATTAAGGACGAGATTAAATGATAATTAGAAATCAAAACATGCAAGTATGCAGTGTTTTCAACACGTTGACGTTTATGACTAAAACAAATAGATCCCTGGATTAAATAAGCAGAAGTCCATAAATAAACAGTTTGTTACGACAATTGGTATGAAATGTTGAATTTGTAAATGAAAATTCGTTTGTCAAAATGGCCAATTCAGACGTAAATACTCCTTGTAAAAAACGTTTGCTAGATTCTCATGACGTCTAATCTCCATCTAACATGCTCAAACTCAAAAAATTCTCGAGTGAACAGAACATTTAAAGACTGCTGGAAGTTGGAATTCATTTAGTCTATGATCATAATATATCTAGAATTGCTGATTCTAATTTTTGCCATTGTATGTATATGTCTATATTTATGTATTAATATGTATCCTATTTATAAGTAAAATAGTAACATTTATGCCTTGTTAAATGTCTACTTTAAAAACAAATATTGATGATGTTAATGCATATATTAATAGTGTATTGCTAAAATATTTCTTGTTGCAACCATTATGCTCCATGGCCATATTTTACTCCATTTGCATATGAAATATGCTGTTGTGTTACATATTAAATTGATTAAAGAGATATATGGTGTTTTGTTTATTTATTGTATTCTTCATCAGGAATAATTATTAATACATTACAGTTAGAGTGAAAATATAAGTTATATATAGTATAGTTATATATAGTATGCCACCCGAACGTCTCTGACTAAAAAAAAATTGTGCGACCCTTAATTGGCTCCAAGTTATAGTGGCGACAACTTTTCAAAAGCCAGAGCGAACCCTGAATTGCTGTATTTAAGTGTTTCTATCCCCGATAGATTGACCGATTTTCACCGAATAACAGTATGCAATTCGCTTTAGTGCAATAACTCTCTCACAATTATGTCATATTTAACATAATGATAACTGCCACCAACTTACTGATCAATCTTTGTTTAAAGAAATGAAACAGAAACAAACTACATACATTTTATATAACAGACACTAGTAACGGTTCAATAACACAATTTATTTATTGAACATGAAACACAGGAACTATTTTTTTTATGTCACAATCACCAGTCAATTTAACATGTAAAACATGTGTAAGTAAATAATAAGCAATGCAATGTTGGCGCTACAAAATTAAAACAGAAATAATGAAACATTAGTTAAGTATACGCACACTTAGGTTTATTTAAATTAGCACCCAAGAATAATCAACACATAGAAATAATGGCATCACAGGAAAACAAATCCCATATAGTTTTTAAATGTCAACGTCACAAGTACTTAAGTGGCTAAACTAATAATTAAGAAATGAGCATCCATCCACGTTCAGAATCGAGTTAAAGTATGTTTGCCTTTCTTAATAACGTTACAATCAAATAATTGCATTACTAAATGTCTTGCGCATGTCAGGATGCTTGAAGCTCTTTAATGATTTATTGATTTTATCATTGTTTATTGTATTTTGCATTCAACAGTAGCTACGAATATGTTTATCGCAAGGCGTATTAAAATGTACACTGTCGCATGCAGCAATCAAAACTAAACAAAAAGTGAAACAGGACAGCATTTGTGTTCATACGTTGTTTTCTTTAATAATATATAAGTATTACTTAGTTTTAAACTAATATGTTCGATTATCCCCTTAAATTAAAGTGTTTTATAAACACCATACTTACACGCCATTGGTTGAATCAGATGTACGTCAGTGAAAAGCTTTTCAAATAATCTTCTGCAAACGTGTATGTAGACCTATCTAAAGACAGAACACATATAACACATGCCTTTTCTCAAAATTGCTTGCACATTTTATGTAAATCTAAATATATATTCTTGCATGTTTCATACAGTTATTGACGGCCTGCATGACCAAACGTGTTAATTCCATCTTATAAACCATTATTAAAATGAATGCCATATGAACAGCCATATTTAACGCATACATGATATTTACGTGCAAAATACCCCATTGTATTGATACGTCATCATCAATTAAAATGCAAATCGGATGTTTATAACCATTTACATTGCGACGAAAATATTTGACTAAAACGTTCCAGATGTCAATCATATTCAAAGTAATCTGCAAAATTATCCAATCATCGCACTTGGAAATCACGTGTTTAGCGGTTAAACTATCTTATAAAAAAATAACATGAGCATTATGTTTTTGATATTCAAATTAGCACGTGGTCATGTTTGTGATTTTTGATGAATGGAAATTAATCTTGTAACAATAGCTGGGGAGGAGTTTAAACTATTCATGGCAAAATCCGGATCGGTCTATTGATACGCAGGCTTACAAAGCACGGGCTTGTGGAATATGTAAAAATATAACATAGAGCCACCAATTATTTGCATTTCTTCTTAAAACGGTACGAATGTTCATAGAGTCAGCATCGTTTTGCACTGAGCCAGCGATGTTGTTCTATTTTGGTCTTGTGAAATGTAATGTGACCGGAATGCACGAGGCACAACGTCCGATATTCATCAGATACATTCTAATTTGATTTCTCAAGCAATTTGCATGGACAAATAAATACTTTCTGATGCATGTACGGACAATAATTCATTATTTCTAGCAAACTATGGGCTGATTTAATTAATCTCCGCGATTCTGTGTACATGTGATACCGCTGATTTCTCATCAAAACATTCAAACGTCCATCTTTAATTTGCTAGACATTTTGACGAATTCGGGGGAAGCATTCTGTTATATAAACATAACGTTTCCATACACATAGCTGAATATGATGAGAGAGAGCTTTAACATAATGACGTGTTTATTTCTGTTCCAATAACCTGTTTTGCCTCTAAGCTGACGAACTGCTTGTAACACGTTTTGTAAAATCTTATTTCTCACAGGTATATATTAAAACTATATGCTGAGAATAATACATGTATACTTGATAATACTGAAAAAAAGGTATTTAAGTAAAAATTGTTCTGTATTGACCCAAACCAAAATAACTATAAATATCGAAGGACAGCACTGTATCTTTGAGTACATATTTTTTTATTGTAGCAAACTTTGTTTCTTTTCCCAATCGATCTCCCCCGTTTAACTGATGCCAATAGGTTCACATCGTCGACTGGAATCAATAACGAAAAGATGAAATGTCACATTAATAATCAGATTAGAAATTCATTCTTGGTTCACAGAACACTCGTATATGACCTTTCTTTGCATGTGTGTCACGAAACAATAATAACAACAGATACGTCTTTCGGCTCATGAACGCAGATAAATCGTTTTATTACTAAAGTAATTTAAATATTCAGTTATCCTGTGCATTATATCTCCACAATACAAATATTGCACGTACAAGTCGTACAATAACAAAACGCCCTAAAAGCCAGACAAACAACAACAACAACAAAACACACACACACACAATAAATAATAAAAAACAACAAAAACAACAAAACAATAAAAAGCAATATGCACAAAATAGGCAAACCAAAAAAAAAAAAAACCAAACACACAAGAGGAAAGTGTCGCCCCGGATTAGCCTGTGCGGACTTCACAGTGTTATTCGGGTGGGATACGTTGCGCACATGCATTAAGCCCGGTTTTCCCACAACACGCCTCAAATGGTGTAATAAAACAGTATATGTATATTTTCCAAATTTTTCGTCGTGTTGTGCAAGTAATATTTGGCAACGACCATACCACAGTTAGCTCTGCCCGACCACCTCATTCGAACGTGTTACGAAAATGTTCGGTTAAAACAACATTACAAACGGCTTTAGGATTGACTTCCATTATTTTGCATTATTGCTCCTTTAACGATCATTTTCAAATGTCTCCGAATGTCATTTCCATTAGGAATGGCAAAACAATACTCGTTTGACGTTTCGTTTAAAAACATGAACAATATGGTTTTTTGTGTTGAACTCATTGTAAATATTTCATTGCAATGACATGTTGCGCCGATCTGAATCCTTTCTACTACACATTCTTAACTGTGTAACGACGTCGGTGGTAACGCAAAAACGTAGTCTTCTGTTTAACGACGTCGATGGTAACGAAAAACGTAGTCTTCATACATTCTTTAAAACGTTACCAGAGGTTATAATATTTATTTGTTTTAGGGGTGGTGTTAAGGTGGTTAGGTAAGTGTATTCTAATCATATCACGACATGAGGTCACAAATACAAATCGTAATATACGAAGATGAAATGTATTTTAATGAGGTTCATTACAAAATAACATAGTAACGATATTATGAACGCAATGTATAAAGATGTTTTTTTCAGAACGCACAACAAACATTGCGCCATGGAAGTTGGGTATTAAAGCAACGACCTTTATCAAATAGATTACGTATGGCTATATAATAATTAATGTTCCGTATCACTTGGTAGCTTGATCTTAAGTTCAGACCGGTGACTTATTCTCTGGTAAACTTCTTTGTGTGGTAAACATTTGAAAGTTGTTATTTGATGTTTTATGTGGATGTTGCAAAATTTTCACTTGAAGGACACGAAATACGTTAAATCAAATATGTAATCTGAAAAGAAACGCATGTTGTTTTAACTTGTAGAACGAAGCACGTTCTTCTTGGACGGACCGACGGACGAACGAAGGAACGAACTTAATATAGGAAAATCAGGGCTAAAACAGCATGCTTCCTTGATTAGAAGTAAGTTTGCATAACAGCATTCTGTAAATGCTTTTAGTTATGGTAATTCAATAAAATGCATTCATAGAAATACATTTGAAAAGCGGTAACATTCTCACAACACTATAAAAATTCACCTTTTTAAGTTAGAATGTGTGGACAATTTCGTTTTTCAGAAACAAGAAACGGGAAACTGTATGTCGATATCATGTTGGTGTAACATTTTATATGTGTCTTGTGAGAGATATAAAAATTGTCGTAAAATCGCAACGCGTTTGTTTCACTTATGAGAAATAAACCGAAAGTCTGGCTCGACTATTTAATGTCGCTGCACGAGTAAGCAAACTGCGTATTGCGAGAGTGGTACACGCGCAAAAATAAGCCGTGTAATACCGAAATAGCTCTTCCATTACGCGTGATGCACAGACGTTTAGCATTTTCACATAGAAAGCCGTCGAAGAGCGCAGACCTCCGCCAAGACAAGTGGATACTTATCAATTAAGTTTGCAAGTGATATGTCTCCTAAATTGCTCTATCTCCCAATAATGAAAGTCGTATAAAACAAACAATTGACGAAATAGTCGAATGCATTGTTTAACTTAAATTAAAATTTACCGGGTATGTTGGGTCTCGTGGCACATTTATGCTCTTTAACATTCTGTATCACTTAGTCATAACATATACTTAGCAATAGTGTACATAAAAATACTACTACACTTATTAGTTACAACTACTTTGTCACAGTTTTCGTTTCAAAAGCACATAAAGCACCTACGATATTGGTGAAAATTCCACTCAACATTCACTAGCGGATCATTAACCCCCCAAGTTTCCGAGTAAAACATCTGTGGGCATATATAAAACGATCAACGATCGACTAATATGCTTTTTTCGCTCGCTTGTTTTTATACGATATACAAAATTTGATCAGTAAAAATATCGGTCCTAGACACCCCCCTTACCAATACTTCACTAAAAATCAAATGTACACTGTAGTACCGAAGCCAATGTCCAGCGAAAGCGATAAAATACAGACAGTGGGAATATATGTCTGTATTTGTGGATTATATATACAACATAAAGAGGTTATAACTGCACTTGAAATAATCCCAATTTTACACCCCTCTTCGCCAGAAATCTTTGAGCCGCCCCTGATATTAATTACTGAAGTGGTCTAACTAGTTGTATTAACCCATTCAAGGAAATAAGTCGGTTACGGTATATATTAGCTTTATGTGCTGTTAAGTGATAAAGTGGTTAAGTGATTGATCAAATATTGCCGATATAAAACGAGACATAATAATTATTAGTATTTGATATAAAATCAATATAGGCTTTTAATTATAATAAATAAATAAATAAATATCAACGACCGAACTGATTTTTTATTTTCATGTTCATAAATACATTTATGTTTACATGAGATTAATGCTACATTTGGAACAAAATAAAACAGTTCTACATTACCGTAGCGGACACAACCGCACTACTAAATAACAATTTATGGACAAATGACAGAATCAGTTACTCCCCTTAGTTGTAATATCGACTTTGTTATTTACATTTTGGGGCGAATAGGTTTGTACTTTTTCTTTAATATTTGAAGCTAGTACGTAGTTATTTGATGCAGTAAACAGTTGTTGTCAAACTAAAACTGTTGATATTCTATTCGGTTATATTTAATTGCGTTTTTATTTTCTGTATTTATATTTTATTGCAGGTGACAATGTCGATGTTCAAAAGACTGTGGTCGAGTTCCGACAAACAGGAGAAAGGAAGTGTATGCATATTATGCACCAATCAATATTGTCCCCCAGGGGGAGAGCGGTGGGCTGACCTAGGGGAATTAGACAAATGTTATTTTGTGTGTCTTATTCCCTACCCAAGAGTCAAGCATAGTTGTCTAAATCACCTCAGTGGTCAATGCTAAATGTCTATCGAATGGCCAGGGGCCTGTATCCTGGTGGAATTAATTTCGGACGATGTTAACAATCAAATGAAACATTTTTGTTCATTAAGCTCTAAAGGATGCAATGTTATGTCACATATAAAAACTGTTAACAGTTTTCTAACATATAATATAGCAAAATACAAGTTATTTTGTTTACAACTTGTCAAAATAACAACAAACATGGCGGTACCCATTTCTAACCTAAACGAGACTGACGTCATAAGTTTCGAATGGTGTACAGGCTATGTTCAAAAGTTAGTCTATAGCAAGCTGATAACACATTTTTAAACTATAAAACTTTTTTTATTGCTGTTTTCTTTCATAAGTAAAAACCAACAATAAACCTTTTCTTAAAATTATGTCTCAATTTGGTTTATCCTCCACACTGCAGTATAAGAACGCAAATGTGACGACTTATATTGGAATTAAATAAGAAAGGGCAAGTAGAACTTATATTGGCGAACTGAACTTCAAGTCTTGTTAGATGAATATGAAACCTCTTAGCAACACATTCTACTGGTAGACTCTTTTTTTAACCAACTTGTAGAGATCTGTTATGTCTTGGGGAAATATGTCAACCTGTGATGTTTTTTTTAATTATCAGGTTCATGATGCTATTATAAAATTAGTCTCGATCGTGAACGTAACAACAATTCATAACGAATATGTATGTGATAAATAACCTTGTTACCGTATTTTGGAAAAACCCTGTACCAAACGGGTTGTAAATTACGCCACATTGAAACATAAAAGACTGACATCAATTCGTGGAAATTGAGATTTTGTCCAAAAATAATAAAAATATGGGAAAATATTGAGAAGCATAAAATGGACATAAGGAATGGTAATATTTTTCAACTACCTTCGAATTTTAATACATTTTTAACTTTCTGATCTCCATATATGTGAATAAAATGATACAGACCACGAGACTCCGCCCTGTTGACAAAGTGTGCAAAAATAATGCATCAAATTCCGTTTAACGAGAGGTTATTACGATGTCAACAAAAACTGTCTGAAACTCATGTACATGCGAAACTACCAGGATCTAAAATCCGACCAAAGTCTATTACCCCGGGAACCGGAATCACTTGGAATGTCAAATTACCGCCTGTCTGGAATTGTGTTAGTCTAAAGTCTATGCCCCGCGCTGCCCACCAGGGGGAAAACATTAAGGTGCATTATTTCATTGCTCGTCATATTTTGGGTATCGAGTAGACACAGTAGATATACTGTATAGACCTATTAATCTGGATCCAGTTGCTCAAAACTTTAATGGACGGTTAAGCTAACGGCCTGTTTTTTTTTTCGATGTAAATGAAACTATTATTACAAGCAACTCGCGTAAAAAGCATTGACAATTATTTGAGCATATCAGTTTATTTAAAATAAATGCAAATGTTAAAATGTTAACATTTACATTACATCAAAAGCTTCATCCAATGTTAACGGCTGTTAGCTTAAATGGCCGTTAAAGTTTTGAGCAACTGGGCCCAGGTCTTAAATGCAACTGTGGTTACACGATAAGCATCCACACATAGGTCAAAACATTAAATATACTAACTCTTGTTAGGAGATTTAAAGGTGTGGTCTTACTTGGAAGAAGTATTTATCAACAATTATATGGCATTGAAGACCAGTTTTGATATGAACATACAAATTTCTTGCAATTTAAAAAAGAGTGTTTATTTGTTGTTATTCTTTTGCAATATATTATACTGTCACCTTGTTCAATATGGATTTTGCTGTGCACCAAACCATGATATTGCACAGCTAAAAAGTCCATGCTTGTTTTATTATATGACTTATAAAATAAATGACAGCTGATGACATTTTAAGAAAAAAAAATAACCCTACACATATATTCATTTCAATCATAGTATCAAAATTAAAATATAAAATTCGGTTACTTCCCTTGTTTTAATTTAAAAGGGAGATCACTGTTTCGCTGCACGAGTATTACCAGCTAACCCTTCAGGACTAACCTAACCCTTTGGGACAATAAGTAATTGAACGAAACGTGCCTCGGCAAAATTTGCACTTTGGTTGGGATTTCAAATAAACAAATTTTTATTTACTGTTCAATACCATCTGTTGTATGCATGGGTGAGGTAAAAACTGTGCAACATCACGTATGATTTTGTTTTAAAGGTGTGTCACTGAGCCAATCAGATGACGTTTTTTTATAAGTCATTTTATAAATGTCATTATTTTTTATCCAGAAGGAGGATCATGTAGAAGAGATAAAGGAATTGCAGCCATACAATCCATTCACAGAACTGCTATTCCTGGAGCACCACAAAGATAAAGTGAATCTGTTGATAAGGATTGACTCAAAAAGGTCCATTTTTCATGAGCTGTTGATAAGAATATATGGGAATTGTAAATTTAGTATTTATACAGTTACATGGATATAAAAAGTTGTTGGATTTATTAATCTAGGATAAAAAAGCAATTGTTTAAAAACAAACATTGTTTTATATGAGTACCAATAGCCGATGATTAAAACATTTGTGGCTGTTTGTGTAAACCTACATCTAATTGAAAGGCAGAATATGTGTTGAAAATTTTAATTTACAATGTATTATTATTACATTCTTTCTTGTACAGTTGAGATAATGATATTGTTAAGACCCTTTTAATTGGGATTTTAGTTTTTTTTTCTAGGTGTGTCACAGCAGCAGATGACTGCCTCGCAATTGTGTGGGACATACAATTTGGTTACAGACTGGTGACCCTGTGTGGTCACTCTCGACCCATAACACACATGGTGCAGCTTCCATGCAATACACAGACATATAGACTGGTCACTAGCTCATCCGATAAACAAATTAGGGTAATGAGAGTTACTTATTCGATAAACAGAAGGTAAACAAAGTGGTCAACTTTCAACTTAAAATAACATTTAAATTTTTTTATTATTAAAAAATTTCTTAACTGCAAAAACAAAAACATCTGGCCTAACAAACCCTCATAGAGGAATCGCATACAAAAGAAAAAAAGCAGCGCCTCCATTGGGCTCAAACTTACAACCTCAGACAGGATTAAAAAAATAAAGTCTTACAAACACTTCAAATTTGAGTTTATGTTTATTCATAAACATCTACATTTTTCCAAAATATATTCTGTGTCAGAAGTGTTACTTGGCCTCTTTATGCATATTGCACTTTTCTGTTTGTAATCTGTGACAAAAATCTGGACATTGTCACATTGCCAATCTGTGAATATGTTCTTTTTATCATGTTAATTAAGGGAACCCTTTTTACTTTTTTTAAGAAACATTCATTATTATTACAACATAATTTAGAAATATGTGCAATTTATTTGTTGATTAATCCTTTATTCTTGACCCTGGCCAGTAATTCATGTTGATACAATGCGCGCAATGTTTTGGAGAAGAAATAGTTTTGCAGCATGTAGGTACAAGTTGTAACAACAAACAGATGCGTTATTTGTATTCAGTAATATAGTTAAAAATGTTTGTTCCAGAAACAGGCCATAAACTGTTGCTCTGATTAATAACCTTTTTGTAGCCATTATGTTAAATCTTAAGACTATTTGTATCAATACAGATATTTTTGAATGTTGAAGTTATTTCTTTACAAATTGGACTGTGCATGTATATATGCATTTATAACTACAGATCATTTATTCTAAACACACATATTTATATATTTTTAGTTATATATTTAAAAAAAGAAAAACCTTTTAAAAATGCCCTGACATTCCTTTGTATGAATGATAAACACTAACAATTGATCCTTCATTGAAAATTCTCTAGAACACAATTCATATTGTCAACCAAAAGAAGCATTACTTTTATGTATTGCCTTTAAAATGCATCCATTCACAGATCTGTCCCTGACATTATACATGTAGATGCAGAACAACTTGTGAAAGCATAAACAGTTTCATTTTTTTGTAATAAATGTATTAGAACAAACCCTGATCAATGCATTGATGTATATCATTGGTATTAAATTGTCAATGGTATATTATTGTTTAATATATTATTTTATTAAGTTTAGTATTCTTAGTTCATTTCGTTTATTTGGAACGGTGTATTTGTTATAACAGTATCAAGCCTTTCTTTCACATATATATATACAAAGTAACGAATGTATTTTTTGAACGAATATTGAATGTAATACTATTTTTAACATACTAATTGATTTTTTAATGTATTACAGATATGGGACATGGACACAGGTGACTGTTCGCATGTCTTAGCAGAGCATCAGACATCTGTTCGGGTAAATGTTTACCTTTCTGGGCATAAGAGATAGGGTAAATGTTTACCTTCCTGGGCATAAGAGATAGGGTAAATGTTTACCTTTCTGGGCATAAGAGAAAGGGTAAATGCTTACCTTTCTGGGCATAAGAGATAGGGTAAATTCTTACCATTCTGGGCATATGAGATAGGGTAAATGCTTACCTTTCTGGGCATAAGAGATAGGGTAAATGTTTACCTTTCTGGGCATAAGAGATAGGGTAAATGTTTACCTTTCTGGGCATAATTTATCTCTTATTTTCAATGTCTATTTTTCAAACAACCTGTACAAGAAAATGCTATATAGATGTATAAACATTCAACTGTATAGGGTGAATGCAAGAAAACTCTTTATAATCCTATTATGGCAATACCATATTTTTGCAGAATTGAATAAACAAAGGGCTTTAAATTTATCAGTTTATTAGTGTGTCATTATATCCGGTATGTCCTTAATATTTAAGCCTGTCACAGAGCTTTGCCAATATATCATTAAGATAGACAGGAAAGTTTTTTTATATGGATTAATATGAAACCTACAATGAATAAACTGTAGCATTTCTTTCAGTGCCTGTTGTTGCTGGAGAGTAAGAAAGGCTTCTGTTCAGGTGGAGAGAACCTGTGTCTGTGGTCGAACAAAGGGAAGTTATTAAGGACTTGGACCGGGCAAGAAGAGGAAGAAAGTATGATATTCTCCACACATAACATTTTGTGTTCATATAAAGTAGAATAATTAGTATTAGGAAACTAATCAGAGCAAAATAGCAGTGGGGCACCCCTGCTCCTTTTTTTATCAGGCTCTACGTTGCCCCTCTGACCTGGTCAACACATAAATATTAATTTTCAAAGTGAAATATTTTTGCAGGTATTCAAATACAAATGAATTTCATTTTGCCAACACCTTATTGTGAAGCCTATTGAGGATAATCTACATATTAACCAGTGATTAAAAACTTTTAATTTTGGGAAGCACCCTGTACATTTTCTAATCTTTACATTGAGTATCCTATTGAAGTTGTAGTTCTTTATTGAGTATATATTTTTAGCTAACCTGAGCACAACGTGCTCATGGTGAGCTTTTAGGATCGCCTTTTGTCCGTCGTGCGTCGTACGTCGTGCGTCGTGTGTTAACCAACATTTTCATTCAAAGAACATCTCCTCCTAAACCACTGGACAGATATTCACCAAACTTCACAGGAATGGTCCTTGGGTACCCTCTTTCAAAATTGATCCAATCGTTCCGGTCTGCTGCACATGTAGGTCACAACAGCTAAAAATAGATTAAAAAACGGAACACTTTAAAAATCTTCTTCTCTGAAACCACAAGGCTTGGAGCTTTCATATTTGATATCTGACATCCTCTAGTGGTCCTCTACAAAGACTGTTAAAACATTGCCCCTGGGGTCAAAACTGGCCACGACCTGGGGGTCACATGGTTTATATAGACTTGTATAGCAAAATGACTTTAACAATCTTCTTCTCTGAAACCGCATGGCCAAGGGGTTTCATATTTGGTATGTAACATTGTAAAGTGGTCCTCTACAAAGATTGTTCAAATGATGCCCCTGGGGTCAAAACTAGCCACACCCTGGGGGTCACATGGTTTATATACACTTGAATAGCAAAATGACTTTTAAAAGTCTTCTCCTCTGAAACCGCAAGGCCCAGACATTTCATATTTGGTATGTAACATTGTATAGTGGTCCTCTACAAAGATTATTCAAATGATGCCCCTGTGGTCAAAACTGGCCACACCCCGTGGCTCACATGGTTTATATAGACTTAAATAGCAAATGACTTTAAACATCTGTTTTTTTGAAACTGCAAGGCCTAGAGGTTTCATATTTGGAATATAACATTGTATTGTGGTCCTCTACAAATATTGTTCAAATGATGCCCCTGGGGTTAAAACTGGCCACACCGCGGGGGTCACATGGTTTATAAAGACTTAAATAGCACAATGACTTTTAAAATCTTCTCCTCTGAAACTGCAAGGCCCAGAGGTTTCATATTTGGTATGTAACGTTGTATAGTGGTCCTCTACAAAGATTGTTCAAATAATGCCACTGGGGCCACACCCCGGGGGTCACATGGTTGATATAGACTTGAATAGCAAAATGACTTTTAAAATCTTCTCCTTTGAAACCGCAAGGCCCAGAGGTTTCATATTTGGTATGTAACATTGTATAGAGGTCGTCTACATAGATTGGTCAAGTGATGCCCCTGGGGTCAAAACTGGCCACACCCTGGGGGTCATATGGTTTATATAGATTTAAATAGCAAAATAACTTTAAAAATTTTCTCCTCTGAAAGTTCATGGCCTAGAGGTTTTATATTTGGTATGGAACATTGTGTAGTGGTCCTGTATAAAGATTGTTCAAATGATGCCCCTGGGGTCAAAGCTGGGCACACCCCGGGGCTCACATGGTTTGTATAGACGTAAATGGAAAAATGATTAAAAAATTCTTCTCTGAAACCACAAGGCCCAGAGGTTTCATGTTTGGTTAAAACATTATGTCGAGACCTCGATTGGGATTGCATATGGGATGGGTGGGTCAAGATCAAGGTCAAGGTCACTATTACTAAAAATAGAAAAACGGTTTCCGCTTAATAACTTCGGAACGCATATAGATATTTTAATGAAACTTAATACATAGATACCTTATATTGACACCTCGCACGGGATTGCATATGGGATGGGAGGGGTCAAGGTCAAGGTCACTGTTACTAAAAATAGAAAAACGGTTTCCGCTTAATATCTTGAGAACGCAATGAGATATTTTGAAGAAACTTCATACGTAGATACCGTATATCGATACCTTGCTTTACGTATGTGGTGGGTGGGGTCAAGGTCAAGTTTACTGTTGCTAAAAATAGAAAAACAGTTTTCGCTCAATAACTTAAAACCTATTGAGATATTTTAATGAAACTTCATACATAGATATCAGATGAGAGACCTAGGGCCATAGTAGGCTCACTTGTCTTTTACATCGCCATAATGGAAATATGTTTCAGTACACTTCGTTATTTTTTTTTTCTAAATTGCAACCATTATGACTAAGTCCGTTTGTTGCTGCAAATTGAAATTGATGCTGTGTTGATAGCTCGGTGCAAACATACTGTATCTCGTATATAACGTCTATTACCATGTAAGGGTATTTAGCATAGTTTTGTACTCTTCAAGTGCCAGTGTTATATTCATTGTTTGTAATATAAACTATTTATTTATCTGCAGAAAACATTAGTTTCATGATGAATATTAAGAATGACAGATTGATAACCGCCAGTGAAAAAAACTTAGGTATGTGCTCTATGTCTATATGGATGCTCTCGTATGTAGATACATAAGAATGTCATGATGGTCACAAACACATTGAAACAATAATGCAATAAGTAATTGTATAATATCAAATTTTCTCGGTTTAGTGTCTACAATGCTCTAGTTGCAAGTTTTGTGGTACATAAAAAACAAACCTAGATATATTTAGACTATTGCGTCAACTATGTTCTCATTATCAATTTATAGTGTCAATTTAAGGCAGTCACATTTCTGTGTTGTAGCTGTGTTTGTTTTTGGCCCAAGTGGTGAGATCAGTCTAGTAAAACAACTGCAACCTCACAGAGAACCTGTAAAAAGTCTCATTAACATCAAAGGTTAGTAGTAGCTACAACATCCAGGAGACGACATTATTCCATTTTTAGCTCGACCTTTCGAAGAAAAAAAGTCCAGCTGTTATCGTTGCTCTGTCGTCTGCGTCTGCGCCAGGTCTGTTAACTTATTTAAGTTTTTTGGTTAAGTTTTTGGGTTAAGTTTTTTGTCAGAGTCTATTTCTCAGAAGCTATCAAAGGTATCCATTTGAAACTTTCAATACTTGTTCACTATCAAAAGGGTAATTCATAACAACAAGGCAGGTAACCCTGTGATTTGTATTTCCAGAGTTATTTGCCCTTGTTTGGATTTACAACTTATTTTGACATTTTTTTGTTAAATATAACATTTCTCAATAGCAATCAAAGACATTAAATTGAAACTCAAGATACTTTTTTGTGGTGCTGACCGAATTCTGACGACATGCGGAGGTAACTCTTTCAAGGATTTTGTTGAAGTTAGTACCCTTTTTTCGTTTTAGGTCGAATTTCTCAATACCTGTATGAGGTCTTGACTTAAAATTAAAAGTACTTGATCACATTGATGAATGTATTCTGTAGACAAGAGAAGGTTACTCTGTCAATGATTTTGTTTGAGCAATTGCCTTTTTGAACTTAGAAATTTCGCTTTAGGTCATATTTCACAATAACTATACGAGGTATTGACTTGAAACTCAAAATACTTGACCACAGTTATAATCCCATTCTGTAGACAAGATGAAGTAACTATATCAAGGACTTTGGTGCAGTTGTTGCTCTTTTTTGATCTTAGAATTTTATCTTTTGGTCCAATTCCTCAATATCTATGAGAGGTTATTACTTGCAATTTTAGACTCGTCATCACAGCGATGAACACAAATTATTAGCAAAATGCCAGACTACTATCAAATACGAGAAAGTCGAGCGTCCAGCACCCGTAGGCGGTGCTCTTGTTTTTCGATATGTTGAAAAATAGTATACATTTTTATTAAAGTAAATTCTAAATCACCGATGGAATTGCCTGGAATTATTATAGGTGCGAAGAACATGTCACATACAACAACAACATGTAACATCGTATTTAAGCTTGTGTTATGTTATTTAAAGTTACTGTATTTTTAAAGTGTAATATTTGTAGTCGTATTAAATTTTAACATTTTAATAATTTATACATTGTTGTTTAACTAACCATTGCTTGTTTAATTCGTTTTTAGCTGATTTTATCATTCTGGAATGCAGCTTACATTTTATTTACTTACATAGTAGTTTGTAGAACAATAATTCATGAATAATTTATGCTGTGTAGTACAAATTGTATTGCATTCGCACAGATGATGTGTTTGCCAGTGCATCGCTGGATGGCACCATCAAACTTTGGCGTACGGACAGTCTCCAGTCGCATATGTTTTTCAACGTAATGACTGAGCCAGAGGGACCTAGTAAAGCATTCCCATACAGTGTTCAGTCTATGATATGTTTGTATGAGGTAAGGCTTCATGTACGACTGCACAACGATTATTTGGGATTTAATCCGTACGACAATGTTGCGCACAATTTCTCATGACATCTTACACTTGGCCCAGTGCGGTTCCATAGCAATGTCTTATTTGGTCACTTGCCCAAAACGCAGTAATAATCATGAATAAATTATTACTATTGTCTGTACAGCTTCTTGTAATAGGCAGAGTTTCATAGTCTATAAGTTAAGGTTTGAATACATAATATAATTGATTTGAATCGTATTTGTCACTACACGAAATATGTTATTAGTAACTCTACAATGAAAAGTATATTAATTAAACTTGTTTAACACTGTTCTTTACAAAGTGAAATGAAACGAGATGTATGAAAACAAAATACATCTCAGTGCTTCTTGTGTTCCTGTATGGTTTCCGCCCGTTCTAAACGCCCCGCTGTTCATTAGTATGCGTCTGTTGTGTATCAACCAACAGCCTGGTACTTGTCAGGTGTCTTGAGATATGTCAAAAGAAGTCTCACGATAATTCACTAACATATTTAAGATATGTCTTCTTCTTGTATTGAGATCCGATCATAAATAACAGTCGGGGCTTTTAAAACATGTGGTCTGTTTATTTTAGTTTTGTTTCGTTTGTTGTTGTTTTTTTTGCGAATTTTGTGGACTCAGCGATTAACCGTAAAAAACGTCATTTATTAAGTTGCTCTACACTTTTCCGTTTCTGGTCAGTATACACTCAACAAAAGTTAAAACGTACCAAATGGAAATTGTTTTTTTACCAATATTTTGTTATAAACACATGCACGTTTAACTTAAATAATCATGCCTGACATTTCAAGCTGAAATTCTTGTAGATAAAGAAAATACAACAGTTTCCTTTTATTGCTATTTGGTGCGTTATAACTTTTGTTGAGTATTGTTTAAACATAATGCTTTTATGTTTGAATACCTTTGTCAATTGGTTGTTGGTTATATTTGGCGTTAAAATAATAGCTAAGACTTGCGAAAGAATAGTACTTTTACACATTTAACGAATAACGTTATTGATACTCTTGATAATTGATAGGTACATTACTGTCCGCTTTCTTTCCACTAATATAATTTGGGATTTCTGATAATGAGGTACATTACTGTCCGCTTCCTTTCCACTAATATAATTTGGGATTTTTGATAATGCATAATTTAGTGGGACATCGTACGTTTTGACATGTAATTATGAAATTATCATGTTAACAAGGTTAAGATGTTTCGTTGTAAATTAGTTGGTAAGTTCTATTTTCTATTTTGCAAATACTAATCAAACAAATAGTATGCGAAAATATGTGAAGAACGCCCGACTCCATTATTACTTTAGTCTCAACCTAAGTTTCCGCCAAAAATCTTAATAAAATGCTAATTACTTTTGATCTTTGATTTCCATTGGTTAAATGTTTAAGATTAAGACTAAAGTTAAGCATAAGAATGTTCGTTTCATGGAACTTAATCGATATCTTAACGCTGTTCGTTTACGGTTCCAGCGGTACTTGTGTGCGGCCATTGGGACAGGATTCGCCATTTATGATACTGACATAGGCGAGGCTATTTTACATAAGACAAACGCTCACCATTCCAAGATCAACCATCTTACGTTTGCGTGCGACGGGTGTGTACACTTTTTTTAAAGATTTCATAGCTTTTAAAGTAACGTCTACTTTAATTGTTATGCCCCCGACGTCTTGATGCGGGAGGCTTATATTGATTGTCCTCTCCGCCCTGTCCAACAGTTGTTGCTTTTGACCACTCTTAATCCACCCATATCACCCAACCTCACTTTGACTTGATCTTGACCTAATTTGGAATTATATTAATTCACATGGACTATTTCTTGGTTAACTAGATTCTACCGTTTCGTCTAACACCAACACGGCTCACTACAACATTTGGATACTTACATAGTTGTTGCTTCTGACCTTGACCTTGACCTAATTTGGACTTATAATTATTTAAATTGGCTGTCCAGCAACTTTCGGGGGGCATGTGTGTTTAATCAAACACAACGTCTTGTTAATTTTACGGTTTTGGTGATAGATTGTCCTTAACTTGCAATGCTAGATTAGTGTTTTATAACTAACAAATTACCTCTATGAATATATGTCACTGTTGTTTTAGAACATTATTCGTCACCTTAGTATCACAAGGGCCACTCTGCTTCTTTATCACATGTTAGATAGGCCATTAAATGACTAAGCTGGCGATATTATGTTCTGTATTCCATGTTAAACGGAGTTTTATCATGGGAATGCACTTGCTCGAGAACTAACGCTGAAGTAAGTGAGTATTACCCCTTGCAACAGCTATGATTTAATTTGCGGAATATGCTTTGAAAGATATTTCATTTCATACATAACCTTCACTGGATATACATGTAACTTAAGGTATTGTTCTATTCTGATATGGATCTCTTATCTGTTTACGTAGCCTATTCCTGTGTACTGGGGCCGTGGACGGTTCTATCCGACTCTGGAGCTGCGAGGACGTCATTCGCGACAGCTTGCTGGGCAGTCGCGGGGAAGCGGCCAAGATCCTTCATCACAACAGCTCAAGTACTACCAGGCAAGTGAAGTGTACCTTCGTTGTACAGTTTGCAATAAATTATGCCCCCCCCCCCCCCATCGAAGATGGCGGGGTATATTGGTTTGCTAATGTCGGTCTGTCGGTCGGTAGACCACTTTTGTTTCCGTTCTCGTCAACAGTTTTCATCGGATGTTTACCAAACGTCATGAATATGTTTGTGGGCATAATATCTATGTCATATTTGATAATCATCCAAATCGCCCTGAGAATCGTGGAGCTATGGAACTTGAATTATCTAAAATTGCCTTTCTAGCCGTTTCCGCTCTCTTAATCCAACAGTTCTCATCTAATCTTCACCAAACTTCATAAACATGTTTTGAATGGTAATATCTAGGTCACTTTCGATAATCAACCAAATCGCCGGAGGAATCGTGGCGTTACGGCCCTTGAATGATCTAAAATTAGCCTTTTTTGCCGATTTTGCTCTCTAGATCCAACAGTTTTCATCCAATCTTCACCAAACTTCATGAACCTGTTTTCAATGATAATATCTAGGTCAAGGTCGATAATAAACCAAATCGCCCCAGGAATTGTGGAACTTTTGCCCTTGACTTTTTTGAAATTGGCCTTTTTAGCGGTTTCCATCCGATCTTCACCAAACTTTTCATATTTGTTTGTGCGCGTAATATATTGACAAAGTATAATAATCAGCAAAATAGCCCCAGGAATTGTGGAGTAAAGTATAATAATCAGCCAAATAGCCCCAGGAATTGTGGAGTTATGGCCCTTGAATTATCTAAAAAATTCATAGCCGATCTTCACCAAACTTGGTGAAAATCTTTGTGGGCGTATTATCTCAGTTGAGTTTGATAATCAACCAAATCATCCTAGTAACTGTGGAGTTATGACCCTTGATTATTTAAAGGTATCTACTTTAACCTAGAGGGGGCATAACTGTTTTACAAAAAGCTCTTTTTATTCATAGGGTTTTACAATTTTCTTACGCATAAAATTCGTGCTGCTGACATTAAATTTTCAATTGTTATTCCAAATATGAAAGAATGTTTGTTGTATTTATTTTTTTGGGGTGGGGTGGGGGGTGGGGGTGAGTGGGGTGGGATTCTTCAAATGGAAGCTCGTAAGTCTACAGATGATTACTGCTGTAAATCTTTTAAGTGTGTTGAGAACAGTATTTGGTTTTCTGTTGCAGATTTTATGACATTTGGCCCCATATGGATGAACTAAAGGTGTCATTGGTGGGCGAATGTCTGGCACATGATGGACCAGTACAGGTACATAATAGCCTTGATTTAGACATCTGCCAATTATGCACATACTTATTTATGAATTTGTTAAAGCACATTCACGTGCGATGGTCATGCTATTACTTTTCAAACTGCCGAAAATGGTTCTATCCATCAGTTTGTTTATAGACAATCACACATGTTGGTCATGACTCATGATAATATGTTTCACTTTTAAAGTGTGTATGTACGATCTTTCATTAAAACAAATTTCAAAATAAGCAGAAGAAAGTGAAAATAAAA
Organism: Congeria kusceri; assembly: GCA_027627225.1. Taxonomy (NCBI): domain Eukaryota; kingdom Metazoa; phylum Mollusca; class Bivalvia; order Myida; family Dreissenidae; genus Congeria; species Congeria kusceri. The sequence goes on from CM051025.1 coordinate 93,105,344, forward strand.
CTTGAAATTAAACTGAAAAAAAACACCATTAAAATGACCAAGGAAGCACTTCAGTATGAAAGAAATCAATTTGTACTAGTGTCGACTTTTGCATAGTTTATAAGTGTTGTGCAAACTAAACCAACTGTCAAGTCAACGTATATACATGTATTTGAGTTTCCGCTTGTACAGACGAAAACACTATTTGGTGATTAAAAACTAGCTTCTTGTGCATTTAAAAGCAAAGTTTGTTCTTAATTGTATTCCATTTTAGATAGAAATATATGTTAATTAACTTTATTTTGTTCATTATATTTATGCTACTTTACATGTTTTAAGATCGTACATACACACTTTAAAACCCATCCCATCAATCATTTTACATGCTCTGCATGTAACCGTTTTCATCTATGGAAATGTTAAACAAGTTGCGAAATTAACTAAGTATATATTTTAACGCTAAAGAACTTCAGATTTTACGAACTTTTTATGAAGCCCCGTTTTGTAAACTTGTTTTACCACTGGTAAAGTGACTTCATATATCTGCAATTACCACATCAATGGAATTGTCTTATCGATATATCTGCAATTGCCACAGCAATGGAATGTTCTTATCCAAAATTTAATCAGTTAAGGATTAGATGGTAATATTATTCAGTTTTAAAATGTCAGCGAAATTGCAGTTTCAAATCCATCAGCCGACCTTTTTGACAGAGTAGTGCATTTCGATTGCAGAAGTGATGCTCTTATGTTGGTGCAGCAAGCTAGGCCACTGAAAATTCTATTTCAGGCTTTATTGAACAGCGACGAGGAGAGTCTAGTATCATGTGGTGTCGACGGACTTGTAATTGTGTGGAAGGTATATATATTAATACAAGTATAATAAAAATATGATATTCACTATACAGCTTTTTAAAAACTCCCTTTGTGTAATATATCAGTGAAATCTTGCATGCGGTGAAACGCTTGTACGTAGTCTAAAACATAATCCGTTTGTATTTAGTTCCGTTATGTTTTGTCAGTTAATCAGACACCATACAATTGACATACTTGGGAATCACTAAAACGTCTACGTGGATGAAATATATTACGATGTCTTCCCAATGTAGTAGTATATTGTCTCGTGTACTGCGTCATCGATAGCTAATTAAGACATATTAGTTTTAGCTCAACTGAGCACGAAGTGCTGGGTGAGCCATTGGTATACGGGAAATATCCTGCGTCTTCAGATGTTTCGTTCTTGCGATAGAGACTCTGTATCCAATCTTGACCAAACTTGCAGAGTTTCTGTATGACCATAAATTAAATTTATTTTTCCAAAGTCCAAAAACTGGACTGTATGTAGGATAGAGACTTGAATTTTAGCTTGAATGTTGGAAGTATAACTGAGTTTTTCTACTCACCCCGGTGTTGGCGTCCGAACTTTGTTGACATTTATATTCAAAAGTCATGCGGCTTAAAAACTAACACAAGTTATTAACTTGAAACTTGGAATATACCTTTGTCATTAACTCCAGGTGCATTATTTCCCTACACTCTGTTTTGTAATTGACAGAGTTATGTTCCATTTGCACTTAGTTATGCTGGTTAAAGATTATAATTATTCAGAAGTCTTGTAAAATTAAACTTGACAGGTCATTATTTGAAACTTGGAATGTACCTTTGTCATCAACTACATCGTCAGGTGCTACAATCCACATAACCTTTTTTTTTCATATTGATTTTCAGTGTAAAGTTTTTATTCAAAAGTCTTATAATTTCTTAACTATATAAGGCATTCATTTCAAAACTTGGAATGCATCTTTGTACCATCTCCAGTATCAGGTGCAACAATTCCCATAACCCTGTTTTGTATTTTGACAGCGGTATGCCCAGTTTTCACATATAGTTTTTGGTTAAAGTTTTTAGTCCAAAATCTTAGAATTACTTAACTACACAAGGTATATACCTGAAACTTGTAATAAATTTATAAAATTGCCAAAACTCAGCTTTGTATTTCAATACATGTATGCCCCTTCCACTTTCCAAAATACATACCCACTGGAATACTTCGAATAGTCGAGGGCGCTGTCTTCTGACAGCTCTTGCTCATCCAATCATAACTATGACGATCTGGTCTGAGCAGAGTTATTGCCCCATGTTTGTTCAAGAAAATGCAAAAATGGACTGTATGCAGGATAGAGATACAGTTTTCATCCAGTCTTGACAACCCGTTGGTGAATATACTGTGTACATGAACTGTTACCATTTTGTTCATGCACAATTGTTAGACGCTTATCACCGAGTTTTGCATCTCCATGTCAGAGACAATTTAAGACTTTCATTTGCTGATTTGGTGGAAAACTGATATTATGGGATTTCTTCCAATCATGCAACGTTGATGGCTTCATAGCCTGAATTAACATCGTTGATCATCATTTAACATAAACTCATTTTATATTGTTTGTGTATATTCCAATAATGTCAATGAACTGCTGAAAAAAGGCCAGAAAATAATTTTGAGAAAAATGATCTGAGAACCATGAGCGAACACACTGCACCTTAACCACCGAAAACGTATGGACTATTGTACTGCCCGATGCATGAAATCAAATCCAACCACCTTTGCGAATACATGTGTATTCTTCAGATACCTTATTTTTCAAACTTGGCACAAAAGTATGATGTTCATCCTTGCTAGTACTCAGGTGAACGCTTTAGGCCACCATGTTTCTATTTGGTTGGGTTATTGAAATTAGCAATTCCGTAAAATTGAAACCGTTATTATATACAAAATAAACACTTAAACATAACACAAAGAGGCTTCAAGTATTACAAGTTGTTTTTTCGTTAATATCTCGTTCTCAGTAATATTACACCAAAATATGTTTGTTGAATTGTTAACATGTATTAATACTACAAATAGATCTTGAGGTATTTACTGTATGCTAAGATAGAATTTGGTGGCTTTAATATACTTAATATTATATTGTGTAATGAATTCTGAGTATGACGCTTTGTTCGGAACATGTGCCTATCAACTTGGTGAATTAAAGCATTTGCGTGTTTATCTAACTGTTCATGGTCGTGTTCATAGCATGACTAGTTTGCGTCCCAATACATGTTTGTTTTAATGTGTTCGTTTTAGAATGAGAATATTCAAATGATGAAGCGAAACCACGTTTTGCAGGCCATGTCTGCCTGCGACGGAATAGTCTGAGGGCGTTTGAATGTTAACTTCACTGATCTGTTTTCTCTTTTGTGCAATATACTATTTATAAGTATTCTGTTCAAATTAACTATGCACTGTAATGTCTTCGTGACCTTTGTACATTACTATTTCTACAAGAAAGTGCAATACATTTGGTTCATTAGACCAACCTTATTTTGTTGTTTGATAAAACTTAAGTATTGAAATAATTATTGAACCATTAAAAAACCTTGTCATATTGCAATTTGTTCTTTATGAAGGAACACAAACCTTAACCATATCAGTTGCAATATATTATTGCTAATATGAAAACAATGTTGTTTATTTGATTGTGTATTGAAGCTAAGGTATATATATATGATATTAAAGGCTAACATTTTGTGTGACCTTTCGGTTACGTTCCAATTTATATTTCACTTTGCACGTTGTCACACGGACATTTGCATATTTGAGATTTGTTGCTTTCCCCTACAATATTTTGACCACTTTTCTCGCATTCAGTTTTCATACTGTATTATTAGAACATTAGAAAGTTAAACACTAGAACATACATTTCTCAAAAAGTTAAACAAAAATCAAATTCAAGATTTCATTTTGTTTCAAGTAGGCCTAAAATCAATCCAGTTATCTGTTAGATATTAAAGATCGGTATTCATTTTGTCCTTCTATGATGTTTGGTAAAAATGTGGAAATCATGTCTATTATAAAATATCATATTGCTGAACGAGATCGTTATTCTACTGGATAACATCGCGAAAGCTTTAACTCCAAGCGGAAATTGCTCCTGCATGGGTGATTTCTGTGACAAACATGAAATCAGTTTCTACGGAAATTTCTTGTAGGTTCTTTAAAGATGATAACCCCATTCCCTTATAAACGATAATTGGTTATTGACTCTGCATTGTGCAAAAAATTGTCTTTTTATTGTCGATGTCTAATAATGGATTATGCGTTTTTTGCATGTCTTCTGCCATTATGATAAATTGTAACCCACGCTCCATTTTTTACTTTCTCTGCTATTTAGCCTTCTGTTTATCTATAATAAGTTTAAATAGCGGTTTGATACGAACGGTAATAGTTTTATTTAAATGCGTATTTCCGAAATGCTGTTATGTTTGTTTTCCTCTGGCCATTATTTGTGCATGCGCCATTCATTATTACACGCCTATAGACCACGATTTCGAACCATTACATATATGCCGTGTCACCCTAATTTCGTGGGTCTTATTTACGCTTGTGACGCATGCGTGTTAATACATTCTGTTATCTCACCACTGAGTTGGATAAAACACAATTTCAATGTCATCTTTGCAAACAAAGTGATTAAAAGACCGATTTATGTTGCTATTGCATGCATATATTAGGTTATTGTACCTGATCCTACTGATCTGTATCGTTTGGAAGCTTCTCATAATTTCGTGGGTTCTCACTGGCCGGCCTACTTTGGTTGTGAAAGAGTGTTTACAGCATCAATTTAGTTTCACTTTGTTTGTGCTTGACCCTGTGCTGATCAACAACCGAAAATCTTGGTTAAAACTAGTGATTTTGAAAATTTTATCATTCTAAATGCACACTCCTTATCATATTTTTTAAAAGGTAACAATATTGGCATGACAAATTCTACACACTTGTTCTATTTGTTGTTGTGCAGGTTTAACTTTAGGCTTCATGAATCTATAAATATCTGTTTTGTTAGTTATTGTTCTTAAATATTAAATAAATGATAAAATTGCACTGGGTTGGAATGCTAACTTCAAGTTAAAAGTTTGAAAATGTCAGTCAAATTTAGGGAAGGGGGGGTTGTTTATATATATTTTTTTACCGAAAATAGCAAAATTCCATTGAGAAATAAACATAAGGGAGATAATCATACTTGTGCAATTATTCCTGGAAAACTGTTCTAAATATATATGATTTTTATACAACGAAAGTTCATGAATACAATGAAGTTAACAGTTATAGTAATTCGGATGCACGAGCGAACATTCTATTAGTTTTAAAGAGCCACGAAATTATGGTAATTAGGCATACTATTAAACAAATGATTTGAATGCAATCATTTGGTTAAACAAGATTTGTCAGGAAAACTTGACACGGTGAAAAGATGTAAGTAACATGCAGTTAGTTTTTACAGGCATATTCGCTTTCATGAACCGACTCGAACGTATAAGGTGCATAGTGAACCGATAAGAAAGTGGTTTAATTACCCAGGATACCAAGCACGAGCTTACAAATATCCGGGTTTTTTTTATTGGCGTGTACACAATTGCATGCTGTGAGCACTCGACCTTGTCTTAAGTTGTATAATTTTACCAAACGCAACAGATAACCTTTCTACGGAGCTCAAATTGCTCTAAACTGTCAACCATTTTCAGAAAAGGACTAAGTAAACGTTTTTCTTATAAATAAAACGTCCTCGCATTAATAATAATAATTATTGCATGTATTGATACGATTTTAATTGGACAATGATATGTTTTTCCGTTTAGCGTAATTGTAAATTGCTTGAATCGGTTTACACATTTAAAACATGTCACTGTTATTAAAAGCATACGATATCAACTTATTTGAACTACATTTAATACACGCAAACATGTTTTTGTAACCACCAGTGAAGAACGTTTTATTCATGTGGTGCTATGATAAAACGCTTTTTGGATGATCAACCGATAATTGCAGTATTTTTGATACAGTTAAAAGCTCTACTCAATTAAGGTGGCTAAAAGCATGGTGTTGAAGGTTTCTTCACATTTGTGAAAGGAATCGTGTCTATTTTCTTTGTATGGTGTCAAAATTTTTTTTTGTGAAAATAATTTTAAACACTCATCCTCTTTTCAGTACACGTGCTAGCTAATATAATTTGTAATAAATGTTTCAATATAGAAAATTGAAAACTGGGACGGACGACACATTTAACATTAAAAGTATATCTTATATAACATTTAAGGCATGTTCAGTCAAGTGTGTATAACAACATTATCAAGACGCTACTCCGTGTACCGTTCAATTAATGGAATCAGCATACATGTGCATTCTAAATAGATTCAGTTGCTTCTTTTAGACAGCGCTGTATGCATTTAGGTTTGCAGACTACCAAGATAAGAATGAATTCATGTTCAAAGAAAAAATATTACAGTCCAAAAGAAATTTCCGTAAAAATACAAATTTCCGTACGAACAAAAGAAATATTACATTCGGTAACAATCCGGTAGAGGTCAAAGGTCAAGGTCACAGGGGCTTGTAAGATGAAAACTGTTTTCTCCGTAGACCATTTTTTTCCGTAGAATATCTAGTGATCAAACAGAAAACAGGTATCCTTATATAATAGACTGTTGACAAATCCATAATTATACTATATGTTTCTTTTCGTTTTATATTTACTAAAACTCTTAATTGCACATATTGACGACTTGGCTGCAAGTCGGGGGGGCATACATGTTTTACAAACATCTCTTGTTGTGTTTAGTAGGTTGTATTGCCATTTGCAGAATTATTGATGCAGATTTAACGTGAACTGTGTAATTAGTTAAGTTTGATCGAGTTCACTGACAATTTATTGAAGATCGCTCAAGTGTACCAAGCATTTTGTTTAAACACAATCATAAAAGCATAAATCATGCAAGATATACATTTGCTTTCAGAATTGCCCTGTTTCCCGCAAGATTGTAACCCGTTTCTACATGGATAATCCAGATTACTTTAGTGAAATAATTTTTTTTCTATCATATAAACTAAAGATGAATAGATTTGTGTCGTTCAGAAGAGCAAGGTTAACCCAATGGACAGAGACGGACAACTGCTTGTCTTAGGCCAAATGTCTTGTCATTTACATGTAGTATGCTAATAAAATCGAATGTTTCCTTGATGACAAACAACAACACGTAACTTTTTAAATCCACTTTTTAAATTAAATTGTTCAACTGTTGTCATGTGTAGATAACAAAACACATTGACAAACATCTTACTCTAACATGAATATTGCGCGCACATATAGGTTACAATAATGCTAGTTAATCGTAATTCGCTTTACCAAAACCAGTGTCCAAACGCGCCACCCATTCTTTATCGCATGTACTTTATGATGTTTTCAATGGTACCGAATAACACTAACAGCTGATAAAACGTGCGACCCTGCCGATGTGGGAAAAGAGGCTTCTCCGTGTACAAAAAAAACAAAGAATACGCGTGGCTTTAAGGTGTAAGCAAAGTTAAAACTGTTTCGGTAGTCTTAGCTATAGTCAATTATTCCAAAAAAGGAATCATTGCAGACAAACTAATGCGCCGTTGTGACCGCAGAACCGTCGTATAACAAAGCTTGCATTGTATTGAATAAACGTTGTCTATCATCAGGCAAGTAACGTTTCGAAAACCAGATATTTACGTTATTAATGCAGCAACTTTTAACATCAATGATGCCGTTTCGTAACACTTTGATCTACTTGTGCATATTTTCATGGTTTCATTCCTAGAATTACTTCGTTTCTTTATCGGTAAAGCTGACAAAACACATTTAGTCTGTAAGCGTATTGACGTAATGCATCAAGTAAGCGATACTTCCGTATTCGGTACTTAAACCATCTAAATGATTCGAAGCCTTATTATGTCAGTAAATATAGCCCATGGGTGTCATTCTGTGGAGCAATCGATCTTGGGTAACTTAGTAGTTATTTCAATGAGATAATTACTTATGACATGAAATATCAAAGTAATTCTTATATCAGATTTATCTGATAATATGGAACCAGAAAAAAGTAATAAAAACAACATTGCATCATTTTCTTATCTCATATGCTGTATTTAATCTATAACGTATGAACAAATAATATGCACGGAATTTGAGAATGTGTACTATTTTACTAAATTACTTAATGATTCATAGTGTTGACGTCCTGTAGTCATTTACCTGTTTTCAAAATTTGCTATTCCGATGTATATAATTAAAATTAAATCCTAACATTTGCTCTAACACTGTTTCTGTTCGGATGTGACGACTTCGTCTAGCAGCTAGGTCTTGTTCGCGTGGCTGTTCTTGTACCAATGAAACTATCTTGTTGCACAGCAAATGTTGTCGATGCATTTCGAAAATGAAAGCTGCCTTTTACACTGACTAACGGGAACAAATTTGATCAACCCTCGTAAAACCGTCAAAAGCTTAAAATACAAATGTGAAGCGATATTATTGTATTTTAGAACATGTAACATTACCGTTTTACTTTTTTGAAAATACTTTGTCAATAGTGGTTGATGCACAGTTGATGTGATAAAAATTAACAAATACTTGTTCATACTAGTACATTGTATATCATAAACGGTTCGCATGTTGTCCGTTAAGAAGCTCACGCAATCTTGTTATTGGTAAAATTGATTGGAGAAATCTATGAATATTTGTGATGCAATTTGCAAAATCAGTCAAAGTATTTCTAACTTTGATCTAAGGAAGTTGGTTCAATAAATGTATAGTTTCAGGAAAATGTTACTGAGTGAAATTCGAGAGTAAATCGTGCGCAATCGCAATGAGACGTTTAGTTTACGTCATTGTGCATTCATATTAATTGCCTTTCATTACTGCATTCAGAATCATTCAAAAGATCAAACAATTGGGGCAAGTACAAGAAATGTATTATCGATATTGATACCTATGTCATCGTTTCGATTTCCAAACGCATTGCAGACACTGTTATACCCCGCATATATACGAGCAATATACACTTGACGGATCGCTTAATTTATATAACCGTGCATACACAGAGATCTTTTACAAAAAAAACTGTCTGCAATATATATACACATGTTAAACAAGACATCAACCAATGCCATTCTAGCATTCCAAATGGTTGTACACATTGTCAGTCATCGTCGTCTGTCAGTCAATACCAGCTGAATAATTTAGCGTCGGGATGTTTAACTTCTTACATGGCCTACAGTCAGGGGTGGTATTCACAAAGCATCTTCAGTTTCTTTAATACATGCATAAAATAAATTCAAAGTTTTGCACTTAATGTAAAATATGTAAGACATTACTTCCGATGCTTTGTGAATATGATCCATGAACCTATCTATTTGATTGAATTAATAAACACATTCCAACAGTGTTTTATCTTTCTTATCATGCCACCTTTTAAACCGTGGTACGATTAATGTACGTATATGTCTTTGTTTCGATGCATACTGAAATATTTCTAATTGGCTTGTGCTTGGCCAAAACAGCCGTTATAACGTTATGATTCATATGCTAATTCATAAGACGTTCAGCAAACTCCTTACCAACGCTTAGAGTTTCCAGGTTATATCATACATATAAGTTATACATGTAAGTTTAGCTCCTCACCTACGATTGTGAAAGATTAATCCTTGCTTTAACAAGGTTCATTGAAAACACTATCATGCGTGCATATTTTCTGCTCCTTGGATTATAATTACTTTTTGTTTCTGTTTTGTTAACATCTATGTGTATTTATTTTACCTTGTAGTTCAGTTAGAGTAATAATCCGTGGAAAAACACAGTAAAGACTCGTTTAAAGTCGTTAAATGGTAAAGGCATTAACGTTGGTCAGTGATAGACGACATGAGAAAAATAAACAAATACGACATATATTATTGACCCAGTCAGAAATGTTATCAATCAAATATAAATGGTGTACTTTCGGCACGTTAAGAAAAATGTAAAAGTGAATACACTCTACAATGCACTTACTATGCTGTTTTATGCCTACATACATCGATAGAATAATGCATATCCATTTAAGTATGTTCGTCACTTTATTAATTTCAAAATGTATTTTTATATTAAAACTGAAAAACACGTTGTTAACGACCTCAGTAGACAGTGCCGCGATTGTCCACTTCCCAATGACGTATTTAATTATTTCTATGTTCTTCTTTCGACGAGTACATCACAAAAGACTTTGAGCAGTCCAATTTATAATAAGATGCTGGTTAAATTTACAGAGGAAATGTCTTCATTAATTAAAGGTTTACATTTTTTTTTGTAGTTTTGTTTTCGGCTTTTCTCCACCACCCAAGACATGAACTTATGTTTCTTGCAATGGACATTTTATGACACGAGATAGTTAAGTGATAGCTAAATCATATTTCAATAATATGGTATGCCTCTTATATCACGTACCGAACACTTTAAAGAGAACGAGTACAGTTCTTTGTATTTAAGACCTAGAATTGCAAATGGCGTGAATTCTACGTGTACGCTGCTGTTTCCGTAGCTGATTGATTTCGAGCAAGCAAGTTCCAGCCTGTCAAACCGTTGGGTACTTCCTTCGTATGGCATTTATATTTCCCAGTTAGTTTGTTATGCAGACCCTGTTCATGAGTAACGTAACCTTTCTCTAACTAAGAAATTATTAAAACAAGGATTTTTGTTTCATGAACTACGAAAAAAGTGTACTACGTTTTTTTTTAAATACTTTAGTTTGGTTTTCTAGATCACGGCCTGTACCCGGATAATCCTAACGCAGTGCAGCGACCCTAACGCAATGCCAAATGGCGATTAGAAAGTCGGGGCTACTTTGTTTATGCACATTTTTCTTATGTACAGGTATGTTTTGGTTGTAATATCCGTCGCCATTTATCAAACAAGTTTTTAATTCAATATACATAATGTTACATCTAGCAATTATTGGTTTTTTACGATAGAATGCTGAGGAACAAGGCCAAACATCCAATTAAAATATTTATAAAAAATCTTTAAAAAATATTTAGATGCTTTAAATTGCCATATTATTTCGCTGTTTGGAAGCAAACATATACTGCTTCAAAATCCCGTTTACACTGTGTTGTTATCCCATCGGATATGGGCACAATACTCGTTCGAATGTACAGACTGCGAGAAAATAGATAAAAACCTAATTTTCTAGTAGATAATAACCGAACCCAATGTATACTCGGGACGGATAAGAGCCAAACCAACGTATGAAACCTAACGAATAAACAACTAACCGACTAATATTCTATATAAATGAATGACTATACATGTATGCTAAAGGACTATAATGGACCTCTGTATATTGTATTTTAATTCAAATCGTATTGTATAATTTGCTAGTTCACCAATGACAATTTTTAACGTGTATTTACATATAAAACTTAACCATGAAAACTTGTGTTGAAAATCGCGAGCTTTCGCTGGACTATGTAGTATATACAGTTAAAAATAATGAATGTGGAACACCCTTAAAATATAAAAGCATAGAACGCATTCATAAGACCCTAGTGTAAATATATTTGAACGTTTAAGTATGTATATTGTGATACATATTCTGACAGTTTAGAGGAAACGATTGAACGAGCACATTAATAACACAGACATAAATTATTTCATATATACAGGACGAACAGATATCTTTTTTTCAGTTTGTTAGGTAAGTATCCTTTTTACGTTCGCACTTCTGCATCACAGTTTCCTACATCAGTCTGGAATTATCCTCAAGCACACAACCACTTCACAATAAAGACAATGTTTTAGCTGTAAACATCGACTTAAAGCTTTGATATGATTACACATTGTCGTAGAGAGGTTCATTTAACTAATATAGTTTTCAAGTAATGTACTAATGCATTTTAATATATTTTAGCAGGTTGGAAACACAAAAACGTTCTTTATGGGGACTTTTTCGGTTACGCGTTAATGACTTCAAGCATCATAACAGTGATTGTAAAACAAAATATTAAGTACATAAACCACTGGACACTATTAACTATTAAAAGATTTAACTTTATACTTAACACAAATATAACAACGTGATGAAAACATGAAAAATATTAGCACATTCAGTCTCTGTGTCCGCCATTTTGGCACTGCTTTTGCACTGCGTTAGGATTATCCGGGTACAGGCCGTGTAGATATAATGTTTCCTAAAAATCGTTATTGGTTAATGGAATGTCTCACCAATGATTTTATAGTGATGTTTTAAAACCGTTACGTAAGTGTAAATATGCAAAATTGGATGCTAAAACTTTATTTATAAACTGATACAGTCTTATCAATCAAAGGGGTATTATTTGTCGATACTCAGTAACACCTGCCTGTTGGTTTTTGATAGATCATTTCTTTTAACTGTAAATAATTATCTAATATCGTTGGGTAAACAGCTTTAAATATGTATCGATTTAATTTAATCAGTTACAGTTTTAAAACCTATGCCCAAACGCGTTAACCGATTAACAAGTAAGTGTCTACGGCACGTGGACACCATTATATGATATTTGATTCACGTTTTGTAGAATTTACCATTTGTTAAACTGTAATTTTCATTTTTCAAGTACATGCAGTAATTATCGCTTTAGTTTAATATTAAACAATTAGTTCAATGATATTAATTATAAATATTAAACATATGCCCAGTACAACCAAGCTATGTAATCTATCCTGAAACACCACGTTTTGCGGCTTCTTCCTGAGATGCACGACGATGATCTGGGATTTGTACTAAATGATGCTAGATCTTTAAATCAATCTTGTCATCAAAAAGGGATTTAGTTGATAATTGTATTTACTTCATTTCATCGTGCCTCTGAAAATTGCAATTCTGTTGCTCTGGTGAATATTCAACCATTGAGTAATTAAATTGTAATTCAATTGAATTAATATTTTTTTTATTACTATTTAATTTGAATTGCAATGCTATGAGGTTAAAGTTTATTTATAAGTGCGTGTTTTGTGATTAATTCTGGGCTAAGTGTGAGGTTCGGTATGCCTTTAAACCAGTTTAAACCCCCAATGCTTTGCATTGACCGTTCCAAGGCGGTGACCCCAGTTTTAATCATGTTTATGTTGTGTGTTGTGTTGTATTTAATGTCCTACATTGTATAGTCGATTTGTCACTTGCCTCAAATAAAGGACCACCGGATGGTAATAAGGCTTCTCTCCTGATGATGTCTCTGGAGTTGTATTATTCCTATATCTGATTTATCGGATCATTTATAGCTTTCACGAGAACGGTGAAACTAATTGAAGAAGAAACATTAGCTAACGAGAGATTTAATAACGCCGGAATTATGCACAAACCAGGCAATGGAACTGCTATGTGTGCATCCGTGTGATCAACGGCGTAAATACTAGGTGGTCGCATTGCAATTCCCATTTATTTCATTCCCATATATTCGATCTGCCTTCTCCAGAAAAACCAATTTACCTCATAAACTTTAGCATTTCATTGTTGTAGCAAAATCACAGTGTTGGATATATTTTATTCCCGGAGTGCTAATATTTTCTGCTCCTTGGATTATAATTACTTTTTCTTTGGGTTTTGTGAGTATCTACGCGTACGTATTTTACCTTGTAGTTCAGTTAGAGTAATAATCCGTGGAAAAACACAGTAAAGACTCGTTTAAAGTCGTTAAATGGTAAAGGCACTAACGTTGTTCAATGTTAGACGACATGAGAAAAATAAATAAATACGACATATATTATTGACCCAGTCAGAAATCTTATCAAACAAATATCAATTGTGTACTTTCGGCAAGGCAAAAAAAAATATAAAAAGTGAATACATTCTACAATGCACGAACTATACTGTTTTATGCGTACATACATCGATAGAATAATGCATATCCGTTTAAGTATGTTCGTAACTTTAGTCATTTCAAAATGTCTTTTCATATTAAAGTTGAAGAAAAAAGTTGTTAACGAGCTCAGTAGACAGTACCGCGATTGTCCACTTCCCAATGACGTATTTAATTACGTCTACGTTCTTCTTTCGACGAGTACATCACAAAAGACTTTGAGCAGTCCAGATTATAATAGGATGCTGGTTAAATTTACAGAGGAAATGTCTTCATTAATTCAAGGCGAACTTTTATTTTCTAGTTTTGTTTTCGGCTTTTCGCCAACCCCCACGACATGAACGTATGTTTCTTGCAATGGGCAACGGACATTTTATGACACGAGATAGTTAACTGATAACTAAATCATATTTAAATGATAAGGTATGCCTGTTATATCACGTACCGAACATTTTAAAGAGAACGAGTACAGTTCTTTGTATTTAAGACCTAGAATTGCAAATGGCGTGAATGCTACGTGTACGCTGCTGTTTCCGTAGCTGATTGGTTTCGAGCAAGCAAGTTTCAGCCTTTCAAACCGTTGGGTACAAGTTTAATAATGGCATTGTGTTCTTTCATAAATGCGTGACTTGGTTAGCATGCAGTTTTATTTAACGTCATTGGCAAACAGCTAATTTAAACGACATTATTAAATATCGTTAGGTGCACATCGCTGAAACAACAATGTTTAAGTTGTGATTTGTTTTATATTTGACATGAACAAAGATTGGACATGAAATTGATGTTGAAGAAAATACTTTTGCTCAGCCCACACTGGCTTATTTTTATTTTATAAATTACAAATGATAAACACAATTTCATTAGCATGCACTATGTCTATTGTATGTTTGCAATATTTTGATTAAATGTTATTTTAACTGCATTGCTAGATACAGGAAAGTAGTATTATTACTAAAATGAGTACAAATATGCGCTTGGATGACAGCGAACTGGATATCCGTTAAACATTTGGTGCAATTCAAATTCGCATCTTGATGTCCAACGATTTATAGTGCAACTGTGAGAGTATTATTCACATCGATTCACAATACAAGCAAATAATAGGAAATGTATTTTTGTGAAACACTCATCACAACAATACACAATTCATGACCCTGTCGCATATGCAACGTGCAAATAAATGCCATCAAGTTAATGCATATTTTGTTTTATTTCTGTTAAAGAAATGTAGAATATTATAAAGATCCGGTGGCGATAATGTGTTATCCAATAAGACAGATACGATAAAGTCAAATAGTCTTCAAAATACAGTATTTAATTGTGTTGAGAACAGCAGGTTCAAACTGTTTAAATTGAGCATCTTTACGGGGTTTGAATCAGTTATACTATTTCACATTTAAACAAATACAAAGATACGAATTCTGTATTAGGTTATGTTCCAATGCAAGATATGGAAGGCATCTTAAACGGAGGTGTCTAGTGTAGATCTGTTTGTAAGTGAATGACATTCGATAGCAAATTGGTCTGAGTGGGAAAAATTTGTTCTTTCAAAATACACTGGTTCCTGACATGATGGAAAGCATGTTAAATATAATTGTTTAGTGTAGACCCGTATGTAGAGTTTGGAATTGCGTACTATAGCAAGTTGGCTTAATTGTACAGAACTAGCTCTTTCAAATTATACTGGATCCTGTAATTTCATTTGTTCCAAGACACGTCATAAATTATAAAATTACAGAACATTCGAAAACTCCCATATGTTGATTGTGTGATTTATTAAAATGGTGCACGTGAAAAACACACAGCGTTGCATACATACGCATCTTTTATTGCGTTACAACACTATGTGCTAGTTTCAAATAATGTTTGCCTTGCAAAAAAGTACCTTCAAGACCTTAATATTGAGTAAGTAAAGCTGTTCTCAGCAGACACGGCCTAAAGAAGCTTTTCGTGATATTCTCAGACTTTTTAAAATGTAACTACCAGGAAAAGACATGCCGAAAGTAGATCCTTATTTTTGCTATTTTTATTTTCGCTCGTTGTATAGTAGCACGCGCATAACATTTATGGCTTGTTTTGTTATTATTTTTCCAGCTATCAAAAAACATAATATATATATATATAAGTAATCTAAATTTAGCAACAACTAGGATATTAGAAAATATAACATGCACCTTAAAGTGAAAACACAACATTGTTTATTTGTTGTATTTTATTAAAGCATTGTGTCATTTATACCAAGCATGATGTTGATATTCACTAGTTAACTGTCTTTAAAGAGAATGACCAGTACTATGAGAAGAAATGAAATGCTATTTATTTAATAATGACTGAATAAACATACCAAACATTATTTTTGTTGCAAAACTTATTTTATTTAGTTTATAAAATAACTACTATTCAAATACATAGCGTCAAACTGCCAGTTAGATAATAAAATATTGAAAATTAGTATTCGTCTGGAAATCATAGAGACATGGCATACAGTGCATAACGAACTAACTGGAAAACATAAATGCCATAAGAAGGACTCTTAGGAATATTACCATCTATGAAAGGGAAATTAACAATATCAAAATTGAAATCATCACGTTTGTCATACATACTAGTTTACACTTTGTTGTAACTAATCGTTAGACGTAAACCAAGCCTGAATGTTGTCGCCCCTAGCAATGTTTCGGGAAGACTTTGCTATTAAGTTTACAGTTTTTTTCTCTTAGTTAGTTACCTTACTTTGTATCTTTGAAAGTATGAATATGTCTTTTATATAATTAACATTACTTGGAATAGCCCTAGATGTATGCATTTGGAAACATTGTAAATACCTTGTCTTCTCTGGACTTACCAATAGAAATTGTAATTGTTTTCAAAAGAAAGCTTATCATAAAGCCTCATATTATAATACGTATAATAAAGCTCTAAAAGCTACGCCTATATAACGGTTGATTTATTAATAATTAAATGATTCTTTTTCTTTAATCTATATATATTTGTTTATATCATTAAACTGCTATAAGATCGATGAAATTTAATAGATATCACTTCGGCACTGCCTGAGACTCTTGATCTGTTGCTTGAGACTGCACCAAAACCCGGTTTCCTTTTTTAAGATGCTTATATTAAAAGACACAGTTGGGTTTGTCTCAGGAGATTATGGTCCTTGCGAATCAGAGATCCACTTCGGTGTAAAATGGAAGGAGTTCTGTGTGGTCACAACTCATCTACATGTACCTGTCTGTTATTTTATATACTTTAACATTTTCATCTCATTGATTTCTAGTTATTTAGATAAGATTACGTTGAGCTCCTATTATATTACGACTGATACCATTTTTATTACTAAAATGTTTTCAGATACCTAAAAGGTGGTTTACGTTCTAAAAATGTTTACTGCATGTAAGATACTTACCAATATACATGTTATTGCCAATGCACACATTTATAGAAAGAACTGGAAAGGATTTTGCAATTTTTCTGCTAATTGTTCTGTTTTAATGAAATAACATCTAATACAATTATTTATATCTTTATTATGAACACAATTTTATCTGAAGTTGCTCAAATAACAGAAGTAACATAAAAATAAACATATTAACAACAAACAGTCAATCTGTAGTTCGCACAAAGCACCTTTCAGTTTCCCCCCCCCCCCCCCCAGGGGAGAGCGGCTGGTTGACACAGGGGAATTAAACTTATTTTTTTTGGGTCTAATTCCCCACCCTAAAGCCAAGCATTTTTGTCTAAATCCCCTCATTGGGAAATGCTATAGAGATATCAAATGGCCCTGGGGACAATATTACCGGGATCTAAAATCCCGACCAAAGTCTATATCCCCGGGACTCGGAGTCATTCGGCGTGTCAAATTCCCGCATGTCCGGAATCGCTTTCAGTCTAATGTCCCGTATATGCCCGCCGCTCCCCTAGGTGGACACTATTTGATCAAAAGGTTATTACTAAAAAAAACTTTGTTGTTGTTTTTGTAAAATGGATATTTAACAACAAGCGAATATACACTGTAGAAATGAACTGTAAGCATTTTGCAATAAAAAGCAAGAAAAGCAAGAAGTGAACTGAAAGCATTCAGAAATAAAAAGGAAGTCAAAATGCAGCGACCCGACGTTGTTTTAATAGGACATATAAGGTAACCAAACGTGCTTAAGCACACAAAGTAAATGCATTCAAGATGTTATTTGAGTTATATAAATGTTGACTTTTGTATTGTGCATGCTTATAAAGTGAATGTTATGTCGCATATACTTTCGACACATAGTTTTCACTACATCTTAGAATAAAGGTACTATCTGAATAAATAGAATCGTAAATTAATATACCTTATTAATTTAATACATATTGTCAAACTAAACGTATCTAATAATGCTAATTAAATGCTATTTCTCATATCTGACTTATGTCTGATATTTTAAAACGTATTTTGTAAAGTGTAATTCCAGCGTCCATAAATATCCTAACCACGTAATAAAAATGAACATGTTTTGCTGCAAAACATATCTTCATTTGGATAACAGCATAAACATGGTTAAAACGGGCGTCACCGCCTTGGAACGGTCAATGCAAATCACTGGGGTTTAAACTAGTTTAAAGGCATGCTAAATCTCACACTTAGCCCAGAATTAATCACTTAAAAGGGAAAATACACAATTCCCGACATAGAAATCACACAACAGACACAAATACCACACAAATTATTAAAGCTTTGAAACGGTCAATGCAAAAACACATTGGGGGCTTAAATCGGTTTAAGGGCATGCCGAACCTCACACTTAGCCCAGAATTAATCTCCAAACACGCACTGAAGAAATCTCTCATGCTGTAGCAATTTCCGATGAAGTGATAGTTTTCCAAATGTTTCTTGTAGGAATATGGAGATTGTCGAATTGAAATATGACATTTCTGTATTATACATCTGGAGTCCATATTTACATATTATTTGCGCAGACATATATGCCTTGTGATATATATGCTAAAGTGTGTTTAAAAGAAACTAAATATAGGTTTGCCTTTAACGCAAAATGAAATTGTGCATTTGATGTTCGTTTTGTAAAAATGTGAATTTGAAAACAAATATGATCAACTCAACGTGCCTTGAGTAAGGATCGAACACACGATCGCAAGTCGAAAAAATAAACACACACACTGCGACATTTTCTTTGCATTAATACCGTATGCTGGATATTTTACTTCTTGGAAATATCACCCAGCCCTAGACTACATGAACACATTTTCCTTAATTATAAGCGTATCAATCTGAATAAACCTGAAGCTCAAAGTAATCCTGCCTCAATAACTAGCTGTCTGCGAGATAATTATTTATAGTTGTTTTTCATTTGCAAACTTGTACTATGTTACGTGATACACAGAAACAACATTGTTTCCACTGTAATGTATCTCTTTCTTCAGTTGGTATACTATTTGTTTTGTTACGGTTCTTTTTTTAATTTTGCACATACATATCACACTGCTGTCTAACTTTCAATTCATCATATTTGTTGCAGACTTTTAGATTTAAATATTTGACTAATGGAACACATTATGTTATATACATCCTTTTACTTAATTTGCATGCTGAATCTTGAATGATTGGTTCTTTTTATTATTATGGGAATGGTTTATGTTAGCATACCATAATTTTAGGATACCAAAATAGTATACATGCATTCAATTTTAGATCGTTTGACAACATATAAATTTCATTTGTCAAAAATAATGCATTATTTGACTTTGATGAGAATTTGAAGTACACATTAATGCCGAATGTCACAACATATTGTGATCGAATTAACAATATTGCATGCAGTCATTTTGTAGTGATAATTGCTACTTTCTTCCGTAAAAACGTCAAAAAGAGCACTGTTATAATCACCATCCTGGATATATAATGATCAACAATTCTCTTAAATGAAATGTTCATCAGTTATTTTAAATGTGCCTAGTTTGCACTACTTAACGCAACCATAAATCTGCATAACCTCGAATTCTAACAATGGCACGACACAATCCAAATTGACATAAAAGAAAATAGTTTGTTTAATTGTGAATAATGCTTGTTTTTTGTCAATATTATTATTGAGAAGTAATTCGTAATTATGTGTTGGAAATCAGGCAAGCTGGAAAATCTGCACCTGCGGTTAATAGCCTGTCGTAGTATGTTTTATCTTATTACTACAGGTAAATCGATAGAACAGTCCATCGTATAAACTTTAGCTTTATCCAATCGTTATTTTTAGCTCACGATTATTCGATTGTTATTTTTAGAACGCTATGGATTTAAATGTGAAGTCATACCAAATAATTCCGTTTGAAATAAACAAAAAACCCAGTGTTAAATCTGGAAACTAAAGTTTTTTTTTTTTTCAGTTTGGACATATTTTCACGCCGTTTTATGATTTTTCATGATTTATGAGCATAGAACAATAGGATAAATAGAGTATCAGGTGAGTGTTGGATAAAGATGAAGTTAATCATGTTCGGAACGAAACATTAGAGCGTTCGGCAAGCCTCGCGCTCATTTGTTTCTAAGCCTCGCATAATAAACATCATCTTTATCCAACACGCACCTTATATTCTCTATTTATTTCGTTCTCGATTACAATAAATGCTATCCAATATAGCATTTCGATATTGGCAAACGTCGTTGTTAATAATATTGTTATGATTTGAGGCGTGATGATTTGCAAATGGGTCTCAACCGAGTATACAAAGCATAATAATGTGTTTTGATATTATTTAAAAAAAAATAGTTTTGGTTATTGCCAATAATAAAGACTGAAACTGAAAGAAGTGATTTATAATTTATCAGAATATTTTTATCACGTATCAGGTGTCGTATTGTTTACCATCAAAATTGCATTTTAATTTATTGTTCAATACAATGGACGTTCAGTCAAATAAACAGTTCGTTGATCACTTTAAAGGTCTGGTGTAAATTTGTCAATTATGGTTGGGAACAATAGTTCTAACTATGGATATAATTTACAAAAAATATGTACCGTTTTCAAGCAGAAGCCTGGTTCGATATCACTGTAATCGTCCTTGCAGTTTGATTCCATACGGATTTGCTACCAAAATACTAAATTGAAGTTATTACATAGCTTACAACAATCCACATGAAACTAATTCATCTTGTGGTTAATACCCGATTTAGACCTACAACGAGGTAATTGATGTTTTCGAGTAATCCTTTACAGAAAATGTATCTAGACACTTCAGTATTAAGATTCATATTCCGCACACGCGTTTGACTTTGTAATTACTGTTTTTGTACTTCTCTCTGGAGTCGACCGTATTACCTTGTGATCCGATATAAATCGCGGAAAGGTTTTGTCGTAATAAAATGATCGTATACAAGCAGTACTACTGCTATAAAAATATTAAGCACTACATTCAGAGGTACTAAATAGGTGTGTTATTTATGACGTAAATGCGACAATGACGTCAATTAAAACATTTAGACTTCGTCACGACATTTTCGGTAAACAACTTCCATAATATATTTAGTCGCATATGTATGGTGCATTTACGAAAATTTCGTTGATAAAACGGAACTAATGAATAATCGTAAACAAGTACATAAATCTCAAAACGTAAATTCCGATCATAGAACAGTCGTAAATATTCATGAAACGCCTCCCAGAACTGCAGTTACACAAAACTAGAGCTGAGCGGGCACCCACACGAAATAGCGCCCGCTGGCTCCGGGCACTATACTATTTTATCGGCCTGCTAAACTGGCATTTTTTTGAAAATTACTTAAAAAACAGACCGTTGACTTTTATATACGCAAATAAGAAACATATTTATGTAAAGTATAATATTATAGTATTATCACAAACTGTAGCAAAACCTTAAGCATAAGGTTTGTTTGGAAGTGTATGATAAAGATGTGATGTGTATTCATCTGAAATACGCTAAAAAACCCACAAAAACGTAGCTTATGTAATAATTCACCCCATCAATCTAAATAGTCAAGCATTCGCTAAGTAACATGGTAGGCACAATGTCGATTCATAAATTGTACAAACGCCGATTTGATTAGTTCGCCGCCAAGAAATATGTAGTCTTACGATTTTATCCAATTATCCACTGATGCATGCCAAGAGAAAACCACCGACAATGGGTTGACCACAATATTGCGCTTTCGTGATTCTTTCTTAAGTTATTATTATTCATCTAATAACTGTCTGATACGGTGCTCGTGTTTATGCGGTCTGTTCTCTTCTGACCTGTAATTGCCTTAGCAATATGATTGCTTATTTAGAAATGTATCTGCAGCACTTTTTCACCAGCAGATTCATACTGTAAAGTTAAGCATTTAGGACACATTTTTATTCAAACAAATGTATCTTTTGTAGTCTAGGCTCCTTTCATAACAGCATATTAATATGGAAGGACTGCTACTAACCGTAACAATAATCATTCGCTCATCACATTGCGTGTGTTAGTCAGTGATATATTATGTGCAAATAAATCAAAACAATATTGATTGCGTGATATAAACTTAAACAACAACATATATAGCACAGCAATACGTATATTGTAGTTTGTTTTTAAATTTACCATAACATTTCATTTTACATTGTTTTATGCTTGATAATGGCCAGTTAATTTGTGTAAGAACGTTCGCTAAGTCAACAACAGCAAACTAACAGTTTTTCTGTTTATATTACATGATCATTAATTCTTTGCAAAACCACAAAATTGGAAGATATACAACACATTACCTAGGGTATGCTACTAATAAGTGTTGGGATCTTATATTTATCATAGTATATCATTTTCTGAAACTTTGCTTTTATGCAAATAATTACGAATATTCTTATCAAGTTTAACAACGCTTATTGCCGTTTGCGATAACGTGTTGAAGTGATGTACGTTCACAGTGCAAAGGAAAGAGTTGTGTTTTATATATGCTTACTAAATGTGCAACATGTATCATATTATCTTTCCCTTAGTTAGTATAAATATAACATAGAAACATAACATGCTCTGGGCTCTCAAAGTCCTCGCAACCACTCCTGTTCAACTAAACAAATCACTAACGTAATATTGGTCTACCTTCATCGATTAATTATCACGTTCATTACTGACAAATGATTAACGAAACAACTAAATATAGGGAAACATGTTTCTGACCCGTTCAATCTGTATTTTATTGAGTCAAATAAGAAATACATATAACTAACCGGGCAAAATTGTTTGCTTATGCAATGATATGAGTTGCGTCAGATTAAGCGATTTTGATATTAAATTTAATTAACCATAAACGGTTGGTAAGCTCCTTATGATGAAAGCAAGCACTAGCCTAAACTAGGCAATCAACCAAGCATCGGTAACCCACCACCTGAATGTTTAACTTACTAACCTCGGTGTGTCTCTTTCTTATATGAACAGATCGGTATAAAAATGTTCAAGACGTTCTCGTTTAACTGACGATTGATGTCCCACTGCACATTGGCTTGATGACGATAATAACTGAGAAGACAAAAATTCCCAGATTATTTAGCAGAGATTTATTTCCTGCACTGTTTGTAGGGCTGACAAACTATTGTACAATAAGTAAATATTTGTTTTAATTATTATGATAATATATCGCAGTTAATATTTTTGCGTGTTCGAAGAGTGTTCATTAATGATGTCAACATTATATTCTAGTTCATAACTGAAATGCAGTTGTATAAAAATGATACTTTCGAATAGCTAAGTTATTAGACGTGTTTTATTACCAGGCATACCATTACTCGCAAGTGTGTTATCTATGTATAATAACAGCTACACTGTTTATTTATATGCAAAGCATATTTAAGAAAATGATAGTTAAGCTTTCATATATTTATATTGTTTTTCTTTTCATTTGGCAATACGTTAAGTTATATATATGTTTATGCTTATACACGTAGTTCGACAGTTTATTCGTATATATATACGAAAAATACGTTACTATGGACTTCCGATGTATTATACAGATGTGTCATATTTCTATTCAGCAATATACATAGTCTTACAAACAAGATCTGGAAAACTATCACATCAACGGAAATTTCCACGTCATGAGGGATTTCTGTGAGACACATATTTGTTTCTACGGAATTTCCTTATAGTTTTCTGATAGATGTTAATCTCATTTTGTACAAACGACGATTAGTTTTTTGCTCTTTGTATTTTTCTGTAAATAGAACAATGCGTTTTCATGTATTATGTTCAACCACTACTACTACTACTATTACTACTACTACTAGTACCACTACTACTACTATTATTACTACTACTACTACTACTACTACTACTACTACTACTACTACTACTACTACTACTACTACTACTACTACTACTACTACTACTACTACTACTATTACTACTACTACTACTACTAATACTACTACTACTAGTACTACTATTACTACTACTACTAGTACTACTACTACTACTACTACTACTACTACTACTACTACTACTACTGCTGCTACTACTACTACTACTACTACTACTACTACTACTGCTACTGCTACTACTACTACTGCTACTACTACTACTACTATTACTACTACTACTACTTCTACTTCTTCTACTACTACTACTACCATTACCACTACCACTACCACTACCTTTACTAGCACTACTACTACTACTACTGCTACTACCACCATTACCATTACCACTACCACTACCACTACCTGTACTAGCACTACTACTACTACTACTACTACTACTGCTACTACTACTACTACTACTACTACTACTACTACTACTACTACTACTACTACTATTACTACTACTACTAATATGAATATAGGTGCTACCAAGTTAACGGGCAAAAGCATATTTATTTAACAGTATAAAAAAAAAATTTAGTTTCAATTTTTATTGAGCTACTTCTTATGTTCTTAATACACTGAAATCGTCAATGTTTCAAACCTAATTATAAATATTATTCTTATTATCTGTATTACACCACTGATATAATTACAAATGTTGAGAGTGGTTTTGTATGCAAAAATATTTTGTTTGAAAATGTTCATTTAATGAAATCATTGCAATTTTCATCAAAATTCATTTACCCCTATGGGTGAACAAAATCTAAATTCAATTATAGTTGCAAATAGCGTCTTCATACACACTTTTGATGTCTTATACAAGCTATGATAGAATATTATAAAGAAAGACAATTTAAGTCATTGAAGAAAACAAAATTAGGAATATTTATTAATTTTCTATGGTAGCCCAGCATAAACTTGAAGCTGACAGAACACAACAAATAATATGTTATCTAAATGAACTTGGTTTTCCTGGACTTGTATGTTTTTTCACTTAAATCTTTTTATTTTTCATTTATAACATTTATTTGACTGAAATAAAAAGAAAGAAACACATTGCTCGTGAACTTGTTGAAAAACTTAGGAAAAACTAACAAACCAGTTAAAAATTAGACAGCTTTATTTAGGCAATTCCTCAACAATAATTATCAAAAGTGGAAAAACTTATGCAATTTAAGTTAAATACACCATTTACACAATTTCAACAAAATATTTAATAATTAAAAGCCATTATTTGAGTGAATTATAGATTTGTTTTTTAAACTTAGGCTCCCTGTGGGTACACAAAATGCCACCGACATCATTCACTGTTTTCAACTCTGACACAACACACTATGCATGAAACATAAGGTGTCTTTTTTACTTTTTTTTGTCTTTTCCATTTATTTTCATGTCAATAGTGTATAAACTGAAGTATGTTGGCAATTTAGGTTGCATATGCTGGTAAATTAGGATGCAACTTCACCCACTGGCACAGTCAGAGAATCATGTGTACTGTGCTTATCACCAGGTTAGACCTACAGGGAAGCATTCTGGGTGATTTGTGGCAATTATCTTCCTTCAGTTGCAAAAAATGTTTAGTAATAATGAAATAACTGATTGTATTCCACAATATATTTAACAATATGCATACACAACTGTCCAATATATGTGCAACCCAACCTAAGGCATATTTTTCAGTGTATGGTAATTTGGTAAAGCAAATTTATATCAAAACTGGTTCATTACATTTTACTATTTTAATACAAATCCTTTAAAAAAAAACATGCGCACACTTTCATAGGCAAAGTAGCACACATATCTAATATAAGGAGTCAACTATTACACAGTAGTTAACAAAGCTGACAAAACCTTAGTGTCTTGAGGCCTCAACACAAAGGGACTGACAAAAAAGTAGGCCTATTATGTTCGGATTCTATAAGACAATGTACATGTACCCAATTTTGTCAAATTCTTCTGGTCTTACTTACAAGTGTTTCATTTCCCTATCAAAATTCAAGCTGGATGATCATATGTACGATCTGGTGATGTTTATTTATTTTATTTGGTTCTGATTTTTTTTTCAGTAAGACATTTCTTCTTGCTTCTTATTTTTCCTTTGACAGTTGTTTCGTTTATACCACGAACATAGGTGACTTTCGGTTACTTTCGGTTTCGATTTCTCATATGTTTGTATTTCGCCACATCGCATGAACATGTATAAAAAAAAGAAGAATGTGCTTATATAAAAAAAAACACGTGTTAGACAATAATCGGAAAAAAAATTGACAATAACACAGGCATCGTATGAACTGTGTGGCGAAATTGACCGACAGTTACCGACATCAGCCGATTTTAGAAAAAAAAACACGCGGGAAATGATTTCAGGTGTACTACCTTGATGCCGTCACAGTTGTTGTAACGCACAATTGGTTCCCGACCCGACCTTTCAGTGTTATGTTTAAGCCGGGTAACAGATTAAAGGAAATAGCGCGAAAAACCGATTTTGTAGAAATATTGAGAACAATTCGCAATATATCAGGTCAAAATATATTATATTGATTACTTAAGTAGGTATTTACAAACACACAAGTATCCATCGCATTCTTATTTTACTGCAATTTTACGTCGCCACCGGTTTTCGCCGAAACCGGAAACGGACAAAAAACATTGGGTTTCATAGGTATATCCAAAACCTGATATGTATAAGCGGTCAACGCCCGTCACTTCGCGGCCTGTACTACTACTACCATTACCACTACCACTACCAGTACTAGTACTACTACTACTACTACTACTACTACTACTACTGCTACTGATACTGCTACTGCTACTGCTACTACTGCTAGTGCTACTACTACTACTACTACTACTACTACTACTACTACTACTACTACTTCTACTACTACTACTACTACTACTACTACTACTACATTAAGAATATCACTGACGTTGTTTAAGGGCGCGTTCAATGTAAGCGTCAATAATAATATTTAAAAAAAGAAACAGTACAAATAATATCTTAAATGTCTGGAAGTTTACAGATTAAATCCAATTTATTTAGTATTAGATAATGTTGCATTCATTTAGATTTTCCGTTTACCATATGTTAATGTGTTCGTATTTTCACGAACTGAACAAGTATGCCCTCCTATCTCTTTGCAGTGGTGGTGATTTTCTTTAATCATCGTATGATGTTATCGTATTTTCAATTTATTACGTGTAACACTATTTGGGTATGAATTCCATTTCTGTATTTAGTTATACAAAGTATGCCAAAAGTCCGGTTTACTTCCGTATTAAGCTGATACTTAACTATGTTTTTCAATGTTTAGCTCAGTAAATGTGAAATCACAAATAAGTGAATGCTATACCGCAAGCACCTTAAGGTATTATACTTCATATCTGATTTTTTTTTTTCATGTGATTACATTATAAACTCGCATAATGTCGGCTTGATGTCGACCAATTGTTTTTGTATCCATATTGCTCTGTTGACAACGTGGTAATTTTCGTATAACTTAGCTTCTTGATAATCAGGATGTGTAAACCAGAAGTAGAATTAGGGTTTGATGAGAAACGAATAGAGAAATGACAATGAGAAACGAATAGAGAAATGACAATGAGAAACGAATAGAGAAATGACAATGAGAAACGAATAGAGAAATGACAATGAGAAACGAATAAATGAGAAACGAATAGAGAAATGACAATGAGAAACGAATAGAGAAATGACAATAAGAAAATAAAAAATGTAATGTTAATTGCTTTATTCATTTTACAGCTCGTACACTGCATGATATTTGCTTAGCTGTTTACAGATCTTTGATATTTGAAATAAGACTTTAAATATTGTATTCACGCCCATCTAACGTTGACAATTATTCACCACATTATGATGACTGTATTTTGTTGCAAGGAAGACAAATTATCAATTTGGGCATGAGATAATTTCACACACATTTTGTCGCAAACCCATGTATGTTTATACAAGGATAGGATCGTCTTAAGGGCTTGTTAATGATATACAAACTGATTTATTTGAGACATTGCGCATTAAATAATATATGAGAGCAAATTAAATTACTCTGCTTTCACCATTTTCACATTTTCAACCACAAATGTGGTTTGCTCTACTTTTATCACTGTTCTTTTTCAGCTGTTTCAAAGTCTATTGTTGTAGGGTACTGATGCAAGTTTTCCTTTATAGAAACTATAAATGTACCAACGGACGGAAACCACATAACTTCCTTTTTGCAGATTGGTACATCTATGGGGCGGTGGATCACTTAAATTATACATAAATGACTAAAATCTAGTATATTTTGCCTAAAACGCATACTATTGTGTTTCACAAATATTAAATACATTGTTGAAAACATTGATTACGAAAGCCTAAATGTATTTCTAATGCAATTTGCAGATTCAGGCAAAGTGTTTTTCTTTTTCGTTCTTGTGAAGCCAATAAATCAATTATTTCAGGAAAATATTTCTGAGTGAAAACGAGACTAAATCGTGTAAACTAACAACAGAAAAGGTAGTTAAAGATGTTGTGCATTCATGATAACTACTATTATAAAATCAAGCGATCAAACATATGTGACAGGTGCAATAGATAGTAAAGTCGATGATTGATATTGTAGAACCAAATACCTAACAATGGTATTATTTCATGATTCATTTCCATTTGAGATTGGGCAAGTGCTTCAACGGGCCGAATGGAGTTAAATATTTAATGAAAACTGCAACGGTCTAAAGAAATTATATAATATCACCTCAAGAAATACATTTGCCATTCCGTGGAACTGAAGGGTCAAAGGGTATGTATTGCTAAATGTTTACAGGGATTCACCAATCGTTCCATTAATATGTTTTATATTTTGAGATGGTCCTGATTAAATGTGCACCATACGGGTTGTAAAACACGTTTAAAAATGTTTATGTGAATGTGTGGTAATCTGTCTAAACCTTGCAATTTTACTTCGAACAGCATACTCGTGCTAGTTTATTAGTTTGATTGTGTCATTTACGCCTTTACTCGGATGCATAATTAATGATACATGGTCTTGTTTTCAATCTGGGTTTTCTGCTTGACTTTGCATTTCCCTAATAATGGTATTCAACTTGTACTAACAAATGTTGATTCTTAACTTGCAATTGATAAATCTGGTTAGTACTTAAGTCTAAGTTACGTCGGGAAAATGGTTTATAGCATAATTTTCCCTCTATTTAATTTACACTAAAATTGCAGTCCCACGTACAAACGAGTTTTACATATAATAAGAAGTCCGGATTCTGGTATTAGTGCAGTAAAATGAAAACGGAAAACGGTAGACTGAAATAATGAATTATGATTGCATCCGTTCGTAGTACATCAGTTGACAACTGATCTTACATATTCAAATCATGCATTAATACTCTTCTTAAGTTTGCTAACACCAAACATAACCGTATTAATCCACTTTATTTATAAGCACATATGTTTTATAGTATATATAGATTTAGATAGTTGTAATTGCTGTATATGTGAATTGTAATAAAACACTGTAGTTGTACACATGTATAAAGTAATTTGTTTTTTGTCTACAACAGTGAAAATATATTGTCAAGCTGGCGCTCAAGTATAATATCATGTGAGATGAGTTTCTGTTTAATGATTTGGTATTATGTGTGAAACAATATGATAAAGGAAATATCGATACTGAATGACGATGATGATACTGATATTCATACGCTTAACCACAAACAAAATGTTGACTATTAGTGAGCATATGTCTAGAAATTGTGCTTCTGCTCGAGATTTTTTTTACGTAAAATAAGACAAACACACCGGCATTATTACTCATGCAAGAAGGCGCGGGGAGCTATTAACTTAAACGATATTTAATTATTTAGCCATGTATCTGGTGTGAAAAGACAAAGCGGTCTAGACAGATAATGCAATATTTAATGAAATTTACGAGAATGTGCCTTCCCACAATATTCTTTTAAAACATGCAGGATACGTTTGTAATTCACTCTGGAATATTTAGTCGGCATTGCAGTTTAAAACTTGTTCTGACCTAGAATTCACATAAATGTATGAATGTGTACTTACGCGACAATTATCCGCATTCTTATTACTTAACCTTAATCTTGAATGCCAATAGAAGTGGGCAAATGTTCTAATTTTAGGGAATGCACACTTACAAGAATGGTTTCATGAATACAAATAACTGTTTCATACTTTAGGGAATTAAAATTTACATAATTGTTCACTTAAGCGGTTAAAATAACATATTGACCACATACACTCTAGAACTGAACATAATTAAGAACAATTTTACTCATTATATGTCATGATCGGAATGTTATATTCATTCACATAATGAAAACACTAT
The DNA here is from genome assembly GCA_027627225.1 of Congeria kusceri. Lineage (NCBI taxonomy): Eukaryota > Metazoa > Mollusca > Bivalvia > Myida > Dreissenidae > Congeria > Congeria kusceri. The sequence goes on from CM051025.1 coordinate 93,135,718, forward strand.
TTTGTTAAGCCAACATAATCGGCGCGCTCTATACATAGCAATTACAATGCTCAAATTCACGGGGACCACAGTCGGTCGCAACGTACAATGTTGCCTGTTGAGCTCGCGGCACGTCTGCCTGTCAATAGTGTTAAGGTTTCTTGCGACAAGTACGACCTATAAAGTGAAAATTTCTGGTATTTTTCTGATAAATAAGCAAAAAATATTAGCAAATTTGATGGAGCTTATATTTCCTATTATTGTATCATTGTGTAAAAATATTTTGGTGCGTAATGACTTCAGTCCTCGTGAATTAATTCTAAACAACACACTCTAGCAGGAGAGTGAATTATTATAAAAATAGCGCGCGGTAAAGCATTCGGAGAATCCTAGACCCGAGAATTTCAATAAATGGGGAATTTATATTTGATAAACTTATTGAGCATGTTAATTTATATTTGAATTGTGGTTGGGTTTTATTAAGAATTATTTATAATTGCACCTTTGTATCAACTTCTCCAGTAGATGTTATTCAATCTACAAACATCTCTTGTCCTCTTGTATGACATTTAGGGCAAACAATGACATCTCAATACTAATTTCAACGCCGATAGCCTTTTTAAAGACATTTCTTGTTTTTACGTAAGAAATAAACCTTAAACCTTAAATGGAGTTGCAACAACTGCTATAGGTATTTGTCTTGCATGATATTGTTTATTAAAACGGCATTAAAATAATAATACTAAATTATGATTGTATTGCTTCTCTTTAACTTTTCAAAGGTGAGTGTAACTTCCTGCCGGTTATATATCGTTTTAGAAATTCTAAGAACATCACCAAGAAAATCAGCTTTTTATTGCGTGTCTTAACATTTCAAAGGTACATGTAACTTCCTTCCCGTTACATGTTTAGAAATTCTAAGAACATCACGAAGACAATCTTCTTTCAGATAGTGCATGCTGCGGCAATAACAAAGTCTTGATTTTGCTTTTTATAATGCAAAAACTAGCGCATACTTATTTTACAAAGCGGTGACGAAAAATATCGCTAGAATTCATGCCATGTTTACATGCAACTTCTCTTGAATACCTTCATTAATGCCCTCAAGGACTTTTCTGGCTGTTCATTGATAACGCTATTGGACAAACCTTAACTGTTACAACCATGTATTAGTTGAAACACTTTGTTTTACTATTATGCTTTTAACAAAATTAGTTGACTTCCAGACTAGTTTTATTCAATAGTTATACTGTAAACATACTCTATCAATCTGCATCTTACATCGACATAACGCAGAAAACTTGTCTGTAAATATATACACTTCAAAACATGACATTTGCATCTACAACTGTTAGTTTGTTAAACGAATGCTTTTGGATTGAACTATTCGTTATATTATTTATTTCCAATACGTATTTTAAAGTAAAATACCTAAACGACCTATTTGTAGTCCACGCGCATTATGAAATCGGCAATATTTAATTGCGTAATACATTGTATTGTGTAAATTAGTGAAGTTGCCAAACATTGTCGAGAGTTTTGTAAGCAAAATACCTCTCTGTAGACAGACTATAAATATACTGATTCATAAAACGACAAACTGTATTTGCGATACGGACTTTGGAATTATATCTACCGGAATATGATTATGACGATAAGTAGGTATATAAAAACATAATCATATAGAACTGAAGTGTCGCACATCTTCAGATCGAAATAACATTTTGAAAAGCAAACAATTATTAAAGACATTTTGGAAATATTGACATATGTTTGCTTTTACTGTCGTCTTTATACATTAAGTGACATAAAATTGCAAATGTATATACGATTATTTTACACTGAATGCCATATGTGTTTGTTTAAATAATAAAAAAAGATTTTGTTCATAACTATAAATTATTCAGTCGTATTTTTGCAATGGTATGTCCATGTTAAATCTGTCATAATCATAACAATTGTAACCTTATACCTCTGTACGCATTTAAATTTATTCTTAATCGAATAAGATAAGCCGTACTAAATACCCTAAACGAAATTGCCCCTAGTTATTGAAATAGCGTTTAGCATTTGCAATATCAACGCGTCATGCTAGAAAAAAAACAATACAATTGCATTTTGATAACATTTCTGATTTTTGTCAAACTCTATTTCATGCCAGATTAATGAAAAACAACAACAGTTTATCTTCGTGGTGTCCACAAAGTGCACACTATCGTGATGAATTATGTCTTTTAAATTAGATGTTCGTCATTGACTTTCAAATTTAAACCAAGTCACGCATTCCTTACAGTACGCATCATCTGCTCTCATTGCTGTATCACACTGTGGCAACTCTACATGTACGTGTTCTCAGAGAACTCATATCTTTGTTGTCTCAAATAAATGACACAATAATGTGTCTGTAAATTTATAATCGATACAGCTTCAGGGAACTGTATACATTGATAGATATATGAGCATTCATAACGCCATTTTATTCAAGTATTATTTAATATTTTAAGTGATTATCTAGGGTTGTGAAATATGCGTTGTTAACGATTTGCAAGAATTATAAGGGAAAGGTAGACAGTGAAACATACTTAATAATAATTAACGTTTTCTGGTGTCTTCATCTTTTTATAAGATTAACTAGAATCCTAAAATGATGTGCACCGCGTAATGGCTTTTGTGGTGAACTCGTCGGCGGAAGGACGTACAAGTAATTACGATATTAAGCCCGTAATTTGGAAATAGAAACTACGGTTACTGAACTGCAAGCCTTTCGTCTATACGATATGCATTTTCCCCAAACGATTTCATGACACTCAATTAAAAAGATAAACCATACTATTTATACAAATGTCGTTACAAATCCAAGTAAAAATAGTGAAGTATTTTTAAAATATAATTAAATATTACGATTAAACACATTGTACATTAAAATAAAACTTCTAATTACGATAATGTACATGATTGTTAAAATCTATTATTTGTTCAAACCTATAATTTGTTCATTATTAATGCAGTATAAATTGTGAATTGGACGCACCGTTTTAAACAGGCAATGGTCATTTAGACGCACATAATTGCTGTTTTAAGTTATCAACATCAGTCAATTTAACTATAATTACGCTATTGATCTATATGAATTTGCTTCCTTCATTCGTATAAGTTTTTTTCCTCGAGTATATTTAGTATATTGAGTAGGTGCAAGGTATATCGGTATGATTATTTTTTGTGTGTGTGCTTTGGCTGAAACTGTGGATGTTTCTGTGTGGTTCATAATAAGCAAAAATATATTTATTATTGTGACAGTACAAATATGCATGAACAGCCATAAAATTATGACTAAAACAAGCTTGGTGTAATGGTAATGTACACACGAGAAGGTATGGTATTTACTTATTATCATTACTTTTCAAAATCTAAAAGATATAATATGAACTAGGGTTTTCAAATCATATTCACCGATGTACGTTAAGATTTGTTGTTAATATGATGTCAGCAGAAATCATGTATATTAATATGAATGTATCTTATGTCGTTTAAGTCTCGCAAATAAATGTCTTTATCAACTCCATTTATATGATCGTTTTAGTGGTAATTTGATACTGCATAACTCAATTAAAGACTTGCATACTAATCCACGCTAATGTCCCTGTCTTAGGCTAACATCATTGATTGCTACTGACAGAATTATCAAGCGAGTGTGTTTATATATATCAGTTTTAAATTGCCCTCGTAATACGCATTTCTGAACATTCCCAACATTTATTATAATATTATTTTTAAAATAATACTGACACCATTAGAATCAATGGATGGCTTTACAGTACAATTTTAGTTCAGTCCCTCTTTAAATACCTTATTAAATACGTGAACTGCAAGGGCTTATTAGTGGGTAATGTGGGGTTTCTTAAGAAAGAGAAGTGGAACACATGTCAATTGTGCGTGACCTTTACACGGTTCACTACACTGTTACATTACACCTCTGTTAAATCAATATTGATATTCCCGTTTCTGGGAAGCAACATAACGTCTATTAAGTGAGCATTTTTCAGTAAGGAAGACTTTCCTGTAGTCTGAACATGAAACGAACGTATGCAATTCCCTCACTCATAAGCCGGTATGAATGCAAGTCCTGTATTCTTTTGTTTATTGTAATTTGCTCGTGTTCCGTTATAAATGCATGTCCTGTATTATTTTGTTTAATGTAATTTACTCATGTGCCGTTATGAATACTTGTCCGGTATTCTTTTTTTGTGTGTAATTTACTCATGTGCCGTTATGAATAC